>CM054814.1:2299715-2899715 GCA_028984105.1 Lavandula angustifolia | reverse complement strand
GAGTCTCACGCTTCAGCAAACAACCACACTTCACTTAATTCTCAACCAAAACCAAAAAAGGAAAGGAAAAAAAAAAGAATATGCAGTAAAAAGAATTTAAAACATCGCCGCATTAATTAATTAAAATTAAACGCACAATTCAGACGAAACCATACTATGCTCGAAAAGGCAAAAAACAGATACAAATCTCGATCACAAAGCAAATTCAAACTCACCATCCAATGAGGTAACCAAACGCAAGGAAGAAAGTAAGTATTCCACAGTACTTCCGGCAGAGCACCATCGACGCGTACCCTAACAGCATCGGCATAATGAAATGTAAATTCGATGATAATCCAAAGGAGAGATATGAGAGAATGGCTCCGGTGGCGGCGGCGTACAAGTGGCGCGGCGCCGGTCCCCCTGGAACGAAACGGTGGAAGAAGCTCACCGGGATGGTGGCGGCGAAACAAAGCAGGAAGCGAAGCACCGCCACCGATACTCCGATTGCGGCGGCCATGGAATCCATCTCCGGCAGCTCCATATTGGAAGGGAATTGCGGTGGTTAAGTCTGTGGGTGAGAGTTGTTGTGCAACGCTATCCACCAGAATCTGTAGTTTAAATTGATTGTAGGTAGAAGCAGTTGAATTGTATTGTATTAATTCTTGTAAGACAGCTGAAGATTGATTAAGAGCACGAGAGAATGTGAGATTGAGAGAGAAAGAGAGAATAGAACAGTAGAAGAAAGAGGGAGAGGCGGAACTCTTTTTCATATCATAAAACATAACAAACTTTGCCTTATAAAGGCTACACGCGATTACCTAGATATTAGGACATATAAGAGTAATTAAAAGGTACTTAATTAAAGACTAAGATAACACGTGGAATAATTTGGGTCGTCCACGCGCGCCCACTATTCCCAAGATCTACATCCTAGCCACTCGTTGATTCAATGGTCCGGATTTCTCCTCCCAAAGTCCAAAGGTTATTAGATCTCACTGGATAACATTCTAGATTCATTTCCTTCGTTCCCAATTCCAACTCGAAACCATCCTCCTCCAATCTCCTCACTTTCCCTTCTCCGATGACCTTCTTTCCGTCCTCCGGCCGTGGCGTAACATGTCCCCCTTCTTCAGAACAACCTTGTCCCCAAGGTTGTAGAGTCGGATAGTGTTGCTTCAGGTACGTCTCACTTACCCAAGATTCAAGCTTTTCCCCTTGAAAATCCCATTCCATTAAAAATGAATGGATGACTCTTCCTCTCTTTGTTAGCTTACTCCTTTTTCCCTTGACTGCAGGAGTGAAAGCCACATATCCATCTTCTTCCAGATTTGGTAGGGAGGCTGAGTGAAACCGGTTAGGTTTCACAGATCTCTTAAGCAACGATACGTGGAACACTGGCCACACTTTGGACCCGGCTGGAAGATCTAAGCGATAGGTAACTTCCCCAACCTTTTCTGTGATAGTATAGGGCCCGTAGTAACGTGGTGATAATTTCTGATTCTGTCGGATAACCACACTAGACTGTCGAAAAGGTTGTAACTTTAAATAAACCTTCTCGCCTACACTGAACTGCCTCGCAGTTCGGTGCTTATTAGCGTTTTTAGCCATTCTTTCTTGAGCCTTCAACAGATTCTCCTTGAGTTTCTGTTGGAGATGTAGTCTCTCTTCAGCGAGCTGCAGACTGTCAAGAGAGTCGGTTCGCGGATATGGTCCTATAGTAAATATAGGAGGACTGTAACCGTAGAGGGCTTCAAAAGGAGTTGTCCTTAGGCTGGAATGAAAATTGGTGTTATACCAATATTTAGCCAGGGACAACCATTTATGCCATTGTCTGGGGTTATGTCTCACCATACATCTGAGATATGTTTCCAGGCACTGGTTCACCCTCTCAGTCTGTCCATCTGATTGAGGGTGATAGGAAGAAGTCATGTCTAGTTTTGTCCCCAATAGCTTAAACAACTCAGACCAAAACACACTAGTGAACACAAGATCCCTATCAGTGACAATGCTGAGTGGTTGTCTATGAAGCTTTACTATATTATCCAAGAAAATTTGGGTTATGGAAAGGGCATTGTAGGGGTGACTTAGCCCAATAAAATGACTGTACTTAGTCAATCTGTCCACCACTACTAGGATTACTGACCTGCCCTGTGATTTAGGTAAGCCTTCAACAAAATCCATGGAGACATGTGTCCAAGCCTGGGTAGGTATAGGTAAGGGCTGAATCAGTCCTGGACTGGGGCACCTTTCAGACTTACTCTCTGCACATTTAGAGCATGAACTCACCCAGTCAATCACCTCTTTTCTCATTCCTTTCCAAACAAAATATCTTTTCACCCTTTGATAGGTTCCTTCCTCACCAGAGTGCCCCCCTATGGCAGAATTGTGCAATTCCCTGATTATATCCCTCTTTAATTCTTCAAAATTCCCAATCACTATCTTACCCTGTTTCCTCAAAACATCTCCAGAATAGGTATAATCAGGGTTTGTGGTAGGATCAATCATCTTGGCTGAAATAATGGAGGCCAAGTGTGAATCCCCCACATAACTCTCAGCCACTCTTTTAATCCACAAAGGTATAGCACTAGTCATAGCTAGACACTGATTAGTGTCTCTTCTGGACAGTGCATCTGCTGCCACGTTTTCCTTTCCCTTCTTATATTGTATTGAATAATCATATCCCAAAAGTTTTGGGATCCACTTCTGTTGGAGTGGGGTAGTAATTTTCTGATCCAACAAGTGCTTTAAAGCTTGTTGGTCAGTTTTGATGATGAAGTGATTACCCTGCAAATAACTCTTCCACTTCTGAACTGCTAAGAGAATAGCTAGGAATTCCTTTTCATATATAGATAGTGCTTGATTTTTCTGGTTTAATACCTTGCTAAGATAGGCAATGGGCCTGCCCTCTTGCATAAGCACAGCCCCCACACTTGTTCCACATGCATCAGTCTCCAGAATGAAATCCTTCTTGAAATCAGGTAAAGCCAATACAGGTGCAGTAACCATAGCTTCCTTTAATTTCTGAAAAGCCCCTTCAGCCTCCTGCCCCCATTCAAAAGCTCCTTTCTTTAATAGATCAGTTAGTGGCTTGCTGAGAATTCCATATCCCTTAATGAATCTTCTGTAATACCCAGTCAGTCCTAAGAAGCCTCTGAGTCCCTTCAAATTAATAGGGCTCTTCCATTCCATCATTACAGTAATTTTGTCTGGGTCAGTAGCCACCCCATGTTGTGAAATAATGTGACCCAGATAGGACACAGACTTCTTTCCAAATTCACACTTGCTCATCTTTGCATATAACTTATGTCCCCTCATTATCTCCAGCACCTCTCTCACATGCTGTAAGTGTTTTTCCCAAGAATCACCATAAACAAGTATATCATCAAAGAAGACCAAGACATTCTTCCTCAACCTTCCCTTAAAGACCTGATTCATTAATGATTGCAAGGTAGCAGGAGCATTACACAAGCCAAAAGGCATAACTAAATATTCATAGTGACCATGGTGGGTCCTAAAAGCAGTGAGATATCTGGAATCTGGATCCATAAGGATCTGGAAATACCCAGACCTCAGATCAATTTTACTGAAATATCTAGCACCATGTAACTCATCTAACAACTCATCAATGATAGGTATAGGATAATCATGCTTCACAGTTAAGTTGTTAAGATACCTGTAATCAACACACATTCTCCATGTCCCATCCTTCCTCTTCACCAGTAATACAGGAGAAGAAAAGGGGCTTTTGCTAGGCTGGATCTCCCCAGATTCCAATAGATCAGCTATTGTTTTTTCAATTTCTGCTTTTTGTGCATGAGAAACTCTGTATGGGTACTGTTGTTTGGGTGTGCTGCCAGGTTGCAAGATAATTTTATGCTCAATTCCTCTGCTAGGTGGCAAGCCTTTAGGTGTCTCAAAGACATCCTGATAGGATTGCAACAGTGGATCCATTAGAGGATTGTTTTGATCCTTTCCCTCCCCCATAGCCAACAACAGGAACTCTTCTGGTGTGGTAGAGTTCTGCTGCAACAGTTGATACACAGCTGCTGTAGTGGTAGACACTGGAACACCTCTTCCTTTTGCTGTGTTTACATAAACCCTCTCACCATTGTGCATAATGGAAAAGAATTTGTTGTCATAATCCAGTATGATAGGAGACCCTTTCTTTAACCAATCACTTCCTAAGATCAAGTCATACCCAGCAGTAGGTAATAACCTGATATCATAGATGAAGTCTGTTGGTCCGGAGACGAAAAGTCGGGTGTAGAGGGGGGGTGAATACACTCGAGCTCGTTTCTTTTTCTCGGTGAAGGTCAGTGAAGCCGATGTTTGCAATCGATGAACGGTGCCAAGTAAGCCTTCGATCACTGGGGTCAAAGTGAGTCGGCTTCGAGCTCTTCTACCGACGATGTCGGTATTACGAAACTCCGGCCGGAGACTGTAGTGCGGATAAGTGTTAGGCCCGAGTCGTCTCTTTTGAAAACGCGTTTTTGCAAGTTAAATCTTTTGGTCATGCACTTTATAAAATACGTTTTATGCAAACTTATGATTTTCAAGTCGGTTGAATGCAATGCAATAAAACAAGAAATGAACACAAGCGATTTAATGTGGTTCGGATACGCAAGATCCTACGTCCACGGTCCCGAACAAGGCGGGAGAACTTGTTGATTATTCCCGAGCAAGCCTCGAGCGGGGATACTGTCGACCTGGACGGTTCCCTCTAAGTTATAGTCCTTAGCGACTTTACAATCCAAACCTAAGTTTAGAAGGGAGGGAATATTCTCCAACCGAGAAGGAGTTCTTACAACAAGAACAATTCACTAAATGTGAACTCCTTCGGATCTAAGCTATGAATCTAGCAATGAGCTTAGTCTAGAGAAGATAGGGATCAAAGTGCTCTAGAGAGATGAACTACAAGAAGTGTTCTATGAAAACTAGTTCGTCTCTCGGATAAGCTTGAAGGTTCTAGAGCGTTGTGAGCTTGAATGATATCCCTTGATTTCGCGTATATTCCTCTCGTCGAAATCTTCAAATCCTTCTCTATTTATAGTTGTGAGTTGTGACATATGTCCGTTGGAGACGACGATGCCACGTGTCACAAGCGTCCAAAGAAAACGGCCACTATTTGTTGCGAGCAGGGCGGTTAATGCACTGTTCATGAGAGCAAACTTTTACCGTGGTAGAGTAGGTAAGCGTTGTCGGCTTCTCATTGGTCGAGGTTTGTAGTTGGTGAGTGTCAGAGTTGACCGTTCAAACTACCTCGTATGTCTTCTGCTGAACATTTGAATGGACTTTAAGTGCTGGGTCGCTTTCTATCGGATACAGTACTCGAAAGTCTGTTTTCTTCGGTCGAGTCGTCGGCCGATAAAGTGAGCTTCGATAGTCGGTTGGTCGATCTGCGAAGGTATACTTGCTTACATTGGTTCTTCTACCGATGACCATCGCCTTGTAGAGAATGCTTCTGCCGAGGTTCGATCGGCTGATGCGGGATCTTCAACCGAGTTTGATATCGGCTGCGACGAAGAATGCAAGCGATTACACTGATGACGTGGGGTTCTGAAAAGTATCTTCAGCTGAAGATCAGTTCAACAACTACCCCGTACAGGACTTAGACAAAAAATAATAAGCATTACATCAAGTCTAACCTATACATCAGCTAATCCTATCGACACACTAATCTACTGATATCAGCTCGGTTTTGGGATCTTCAATTCCATAGTACTACTATGATTTCCCCCAATTTCTTTTAACCCTAGAACAGCTGAGTATCAATCTACTGACTCATATCCAACAATTTCCCCCTAATTGATGATGCCAAAACCTCTATACTCTAATATCTATTAAAGATACTGTCCTACTGACAACAATTTCCCCCTTAAAGCATCTGAGGAAAAACTGATAATAGTAAATGAACTTCAGCAGGCGAGAGCATGGCAAGATCAGAGAAACTGATGTGAGTGTGTGTCGATCACTTAGTGATCGGTTGTGTAAACACACGGAAAAAGGCCGAGAGACAATGAGTAATTGTCTACAGCAAGCGGAAGGAACCGATATATATATCAAGAATTACGAGTTCCTATGCTATTACAAAAGATGAGGAGAGAAAAATCACTGTTCTTGCTTCTTGAACTCTGCGTTTTCTTCTTGAAGTCGGTGGATTTTTCCTCGGGAGGATCCAGGTAATAGTATTTATACACTCTAGCTCGAATCTCCCGGATCTCCAAGTTATCATCGGCCTTTCGGGATCGGACTCGATCGTAGGCGGCTTCCTCCACTTCTCTTTCTATGTCCTTAGTGCTCGGCGATCCACTAGCAAGTCTCGGCGGTGGAATACGTCGGAAAGTCGGGGCACGGAAGGTTACATTCTCGTGATTCCATGACTTGCTTCAGCCGTTCACGGAATTCAACATTAAATCTCATAATCAACTCCTCAAAGAGCTGATCGGTGGGGCGATCAAGTGGGTAAATGCGCCATACGTAGTAGCCTTTGATAAAAGTTTCTTTCAATCTCTCCCAATATTCATTCATATCAGCCGGCACCCACTTATCCACATGCTTTGAATCGGTTGTTGCTTGATGTGGGGGCCCCCGATGAACTTAGATCCTCTCGGGATCCGCCTTCTTGGATCGGCCGCTGGTTTATCGAGATAGGCTTTTCATTCTTGCCGGGTCGGCCATCCTTTTCTTCTCACGGAGAGCGATCGCTCTAGTGTCTCCTCGTCTCGAGACTCGGTCCTTGCGGCGTCGCCTCCCGTGTCGTTTGATCTTACGCTATCTGCTCGGTGTAAGAGTAGATATGGGAATACTCGAGCAAGAGCTTTGATTTCGGTCGGAAGAGCCTTAGCAAATTCTTCTTGGGCTTTCTTCTTTTGCTCTTCGACTGTATTAATGACCTTTCTCTTTCCTTTGCCCCCGACGGCTTTGCCCTTAGGCTTTTTATTGCCGCTTTACTGCCTCCTCTAGGCCGACGCTCCCGGTCCAACTTGTCTTGCGGCTCTTGGGCTATTCCGAGGTCGAATGCCTCTTGCTCCGCTTTTGATTTAAACTTCTTGATCGGGGAGGAAGGAGTAGTGGATTCGATAGCGATTTCCTTCCCCGACCTCTGCGGCGGCTTTTTGAGACTCTTCTTCTTGGTGGCTCTTCAAGGAATTGAGCGATTTCGTCTATGTGCACAACAGAAGAGGAGATGGGGGTGGCTTGTAGTGGGAAATCAAGGAGAAGGACCTCGATAGATGTACCTTTCGAGTAGTTGGTCCCGCCTCCGAGCCTGTTCCCCCTGAATCTCTGCGGTGAGGGCTCTGCTGCCGAGGAGGGTCCCGCCTCCCGAGCCTCGTCCCTCAAGAATACGGACGTCGTCTGTATCCGTATCGGGTTCATCTTTCACAATATCTTCCCCCTTTTTGGCATCGGCAATATTTGCCGGGGAGGTGCGGATAGCTTTTACGTCCCGCTCCAGTTGTGCGCGAGAATCTTTGATCCGGGGTAATCTGTGTCATCAAAATCACCGACCAAGTTGCGATAGTTTTCCCAGTCTTTCTCCCGATCGGCTCTAGATTTCTTCAATCGAGCGGCCGACTCTGACGGAGTTTCAGCAGAGCTTGATCATTTGATTCTGTCATTTCTTTACGAATGGCTTTTAAGGCCTCACTGTTGCTTTATGGCCGTTTGAAGAGAGGTGGTTGCTATCTTGTTTCTCTCATCAATGAAGCCTTGAATTGTTTTCATGGCTTGAGTCACTTGCTCCGAGAAAGTTTTATGCTTGAGTGGCAAGCATGCCGACTCATCTTTGTTAAATCGGCCTTTTGAGCACTTAGGGCCTGCTCAACTATCTCCTTGAAATCCGGTCGAGAAGCCTCTTTAGGGGTGGAGATGTCGGCCAACTTACTTAGAGCTTCGTTCGAGCCTTGGTGTACTTCTCCCATTTAAAATGAACATCTTTGGCTAGGAGTCGATTTTTCTCACCTTGGCGTTTGATAGCCTCGTTGACGTAACGTGAGGACACGGAACCGATGGGTTGTATCCGATAAGAGCTGGTTCCGAGCCTCTGCTCGTAGAACAAGATCAATCGCTCCCTCCCTCGCTTTCTGGAGTAGTTGTAGCCTCACCCGATGTGACTATGGGTGGTGTTGGGCTCTTCTCTTGGGGAGTTTGTCCCTCTGCAGATTCTCCCCAGTGCCCGCTTCCTTGGGTTTGCCATCCATCTCCTCATCTTGATCATCATTATCGCCTTTATCGGAAGGTGGAGATGGGGGCGGAGCTGTTTCGATCGGAGCTCTCAAGCTCGGTAAATAGAGCATTGCAGCTCTCAAATCTTCGAAAGACGCCACATCGGCGGCTCTCCGAATCCAATCTTGGCTTGGAGCTCTTGCTCCTCTGTCGCAGCTCATCCGGTGACTCTTTGGGATTTGGCAAAGTCAATAAGAATGTCCCGGTCAGAAACCTTAAGAGCATCTCGAGCTCTTGTCCTTACTTGCTATTTCAACCGGATCTGCGTGCTCGGCAATTTCGGTATCTCTAGTCGAATCTCAGTGCAGCACGCGATCGAGTGGTGTCGGTTGTTGTCCACTCAGCAGAGGTTCGGGTGACGGTTCCCTCTTGTCGGACTCTGTTCCCTCGAGCCGATCACTTGGACCTTGTCCTTGATCGTCGCTCCCTCGATTCCGATATCGAATCGAGTAGTTGCTCCTCTTGAGTAGGAGGAGCCGGCTCAATAATGGTAAGTGGGTCGAGCCACCTGTGACCTCAAGCAGTCGAGTCTTAGCCAACCTCCTCTTCTTTGGCACTTGGACGGTTGGGGGCGGAAGCGGTGCCGCTCTCTTCGGTTCGAAGTGGCCCTTGCCAATTGACTTTTACGCTCCAGCCTTTGTCATAAATTTGATAGACTTCTTGTCAAAGTACTTGGAGTCCTCAAAGGCCGAGTTCTCAACACCGAGTTCCTCCGAACTATGCATTCTATCGTAACGTACATCTTTGTTCCGAATAGAAGTTTACCCACACCGGCTATCCTCCTCTCGCCGGTGGGTAATGTGGTGAACTTCCGAGCTCGTGCCTTCATCTCGAGTAGTATAATACTCGGCCCGGTTCACTTCAACCCCATCGTCTATTGCCATCATCAGCTGAATCCTAGGTTTGGACAAGTTGATCATATGATCCAGTCGAACTTGTCGAATGTGCGATACCACGTAAGCTAGACCTCGCATCGAGGTAGCAACATATTCCTCGGTAAAGCTGTTTTGAACGCCACATCCTTGCGTCCACGTAATTTCGCACATATGCATTGATCTCCTTCTCCTTGTATCCAATCGGAGAAATGCCGGAGTTGGGAAGATCGAAAGAGAGAGCTAGAGCATCTTGAATATCGAAGGTAAGAACAACTGACTCCCACTCATCTTGATCGACTTCCTTCTGATAAGAGAAGGACGATTCCTCTCCTCCCGACGCTAGAGATTTCCGGTTGAAATAAACTTCGAATCGACCTTGCCGAGGGAGAAAAGCACGGGGT
Source organism: Lavandula angustifolia (assembly GCA_028984105.1). NCBI lineage: Eukaryota > Viridiplantae > Streptophyta > Magnoliopsida > Lamiales > Lamiaceae > Lavandula > Lavandula angustifolia. The sequence continues at coordinate 2,890,231 of CM054814.1, read as the reverse complement.
GCTTCGAAACCAGGATATCTCCAACCCCGAACGCTCCAAAGCGTCAAACACGGGTTCAAGGAAAGAGATCTCCACTTGGCGGAAGGCCAAGGTAGGTTCAAACAGAATCCTCGGAGGCTACAATCTCCTCAATGTTGTGCGGAGTTTGAACGTTCGCCATTGAAATCTGCAAAACAACATATTAGCACTTGAAAATAGAGTAAGTTAGTAGTTGCTAGCAGACATCTGATACATTACCGTGAAATGGAGCTTGAAAAGAGATATAGCAATGCAGTTAGAATGAGGATGTAAGGAAGGAAACTGAATCGCTAAGAAAAAGCTCTAAGATATGAGAATGGCGAAAAGTGAGGAGTTGATAGAAGATGAAAGATTTTGTATATTGAGTTTGATCATTAGTTTGAATCGCACGGTTCAAATTTAATCTTTCAAAATCAAGGGGCGGCTAAGATTAAATGTTATAAAAGAATGATTACAATAGCCGCCAAAAATATAGATATACGTAATAAAGCTAATGGAGAAGACATGCATTAAATGCGCGACAGAGAGCATTAATTACGCAGGCGAGGAGTCCTGCTGACCTTTCCTCAAACCTTAAACATAATAAATGGTAAGGAATAAATGCTCCTAGGCAACTGAATGCAAGCGACTGATGCATTAAATGCGGCATGCTTCTGAACAAATTAAGTAACGATACTACGCAAACCTCTTCGATGAACTTATCAGTGGTTACCATCATTTATCGGGAGGATGGTTGTGCTGATGACCATGTTCTCCCTTGTTGTGTACGAGTGTGCATCTCCCAACCGAGTCATCTGTACTAAGTTTTCTCGACTTTGTCGTGCTGATTCCATACTGATACACATTGTTGTTAAGTATATTATTATCAGTAGTCGGCTTCTACTGACTTGTCTCAGTAGGATCTAGCAGACCTAGCTCAACTGATAGTTCTCTGAACCTGTTCTCAGCTAGTGGTTTGGTCGGTATATCGCCTTCTTTGCTTGTCGGTATGGATTTTCTCCATCCCGATGTCCTTCTTTTCGACATGATCTCCGATGAAGTGGTGTCGAATGTCCACGTGCTTGCATCCGGTATGTAGAACCGGGTTCCGAGTTATAGCTATTGCACCGGTGGAGTCACGGTAGATGGGCACTTCATCCCGAGTTATACCATAATCTCTCAATTGTTGTCGAAACCAAAGGATCCGGGCACGAGCAACTTCCTGCAGCCATGTACTCGGCTTCGGTAGTGGACGTAGCTGCCGAGTGCTTTGTTTCTTTGAAAACCACGATATCGCCTTGCTGCCTAGAACCGACATGTTCCGAAGTTGATTTTCGATCTATCCCGCATCTGCGTAATCGGCATCGAATAACTTTGTCGGTATTAGATTATCATCGCGAGGATACCATAACCCACCTCGGGTGTTCCTCTTAGATATCGCGAGAATCTTCTTCGCCGAGTCTAGATGACTTCGCTTGGGATTCGCTCGAAATCTTGCGCATACACCTACGAGCATAAGTTATGTCGAGTCGGCTAGTTGTTAAATAAAGTAAAGAACCAATAATAGCTCTATAATCGGTAGAGTTAACGTAAGCTCCCTCTTTGTCTAGATCGATTTTAAAGTTCGTGTTCATGGGGATCTTGATCGGTTTCTTGGAATCACGGCCGAATCTTTTGAGAAGATCTCGAGTGTATTTGGCTTGATTGATGAAGATTCCTTCAGGTGATTGCTTTTACTTGAAATCCAAGGAAATAATTCATCTCTCCCATCATGGACATCTCGAATTTCTCTTTCATCATCTTCTCGAACTGGCCGACATATAACTTGTTTCTGCGCAACAAAATGATGTCGTCCACGTAGATTTGCACCGGTAGAATGTCATCTTCCGACTTTATGCTTTGAATAGGGTGCGATCTACCGTCCCCTTTTGAAAACCTTTTCGAAGTAGAAAGTCTGATAGGGTATCATACCAAGCCCCGGGTGCTTGTTTTAACCCATACTGAGCTTTCCTAAGTCCGTACACTCGATGTCCCCGCTGAAAGCCGGGCGGTTGTTCCACGTAGACTTCTTCCTTCGATGCGCCGTTCGGAAAAGCTGACTTCACATCCATCCGATATACCTTAAATCTCCGATGTGTTGCATAAGCTAGGAAAAGACGAATGGCTTCCAATCGCGGCCCGGAGCAAATGTTTCATCAAAGTCAATTCCTCTCGCTTTACCGTATCCTTTAGCAACTAGTCGAGCTTTATTTCCGACAATGACGTTATTTTCATCTCGCTTGTTCTTGAAGACCCACTTAGTTCCAATCACGTGCTGATGTCTAGGTCTGTCGACAAGCTCCCAAACTTCATTTCTGACGAACTGGTTCAGCTCTTCTTGCATAGCAATGACCCAGTCAGCATCTTTAAGTGCGTCCTCTATCGACTGAGGTTCTTCTGTAGACAGAAAACAAGAGTAAAGTGAGCTTTCTCCTTGATTTAATCTTGATCTCGTCCTTATAGTTGCTGATGGATCTCCAATGATAAGATCTGAAGAATGAGCATCGAGCCACGAACGCCTGAGTCGGGCTTCTTCTTCTGATACCACTTCGCACATCGAGTAGGTGTATTAGGCATTTCGAGTAGTGCTTGTTTTGTGACTGTAGTAATTCAGTAAGAAGGTTAGGATCTACTGAGTTTCCAGGTTCAGGGGCATTCAGCTTAGGAACATTAATCGTTCCCCCTGAGTTTATATTCTCAGTAGAGGTCTCAGTTACCACAGGGGCTTCCTCATCGACCGAAGTTACCTGTTGTTGATTCTGTTCGATAGAATCAACTAGGTTAGCTACATTGCTTGTTGGCCGAGTCTGAATTTCTTCATCTTCTGACTCATCATCCCAACAATGCTGGATCTTTTCAGCTTTGTCATTTAGTTCGAGATCCTGTAGCTTGCTGCTGACATCCTCAGTGCTTGACTTTGTATCTTTCCTGTTCTCAGTAACAAATTCATCAAAAACAACATGAGGGCTTTCCTCCACGCAAAGAGTTCGATAGTTAAAAACTCTGAAGGCTTTACTGACTCGGGAGTATCCTAAGAATACTCCTTGATCAGATTTGCTATCAAAGACCTTCAACTGATCTTTCCCATTGTTGTGGATAAAGCAAGGACAGCCGAAAACATGAAAATGAGAAATAGAAGGAATTCTCCCTTTCCACAGTTCGTATGGCGTCTTCATGTGTTGCTGTGTCAGTAGTGATCGATTCTGAGTGTAACAGGCGGTGTCAGTAGCATCAGCCCAAAACTTTGAGGGTAGTCCAGAATCTGCGAGGAGCGTTCTTGCTGCTTCTTTGAGAGTTCTGTTCTTACGTTCAAGCAAGTCCGTTCTGGCGAGGGGGTGCGCGCACCGATGTCTCGTGCTGAATTCCCTCTTTATCGCAAAGATGTCTTAACTACCGAGTTTAGAAACTCGTTCCTCTGTCTCGAGCGTATCTTCTTAATCTTGATGTTCTTTTCCACACCGAGTTTCTTCGATAGATTAGGTAACTCGGTCCGAACATCGATTTGTTGGCGATGAAGATGACCCAAGTATATCTTGAGAAGTCGTCTATGACGACGAGGGGCATACTTCTTGCCTCTTATAGTCATTGGAGAGACCGGCCCGAATAAGTCCATGTGAAGCGGTTCGAAGGATTCCATCGGTGGAAGGTGACGGAATAGGTGGATTGCTACTCTTTGTTTGCTTTCCCTTCGGGCACGCTTCACAATTTCGTCTTTGATAAACGATTCGTTGGGCGGTCCTCGACTTTAGAGTTCTTGACGAGCTTGTTCATGGTCTTGAAGTTCGGGTGGCCGAGTCTCTTGTGCCAAAGCCACTGACTTGTTACCCGATTTAGTCCGTGCGAGCAAGCAAGCCTCGGGTTACTGCGGTATTCCAGTTTGCAACATAGATGTTCTTCCTCCGCGAACCTGATAACACTGTTTTCCCTGTAGATTTGTCAACAATATCACAGAAACCAGCGTCAAAGATTACTCTGTTAAGATTATCACAGAATTGACTGACTGAAAGGAGATTATGTTGAAGTCCTTCAACATATGTTACTCTTGAACCGCGTGGCGGTCCCCAATGTTCGGCGTTCCCGTATCCCCTTGTGTAGCCTTTGGAATTGTCACCGAATTCAGTGCGGGACCATCTTCTTGTACGTAGTTGGTCGGCGAGGCTCTTCCGGTAGGTCATGTGTCTCGAGCAGCCGGCCGTCCACTATCCACGGGTCCTTATGCACTCCGCAAAACGAGGGCATTTTTAGGTACCCTTTGGTTCGGTTGGGTCCTTACAGGTTAGTGGGTGATTTCGGAACCCAGATCTGTCTCGGGACCTTAGAAGTTCCAGACTTCTTCTTCTGAACCTTATCAGCTTTCTTCTCCACAGGACTTGGAGATACTGACTTTCTGCTGATAATTTTGGGTTCAGGAGCTTTCTTCTTCTGAGTCTTAGCGCTTCTCCTGACCCTGGGCTCATAGTAGTACGAGCCGCATGCGAGCCGGGTGCTCATACGATGGCTCCTTATACTTTGTTCGCCCATCCGACCTTCTTGATTCCCCCCCGAATTTGATAGCGGTGTCCCGGGCCGGAACCTTTGGTCATTGCTTGTTGCTACTCGGCTGAGGTGTAATTATTTTCTCGTTTGTTTTTCGCCCGAGGTGTGGTGTCAACAGCTTGCACCTTTCCTCCGACGAACCTATCGCCCAGGGGTTCTTGCGAGCTTTTGGAGGTAGAAGCTTCGTGGGTATAGCCTTAGACCTTCTTTCACAGAAGTTGACCGTTGTGCTCTAAGCATGCTTTCAAGCTTCTCCTTAGCTCCCAGGTATTGTTCAGTCATCAATCCTCTCCAGACTTCGTCACTCCTTCTGAGTAAGTCATAGTCATTCTGCACGTCTGTGAGCTTCTGACTGAGCTTGGCTATTTCAGTCTCTTTCTCAGAATTGTCCTTGGTCAGAACTGAGATCTGAGTCTCTTGAAGGCGAGACTTAGTCATGAGAGATTCAATCTCTTCCTTGAGTCTCGCAACTAGATCCACCGACTCGAGAGAGACCCGACAATCGAAGAAAGTCTCGATTCTCGGCCTTTACCTGTCAAGTTCCCGGATGGTTCTGCTTGAACTCTCTGCTCAACTGAATCTGTTCCTCTAGCAGATCATCGTAGGCTTGTACCACATCTAGAGGATCATCTGTGACCGAGCACGTGTCTTGTGTGCTATGTGAAGAAGAGGTAATAATGCGTTTAGAATTTACCTCAGCCTCTTCTCCGGCCATCGACGAGATTCGGTGACTCATCGGAACCGTTTCTGCGACCTCAACTGCGACGAACGCGGCTTCATCTTCGAAGAATACATGAATGTATCCTCCTCAATTGAGTTGTCGGATATCTCTCCGGCTATATAGGCTCTGCCGTCTCTCGGCGAATTTCTTTCTCCTGGCTCGCCGTTCGCTCTTTGAGCACCGAGAGTTCGGGACAATCGTGCGATAGTGTCCCTCCTTCTTGCGGTTGTAGCAGGTAGATGTTCTGCGCTCTCTTACCAATTGAGTCTTTAGATGGACCGGCGGCGGACTCCGATTTCCCGCATTCGAGTAGAAGGATTAGATTCTTCTTTCTTATGATAGTCTTTCTTACCCGAGGAAGAATCTCGGTTGTATTTCCTCGCCTTTACGACTCTCTCCTTTTCCCTCCGATATTTGAGAGCCATCGGTGCTAGGCGATCGGGGCCCGAGGTCTCGAAGACTTTGCTACCGATGTGGCCACGCTTTGCTTGAGGAAATAGGCTTGGCTCCGGTATTGCCGATCGTTGCCTTGAAGGCGTGGTCGAACCGTGTGTCGGCGGGAGCGCTTAAGCACTTTTGGGGTAGGCTATGCTCGAATTCCTCCGATTTTAATTACGAAAATATAACATCGGGAGTTAGAGCATTTAGATCGGAGCGACGTAAATAAGTAGCAAATGGAAGCCACTTACGTCGGGGCAACGCTCTCAAGATCTTGGTGTTCATCTCCTTGTTGGTGAACGACCTCCCCAACCCATTGATAACATTGACTTGATTGGTGAATCCGACACTCGGCTCGTCAATGGTTTCGGTAGAGCTCCATTGCAAGGGCGTCGAACTTCACGAGCTCTAGCTCGAGCTTGTTCTCTTTGATCCGAGGGGTTCCATGGCTCAAGATGCCCAAAGGCGTCCCATAGCTCTTTCGCCGTTTTGCAATCTTGTACCCTTCCGAGATGTGAGTCACCGAGCGTAGTCGGTATGGCATTACGTGCAACTCGGTTAAGGTTGTGCAACTTCTTTTCTTCGGCGTGAAGGCGGATTTGTCTTTGGGAACCTTAGCACCGGTTTGTGCTCCCACGCCTCCTCCAAAGAGCAAATACTACGTTGTCGATCATGGGAATGATCGGTCCCGACTCTAGGACATCCGACATGCTTGTCGTGGAGTGACGTTAGGTGTGCCTCCATACGTACGCGCCATACCGTGTAGTTCTCTATTGAGAACATCGGCACCATCCTAATACCCGACATATCGACATTGTAAGAGTAAGAGTATAAGGATGCCGAGAAGATGCTTATGCGAAGTGAAAACGGTTTTCGGGATCGGTTCGAGAGGACCAGTAAGATTTCGAACCGGCGACCGCTTGAACACCGAAAGCTCGATACCAATTGTTGGTCCGGAGACGAAAAGTCGGTGTAGAGGGGGGGGTGAATACACTCGAGCTCGTTTCTTTTTCTCGGTGAAGGTCGGTGAAGCCGATGTTTGCAAGCGATGAACAAGTGCCAAGTAAGCCTTCGATCACTGGGGTCAAAGTGAGTCGGCTTCGAGCTCTTCTACCGATCGATGTCGGTATTACGAAACTCCGGTCGGAGACCGTAGTGCGGATAAGTGTTAGGCCCGAGTCGTCTCTTTTGAAAACGCGTTTTTGCAAGTTAAATCTTTTGGTCAGCACTTTATAAAATACGTTTTATGCAAACTTATGATTTTCAAGTCGGTTGAATGCAATGCAATAAAAACAGTAAATGAACACAAGCGATTTAACGTGGTTCGGATACGCAAGATCCTACGTCCACGGTCCCCGAACAAGGCGGGAGAACTTGTTGATTATTCCGAGCAAGCCTCAGCGGGGATACTGCCGCTGGACGGTTCCCTCTAAGTTATAGTCCTTAGCGACTTTACAATCCAAACCTAAGTTTAGAAGGGAGGGAATATTCTCCAACCGAGAAGGAGTTCTTACAACAAGAACAATTCACTAAATGTGAACTCCTTCGGATCTAAGCTATGAATCTAGCAATGAGCTTAGTCTAGAGAAGATAGGGATCAAAGTGCTCTAGAGAGATGAACTACAAGAAGTGTTCTATGAAAACTAGTTCGTCTCTCGGATAAGCTTGAAGGTTCTAGAGCGTTGTGAGCTTGAATGATATCCCTTGATTTCGCGTATATTCCTCTCGTCGAAATCTTCAAATCCTTCTCTATTTATAGTTGTGAGTTGTGACATATGTCCGTTGGAGACGACGATGCCACGTGTCACAAGCGTCCAAAGAAAACGGCCACTATTCAACTTTGTTGCGAGCAGGCGCTTAATGCGCCTGTTCATGAGAGCAGCTTTCTTGTGTAGAGTAGGTAAGCGTTGTCGGCTTCTCATTGGTCGAGGTTTGTAGTTGGTGAGTGTCGAGTTGACCGTTCAAACTACCTCATATGTCTTCTCCGAACATTTGAAGGGACTTTAAGTGCTTTGGGTCGCTTTTACGTCGGATACGAGTACTCGAAAGTCTGTCTTCTTCGGTCGAGTCGTCGGACCGATAAAGTGAGCTTCGATAGTCGGTTGGTCGATCGCGAAGGTATACCGCTTGCACCGGTTCTTCTACCGATGACCATCGGCTTGTAGAGAATGCTTCTGCGAGGTTCGGCACGGTGATGCGGGATCTTCAACCGAGTTTGATATCAGCGCCGACGAAGAATGCAAGCGATTACACTGATGATGTGGGGTTCTGAAAAGTATCTTCAGCTGAAGATCAGTTCAACAACTACCCCGTATAGGACTTAGACAAAAAATAATAAGCATTACATCAAGTCTAACCTATACATCAGCTAATCCTATCGACACACTAATCTACTGATATCAGCTCGGTTTTGGGATCTTCAATTCCATAGTACTACTATGATTTCCCCCAATTTCTTTTAACCCTAGAACAACTGAGTATCAATCTACTGACTCATATCCAACAAAGTCATACTCCTCCATCCTCCACTTTAATCCTTTAATCTTTTTTGTCACTCACCATAAGATTCCCATTAGCCACCAAAACCTTGAGAGGTCTAGCTGGTTCAAAATTTCTTCCCAGTTTAGAGGCTAAGTCTGAATTGAGGAAACTAAGGGAACTTCCTGTGTCTACTAGGATTCTTAGTTTCTGTCCCCCAGAACTCCCCATAAGCCTCATAATGCTCTTACCAGATTCCTCCTCCATAGATCCCAAAGTTACCATGGCCATGCCTAGCTCATCACTTGCATCCCCATAATCCTCCTCATCAGTCTCCACTTCAATTCTATTTAAGAAATCCCCTTGTTCTTCAACTGTCATAACCATGAAATTAATCTTGTTCTTACACCTGTGGCCAGGGGCAAACTGCTCATCACAGTTATAGCAGAGCCCCTGAGCCCTTCTCTGATCCATTTCTGCTGGAGTAAGCAGTTTGAATCCGGGTTTAGGATGCTGATTAGCCTTCTGATGCTGCTTCTGGGTAGGTTTTGGCTCTTGCTTCCTAGGTTGACTGTTGACAGTTATGCCTCTTGTATATTGTTTGAGTTTCCTCAGTAGGGAGTCATTCAAATGAACCTGCTGTCTGCCTAGATGAATGGCAGACTCTAGTGAGTTAGGGTTGAGCATTTCTAAACCAAATCTTATATGTCCTTGTCTAGTCCACTCACAAAAGCAGCAATCCAGTAGTCTTCATCAAATTCTCCACACTTGGTGTGGACAATAAAAGCCTTTAATTCCTCAAACCTAGAGACATACTCCTCATAGGTTCCTGTGTGTCTCAGCTTATGTAATTCTCCAATTGCCTTATTAGCTTGTAAATCTTGAAACCGGCTAGAGATCAACCTTACAAATTGTGCCCAAATGAGCTCTTCACCCTTAAAAGGCAAATTATCATACCACTCCAAAGCTTTCCCTTCAAAGTGCATAGAAGCAAAAGCAACTTTTTGCTCTTCGGGTATCTGAACCATAGAAAAATAACTATGACACCTCATTAGCCATGATCTAGATCGATTTCCATCAAATTTAGGGAAATTGATCTTTGCTACAGTAGGTAACACCCCTGCTGTATTCCCAGAGTTACCAGTGTGTGATCTAGTCCCGTTCCCTCGGTTACTAACCCCCATAAAGTTTGAGTAGTTGGACTGAGTGTTATAGCCTTGTTTCAGACCACTACCCAATATAGAAGGCCTCATATCCTCATTAAATCGGGGAGTTTCCATATACATTCCACCACCAGTCCTGGGCCCTTCCATGAACACCGATCCACTTCCTTCATCCACCCCTTTCCCATGCGGCTTAAACCCTGTGGGAGATCTGGGGTTTATTCGTATTGTGGGGTTAGCATAGTGTGGTGTTGATGGCCTAACATGCGATATTTCCGGTCTAGATCCGGTATGAAGTTGTGATTCCACCAGATCCAAACGATCAGCCAAGCTACGCATCTGACTCGATAAATTGTTGTTGAGAGTGCGTGTGTTTTGATTAAGAATGTCGATTAATACCTGTGTTTTTTCATCCATATTTGCAGGCTGTAGAACTGAGTCCTCTTCATCTTCTACAAGACTATCCTCGAGGATGGGAGGCAGATTGGAAGCGGCCATAGATCGTGCCGCTCTGATACCACTGCAACGCTATCCACCAGAATCTGTAGTTTAAATTGATTGTAGGTAGAAGCAGTTAAATTGTATTGTATTAATTCTTGTAAGACAGCTGAAGATTGATTAAGAGCACGAGAGAATGTGAGATTGAGAGAGAAAGAGAGGAATAGAACAGTAGAAGAAAGAGGGAGAGGCGGAACTGTTTTTCATATCATAAAACATAACAAACTTTGCCTTATAAAGGCTACACACGATTACCTAGATATTAGGACATATAAGAGTAATTAAAAGGTACTTAATTAAAGACTAAGATAACACGTGGAATAATCTGGGTCGTCCACGCGTGCCCACTATTCCCAAGATCTGCATCCTAGCCACTCGTTGATTCAATGGTCCGGATTTCTCCTCCCAAAGTCCAAAGGTTATTAGATCGCACTGGATAACATTCTAGATTCATTTCCTTCGTTCCCAATTCCAACTCGAAACCATCCTCCTCCAATCTCCTCACTTTCCCTTCTCCGATGACCTTCTCTCCGTCCTCCGGCCGTGGCGTAACATGTTGCTGTTAGTAGTAGTATGGCTTGTGAAATACTCCCTCCGTCCCGCTAATTCTGTCCCAATTGACTTCGGCACGGAGATTAAAAAATTTTAGTTTAGTGTGTATTTTATGAGTTTTAATTGTAGTGGTTGGTGGAAAGAAATGAAAATTATCCAAATTTTTGCAAGACTAGTAAAAGGCAATCGATTTTTTTTATATATTTTTTATATTGTATTTGAAAAAATAAACTAAAGTTTTCAAAAAGATAAAAATCATAATTTTCTGAGTTCGGAGCGGAACATAATCGAGTGGGAAATAGATTTTTGAAGAGAGAGAGTATAAGAATGTGGGGTTGAGTGGTGAGTAAGGGGATCCACTTCATTTTATGTTTAAAAGTAATTTTTACTATTTTAGGAAAGAAGATAGTAATAGCGGGACAGCCCGATTAGGCAAGTAGGACAGTAATAACGGGACGGAGGGAGTAATATATACTACTACTTTTTCTTTAGTACAAGACAATTAATTTGTCGATGAAATCAAGGGATAATGCGCCAACACGAAAACTAAATAAAAACGATATTAGTGTATGTAATCTTAGATTTAAGCATATTAAAAGAGAATGTTTAGATAAATTCCATGATTATTCTACAAAATATTGAGCGTGACAGAATATTGAATTACAATTAAAACTCAGTTGTAAATAACTAATAAGACATGCTTTGGTACTTATCCCTTAGGACGTGCGGATTTTTGGTTGATTATATTCACTAGAACAGCACTCGTGCTACGCATGAAAAAAATAATATTATAATTTCGTTATAAAGTAAATTTTTTTTGAATAATATATATAGGGAGTGGATCTCGTGAGAACCTGCATTTAACGTGAGAACTGCGAACCATGCATAATCCTTATATAATTTATGCATAATCGTTATATATTTTATGCAAAAATATTTAATTTTACATTATATATATTTTTATGTAGAAGGGCAAAAGTGTAAAATGATATTTTTTTTGCATTAAAATATATAACTATTATGCATAAATTATATAAGAATTATGCATGGTTCGCAGTTCTCACGTTAACTGTGAGTTCTCACCAGATCTACACCCTATATATATATATATATATATATATATATATATATATATATATATATATCATGTTTATTATAGTTTAGAATATTAAATTAATATGTAAAATTAATTTAATTTGATGGTTTATATTAACTTTGAGAATCATGCTAATATGATTATTCAAAAATTAAGTAGAATATATACACATGATTAAATTTTACAATATATTTTTAAAATATCTTATTACTCTGATAAAAGAATGTCACTCTTCTTAGCTTATAGACCGTCTGAAAAATCGCCTCATTAAATCCTTGACAGGTTTTAAAAATTATTTCAAAGAACTATCTAAGAACAATTCCTACCATTATGTACAAAGAAAGACTATATATCTTAGCCAAAAGGTTCAACACATGGTTTTAGATATAAAAATACACAAATTTTGCAAATATCTTTAAAAAAAATATATGCAAGGATATAAATTATTAGTTAATAACGAAGTTATAATATTATATATATATATAGAGAGAGAGAGAGGGAAGATCATATGAGAACACCCCTTAGAGTGAGAAATATGAACAGTTTATAACCGTTTGATCTAGTAATTCGATGCTCCAGATCGTATTTTCATTTAAGTTGCCCTTTTTCACGATTAAAGAAAATAATTTGCACAAAGGTCTTTTTAGTAAATTTCTGATTCTGTTTTATTTTATAACCTCTTCTATGATTTGTAATCTGCTTTCTCATTCATCATTATCATACGGCGCAGACATTTAGGGAGTCAAAATTTTTCTTTCTTTAATTTTGATCTTCATCATTCCATGATAATATCTACACAAGGTTTGTTGTTTATTTGCATGTTTTCCATATAATTCTTATTTTCTTCGTATACGTGTATCAATAGAAATCTGTATTCGATTTCTACATCCTTTCTTTTCTTAATTTCTTCGTGTATGTGTATCAAATCTTGTTATAAGGTTATACAATTTTTTGATTATTTTTCTTAGTTTTGATTATTCAATTCGAAACCTATTTTGTTCTTTTCATAATTTCGAAAGTAATCAAGAATATTTGATTCAATCGTCTATCACTTTTATTTTTTTCGTTTTAGGTTTCTTTCGCTTTTACAATTTATGTTTGTTTTCTTTTATTTTATTTTTTTCCCCATTTTTATTTTGGTGTTAATTTATGCACAACATACACAGTTTTTATGCACGCATATAATTCATTTTGTGCTTATTTACGCAGTTCTAGATTTATTAGTTTTTACATGTTTCAGATGATGAAATCATATTTGGTGAATCTTGCACGACAACGAAAAACAATCAAAATTTCATTCCAGAATGTCCAAACGATATTAAGCCATTTGTAGGAAATGACATTTGCATCATTGTATGATGAAGTGCTTTTTTATAGGAAATATGGTGGTTTTTGTGGCTTCGAAATCCGTCTCAAAACTGATTGTAAGAGGGGTTTAATTACATTGCATAAATATGTCTTATGTAATCGTGAGGGGGAAAAGGATGATGAGGCATATTCATCTGAAAATGAAGCTAATGGAGTTGGATTGAGGAAAAAGAGGCGAACAATGTCATTTAGGGCATCATGCATGACTCGTATTGTGTTGAAGTTTAATGCTGGTGTTGGATATGTCATTACGAAGTTTAATGAGTCTCACACACATTTATTTTAAAAAGTGCAAATTTAAACATAGTAGATGTGCATTATGTAAAACTTAATTGTTCGAAAAATTATGTAATAAAAAAAATTAAATTATGCATTTATTTTACTTTTCTGAAATGTACGTTTATGTTGTATTAAAATGCACCATTTCATAAATTAGTGTACACCATTAGGAAAAATTATTGTTAAAATAAAATAAACATATGGTACATAAAACGTGTCTGTATCGTTCAAAAGTATAAAATTCTAAACATGTATCTAGATTATCCTAGCAGAAAACGATCTACATTTGTTTTACTTGGTGAGAAAACTTCTTTTAAATAGCGGTTTGCATTCAGACCGATTAATGCTGGTTTAGAAATCGTTGTTTTTCTTATACGATTTATTTTCCTCGTACTGTACAGTTTTTTAATTTATTTTCCTCGTACTGTACAGTTTTTTACTCCCTTTATATTCATCAATTTTAGTAGTAATTATATTTTAGACTACTTTTATTGTGCAATCATGGTTTTTTAAGCTAGTACAAATCTTGAACGTTCTATTCGATTTATTACTTCGCATGCATTCAAGTCTTGCAACCAGGTACCTATTTTAATGTTTATTTTAAAAAGTGCAAATTTTAACATAGTAGATGTGCATTTTGTAATACTTAATTGTTCGAAATATTATGTAAGAAACAAAATTAAATCATGCATTTATTTTACTTTAATGTAATACACGTTTATGTTATTTTAAAATGCACCATTTCATAATTTATTGTAAACTATTTGGAAAAAATACCGTTAAAATAAAATAAACATATATTACATAAAATGTGTTTGTAATATTTTTTTAAGTAATAACTCTTTGCTATACTAAACTTGTTTGGAGTAGGTTTTATAAGCAATTTCTAGCTACTTATGCATAAATTTGCTTAAAGTTCATTTTAACAAAAGTTGTTAGTGTTTGCCAATATATATATATATATATATATATATATATATATATATATATTTGGGATCATATTTTATAGTAATATGTTCGATAGATTGTGTCAGTAGGCTATAAAATATGATCCCAATATATATATATATATATATATATATATATATATATATATATATATATATATATATATATATATATAGGAAATGGATATTATGAGAACCAATTTTCATATGAGATACGAGAATCGATCTCGGCTCTCCATTTTGGCAATCTAAGACTCACATTTTATCTCCAAAACTATTTAAAATTAAATGAAAAAAGGAAAAAATCCCCTCATTAAGGGTAAATCAGTAAAATTGCATTTTCTTTTTTACCCACACCCCAACAAACGATTCTTTCTTCCCTTCACCACCATCAAGCGGCGCCCTCATATTTGCAGAGAATATCGTCGTCCATAGATACTCCAACATAATTCTTGGAAGTTGATTATTGAATGTGGGTATCGATTTTTTATGTTTCTTAAGTCATCAATGGTCGTTTTCCTTCTCTATTTATCCCGATTAATTCCGATTTTGGAAAATTGTTTTCTGTACTTTTTTGATTTTTTACATTATATGCAGAACATGAAGTAATAGTAATCATTTTCCTTGGGCATTCTAGTATAATATTTGAAAAATGCTTTGTGTTTTACATAATATGCTTTTATTTAAGGAAGTTTATATTTACTGCTTTGTTGGATTCAAAATCGAGAAAGGTGGTTTTGTTTTTGAAGAATGAGATGTATGTATATATGAAGTATTGAATTTTTATGTTGTAGATTCACTATTATAATTTTTTCATACGTAAGTACAATGTTCATGCATATGTATTTGTGAGTTTATGCTGATACTGTGACATATTCATGCATTCAGTTTCTGGAATGGTTGAACCGTGTCAATCAATTGTTTTGCTTGAATCCGATGAATCCATTTATATTCCTGATTGCCCGGACGAATTGAAACCGTATGTTGGACGCAAATTTGTTAATCTTGATGAGGCCGAAAATTTCTATAGAGACAACGGAGGTTTGTGCGGTTTTGATATACGTAAGTGGTCGATAAAACGGCATGTTGATGGGTCTATTATGCGTAGATATTTAGTGTGCAGTAGAGAAGGGGAGAAATACTGCGATGTTGATAATCTTAATTCGAAGAAAACAAAGCGAAGGTTTAATTCTAAACGGTCATCTTGCTTTGCACGCGTTGTATTTAAATCCCACCCCGAAGGTTTTGTAGTTGATTTATTTCACGAGGCACACACACATCCTTTGTTATTATCAACTCACAAACAATTCATGAGATACAATCGGACAATGACTTCTGTCCACAAGAATTTCGTCCTTAGTTGTGCACGTTCTAATGTTGGTCCGATTAGGTCATATAGAATGTTAAGTGAGTTGGTTGGTAGTTATCAGAACATCGGTTATGATGGAGTAGATTTTAAAAATTTTCACCGTGATCTTCGTATATGTGTTGAGGGTGCGGATGCACAAATGATGTTGGATAAAATGAAGGAAGCTCGTGATAGGAACCCTGAATTTTTTTACGAATATTTTACGGACGGAGGGGACAAATTGAAGCGTGTATTTTGGGCTGATGATATATGTATTGGCAATTACAAGATTTTTGGAGATTCGTTATCAATGAATGCAACTTATTCAACCAATAGGTACGTGTTTATTCTATGCATCTGATAGGAGTTAGTTTAATTTTTCAAATTCAGATTTCTGATTTTATGCTCATGTCTCCTTTACATTCATGCTCATATAGAAGCGGTTTTATGCAAACAAAATAATTTAAATCAATTTTTTTTTATGCATTGACGTAATTTTTTTTGTTCCTTTCACTTACGTTTATTTATGCATATCTCTTTGATATTTTATGCATACCTAATGTATTATTTATGCATATATTCTTATATTTTATGCAGATTAATATCATGTACTGATTTTATGCTTATAACTCGTTTCATTCATGCTCATACAAAATATATTTTATGCAACTAAAGATTTACAATATTTTATGCAGTTACGGAATGATATTTGTTCCTTTCACCGGCCTCGACAACCACGGCAAGTGTATTACGTTTGCAGCGGGTTTGCTGTCCTCAGAGATAGTGGATTCATATTCTTGGTTACTTAATAGTTTCAAGACTTGCATGGGCGGTTGTCCCAAGTTAATAATAACCGATCAGGATCCTTCCGTGAAGATTGCAATGGAGAATGTTCAACAAATCTTTTAAAGGAATATCCTCTTCCGGTACTGCGGTACTCTTCCTCTTTCCTTTCCCGCTAGAACAGCCTGCAATCATAACATATTTTATGCACATGACTAACTAAGTTTATGCATATGTAATACTTATTTTATGCAAACAATGTTAATTATTATGCAACTAACTCACGGATTTTCTGCACACAAACAACATATTTCATGCACACAATGTGAAAAGTTTAAGCTTAAAACAGAAGACACACACCCAAAAAAAATGTTATTCCAATGTACATTTATTTATGCTTAAAAAAGGTTTAATTTATGCATACATAGTATAAACTTTATGCATATGTACGTGATTAATTAACTTAATATCACAGAACAAATTTAAAAAATTGTCGTGCTTATACAATGCACAGTTTATGCAAACACAAACAAAATATAGGCTCCTGAAATCTTACGAATACCGCGGCCCATACTATCACCGTTGCAACGTTAATGCAATGCTCTACTTTTCGATTGCCTGAAATCAACAAAACGATATTTTCTACACAATTAAATTCACATCAGCATGAAATCCGAATTGAAGAGAACAAATTTTAAGGCTACTGAGAAATTATGCCCCAAATAATACATGACAAATTCGAAATCAGAATTTAGTCCCCAAATAATACATGAAAAATATTTTCTCCAGAACAACAAATAATACATTGGTATCCTAATTTAAGTAAATTCGCAGTCAAACAAACCTCAGTTCAAGTCAAATCGATTATGCGGAAGTGGTCGCGGGTGGTGGGGGAAGTGGTCGCGGGTGGTTTTTCGAGAAAACGAGATGGTCGCGGGTGGTTTTTAGAGCTCACGAGATGGTGACGGGTGGTTGAAGAAATGCTCTCTAGTATTCTTGTAGAAGCCGAGCCAAAAATTTCTGAAAAAAAGGAACAGTGCTTTCAAATTTTTTGATTTTGGTACAATTGCCCCCAAAAAACACTACTTTTCTTCTACCCATTATACCCTTTTTACTAGTTTTTCATTTTTTTTTAGAAACAAGGGATTAATATTGTGCGTTAGATGAGACCCGATCAACGCATAGGATCGGTTCTCATATCTTATATGAGGGATGAATCTCCCTAGATCCATACCCTATCTATATATATATATATATATATATATATATATATATATATATATATATATAGCAAAGACTAACAACTTTTGTTAAAATGAACTTTAAACAATTTTATGCATAAGTAGCTAGAAATTTCTTATAAGACATATTCCAAACAAATTTAGTATAACAAAGACTTATTACTTAAAAAAATATTATATTAATAAAAGTATTTTAAAATTCGTCATGTAGGAAAAACTAATAGTTAATCATGAAAAACAAAATTACAATACTTATGTTGTATTTGGAGAAAAAGTATCCTATGATTTTATTTTATTTTAATTTTCATGATGAACTATTAGTTGGAGAAAAAATTATTATAATTGTTGTATTTGGCTCTTAAAAAATAAAATTACTAAAATATCCCTTGATTTTTGGCAAATTAAAATTTTTTAAGTTAAAAAAGATTTTGACCCAATTGATCCTCAATGTTTGATAAGTTGGATGTTTTGGTCCTCGTTAAAATTATCCCAAAATGCCCTTTTTATTTTATTTTATTTTTTTAAAAAAATTTGACTAACGGTAGACAAACCGAAAATTTAACGGAAGGACCAAATTGGCCAAAATTCCATAGTTTGGGGACCAAATAACTAAAAAAAAAATAGGGGACCAAATTGGCCAAAATGTCATAGTTTGGGAACTAAAATCCAATTTGCCTTTTTGAAATGAACAACTTCATCTAACTCAACATTCAACATCAATTTCGTAGCATAGAAGACATTGGTAAATTTTTTGTCACTTAGATATTAAAAAATAAATAGCAATAAATAATTAAATAAATCATTGTATAGTATGTGTAAATTCCTAAATATTTTGTTGAGCAAACCTTCGAAAATAGTTGGTTTACAAAATTGGACAATCAAAATGTTGGGATTCAATATTTGGTTTATCATTAAGCTGAAAAACTTATCAACATAATCTTGAGAGAGAGTGCAAGTTATAGATGTCCCCCTACATATGAATTGCAACATTATTAATTAGAAATATATTGATGGATTTTATTTTAACAAAATCTAAAATTAATAATATTAAAATTAAAATCGATACTTTGTATCTTCAAGTTTGATATTAATAAGCCTCTTCTCTTGTCCATTAGGTGTAGGACGGATCTCCAGATTGCTAACCTGTGTAACCGCTCTTGTGATATCTGCAAGCGAATGGTAGTTGATGATATATATATTCTCTCATGAACATTTTAAAACTATAAATACAATCATATATTTGTAAACTACCAAATGGTGTGACTTTGTTAATATTTTTTATTTTGTGAACCTCATCAAAGCTCTTGAAGCAATATTATGTATCAGGATAATGTTTTTGCAAGAGTTACAATACTCGGGTTTTTTTATTAATCAATATTCTATATGTACTTGTTGTAACCTTGTGCGTCCTACTATCATGCACTACTTTGAAGTTTTTCACACCATATATCTGACCCTCCTCAAGTTGTGGTTTGAATATGCGAACCAGATTTTTTGGTATTGTTGCTTCAATTCTCTCTTCTTGAAATATTTAAATGAGCCAATTCAAAATATGAGTTATTGGAATATTAAAATATAAAATTGTTCAATTAACTGTACCTTGGAATCATGAAAAACATACTCCATACTTGATATATCTTTTTTGTTGAAAGAATGTATCTCGTATGCTCGTACCATACGGAGTTTCATTGCAAATGATTCTTTGAATTCATCCATTTTTTCGATGAGAGACCAAATATTAGGCATTTGTGTTGCACTTTTTTTTCCTTCAAATTATTATAAGAGTAGTCAAAATTGTAGTAGAGTTTTTAGTAAATGTTTAATTTATAGATTTTCAACTTGTGCTTCAAAGAGTAATTAAAGAAAAATCTTATGATAATCAATTAAATTGATTTCAGTAGCAAATCAATTGAAACTCAATGATATTCTCTTATCATAATCAATTAACATGATTGGTGGGAAAGAGAAAAAATTGAAATAATTTATAAAAAATCCAATTTTATATATGGAGATGTTTTTCTCATAGCGTAATAACTACAATTAATTTATATTTATTTGATTGATTCCATATCATGTAAGTTTAAATACGAATATAACATAAAAGTTGTTAAAAAATGTCTATTTCAATGATAAGAGATATTGTTATTTTTTGGAAGGTGAAAAATTGGAGGAAATCAATTTATTTGACTTGATCTTCATTAAATGTTTTTTTTTTTGGAAAGCATCCTGATTGAAATTCATTGACATTAAAATCACACTGTATTAACGTGATTTATGAGAGACAAATTTAGAATTTATTTTTTATTTATTGTTTTAAATTTATTTAATTGATTATTTTAAAACTATTGAGGTATTTTGAGGGTAGTATTTATGAGATTTTCTTTTGAAGTAATTTAATCCAATGTTTTAATCTAATTATATATGTTAGCCTAATCAACTATCAATTGTAATATGTCCTATATATAATAATAATAATATATATATATATATATATATATATATAATATTATAATATATAAAACTAACGTAAAAATCAATTAATATAGAATTATCTATTGAATTGCATTAAAATGGCATGAATTGAGATTTTTCCTTAATGTATAGCTAAATGAAAAATTGATAAGAAATTCTAGATTGGATCACATATATAATATATAATGTATATAGAACTAACGTAAAAATCAATTAATATAGAATAATCTATTGAATTGCTGAAATGGATGAATTGAGATTTTTCTTTAAAGTATAAATAAATAAAAAATTGATAAATCTACCCTTCATTTAATGAAATTCTCAATTGAATCCAATTGAATTGAGATTTGAAATTGATTTGAAATTGAAAAATTCATTTTTTATATATAAGAAGATAATTAGATAAGATGTCTTTAGGATTCATTTCAGGATATTGATACTCGCGCTTGAGTAAGGCCTAAAAAAAATATTCTATTCGTCCCACTCCATTGATTTCATTTCTTTTTAGTATGAAGATTAAGAAAGTTTTTTTGTATGTGTAAAGTAAATAAATTTTGCGGAGTCTATTGAATGTATTAGAGTAGTATTTTAATTGAAAAAGAAAATATGACCAATGAAGTGGGACAATAAAAAAAAGAAAATGAGACCAATGAAGTGAGATAGAGGGAATAATATTTTGCATAATGTATTGAAAGGGGTGTCACCTTCTTCCCATGGACTTTTGTCTTATTTGGCTTGTTCATTACTCAAATTGTTGACATTTATGGTCTAGATTTTTCAACACAGGACAATTTAAAACAAAAATGCAATAAAAATTATATTCAAATGCATTATTTAAATAAACTTCAATTCTAAATCACAATGTCTATTAAACCGTAAAAACAAATCCAAATGCTTCCTTCCTTCAACCTAATAATGCACAATTTCTTTTTCTTTTTGTCCATCATTTTTCATTCTTTCTTTATTTGAGAAAATCGTTTTATGAACTATGATATGATCCTATATAATAGTTTGCAAATCAAATCACATAACTTATTTGTGTTTCAAGAATGAACTACTCAAGTAGCACATTGAAGCAAAATTCATTTCCAGCCCTTATTATGAAAATCAAGGGATCAAAAGAGGAAAACTAACAAAGAAATAACGTACATCGCTTGTAGCGTTGCGAAATTCCAAACAAAGGACTTAGGAACAAAGTGGATCTGTAAGGAATTGTTTTCCAAGGTAGAATCAAGCAGAAAACTACAACTGACTTAGTTTAATGCCCTTTGATATCCACATTCGGTCGTTCTAGAAGATATAAACTGTACAATCACATAATCAAAGCCAAAATGGTTAAATAATTAGTTACAATAGTTTATTAGTGGTGGCTCCTTCATGTTGCGATAACAACTCTCTTGCAAACATAATATGATTCAGATGGTGATGGACTTAAAGGTTCCAAAATATGATCCACGTTCTTTCATTCAAACCATCAACAGCAATCAAATAAACTAATAAACTATGAATTTCTTATATCGTCTGATTTATTATTACAAACGATATATCATTAATTCCATGTTAATTAACACTAGTTAACCATCCCTAACACATCTTTCAAGAAGACGAAGCCACCCCTTAATGGGGTGACTAAGAGAAGACAGGTTGCAATTAAAAATGCTGCAACCTCTCCCCGTACTCTGCAGGGCATACGAGTACAGAATCTACACACACCCCACCTTTCGTGTGCGTGCAATCAATCTGTGTCATCAAAAACTTGACTTTCATCGATCTGCACGACTTGCCAACCACAAAATCTCCAGCATGGTAATGGATCCACCTTCCTTGTTCCTTCAAGTAGCACTGTTTACTTGCCTGTTGACCATCCGATGTCGAAAGCTGGAACCGCACAGGTTTCTTATCCCAGCCGTGGACATGCTCTGAGTTGCAAACTCGACGACCAAACCTCTTATCGGGGCGTCCCAGATGCAATCTGAAAAAGATACTGTATGACCCTGCTGGAAATGGGAACTCAATCTCCCCACTAACCTCGAACCACCAGGTTTGCTGGAGATATGCAACCGACCAGAACCTAAACAGAAGAATGAATACCATTAGCCCAAGTTGAATGTCTGACTATGTATAAATGGGATAAGACTGTGAACAAGTTAAAACAAATTTCTTCCTTAATTTGCGTATATCTATCTGGTTTTCTCCTTCACCTCCTTGTTCATCAATTGACAAACTAAGAATTGCTTGACTTCTTCTATGCAGAAAAGGAATCCCACCTATTTCAGGCTCTTAAAGAGTCATTTTGTTCGTCAATATGGCCGTCAAGGATTAACATGGTACCTTAAACTCGATATCATAAAACTTCATCAAAATAGGTATAACAACTTACTAGTGCAAATGACAATAAAACTACGATTATTTACTTCATATGACCATTCTTCAGCAAGGAACAGTCACAGAAGGCACCAAACAATACAGAATCTTTTTGTTGCTGGAAGAACACCCAATCATTGAATAATCACTACATAATTCATCAACAGAATAGTGAAGCAGAAACGAGCTCCTAATACAAACATATCCAAGGCAAGAAACTGATAAAGAATCTTCTTCCAGATAATTATCAGATCAAAACGTTAATTCCAGTTTCTCTTAAAAAAGACAAATCAAAAACAAAATTATGTCCTAATCTCACCTTGATTCTTCAGTTGGAATGCGACTCCAATATCTTCTGTCATCAATTCCTGTTATCGCTAATCCGTTTGATGACACCAACATACAAATCTTGCCTCTAATCTTATCCAACCAAACTTTCTGCAAAAAATGGAAATCAATTTTATAAATCTCAATAAACCATTCCCAATAACATGTAGTATCATAAAAGAGAAATATGTTAAAAAACTAATTCCAATATTTCCCTACTCCAGATGTTTCCAACCAAAATAAAAATATAAAAATAACAAATCATGATAAGGGTTAAAAGTTGAACCTTGGAGCCGCCATCAAACGAATTGGCCCTGCAAAGCCTAGAATAAATATCCCTCTTACAGAAGCCCTTGCAAAAGGAGTCATTTTTCCCGAATATTCTACCACTTATGTCTTCATAATTCGCCGGCAACTTCGATTCCCAAACGAAATCAGCAGACGACGCTCCTCGGAAAGCCCGGTTCAGCATTGCGAGCCGGCAGATCTGTGGCGGGTCGAGGTGAACCAGCATCGACGCTACACAACTCTCCGGCAAGTCCCCCAGCCCCGACTCCGGCGACGGTGCCGCGGAGGCGCTACCGGATGTCGCCAGATACGAAAATGACGACCCCATATAATTAAAACAACGGATTGAACTGAATTTTCTAAGGAAGAAACTGAAGATGGGAGGCTTTGTATAGAGAATGTGGTGGAACTAGAGAGAGAAGGAAAACAAGGGGAGAAGTAGAGCCAGTTGGATGGCATATATCTCTATCCTCAAAAGCAGGCGTTATTCTGTTTGGTTCGGTCTTTATGTATTTTAGAAACCGAACCAAATACATAGAAATGATTCGATTTGGTTAGGTTCAATGTGTTTTAAAATATCGGAAGCAAATCGAACCGAACCGCTTATAAATGGTTTGGTTCGATTCGGTTTATCGGTTTACCTTTTTATTTTTTTATTTATTTTTTAAATCCTAAATAATGCAAGAATAATAGTTTATAGGATGTCACTCGTTCCGAACTCATAAGTATAAGTTGTTACTCCTTTCTCTTCCTTTGTATAGATTAGAATTGATCTTAATTTAAATCTAATAGCTAAATCAAACAATATTATCATATAAGAAAGATAAATATTAAATTAAAATTTAAAAAATAGGATATTGGTTCGGTTCGGTTCGAACCGTTCAAAAATTCTTGAAACCGCGAACCGAACCGAATGTAAACGGTTCCTTAAAAAATAAATCGAACCAAACCGCGAAATCGAACCGAACCACATTTTTCGATTTGGTTCGATTCGGTCCGTTCGATTTCGCGGTTCGGAGCGGAACCACTTACACCCCTACTCAAAAGAAAACAAGAAGATTAGGAAGAAATTGGAAGATTCTTTTCCTTTTTTTTTTTTACTTCTTTCCTGGAGGTAAAAATTATATTGGCAAAAATTTGTGTGCATCATATTGCACATGCAACATGATCCAATTACCCAATTTTGACCCGTTTTAATCCGTATTTGACTCGTTGACCCACATTGACCCGTGTTTGACCCGCTGATGTTAGCATGACATCATTAATTTTTTTATTTTTTTATTTTTATTTTTTTTACGTTTTTTTTTTTACTTTTTTTTTACTATTTTTTCCCTTTTTTTTAAGGACGGACGTGTCACTCTTTGCATAAAAAAATGTCAATCGTAACAAACAAAAGTATCAATCACAACAAACAAAATTTTTTTCATTTTTATTTCCTTTATTTTAAGGACGGTCGTGTCACTCTTTGCTTATGAAAGTGTCAATCGTAATAAAAAAAAGTGTCAATCGTAACAAATAATTTTTTTTAGTTTTTTTCCAATTTTTTTGATAAGAAAGGCGTGTCATTTGTAATGAATAAATGTGTCATTTGTTACTTATCCAAAGTATCAACCGTAACAAACAAAAGTGTCATTTATATCATTTATTGAATATCAATTATTTTTTAAAAAAATGCGATTTGTTTCGAAAAAAAAATGTCATTTGTTTATGAAAAAAGTGTCAATTACAACGAACGAAAGTGTCATTTATCTTAAAGTGTCAATCACACTGAAGTAAATTGACACTCAGAATTAAGGTACGTGTCACTTTTATCTACTAATCAATATGAAGCATAATAACCAGAAATATTACCTAAAGTGTCAATCTTAATAAACAAAAGTGTCAATTGTCCCGAATGAAAGTGTCATTGTTTAGAACAAACGACACTTTTGTATACAAAGAGTGACACTCTCGTCCTTATAATAAAGGGGAAAAAAGCGAAAAATATTTTTTGTATTTCAAAACGAAAAAAAAGTATTGTGTCATTCTTTGTATTTTCGAAAAGATGAAAAAAATGAAAAAACGAAAAAGACGAAAAAAGGAGAAAAAGACGAAAAAGGCGAAAAAAAACGAAAAAGACGAAAAAAAATGAAAAAGACGAAAAAAGTGAAAAAAATGAAAAAAGACGAGAAACGAAAAAGGCGAAAAAAAAAAAGAAAAAAAAAAAAAAAACGAAAAATGCAAAAAAGACGGAAAAAACTAAAAAATGAAAAAAGACGAAAAAGGCGAAAAAACAAAAAGACAAAAAAAAAAAGGAAAAAACAAAAAAGATGAAAAAAAGACAAAAAAAAATTAAAAAAACGAAAAAATTAAAAAAAAGCAAAAAAAAATGAAAAAAATAAATACGAAAAAAAAACTGGTCAACACATGAGTCAAAGCGGGTCAACAAATCAAACATGAGTCAAAATTGGGCAATTGGATCACACTAGTAAAAAATTAAACCTTCTTTAATTTTAAAATCAAATCCATCGTTTGTAAACAAAATATTTTGAATTTAAACCTTCTAAACTTAAAATAAAAAGTTAAAACTCTCAAACCCCGTCAAAATCCAAAATACAAAATAGAAATACAGAATATAAATAACATATAATGCACTAGAAATTTAGAATCTAGAACTTTTAAAAATACTATAGGAAATATTTAAAATTATAGGTTAGTAATAGAACAATAAAGACAATTTCCATAATTTGGATTAGGTGCAAATTAATTTATTAGAATTTAGAATAAAATTGACTGTTGAATCGAAAAGTTGCAATTTGTAATCAATTTTCAGATTTCGTTGTGCCGAAATTGGTATTTACATTATCTATCATAAATAGCGTGAAAAATCGATGAGATTTGGATAAGAAAATGTTTATTAATTTGGTAGAAAGAAATTCAATACTGTTAGATTCGGATGAGGCTCATCCATTATTTAAAAAAAAAAATTAGTTTATCCTTAGTAAAATAATTTTGATATCTATAAATATTTTAAGGTTGAATGATTCTCTTCTCCATAATATGGTTATTAGAATGTAACTAATGTCAATTTGGACATATTGTGAGAAATAGATTAGATTTGGATAATAATATATTTATTTTGTCAGCAAAATCTTGAGGCAAAAAAATATGAAAGGAAAGAAAATTGTGATAAAAAAAATTGAAGAGAAATTGAAATGTGAGAAATATGGTAGGATTTAATATATTTTTAGATATGAGATGAAAGAGAAGAAAAACAGTATTATTTTCTTCCCACCCTTTTTTGTATGGTTGTATAAAGATCAGAAGAAAGAAATAAAGTTTTTATATGAGGATATAATTATTATTTCAATTTCTTTCTACTTTCTTCTCATATTTGGGGAGAAAGAAAAAATGTCATTTTTTTCTCTCCCTACTCTTTCTCCTATCTATTAAATAAGGTATTTCCTCAATCCCATTGATAATTGCCCTTTGGTTTTCTGGCACGAGAATTAAAAAAATAGAGTAAATGATAAAGTAAGAGAGAGAAAATGAGTGAGATGGTAATAGAGTGAATGATAAAGTAGGTGGGAGAAATAATAAAATACAAAAAAAAATAGAATTTTTTTTTGGAAAGGGCCATTTCAGACAAAAATCACCTAGTAGGTTTGGAAAATCCCACTTTTTAGGTATGAATGTATGATTATAAGATGTTGATAGGATAATAATAATCTCGTATTTATATTTGATTTTAGTTTGTGTTGGGTTGTCTTGTTAATATTCTAGGTAGAGAATACATGTTTATAATGTAATCATGCTTGATTCTAGCAAGTGTATAATCTTATTGCGCGCGTAAGAAGAAACATAAAATGATATTATGCTATAATGAATATCGTAAGTTTAATGTACTAATCATTATGGGAATGAATATAAATTTATAATTAACAGAACTATGCCTCAACTAATTTCCTAGTTCTGATTATATTATCAATTTAATGGTATAATTGTAACTCCAAGCTCTTCAAATAATAAAATAGGGTTATTTTAGATTATTGAATAATGATACTCTATACAATAGTATCATTATTGGATAGTTCTCTATATAATGAACCTCCACATGAATGAGTAAATAACAAGAATTTAGTTTTTTTGGGGTGACAAAGCGGTTAAAGTGCGTAGCTTGTGATCAAAAGGTTATGAGTTCAAAGCATATAAAGACAACTATATGTAAGTCTGTCACCTATGATTAACTTAGAACGATTAGTCCCTCCTGTATTATTTGTAGACTAGAGCACATGAGTGAAGTTCGGCATAAAAAAATTTAGTAGATATGATGCAATTATATCAAACTTTTGATAAGTAATCAAACATGACAGCTTATCATATCTTTTATATAGTGACATTGCATTCGGACTTTTTCTCGTTATAAGAATAGGTGGGTGGGAATGGGACAATGATAACTTGTCTTGTTCCATAAAAGTCAAATGATATTTGTGGCATGAGAGAGAAGGAAATTGCACCAACACTAATCAGTTAATTATAAAAATCTAATATAAACATAATGTTATAAACTAAAAAAATATGAAAATAATAGAGAGAGCGAGAATAAGATGTGTATTATTATGAGGATGGAGACCTATAGAGTACAAGATGAGTTCATGGACTTTTAGGGTTTACATGGTCATCACAATATATGGTAAGTATATCTATATGATATATTTACAGCACTTCCTCTTGATTGACCATCCCTAAAAGAAACGACTGCCTCGTTAAAACTTTGCCAGAAAAACCCATTGGGATAAAAACTAGTCGAAGAAAAAAGAGTACAACTGCTCCACATCAATATAGTCATTGTTGATCTTTGAGTTGGCACATATCGATCTTGTATACCAACTTCTTAAATGTTGACGTTGTTAATGCCTTTGTAAAAGAATCCGCTAGATTATCACTTGAGCGAATTTGCTGGATGTTGATGCCGCCACTCTTTTAAAGATCATGTGTTACATTGGCTCTTTTATGAATCAATCTCAGTGACTCATTTACTCGTGTGGTGCATTGGATGTCTCGTTAAAAATCTTAACTAAGAAAACCCATTGGGAAAAAAACTTAGAAAGGAAAAAAGAGTACAACCATTTGACCTTCAAGGTCATTTGACCTTTAGGAGTCAGTCTAATCTTCGGGATTATTTACAATTTGTTACTCCCCCTCAAGATAAAAATCTTCAAGGTTATCTTTAAGGTCTACATTAATATGTGCAACACAAGTTTAATTATCATCATAGATAATAACATGAATTATGTCAATGTATCATTACTCTCATAAATAGAACAATATCATATTTGTCTCGAAAATAACAAAGGATGGTCAATACCATTTCAAATCTTTCAATTGCACATAAGTAAGGAACTTCTGGTCCTCATATTTATTATCTTCTATAGGTCTAAATGAGTCTCCATCTACTTCAAGTGATTGAATCAACCATTAGATAAGCATGTGGATGCGATACAATAAAATCTCCTTAAAGACTTTTCAGGTAGGTCGACTAGCGTTACTCCATCAGGGAGATGCTTGATCTGCAGGTCTAGACAATTATTAGTTCAACCTAAGTCTTTTGATTCTAAATCCGCCTTTAGGCATGAGTTGATTTCCTAAAGTACTTTTGTACATAATGATTCACATATCCTCTTCAGGAGGAATTTGGAGTGATGTGTTCTAAATTTATATTCCGCGGACTTTTTATCTTTAGCACCAATAAATCTCTCACACTTCTGACGCTAATGAGAATCAATTGATTTATTTTGTCTATGAGGAACTTCAGTTCTATCATGGTGCATATACAACAGGTATATGAGATTTTAGTCACTCCTCTTACACTAAATAACTTAATGAACTTCTGGTTCATAGTGTGTGAATCTAAATAATTAATCCCACGAGATATTTGCGGCATTCATATTTTAATTTCTCCTTAATGCCAATAATAGTTGAGTTGGATTATAGAATCACGTGTCAATCACTAAAATAGTCCACAAGTAGTAGCCCTATATATGTCATTTTGACGGAGTATACACATAATTTTCAAGTATTAAACTCTCCAGAAGTCTTAACCAAAATCAAATAATAATATAAACTGCTTTGCTAACAGTTTTCTTCTTGAAAACATATGAGCAAATATCTTCACTTTTGAGACACACGTTCTTACAACGATTTTGCAGTTTACTTGAAAAAATATTTTTGACTTACGTGATTAAAGCAAGTTAAATCCTTCAGGTATTTTCAAGTATATATAACTATCAAGTTAATCAAATAGTTAGATATTTACTACATCCATAAGGCGCATATCAAGCCTTTGTGACATAAGTAGATTAATCACACTGTAAAATATAATGGCGTCTATTATGGGAGAGTTCATAATTACTTCCCGATCTTTTAGAGAAACATTATGTTACGAATATTGTTGGTCCAGAGACGAGTATTAGGTGTGTGTGTGGATGGGGGGGGGGGTGGTGGTGGTGGTGAATACACATGATTCCAAGTTTTGCTCAAACACGAAGGTCAGTATTTTACTGAGTATGCTACTGAATGAGTTCAGTTGCCAGTTAAGCCTTCTGATCGCGGGGCAGAGTGATTTAACGACTGAATCCTTCTCTACTGACTGATGTCAGTATTGAGTAATTCAGTAGATGAATAAGTATAGAATTGTGTAGGCCCGATTTAAGTTTGTCTCTTTGAAAAACGTTTTTATGCAAACTAAATCAGTTGGCTAGTGCAGTTTTAAATCTGTTTTACTGAAAATATGATTTTGCAAACAGTTGAAAAACAGATGCAATAAAACAGTAAATGACATGAGCAATTTTTAACGTGGTTCGGATACGCAAAATCCTACATCCACGTTCCTGCCGAACATGAGTTCTTATTGATTAATCTGAGCAAGCCTCAACAAGTTTCTGTACGCTGGACATAACCTTCTAAGTTATAGTCCTTAGTCTTTACAAGATCAAACCGAAGTTTGAAGGGGTTTATCTCCAACAAGGAAGGAGTTCTTACAATAAGAACGTATTATTCAAAGTGAACTCCTCCAAGTGTCAATGCTTATGATCTAACAAGGTTAGCTTAGAAAAGAGACCAGGAACAACTTTAGAGTTAAGAACTACTAGGATACCTCTAAGATTTCTAGTTCTTCGCGGGATGTAGTAGTAAGCTTTCTAGAGTGCTTGAGTATGTGTACTTGAATTTCTTGCGTCTCTGTTCCCGTTGTTGTTGTTATTTTCAATTCTTGAAGATGATCTCTTTATATAGTTGTGACCCATGCATAGATCCGTTGGAGGGGACCATGGCTCGTGTCACAAAACTCCAAGGAAAACGGCCATTTAATTTGAATGTCGCTGCAAAGGGTGGTTGACTTTCTATGTACGAGAGCAGCTTTTGTATCAGAGCAAGTAAGCTTTGCTTGCTTCTCATTGGTCGAGGTATGGCGGTAGGTGAGACTTGTCAGACATCAGTCTTCTAGCTGAGTTGACTTCCTCTGAACCTCGTACACTAAGTGTTCCTCTGCTGACATCTGAATAATAAAGTCAGGCTGTCGATTTCCCTAGTACGGTCTGCAATTGAGTTGCAACTCATTCAGTAGATCAAGGATGATCATACTGAGTCTTCTTTCTGAGTCGGCTGAAGAGTGATCTTCTACTGAGTGCTTCCAGCTACTGACTTGAAGACAAACTACTGAGCTCTTATATTGATAGAGCTCTATTGAACCAATAACAGACATGAGGTTCTGGAACCTTAACTTCTCTACTGAAGTTCATTCTAACAATTTACCCCTTACATGACTTAGACAAACTAATCTAGAAAGATCAAAGCAGGTCTAGCCTATTACATCATGTCGGCTCATCACACAATCAGGGGTTTTGAGATCTTCAATTCCTCCTTAAAACATTTATACAACAATTACTCAGTATCAGAGATACTGAATCATCTCCAAATAATTTCCCCCATCCACTGACTCATATCTCTACAATTTTCCCCTAATTGATGATGCTAAAACCATTAAGCACTAAAAACTGAAAGAATTACAACACAGACTAACAGTTACACAAGGGCACATAGAAGAAATTAATTACAGTGAGTATGTGTTGATCACTTAAGTGATCAGTCGTGATAATGAACGAGATAGCTATAAGACAATGAGTGGTTGTCTGACCAAGTGAAGTACTGATTTCATTGATAGAGAAATGGTTACATATACATCAGTACTACACTATCAAAAGAAGAAAAGAGAAAGGCAAAGACTAAAAGACGGCTGAGTTTGCTGCTATTGCGATC
The DNA here is from genome assembly GCA_028984105.1 of Lavandula angustifolia. Taxonomy (NCBI): domain Eukaryota; kingdom Viridiplantae; phylum Streptophyta; class Magnoliopsida; order Lamiales; family Lamiaceae; genus Lavandula; species Lavandula angustifolia. The sequence goes on along the minus strand of CM054814.1, from coordinate 2,859,001 downwards.
TGAACTTCTAAATCCTCAATTTGAAGTCAGCGGTGGCCTCTGGAAGTTCTAGCCCATAGGATTTGTAGATGGCTTTCCTGAGACGTTTGATCTGTGGAAGATCTCCTTTCATTTGGGAGGACAGCTCGTTGCGATCCATGGCTATCTTCACCTCTTTCTCTATCTCTTTCATGCAGATGTTACCTTCAAGAGTCATAGGGGGACTCAGACGTCTGAATGTAGGCGCTTTCAGTCACATTCCTTCCTTTATGAAGAATCATGATAATCTGAGCACGGAAGTTGGGGTTATACTGATATAAGAACTGATCGAACAGTTTGTCCACTGGAACGTCGCCTGGATATCATTACCATACATAGTAGCTTTTTATGAAATCTTTCTTCAGACTCTCCCACTGCTCATTCAGGTTCCACGGGATCCACTTGCTGAGTGGTTGTCTGACCAAGTGAAGTACTGATTTCATTGATAGAAAAATGGCTACATATACATCAATAATACACTATCAAAAGAAGAAAAAAGAAAGGAAAAGACTGAAAGACGGCTGAGTTTGCTGCTATTGCGATCTGAACTTCTAAATCCTTGATTTGAAGTCAGCGGACTTGGCCTCTGGAAGTTCTAGCCCATAGGATTTGTAGATGGCTTTCCTGAGACATTTGATCTGTGGAAGATCTCCTTGCATCTGGGAGGACAGCTCGTTGCGATCCATGACTATCTTCACCTCTTTCTCTATCTTTTTCGTGCAGATGTTACCTTCAAGAGTCATAGGGGGACTCAGACGTCTGAATGTAGGCGCTTTCAGTCACATTCCTTCCATTATGAAGAATCATGATAATCTGAGCACGGAAGTTGGGGTTATACTGATAGAAGAACTGATCGAATAGTTTGTCCACTAGAACGTCGCCTGGATAACATTGCCATACATAGTAGCTTTTTATGAAATCTTGCTTCAGACTCTCCCACTGCTCATTCAGGTTCCATGGGATCCACTTGTCAGTGCGGAGGAGAGGAGGTTTCTTGAGATGTGGCTTCTGTCCACCGCATCTGTAAAATTTAGATGTAGTTGGGATCCTCTTCTCTTAACTAAAACGACTTCCCTGGCTGCTTTTCAGCTCTAGCAATTTGCTCTGCCAGTTCAGCCTTTCTCAGTCGATCTCTGGCTTCAGCTATGAGCCTTTCCTTGGCTGTGAAGTTGAGGCCTATCTCAACTGCGTCCCATAAGTCTTTCTCTTCAGCAATTTGTTCAGCTGTAAGCTTAAGACCTTTCTTCCTTATCCTTTCGGATAATGGCAGCTTGTCAGTATCAGACTCTTCAGTAGACTCATAAGCAAATTTTTCAGTTGGCTTCTAGTGAGTCCTTTTCGGAGTGGTCTGCTTCTGCTGAACTTTCTTCAGCTAAGCCTGAGTCCTTGACTGCCTTGCCACAGGGACTTTCGGCTTCCTCTTCAACTTGGCCTCTTCTTCTTTTCTCGATTCGTGATCTAGCTGAGCCTACAGCTGGTGAGCTACGAATTCTTCATAAGCCTGTTGTTCTTCCTTATTCTTGAACTTTGGCAATGGAGGGGAGAGCTCTCAGTAGCTATCTCTTTTTCATACCTCTTCGGCGCAATTGGCTCCGTCCCCTCGATGAATTCGGCTATTTCATCAATGTGTGCCTGAGCTGAGGATTCTTCACCTGATCCTCCAGCTTGCATTGTCAGCTGCATAATTTACTCCTAAGGCTCTGCCTGGCCTTCAATAGCCTTTTCCTTCTCCTTTCCTTTGGGAAGAGGTAGATCTGTTTTGGATAGAATGTGCTCTCTCCTGATCTCTTCAATCTCTTCCATATCTTCCCCCTTTTTCTCTTCCCTATCCCCCTTTACTTCCCTATTCCCCTTTACTTCCCCCTTTTTGGCATCATCAGCGGGGTCAGTAAGGTCTTGACAGCGACTACATCATCGCGTAGGATGTAGAGAGAGTTTTTGATTTGGGTGAAGGAGGAGTTGAGGTCCTCGACGACATCACAATATTTGTCCCAATCCCTTTCGTGATCAAGGCGGATCTCCTTGATTAGGGTATCAGTATAGGCTTTGTGCTGCAGTAGAGATGCGTCTAGTAACTTCATGGAGTCCTACTAGATGAGGTCAAGAGCTGTGGCTTGTTGAGTAAGAGCTTGAGCCACACTGGATGATACAACTCTATTCCTCTCATCCATCGTCTTCTAGACTTCAGCCATTGCCGCACCCAATTGCTCGGAGAATTGTTTGGCTTGAGTTTCAAGCAGCTGCTGGCACTGAGTGACTAAATCCATCTTCTGAGCAGCTAGAGCTGTCTCGATGATCTCCTAAATGTTTGGTGTTGAAGTTTCAGAGACCTTATTGACTTCTCCAAGGATGGCATCAATTTGCTCAGTCTGAGCCTAAGTGTACTGTGCCCATTTCAGGTGCACATCCTTAACCAAGAGATGATTTTTGTCTCCTTGCTTCTGAATTGATCTGTTGATGCTCTCTTGGATACAACAACTATAGGTTTTATCTGGTAAGATGAGCTACTGATCCTCTGCTCAGAGGCTGCGAGTTGTTGCTGTCTAGATGAAGACGCAACTGGGGCGGCACCTGATTCAGGAGGTGGAGGTGGTGAGTCGCCCTTCTCACTGGGAGTTTTTCCCTTAGCAGAGTCTCCCCGCTCTGCATCCTTGGGTGCTGAGTCATCGTTAGTTGGGTCGTCATTGGGCGAAGTGTTCTTGGCAGGCGAGGAGGCACTCTTTTGCTCAAGCAAGTATAGCATGGCTGACTTCAGATCCTCGAAGGAATCAATGTTTGAGGGTTCCCCAAACCCTATCTCAGACTGCAATTGTTGCTCCTCTAGCCTCTTCCAGAATGTCCCAATTAAGGAACCTCAGCATCATCTGAGTCCTTGCCCTAACTGCTACATCCACCAAATCCTGATAGTTGGTCATCTCAGGAATTTGTTCAGTGACTTCAAATTCAGCTCTAAGCTTGGTCAGTTGAATGGTGGTTGGTAGCTCTAAAAGAGACTTCAGTAGTTGGAGCTTCATGCTCCAACTGAGTCTCTTCAGTACCGACTCTCTGAAGTTTTTCTTTTATCGTGGCACCTTTCATGCCAGTGTCCAAGTCTAGTATTGTCTCCGCCTATGGAGGGGGTGGAGAATCAGCCTTATTAACTTCCTTCTTTGACAGTTTCTTTCACTTAGGCTCTTCGGCTCATGGAGGCAAGTCAGTCGATGACCTTTTCAGTACAGTTCCACGGTCGATGGACTTTTCAACAACATTCCTCGTTGTGAATTTTACTTGCTTCTTGTCAAAGTACTTCATATCTTCGAACGAAGCTTTTGAGGACACTAAAGCTTCGATTAGTGCTGAAACTTTAGTCCCATACAATAGTTTGCCTATCGACGATAGTCTTCTCTCATCATCATCATCGCCGTAGACAAATTTATGCAACTGAGCTATCAGTTTTGTAAGGAAGAACTGAGCCCAATTGACTCTGACTCCATCCACGATAGCCATCATAATCTGAAGTCGAGGCTTGGACAACTGATCGAATGATCCAGCTGCGCTAGTGAGGATCTGGATGACAATGTAAGCCAGACCTCTGTATTCGGGCAGGAGCTGACTTTTGGGGAAAGCAGCTTTGAAGGATATGTCATCCCTCCAGCAGAAACACCTAATATAATAGTTGATCTCGGCTTCTTTGTATCCGACTAGAGAAACGCCGAGTCAGGAAGGCTGAAAACTCTCGTCAGTGCTTCAAGAATATTGATGTGGGCAACACTCTCTTCCCACTTTTGCAGAGAAGTTTCTTTCAAGTATTTCACTGTTGTGACCTCTGCGTCGGTATCCTGAATAGCTTGTCGAGGAAGACAAGCTTTCAGTGTTGAAGTAGAATTCAACAGCTTGTCGAGAAAGACAAGCTTTCAGTGTTGAAGTATTTCAAGTATTTCACTGTTGTGATTCATGTTGAAGTAGAATTCAACCACTTGTCGAGGAAGACAAACTTTCAGTTGCTTCGTCAAGAGCATCTTCGGGCCAGATGTCTGAAGAGCGATGTAAATATTCTCCATATCAGGGAGTTCCGATTTGTGAAACACCATCGTTGGCTTGAAACAAACTCTACCCTGGATGATCTCGTCCATATCAGCAGGAGTTTTAACTATGTTTGATTGTGACACCATTTGATCTAGAATATGTAAAACAAGTGTTAGCACTTGCAAATAGAGTAAGTTAGAATAGCGATACGAGAAATTTATCGTAGATTAAGAGCTTAAGAGGTAGTAGAAGTTTTAGAAAGTCTTAGAAGCAGTTATGTGCAGAGCTCTTAAAATTCAGAAATGGCAGAAATAGGTGAGAAGAATAAGCGAGAAGATTAAGTATGATTTGAATACCAAGCGGTTTTTAGATCTGGCCGCTATGATTTAATCTCGCTTTTTTATAGACTGTTAGGATTCAATGTTATAAACGAAATGATTACTTAGCCGCCTATAATCTCGACCTACGCAAGATTTTCAAATTGGAGTAAGGTGAGATGACATGCATTTAATGCGCTACAGTTGGTGGAATAATAGGGGAGGAAGAATTGTACCTTCATCCACGTATGTTGTAGTCGCTTTGATGGTTGCTACTGATCAGATGTTATGATCTGTGTCCCTCCTTTTTCTCCCTCTGGGAGGTCAGAGAACTGAAGAAATTTAAGATTGTCTCTCTCTTACTCGCGTATGTTGTGAAAGAATATGTGAATCTATTGGGCTATTAATATTTATCAATTAATTGGTCCAGCCAATTAATTCCAGATAAATAACATTATTAAATAATGCAAAATGTATTAATCTATTAATAATGATTTCTGAGAGATAATAAATAACTAGGCAACTAATTGGGTCAGATCAGAGATCTAATATAATAAATAAAGTAGGACCTCAAATTAATTAATTATCTATGCTCTGCCCAGAGCAAAATTAATTAATAAACACAGATTTATTCCACTAGAGAATCCGTGCTGACTTACCTCTTTATCCCAAATTGAGCAAGAGCTTGTATTTTAGACTTAATTGATCCCCGAATTTAAGATAGAAATATCCGTTAATTAATTAAGCCCACTGACAACTTAAACTAATTAACATCATATTATATTCTTGAGTAGTACCACTCGACCTTATTAATACACCTGAACTTAATCTATCGGCCTGGTTTAGTGTGCTGATCTTTACGAGTTCCTCAGGGGATATTATCAACTCATTTTACAAGAATACGGTTGCAAGATACAGACAACCAGCCTGAGCCACAAATAATTACTAACACCTAAGATACGTAGATCCGGTCGCGATGGCGTTCACTATAGTAGGTCAAAGTGATAGATAGCCAAATGCATTTAGATGATGTCTTATCAAGCTTAAGACCAACTAAGTCACTGAGATCTTGGTTCTCCACTAAGGTCAGTCACGAGAACACATCTTACTGTGATGCATCAATACACCACCTTAAGTGTACCAGTAAAGACAAGCACGAACACCCAAAAAAATATGGAAATAAGATATGAAAGGCTTCCTTTCGTTCCATAGTTCATATGGTGTCTTCTTATGCTGCTTAGTCAGTAGAGATCTGTTCTGAGTGTAACATGCAGTGTAAGTTTCTTCTGCCCAGAATTTGGTTGGGAGTCCTGAGTCTGCGAGCAAGGTTCTTGCTGCTTCTTTGAGTGTTCTATTTTTTTTTCAGCAACCCCATTTTGTTGAGGCGTGCGCGCGGCAGACGTCTCATGCTCTATGCCTCATGCTCTATGCCTTCAGCTTTGCAGAACTCCTTCACCATCGAATTTAGGAACTCAGTTCCTCTGTCTGAACGTATCTTTATGATCTTGGTGTTCTTCTCGACACTGAGCTTTTTCAGAAGCGTAGGTAACTCTGTTTTGACGTCAGATTTGTTGGCAATAAATATGACCCATGTGTAGCGCGAGTAGTCATCAATGACCACTAAAGCATACTTCTTGCCTCTGTCGTTACCGGAGAGACTAGACCGAATAAATCCATATATAGCAGCTGAAGGATTCCATCAGTGGAAGGCGATGGAACAGGTGGATTTTGATTCTTTGTTTGCTTTCCCTTTAAACATGCTTCACACTGAGTGTCTTTGTTGAATACTTCATTCAGCAGTCCTCTTGCTAGAGCGTTTCTAGCTAGCTTGTTGAGCGTCTTGAAGTTGAGATGGCTGAGTCTTCTGTCCCAGAGCCACCCTGTTCTGTTGTGGTTCTTCGCCAACAAACAAGCTTCATGTTCAACTGAGTTCCAGTCAGTTACGTAGATATTCTTTTTGCGCGAACCTGATAGCAGTATTTTCCCTGTAGATTTATCAATGACATCACAGAAACCAGCGTAAAAAATCACTCTATTCGAGTTATCACAAAATTGACTAGCATAGAGAAGATTATGCTGAAGTCCTTCAACATATGATACTCTTGGAACTGTGGCGGTTCCAATGCTGAGTGTTCCATAGCCTCTGGTATAGCCTTTTGCGTTGTCTCCAAACTCGATTCTGGGTCCTTCTTCAGTAGTATAATTCTTCAGTAGATCCTTTTGGTATGTCATGTGTCTTAAGTATCCGCTGTCCACATACCAAGGGTCCTTGTGCACCTGCAAAACAGAATTATATTCAGGTACCCTTTATTTTTGATTTTGGGTCCTTAGATGTTAGTTTTGGAAACCCAAATCTGTCTCATGACCCTGGTGGTCTCAGACAGTTTCTTTCCACTTTGATCAACATACTTGACCACTGGACTGGTTGATGCTGACTTCTGAGGCTTCACAAGTTCTGGAGTCCTGATCTTCTGAATTTGTGGACTGCTGAACTTTGCCTTCTAAACGGCTTTCTTCTTCTTTTTCTGAATTTTAGGTCCTCTCCTAACTATAGGATCATAATAATATGACCCATACTGAGCTGGATGTGTCAGCTATGGAGGTCTATACTGATCAGCCCATTTGACTTTGCTAGTTCCCCCCTGACTGAACTGGGGTGATTTTGAGCTAATCTTCTTGTCAGAATGATGATAGTTGGGATGAGGTACTTTCATCTTCTGTTTGTTCTTGGCTAGGGGGTTCAGGATCTCAGCGTTGATAGTCTCCCCTTGAACAAATCTATCAACTAGCCGGTTTTCTAATGACTAAATTCGAGTCCCTCCTTGCAGTGCTTAGGCTTGTTGCTGGCTAGCATTGCCTCAAGCTTCTTTTCAGCGCCCATATACCGCTCTGTCATCAGATTCCTCCAGATATCATCACTTTTCTTAAGCGTTTCATGCTCGGTCTGAAGTCCTGACAACTCTTGCTTCAGTAGACTCAATTCTGTATCTTTCTGAGTCAAGTCATTGGTCGATCGAGATCTGATCTTCTTGATCTGAGACTTGGCCTCGAGAGTTTATCTCCTCCCCGAGTCTCAACAAAAGTCCTTCTGACTCAGTAGCAACCTGACTCTCCTGAGAAAGTCTCTGATTCTCCACTTTCAGGGTATCCAACTCCTGAAGAGTCTTACTGAGCTGCAGGCTCATATGAATCTGCTCGTCTAAAAGTTCTTCGTAGGCTGCACCTGAAATAGTGTCGTGTGTGCAGTGTGAAGGGGAGTTAAATGGAGTGTGAGAGTTTACCTCATCCTCTTCTCCTGCCATAAGACACTTTTCAGTATCTTCTTCAAGCTCTACGGCCATGAATGCCACTTCATCATCTGATGAATCCATGAAGGAATCGACTTCATCTGAGTCGTCTGAGAGTTCACCAGCTATAGATGCTTGACGCTTCTTGATGAACTTCTCCTTTCGAGCTTTGCGTGTTGCTCTCTCAGCAGTAGTGAGCTCAGGACAATCATATTGATAATGTCTTGGCTTTTTGCAGTTGTAACAAGTGGTGACTCTCTCTTCTTTGCTCTCGCTGTCTTTCGACTGAGCTGAGTCCTCCTTTTTTCCTGCAATCAGATGTATGCAAGTCATGAATGCGCTTGGGTGAATATTCAGACTTACCCTTGGAGTCTCTGACGACTCTAAAGAGTTTTCCGCGCCTCTCCTTCTCCTTCTTATACTTCACGGCAAGCAGTGCATATTTCTTAGCCAGGTTTCCTTCTTTTATGTCACTGAGTGAAGGTTGTGCCTTGCTAGACGCGGGAGCCGCTGTGCTGACTGATGCTTTGAAAGCATGATCGATTTGAATGTCAGCTTCAGCTCGCTGCTTCCTTTGAGGTAGACCGAACTCGAACTCCTCAGCTTTTAGTTCTGAAAAGATATGATCAGGAGAAACAATATCTAAGTCAGAATATCTCAGTAAAGTAGCGAATGGAGTCCAATGTTAGTCTGGCAGTGCTCTCAATATCTTGAGATTCATTTCTTGATTGGAGAATGTATTTCCCAGCCCGTTGATAGTGTTCATCAGATCCGTAAATCTGACATTAAGATCTTTAATCGTGTCACCAGCCATTAGAGATAGTCTCTCCAGATTCTGAAGTTCCAGCGCCAGTTTGTTCGCTTTGATCTTCTGGGTCCCCCAACTCAGTAGCGCTAGAGCATCCCAGAGTTCCTTCGCGGACTTGCAGTCCTGAACTCTCCCGAGATAGGAATCACTCAGGGTGGTCAGTATGGCATTCCTGGCGACCCGGTCTAAGTTGTGAAGCTTCTTCTCCTCAAGGGTGAAGAGACTTCTATCTTTGGGGATCTTCTTCCCGGTTACCATGCCTCCTCTTTGTGCTGGATCCTGGGTTTCGACACTATTAATCATTGGAACGATAGGTCCATCCTCCAGTACCTCTGTCATGCTGTCGTGGAGGGAAGTCAGATGTGCCTCCATTCTGACTCGCCATACCCCCTAGTTCTCTACTGAGAACATGGGTACCATCCTGATTCCTGACATATCAGACATTGAAGATTGTGATATGAATGAAGAATGATATGCAATGAAAACGTTTTCTGGATCCATTCAAGTAGACCAGTTTCAGAAAACAAGAGTCTTAGAGAACTTCTGCTCTGATACCAATTGTTGGTCCCGAGATTAAACGTTCAGGTGTAGAGGGGGGGGTTAATACACCTGAAAATAATTTCTCAACTTAAAACGCGAACAATCCTTTTCAGGAGGATGTCATACTGAACAGGTTCAGTAGACCAAATATGCTGTTCTGAATCACGTGGCAGAGTGGTTGACTTCACTGAGGTCTGCTAGCTAACTTAGGTCAGAATTCAGTACCGTTCAGCTGAAGTTCAGTATAGTGCGGAAATTTGTAGGCCCAACTTCAGTTGAGTTAGAAAACATTTTTAAGAAAACTGTTTCAGTATATTAGTGCAATTTGTTAAGCTTTGCTGAAACTCAGTTGAATGATTTTAAAAGAACTTTTCAGTATGAACATTAATCAATGCTGCAGTAAAAACACAGAACATAAGCAATTTTAAAGTGGTTCGGATCCAACAATCCTACGTCCACTGTCCCAAAAAGATCAGGACGCTATTTTATTATACTGAGTTAGTCTCACTCGGTTTGTGCACTGGACAAACACTGGTCTTGAGATTTATACTGAGCAAGTCTCAGTTTACAAGATATCAAACTTAAGTGTTTGGCAAACTCTCCAACTATGAAGGAGTCCTTTACAATAAGGATCAGTTCAAAGATGAACTCCTTCGTTCTAAGCTATGGATATAGTCTGCTAAGCTTAGGTTAGAGGGAAAAGGGAACGAGAAAGGTGGCTTCTAGAGCGATGAACGGTTAAGTATAGACTTTGGGTTTGTATTCAGTCGCTTGGATACTAGAGGCTTTATGATCTGATTTAGCTCGGTTCCCTATGAGCAAGTATGTCGCCTTTCGCTGGAGATTACTCTATGAAGTTCTTGCGGAAGGCTTTAGTCGATTCTGAGTTGCTCGTGAATGCTCGTGTGTTCTTGTATGTGTCGTGTGCTTCAATTTGAAATCTTCCCTCTATTTATAGAGCAGAGACATGGATAGATCTATTGGAGACGACGATCCATGTGTCTCTCTCTTTTGGGTAGCTAACGGCTCTTTGAAAGTATGGTGACAGAGTCCTTTCCCTCCATTTGTGGAAAGTTGTTGACTTGCAGCTTTAATCAGAAAGTAGACAGCTGGCCGCTTGTCATTGCTCGAGGCTGAAGAAAGTAGGTGAGACAAACAGACTTCAAGGTGGATCTGAATTTAACTTCTCTATACCTCGTATGACTCTGCTGATTTGACTTTGAGATATCCTGACAGTCAGAAGATTATCTAGCCGTTGCTGAGTCTGATCTATGTTCACTCGTGCTGGGTTCAGCTCTACTGAAGATCAACTCTGAGTACAGTGAACTACTCCTGCTGAGTTCAGTTCCACTGACTCCTTTCAGTATACTGCTCCTGCTGAGTCCAATACTACTGAGTCTTCTTCTTCTGGTACTGAGGCTGATAGTCTGTTGAAGAATCAGCGGACAGAACTGAGTGCCTGAACCACATCGAAGAGTGTCTTCTGAGTCTGAAACTCTCAGAGACAGAACAAACAATTACAACATAGTGGTTCATCGGTCAAAGTAGGGTTTTGGGATCTTCAAATCTACTGAGCACTAGTCTACTGAGTCATAATGAATCATCTCCCAAGAATGTGGTACTTCCAGTCTATGTGTTTAGACGCCTTGTGAGATCTAGTTTCCTTAGAATTTGCCACTACACCCGCATTATCACAATAAATCGTGATCGCCTTAGGCAAAATCTGAACAATATCAAGATCTAGGAGGAAATTCTTAAGCCAAACTACCTCTTTCGAAGCTTCTGAAGCAGCCACATACGTTGCTTCCATGGTAGAGCCCGCAATACATTTTTGCTTTATACTCCTCCATGAAATGGCTCCACCTCCCAAGGTAAACACATAACCCGAGGTAGACTTCTTCTTATGTAAGCCTTGAAATCCGAGTCTGTATAACTTAAAGGCACGAGACTGTCTGACTGGTAAAGAACTCTATAATCCCTAGTCCATTTAAGGTACTTGAGAACATTTTTGACCGCAGTCCAGTGCACTTGTCCTGGATTAGACTGATATTTTGAGACCATGCCTACAATATATGAGATATCTGGTCTCGTACAAAGTATTGCGTACATGAGGCTACCGACAACGGAAGCATATGGTACTAGCCTCATATTTTCTATCTCTTCAGGCGTTTTAGAGCACTAATTCTTGGATAGAAAAATGCCATGTCTTAAAGGTACTGAACCTCTCTTGGAATTTTGTATGCCAAAACGAGCAATAGCAGTGTCAATGTAGGACACTTGTGACAAGCTTAACATCATTTTCTGGCGATCTCGGATAACCTTGATCCCAAAGATGCAAGCAACTTTATCTAAGTCCTTCATTTGAAACTGCTCGGATAACCACATCTTTACGTCTGATAACACTTCAACATTTTTGCCAATGAGAAGGATGTCATCTACGTAAAGTGCAAGCAACACCATTGATCCGTTAACACAGATACGGTATACACACACTTCGTTAGGATATGATACAAAACCATAGGATTTGACTATCTCGCCAAGACGCTGGTGCCGTAGCCGGGAAGCTTGCTTAAGTCCATAAATGGACTTCTTAAGCTTCCAAACTAGATGCTCTTCGCCCTCCTTCACATAACAATATGGCTGTTTCATGTAGATGTCTCTACCTTTTTCAAGGTGACCTTTCAGGAATGCGGTCTTGACATCCATTTGCCAGATCTGTAGGTTCATGTGAGCTGCTATGGCAAGGAGAATCCGAATGGACTTGATCATTGCTACAGGCGAGAAGGTCTCTTCATAATCGATACCTTCTTTCTGGGTAAAACCCTTAGCCTCTAGCGTGGCCTTAAATGCCACGATCTCTCCATTCGGTCCTTCGATGGTTATATTGGTATCCAAAGTACAAACGAGATGGATGTTTGTTGTCCCAACCATTCTTTTATTCTCGAACACTTACTACCAAAAGCCTTGCAACCCTCAGGTAGTTCAATGATCTCGTATACATCCATATCAGTTATGGACTTAAATTCCGAGTTCATGGCGATTCGCTATGAATCTGCATCTATATCTCCCACTACTTTATTGTAAGTCCAGGGATCCACGGTGTCTTGTTCATCTGTCGGGAGATGGTCAGACATCTCCCCAGTGAACATATACCGATCAAGTGTAAATATCGCCCTCACTACGTCGAAGAGTGTTAGGTGTTCTGTTAACAGATTGTACAGTTACTCGTGGAGTACTATCTTGCACAACTGGTTGTTCAAGTGGAACTAGACCACCTTGTAATTCCTTAAGGATGATGTCGACTCGAGACTTGTGGTTACTAATGTAATCCTCTTCTAAGAACTGAGCTTTAGTACTAACAACGATCTTCTGTTCTTTAGGATCATAAAAATATCCACCCTTCATTTCCTTCGGATACCCTATGAACAACATCACTTCTGAACATGATTCCAATTTGTCGGCCTGCCTATTTAGCACATATGCTGGACAACCCCAAATCCTTAAGTGGGGCAAACTAGGCTTATGCCCATTCAACAACTCGAAAGGGGTCTTTTGCACCGACTTGGAAGGCACACGGTTCAACAAGTATGCTATAGTCTCAAAGGCATATCCCCAAAAGGAAACTGGCAAAGTTGCATAACTCATCATCAACCGAACCATCTCTAAGAGAGTTCGGTTCCTTCTCTCTGACACACCATTCTGCTGAGGCGTGCCTGGTGTTGTCAGCTGGGATGTAATCCCACATTCTATCAAGTAATTCTTGAACTCGTTGGACAGGTATTCTCCACCACGATCAGATTGCAGTGTTTTGATTTCTTTACCTAACTTCTTCTCCACTTCTGCTTTGAATTCCTTAAAGGTTTCGAAGCAATCCGACTTGTGGTGAAGAAGGTAACATATCCATACCTCGAGTAATCGTCAGTAAATGTGATGAAGTACTCATACCCTCCACGAGCTTTTGTAGACATAGGTCCACAAAAGTCATAATGAATCAAACTTAGTGCTTCTGTAGCTCTATAACCCTTTGCCTTGAAAGGCCTAGTCACCATCTTTCCTTCTAAGCAGGGTTCGCAAGTTGGAAATGGTTCAACTGGGAGAGACTCCAATGATCCATATTCCACCAACCTTTGAATCCTGTTAAGATTGATGTCACCTAGTCTTAAGTGCCACATGAAAGTTTGGTTTACCTTAGAAGATTCTTTCCTCTTCTTAGGATTTGATGACGAGGAAGCAACATTAACATAATTACGAGGTTTAGAAGTATAGTATATAAAGATCCATTTAATGATCCACCACGATAAAATCATCGTCTTTCCTGATAGAAACTTCACTATCAAAACTTGATTTATAACCATCCATGGTGTAGAGTTTTGAAACAGAAATTATATTTCGCCTAAACTCAGACACATATAAAATATCTTTAAGTACTAAAACAGAACTATCAAAAGATAGATGTAAATCATCTATCCGTTTAATGACCCACCACAGATAAAATCATCGTCTTTCATGATAGAAACTTCACTATCAAAACTTGATTTATAATCATCCATGGTGTAGAGTTTTGAAATAGAAATTATGTTTCGCCTAAACTGAAGCACATATAAAACATCTTTAAGTACTAAAACAGAACTATCAAAATATAGATGTAAATCTCCAATGACAATTGCGAGAACTCTCGATCCATTGCCCATTGAGACTACCACCTCGCCATCGTTCAATTACTTTTTCTGCAAGAAACCTTACAAGGTGTAACAAATATGATCAGTTGTCCCCGAATCCACTCCCCATTCGTGGGTAGAAAAGGAAACCAGAACAATCTCAGTTACAAGAGCGACTCGCGTCTCTTTCTGTTTTGTCTTGACATCTGGATAATAACTCTTCCAGTGTCCTTTCTTACCATAATTGAAGAACATTCCTTTCTCCTTTGGCATTCGCATGCCGCCGGTAATGATCGTCTTCTTACTTCTACTGCTCTTCTTGAATTGACTACCCTTTGTGCTCTTTTTCTAGTTTCTGCCTTTCGGAGGATTCCTTAAGCTATTAGGGATATTCAAGACTTGAGCACTCTTGCCCTTTCATATAACCTCTTTGACCGCTACCAAATATTTGAGTAACTTACTCATAGTAAACTCGTTCTTAGACATAGCGGTCCTGAAACCGAAGTTCTTATACGACCTTTGCAGAGCATTTATTAGGAAGGTAAGATATCTCTTCCACTCTATGAAATTATTTACACCCGTTACGGTTTGGTTGGTGAGACTGATTAGGAACTTTTGAAATTTTTAACAGATATATCTGAAATATAAAAGCATGTTATATTCACACATAATTCGTAATTAACCATGATTGTAACCTTTTGAAAAAAAAACATTAATGATGTTAAATACTCGAATAGCCCTAGAGATCACACTCGTAAGCCACTCAGGTGGACGTTTACTCGTGTACCCCTAGACCAAGCTATATACCTAACTCTTTAATTCCAATCCACATCTAGGTTCTTAAGACAAATAGAATTAATAATCCGATATCTCTAGACCATGTCACTATTAATATTAAAATGCGGGAAGGGACTTCTCAGGAAGTTGTACCCGTGGTGGCATCTAAGCTTTGACCATTAATTTGACCGAATTAATATCAAATTCTCAAAATTGGCATACTTACGAAACCATACAACATTCAATTTGATTTAATCAGCCACCTTATTTAATTATTATTTGCTATAGTACTCGTGTTTACTAGGCACGTAAGCCACTCAAGTGGACGTTTACGGCTTCGCTCCCACTACTCATTAATAATTAAATATTTCATTAGAAAACTCATCTCACAATACTCGTGGTTCAAAAATACAAGCAAGCCACTCAGGAGGACGTTTACTTATACAATTCTTCCACTTTTGTGTAGGGTCCAATTTGATTGGAATCTAATTAAATACTAATTATTTTATTATTTGCTTAGCCTTTTTCTTCAAAAGGTTTGTTCTGATTCATGCTAAAAACACATAAATCCTAAAGCATGCAATTGCAAAGCGCACATAATAAAATGCGCTCGCAAAAAATAAAACATGCTTTAAGACGACGTAAATCCTTTTTACATGCTTTTCTAAGCGCAATTAATCACATAATCGCATGCTAAATCATAATAATAAATAAATGCACAAATAGGAAATTTAAAACATCATTATCGAACTTAAAAACACAGATAAAAACTAAATCTATCTATTACGAAGCCCGATCAAAATATAAGTCTTAGAAATCTTTAAAATCTTCGTATCTAAAAAATGCATCGAATTCTACATTGGCGCCACATCATCATGTATTTGCCACGCGTCAGACACGTGGCAGACATGTGTACCGCCGCGTCAGCATGGGTTGATATCAATGCCTTCTTCTTCCAGCAGAACACAGTCGCTGCCGCCGCTCTAGGTCGGTTCTCGACCGGCCGCCTGCACCCAGGGAATCGCAGGACAACGGCGAACCAGAAGCCGCTGTACCCGCTCCGCGCCATCACTGGAATCGCCGTTGGGAGCGCGCACAGCTGCGCGCTGTCGCACCTCCATCTACGCGCGATTGACTGTCCGACAGGCCGTTCCGGCCTTCCTCAGTCATCTCCAACCACTCCTGATGTCGCCCAGACGTCTGGGCTGTGATGAATCACCGCCTGGAGCTGCCGCCGCGACATGGAGCTGTGGAATTTTGCAGCCCATCATCGGCGTGCTCCGCCGCCCACAATTCATTCTCTCCGAGCCACGATTCGATCAATTGAAGGAAGGGAAACATAATTAGAAAACTCACGACCACCGTGTAACGGATTCCGGCTGAGATTAGTTCCTCAATTTCTCGAATTTTAAACGATTCATCGAAAAGAATTCATGACGAGCACCAAACTTCAGACGTCGATTCTGGTTGCATCCGGGATCGGATGACCCCTTAGGACCTATCGACGCGATGCGCGTAACAATACAAACTAAACGGCAGAAGCTGCTTGGCCTGAAGGTGCCATACGCGCCACCACTCACCGCTGTAAGTGGCGGCGGAATCCTATAAAACTAGGGTTTCGGCAAAATTAGGGTTTCTTCATCTGCCTCGATTTTTGTGCCTCTCGGACCAAAATTATAGTACATAAACAATAAAAACACATAATAAATAGGTTCTATCATCTACTCGTGGATTTTGTTTTGAGGTAAACGTTGCAAAAGTGGTCAAAACAGTGGCTCGCAGGCTGCGCCAAACACAAAAATAGCCCGATAGCGACGATAAAAACCCTAGACATGCTCCTAAATAGCAACAATCAGAGCCTAAACCAGGCTCTGATACTAATTAATGGAATAATAGGAGAGGAAGAATTGTACATTCCACCACATATGTTGTAGTCGCTTTGATTGTTGCTCCTGATCAGATCTTCTGATCTGTGTCCCGACCTTTTTCTCCCTCCGGGTGGTCAGAGAACTGAAGAAAATTAAGATTGTCTCTCTCACTCGCATATGTCGTGTGAGAATATGTGAATGTGTTTTTAATTATGAACGAAATACTAATATATATGGACTTCAAAAGCCAATATCATATTAATATTTGTAGGCTATTAATTTAATTATACTTCTAATAAGCTTCTACATAATAAGCCCATAATATAATTAATTAATCTATTAGGCTATTAGTATTTATCAATTAATTGGCCCAACCAATTAATTTCAGATAAATAACATTATTAAATAATACAAAATGCATTAATATATTAATAATAATTTCTGGGAGACAATAAACAACTAGGCAACTAATTAGGCCAGATTAGAGATCTAATAAAAGAAATAAAGTTGGGCCTCAAATTAATTAATTATCTATGCTCTGTCCAGAGTAAAATTAATTAATAAACACAGATTCATTCCACTAGAGAATCCGTGCTGACTTACCTCTTTATCCCAAATTGAGCAAGGGCTTGTATTTTAAACTTAATTGATCCCCGTATTTGAGATAGGAATATCTGTTAATTAATTAAGCTCACTGACAACTTAAATTAATTAACATCTTATTATATTCCTGAGTAGTACCACTCGACCTTATTAACACACCTAAACTTAATCAAACGGTCGGGTTTAGTTTGCTAATCTTTACGAGTTCCTCAGGGGATATTATCAACCCATTTTACTAGGATACGGTTGCAAGATACAGACAACCAGCCTGAGCCACAAATAACTACTAACACCCAAGATATGTTGATCTGGTTGCGATAACGTTCACCATAGTAGGTCAAAGTGATAGATAGCCAAATGCACTCAGCTGAAGTCTTACCAAGCTTAAGACCAGCTAAGTCACTGAGATCTTAGTTCTGCATTAAGGTTAGTCAGGAGAACACATCTCACTGTGATCTATCAATACACCACCTTAAGTGTACCAGTAAAGACAAGCAGTCCAAGACAAGCCACTTCTTATCTAAACTGCAGCTTAAACCGACAACTTATCCTTAAGTTGCTCAACTGTGATAACTGTTTATATCTTGTCAGTTCAACCAATTTGTGCAGTCTTCTGTGATACCCGACACGCTACACAAATCTAACTTTTATACATGATAAAGGATTATATGTGCAAATATATATATTTATTAGATAGGAGAATAAAATAGTGGTAGTGACAAAAACACATCGTATACAAGCATAAAAACCGCTTCCAGTATACAAAATCCCAACAACAGCCAATTCTTAGGTTGTCGCGCTTTTAATGAAAATGGCTTTACCGAATGCATCCTTTAAGAAATAGTGGCGGGAAATAAATGTGAAGCATGCCAATGAATGTAAATATTGAATTTAACACTCAAACCTATCAGCTGGACATAGTAGTCAGCTGATACCACATGTCGGTGATACCAATTGTTGATACTAATAGTTAGCGATTCTGAAGGTTCAACATTTATCTCACGTTCCCCCTTAGTGAGTACTGTATGGTTCACCCTACAGAACCATAGTACTGAGTCTGACTAACTGACTTGTCGTACTGATCCTTTTACTGACTCGGGTCAATAGGAACCAGCGGACCCTACTCAACTGAGAGTTCTATGAATTTATTCTCAGCTAGCGGTTTGGTCAGTATGTCTGCCCTTTGCTTATCAGTATGGATTTTCTCCATCCTGATATCATTTTTCTCGATATGGTCTCGGATGAAGTGGTGTCGGATGTCCACGTGCTTGCATCTTCTGTGAAGAACTGGATTATGAGTGATTGCAATCGCACTGGTGGAGTCGCAGTAGATGGGCACTTCATCTTGAGAGATACCATAATCACGCAGTTGTTGTCTAAGCCAAAGGATCTGGGCATAACAACTTCTAGCAGCCATATACTCAGCTTCAGTAGTGGATGTTGCTACTGAATGTTATTTTTTGAAGAACCATGATATGAGCTTACTGCCTAGGAACTGACAAGTTCCAGAAGTTGACTTTCGATCTATCCCGCATAATCAGCATCAGAATATCCAGTTAAAACAAGATTGTCATCAGTAGGATACCATAACCCTACATCAGGTGTTCCCTTCAGGTATCGCAGAATCTTCTTCGCTGTGTCTAGATGACTCCGCTTGGGATTCGCCTGAAATCTCGCACATACACCTACATCATAAGTTATGTCAGGTGTGCTTACTGTTAAATATAGTAAAGAACCAATAATAGCTCTATTATCAGTTAAGTTAATAGAAGCACCCTCTTTGTCTAGATCGATTGTGACATTTGAGTCTGTAAACCTGATGTCCTTGCTGAAAGCCGGGCACTTGTTCCACGTAGACTTGTTCCACGTAAACTTTACATCCATCTGATATACTTTAAATCCTTGATGTGTTGCGTAGGCTAGGAATAGATGAATGGCTTCCAATCTTACGACTGGAGCGACGTTTCATCAAAGTCTATTCCTTATGCTTGACAATATCCCTTGAAAACTAGTTGAACTTTGTTTCTGACTTTGACATTGTTTTCAACTCGCTTGCTTTTGAAGATCCACTTAGTTCCTATCACGTGTTGGTGCCTGGTCTGCCTACAAGCTCCCTGACCTTGTTTTTTATGAACTGGTTCAGCTCCTCTTGTATTGCAATGATCCAGTCAACATCATTCAGTGCATCCCCTGTTGACTAAGGTTCTTCAGTACGACAATAAACAGGAGTATAAATCACTTTCTCCTTGACAGAATCTGGATCTTGTCTTTACACTTTCTGAAGGATCTCCAAAGATGAGATCAAAAGAGTGAGCATCTAGCCATGATTGTCTTCGCCTGGTCTCTTCTTCTAAAATTACTTCTGTACAATCATTAGGAGTGTTAGGCATTTCAGTAGTATTGTTCTGCGACTGAATCAATTCAATAAGAATGTTAGGATCTACTGAGTTCCGAGGTTTAGGGGCATTTCGCTCAGGAATATCATTCATTCCCCCTGAATTGTTATTCTCAGTAGAGGTCTCAGTTACCACTAGGGCTTCCTTATCGAGCATGGTTACCTGAGGTTGATTCTGTTTAGTAGAATCAATCAGGCCAACTACATTTCCTGTGGGACGGGTCTGAGTTTCTTCTTCATCTGACTCATCATCCCAACAATGTTGGATCCTTTCAGTTTCATCAGTCAGCTTGAGATCCTGTAGCTTGCTGCTGACATCTTCAGTATTTGACTCTTTATTTGATTTCCGGTCCTTAGTAACAAACTCGTTAAATACAACATGAGGGCTTTCCTCCACGTAAAGAGTCCAGTCGTTAAAGACCCTAAAGGCTTTACTGACCCTGGAGTATCCTAAGAACACTCGATCAGACTTGGTATCAAAGACCTTTAACTGATATTTTCCATTCTTGTGGATAAAGCAAGGACAACCGAAGATATGGTGTCTTCATGTGTTGCTTTGTCAGTAGTGAGCGGTTATGAGTATAACATGCGGTATCAGTAGCATCGGGCCAAAACTTCGAGGGCAATCCAGAGTCGTCTAGGAGCGTTCTTGCTGCTTCTGTTAATGCTTCTGTTAATGTTCTGTTCTTTCGTTCAGCAAGACCGTTCTGCTATAGTGTGCAAGCTGCTGAAGTCTCGTGCTGAATCCCCTTAGTAGCGCAGTACTCCTTGATATTTGAGTTGGGAAATTCACTTCCTCGATCTGAGCATATCCTCCGAATCTTGATGTCCTTTTCTGCACTGAGTTTCTTCAACAGTGTAGGTAACTCAGTCTTGACATCAGATTTGTTGCTATGAAGATGACCCACGTATATCTTGAATAATCGTCAATAATGATGAGGACATACTTCTTGCCTCATACTCACTGGAGTGACTGGCCCAAATCAGTCCATGTGTAGCAACTGAAGGATTCCATCAGTGGAAGGTAACAGAATAGGTGGATTGCTTGACTTTGTCTCTTTCCCTTTATTCGTGCCTCACAATTTCTGTCTCGATTGAATACTTTGTTGGGCAGTCCTCTGACTTTTGAGTCCCTTGACAGCTTGTTCATTGCCTTGAAATTCAGATGACTGAGCCTCTTATGCCACAACCATCCTGTCTTGTTACTTGACTTCGTCTGGGCAAGCAAGCAGGCTTCAGGTTCGGCGGTGTTCCAGTTTGCAACATATAAATTCTTCCTCCAGGAACCTGATAATATTATTTTCCCTATAGATTTATCAATAACATCACAGAAACCAGCATGAAAGGTAACTCTGTTAAGGTTATCACAAAATTGACTGACTGAAAGGAGATTATGTTGAAGTCCTTCGACATAAGTTACTCTTGGAACTGAAACAGTCCCAATGTTCAGAGTTCCATATCCCCTTGTGTAGCCTTTTGAGTTGTCACCGAACTCAATTTTGGATCCTTCCTCTTGTACATAGTTGGTCAGTAGGCTCTTCTGATAAGTCATATGTCTTGAGCAGCCGCTGTCCATGATCCAAGAGTCCTCATGCAGCGGCAAAGCAGAAACAAATTTAGGTACACTTTTGGTTCAGTCTGGGTCCTTATGTGTTAGTCGGTTTCGGTTTCGCGACCCAGATCTGTCTGACGACCTTGGAGGTCTCTGACTTTTTCTTCTTATTCCTGTTGTCATTACTTCTCTCCAGTGAACTTGGAGGTACTGACTTTTTGGTAGTTTTGGGTTCAGGAGCTTTCTTCTTCTGACTCTTCGTGCTCCTCCTAACCTGGGGCTCATAATAGTAAGAACCATACTGTACAGGATGTACCCATTCTGGTTCACCATACTGATCTGCGCACCTGACCTTCTTGGTTCCCCCTGAGTTTGATCGTGGTGTTCTGGGGCTAGAACCTCTGGTCAGTTGCTTCTTATAGCTCGGTTGAGGTGCTTGGATCTTCTGCTTATTCTTTGTCTGAGGGGTGATTGGTTCAACAACTTGAATTCCCCCTCGGACAAACCGATCAACCAGCTTATCTGAGCCTTTTGAAGTTGAGGTAGATGCTTTGTTTTTGTATCCAAGTCCTTCCTTAACGGAGGCTGGCCTCTAAACCCTGAGCAATCCCTCTAGCTTCTCTTTGGCTCCCAGGTACTACTCTGTCATCAGTTCTCGCCATACTTCATTACTCCTCCTGTGTGACTCATAGTCCTTCTGAACCCCTGCGAGTTTTTGACTGAGCCTAGCTATTTTAGTATCTTTATCAGAATTATCCTTGGTCAAGACTAATATCTGAATTTCTTGATGCTGAGACTTAGTCATGAGAGATTCAATCTATTCCTTTTGTCTCACCACAAGAACTTCTGAATCAGTAAGGTCTTGGCAATCAGAAGAAAGTCTCTCATTCTCAGCTTTTACATGTACCAACTCCTGAACGGTTCTACTGACCTCCCTGCTTATCTGAATTTGCTCCTCTAGCAAATCTTCATATGCTTGAATCACATCTAGAGGTCCTCATGCAGCTGAGCAAGTGTCATGTGTGCTCGGTGAAGAGGAGGTTAGCTTCAGTTTAAAGTTTACCTCAGCCTCTTCTCCAGTTTAAAGGTTAGAGGCAGTGTTCAGTTGATGTTTTAGGATTTGATTCTCCGACCTCAACAGCCCCGAATGCGGCTTCATCTTCAAAGGAGTACATAAATGTATCTTCCTCAATTGAGCAGTCGGATAGCTCTCCGGCAATATAGGGCTGCCTATTCCTGGCAAATTTGTCTCTTCTGGCCTGCTGTTCAGCTCGATGTGCAGCTGAGAGCTCTGGACAGTCGTACTGATAATATCCGTTCTTTTTGCAGTTGTAGCACACAGAAGTCCTACCACCCTTTTCAGATGTGTCGTTTGATGGACTGGCAGTAGTCTCTGTGTCCCTGCATTCAGGAGAAGGTTTAGATTCTTCTTTCTTTTTATGATATTCTTTCTTACCAGAAGAAGAATCTTTGGCATATTTCTTCAGCTTTCTGACTCTGTCCTTCTCCCTTTGGTACTTCAGAGCCAGAAGCGCGCATCGTTCATCAAGATCCTCAGTAGTGGTTGTGACTGACTTGCTTGATGAACTGGGGGCTTGCTCCAGACATGCTGACTGTTGCTTTAAGAGCATGGTCGATCGGGGTGTCAGTTGGAGCGCTTATACATCATTAGGGGTAGACTGTACTCGAACTCCTCTGCCTTTAGTTCTGAAAAGATAACATCAGGAGTTAAAGCAATTAGATCAGAGCGACATAAATAAGTAGCAAATGGGAGGCATTTCAGTCGGGGCAGCGTTCTTAGGATCAATGTTCATGTCCTTGTTGGTGAACATCTTCCCCAGCCCGTTGATCACATTGATCTGATTTGTGATCTGACGCTAAGCTCGTCAATGGATTCATTGGGCTGCATGGTGAATATCTCGAACTTTTGAAGCTCCAACTCGAGCTTGTTCTCTTTGATCTGCGGGGTTCCTTGGCTCAGTACAACAAGGGCATCCCAAAGTTCTTTTGCCATTTTGCAATCTTGCACTCTGGCGAGGTATGGATCAATGAGGGTTGTTAGGATTGCGTTCTACACTACTCGGTCCAGATTGTGGAGTTTCTTCTCTTCTGGCGTGAAGGCGGCTTTATCTTTGGTAATCTTTGCCCCAATTTGTGCTCCTACACCTCCCACAGCAACAAATTTGATGTTGTCGATCATGGGAACGATTGGTCCTATCTCAAGGACTTCAGTCATGCTGTTGTGCAGCTATGTAAGATGCGCCTCCATTCTGACACGCCATACCGTGTAGTTCTCTACTGAGAACATTGGTACCATCTGAATACCTAACATATCAGATATATTGAAGCAGATAGTATAAGGATGAATGAAGAGATGCTCGTGCAGTGAAAGCATTTTTCAGGATCTTGTTCGAGTAGACTAGTAAGTTTTCAAAATGATGATCAAATGAACACTGCTCTGATACCAATTGTCGGTCCAGAGACGAGTATCAGTTGTAGGGGGGGGGTGAATACACCTGAGTCCAAGTTTTGCTCAAACGCGAAGGTCAGTATTTTACTCAGTATGCTACTAAATGAGTTCAGTTGCCAGATAAGCCTTCTAATCGCGGGCCAGAGTGATTCAACAATTGAATCCTTTCTACTGACTGATGTCAGTACTGAGTAATTCAGTAGATGAATAATTGCGGAATTGTGTAGGCCTGGTTTAAGTTCGTCTCTTTGAAAAACATTTTTATGCAAACCAAAGCAGTTGGCTAGTGCAGTTTTAATTCTATTTTATTGAAAATATGATTTTGCAAACAATTGAAAAACATATGTAATAAAATAGTAAATGGCACGAGCAATTTTTAATGTGGTTTGGATACGCAAGATCCTACATCCACGGTCT
Organism: Lavandula angustifolia; assembly: GCA_028984105.1. Taxonomy (NCBI): domain Eukaryota; kingdom Viridiplantae; phylum Streptophyta; class Magnoliopsida; order Lamiales; family Lamiaceae; genus Lavandula; species Lavandula angustifolia. Next base: position 2,835,286 of record CM054814.1, on the reverse strand, counting down.
TGCCGAACATGAGTTCTTGTTGATTAATCTAAGCAAGCCTTAGCAAGTTTCTGTACGCTGGACATAACCATCTAAGTTAAAGTCCTTAGTGACTTTACAAGATTAAACCAAAGTTTGAAGGGTTTTTATCTCCAACAAGGAAGGAGTTCTTAAAATAAGAACGTTTCACTAAAAGTGAACTCCTTCAAGTGTCTAAGCTTAAGATCTAACAAGGTTAGCTTAGAAAAGAGATCGGGAACAACTCTAGAGTGAAGAACTACTAAGATATCTCTAAGATTTCTAATTCTTCGCTGGATATAGCAGAAAGCTTGCTCGAGTGCTTGAGTATGTGTTCTTGAATTTCTTGCATCTCTGTTACCATTGTTGTTGTTCTTTTTGTTGGGATGAGTGTATAATCAGATTTGAAGATCCCAAAATTCCTAGCTGAATGATGGGCCTTCGATATTGTAATAGCTTAGTTGAGTTTAGCTGTTAGGAACTTAGTAGGTTAGAGTTCAGTAGCTGTGAGTTCAGTAGAAGATTCTGCACTCAGCTAGAGAACTCGGTATCGAGAAAGTCAGTTGGATAGCTATCGACCAACTGAATCTACAAAGGATTTCGAGCCTACGAACTAAACTTTCAGACGAATGTCAATAAAGGAACATCAGGTGAAGGTCCGAGGATTAAGAGAAAGTCAAATCATTATACTTTGACTTTGAATAAGCCTCACCAACTCTCATAAACCCTTGACCAACAAGGAGCCAACAACGCCTTACCTGCTCTGCCATAAAGCTGCTCCTAGCTCGGAAAAAAAGAAATCTCTACAGTACCTCTACTCAACGTTCAAATTACTATGGCCGTTTTCCTTGTCTTATTTGACACGTGTTTAGACTCCCTCCTACGGATCTATTCACAAATCGGAGACTATAAATAGAGAAGAGTCTTCATGCAGAAAGACACTGGGAACCAAAGCAATCAAAGCTTAAACACTCTCTAGCGAACTTACAGCGATATTCAAGCGAAGAACTTGCACTTCGACTTAGATCTTCTTTAATTCTTCTCTCTAGAGAATTATTCTTCCCTTTCTCTATCTAAGCGTGCTTATTATAATACTCAATAGCTTAGAACCTCGAAGGGGTTCATTTATTTAACTGTTCTTATTGTAAGAACTCCTTCTTAGTTGGAAAAATTCTAACCTTAAAAGGTTAAAAACTGTAAAGTCACTACAACTATAAGTAGATATCTGTCTTGCGTACAGATTGTCTAAGGCTTGCTTAGTATAAGCAAACAAGTAAGAATCTATCCTGTGAACAGATCAACTGAGGTTTGCTTAGTATAATTAATACAAGATCTCCTGCTTAGTTCTGGCACAGTGGACGTAGGACCCAGCATGTCCGAACCACTTCAAAAATAAACTGTGTTGATTTTAATTGTTGCATTGATTAACTGTTCATTCCGCATTCAACTGAATTTTAATTAAACAAGCAAAAAATGGATTTTCACTGAGACGTCTCTTTTTAAGGGCCTACACTTCCGCACACAACCTCTATTGATGAACTACTGTTCATTGACATAAGTTTGTAGGACTGTACTCAGTAGGAGAATCTCTGCAAAGCGATCAAGAAAGTTTATTTGGCTAACTGACAAGTTTTGTTACAATATTTAACATAAGCTGACTTTCACGTTCTGAGTTTTGAATTTGCATTCACGTGTATTCACCCCCCCTCCCCCTCTACCCTGAAGCTCGTCTCTGGACCAACAATTGGTATCAGAGCGGTGTTATTCTAGATCACCGTTATCTGTTTACTTGTCTAACTCGAACAGATCTAGAAAACCATTTTCTCTGCACTTGCATCGCTTCATAGCATCCTATACCATATTTTTCAACGTGTCTGATTTTTCAGGTATTAGGACAGTACCCATGTTTTCAGCAGAAACTATGCGGTATGGCGGGTGACGATGGAGGCTCACTTAACATCGTTGCATGACTGTGGCACAGAAAACTCAGCCATCTCAACCTTAAGGTGCTGAACAAACTAGCTAATGGATCTCTTGTAAAGGGACTGCCCAAGAAAGCATTCAAAAAAGAAGAAAAGTGTGAAGCTTGTTTGAAGGGAAAGCAAACAAAGAAAAGTCATTCTTCAATTCTATCACCATCTACTGACGGAATCCTTCAGCTACTTCGCATGGACCTTTTTGGGCCAGTTTTCCCTGTGACGTTGAGGCAAGAAGTAACACTAGTGGTCATTGATGATTATTCCAGATATACGTGGGTACTTTTTATTGCCAATAAGTATGACGTCAAGACAGCTTTGCTGAGGCTACTGAAGAGAGTCTGTGTCGAGAATGACACCAAGATTAAGAAGATCCGTTCTGATCGAGGTACTGAGTTTCTGAACTCAATGGTCAAGGAGTTCTGCGATACTGAAAGAATAGAACATGAGACGTCTGCATCACGCACGCCTCAACAGAATGATCTTGCTGAGCGAAAAAAAAAGAACACTAAAAGAAGCAGCAAATACCTTAATCGCAGACTCTGGACTACCACTGAAGTTCTGGGCAGAAGCCACAAACACGGTATACTACAGTCAGAATCAATCCTTATTGAAAAAGAAGCACATGAAGACGCCTTATGAATTATGGAACGGGAGAATTCCTTCTATATCTTATTTCCATATTTTCGGCTGTTCTCGTTTCATCTACAATAATGAGAAGGATCAGTTGAGAACTTTTGATAGCAAATTAGACCAGGGAGTGTTCTCAGGATACTCCATGGTCAGTAAAGCTTTCAGAATTTTCAACCTCCGGACCATTTGCGTGGAGGAAAGTCCTCATGTGTTTTTAACGAGTTTGCTACTGAGAACACGAACAGAAGCAACTCAGATTCTGAAGATGTAAGCCAGAAGCTATAGAATCTGAACTTAAATGAAGATTCAGAAATGATTCACCAGTGTTGGGATGATGATTAAGCAGAAGAAGATATTCATAATCAACCCACACTGAATGTAGCTAAGGAGATTGATTCTACTGGACAGAATCAAACCCAAGTATTGGTCGATGAAGATACCCAAGTAGGTACTGAGACCACCACTGAATGCACCAACTCAGGGGAACAAATAATGTTCTTGAATCTAACACCCCTGTAATGGACGATTCAGTAGAACCTCAACTTGTAACTGAACTTCTTCAGTTTCAAAACAGTACTACTGAAATACCTAATACTCTTACTGTTTGTACTGAATCTGTTTCAGAAGAAGAGACAAGGAAGCGACGTTCATGGTTAGATACTCACTCTGTTGAGCTTATTATTGGTGACCCTTCCGCAGGCGTTCAGACCAAAGCTAATCTCAAACAAGGCGAGAGTGCACTGTACTCCTGTTTCCTATCTACTGAAGAACCTCAGAATATTGAGGAGGCACTGAACGACGCTGACTGAATATAGCCATCCAAGAGGAGCTAAACTATTTCATATATAATGAGGTTTAGGAGCTTGTTGATAGATCCCGACACCAACATGTCATAGGAACAAAATAGGTCTTCAAGAACAAGCGAGACGAAAACAACGTCATTGTCAGAAACAAAGCTCGTCTAGTTGCCAAAGGCTACTGTCAAGCTGAGGGAATTGACTTCGATGAACCATTTTCCCCACTTGCAAGACTAGAAGCTATTCGTCTTTTCATCGCATACGCCTCACATCAAAGATTCAAGGTATATCCGATGGATGTGAAGTGTGCGTTTCTGAACGGCGTAGTAAAGGAAGAGGTATACATAGAGCATCCTCCTGGCTTTCAGCAGGGACACCAAGTATATAGACTCAGGAAAGCAGTATATGGGTTAAAACTAGCACCCAGGGCTTGGTATGATACCCTTTCAGATTTCCTCCTTCAGAAAGGTTTTCGCAAAGGCACCGTAGACCGCACACTATTCAACATTAGACTAAATGATGATATTCTTCTAGTGCAAGTCTACGTGGATGAAATCATCTTCGGATCTCAAAATGTGACCATGGGTCAAAAATTTGAGAAGATGATGAAAGATAAGTTTGAGATGTCAATGATGGGCGAGATGAATTTCTTTCTTGGACTCCAGGTTAAACAAACTGATAGAGGGATATTCATCAATCAAGCCAAATATACTAAGGAACTTATCAAGAAATTCGGTTGCGAGTTCAGCAAACCTATCAGAATCCCTATGAACACAAACTTCCAAATCGATCTTGATAAAGAGGGAGTATCAGTAGCCTCTACTGACTATCGTGCTTTAATTGGTTCATTATTATATCTAACTACTAGTCCACCTGACATAACTTTTACTGTAGGTGTCTGTGCTCTATTTCAGGCGAATCCCAAGCTGAGCCATATGGATTCAGCAAAGAATATTCTCCACTATTTCAAAGGCACACCTGACAGAAGGTTATGGTATCCAACAGGTGATAATTTTGAATTAACTGGCTATACTGATGCTGACTATGCAGGTTGCAGGCTGGACCGAAAATCAACTTCAGGAACGTGTCAATTCCTCGGTAGCAAGCTTATTTCATGGTTCTCATAGAAACAACATTCAGTAGCCACATCTACTACTGAAGCTGAATACATGGCTTCCGGAAGTTGTTGCGACTAAATCCTTTGGCTTTGACAACAATTGCGCGACTACGATGTAATTCAGAATGAAGTGCCGATCTACTGTGACAGTACTAGTTCAATTTCCATCTTGCAGAATCCTGTTCTACGTACAAGATGCAAGCACGTGGACATTCGATATCACTTCAGTCGCCATCATGTCGAAAAGAAGGACATTAGATTGGAGAAAATCCACATTAACATTCAGAGGGCTGATATACTGACAAAGCCTCTAGTTGAAGCTAGATTCATAAATCTTTGTGTAGAGCTCGATCTCCTGGAACCTATTGACTTCACTCAGTAAGCGTTTCAGATGGAGTGTCCTCAATAAGGGGAACACTCATTCGATACTGAATTCGTTCAGTTCAGAGATTCAGCAACCTTCTACACGAGGTATCAACTGACTATAATGTTCAACTGACAGGTTTGCGTATCTCTTCCAGTAGTCAATTTAACATACATGACAAGGTTTTATGATATCAGTTCAGCATCACATTTATTACCTTAAAGAATGTCATTTATTAAAATTGTTTTCATTTATTACACGATATTCTATGCCAACTATGCTGAAACTACTTTGCATTAAATGCATGTCGTATCATCTTACCTCTCTAAGGTATTTTAGTCTGACATTTGACTAAGGCGACAAAGTCGTCATTACTTTTCTTATCAATTAAAATCGTGACCGTCCATCTGGAAAAGCGGGATTTAATCCCATCTGTCGATCATAACACGTTTCATAATCAAAAACCTATATATCGACGTGATCATCCAAAACCGTCATCTTCGCCATTTTCTCTCTACAAAATACCTTTGAACTCTTTGAAAATCATACAGCATACTACTTATTTTCATTTATTTCAGAGATTTCTTACGGTAAATCTTACTTTCTAAAGCACTCTTATTGACTAACTCTACTTTCAAGTGCTAACCTTTGTTTTTGCAGATAGTCATGACGACCCTAACAGCCATTTCTCCTGTTGATATCGTGGAGATTTTGGAGAAGGACCGGGTGTGGTGTGAGCCAGTCATGGAGTTCGACTCCAGTAACGAGTTTTTGGATGAAGTCTATGATGCGCTCAGGGCTTCTGGACTGGAGTCGTTTATTTTGAAGAAAATGTCTTACTTCCTGCCTCGCCAGATGGCTGAGTTATATCTCAATCTTGAGGAGGAAGACGGAGACTTGTATGGGACCTTCCAAGTTCACCAGATTCAGGATCCATCCAAGGCCGCTCCGATTCTGAAGAGGATATCACTGAAGTAAGCTCTTGACAGAAGCTTCAGTCTTCCCAACCAAGGCATCAGTCTTGTGGGATGCGAGGACGATATTCTAGACGAATACCTAACGTTGTTCTGCAGGACGCCCAGAACGTTCAGAGTTGCATTTCCCAAAAGCAACATGCTTCCACAGTCAGGGCCTTGGCGTACATTGTAACGCACATCCTGACTAGCCAAGCCGGTTCGTTTAATCAAGTGTCGCGGCCGAAACTTCAGATGATGATGGCCATATATGACAAAGCTCAAATTAATTGGGTCGAAGTCTTCATCAAAGAGTTTCAGGTACAAGGGGCGAAGTTCGATCAATCAGCAGCTCGACTGAGTGCTAAGGGAAAACTTCTTTATGGAATGAAGCTCTCAGTCATGATCGAGGACTTCTGTGGAACTGATCAGATCGCCTATGCTGATAAAGAATACTTCAATCCGAAGAAGATCAGATTCCACAGCCAAGCCAGCTCACTTTAGCAGATTGGCATTAGTGCCGGAGAGAGTAAGGGCAAGAGAAAAGCCCTAACTCCAGTGAAGAAGGGTGCTACCCCGAAGAAGAAGAAAGCTTCTGAGCAAGCCATAGTAGTAGCACATACTATCCTTCAGTTGAGAGACGAGGACACTCAGTCAGCAAAGAAGGCTGATTCAGAAGAGAAGGCTAAGTCAGCTGAGAAATATGCCTCAGCAGACAGAGCGGGGACTTCACCTCAAGTCACGACTCCTACTCCCCTTTCTCCACCGCTCAGCAGCTTACCTTCTGCTGAGAGAAGACAGTCTCCAATTAACATCGAGGAGATCGAGATTGACACTAAAGTCGAGACGCTTGGGTTTGACCTTCCTTTGCTTCAATCCAAAGCAGCCCAAGAAGTCTCAGAGTTCATTCCTAAAATCGCCAGTCACTCTGACTTGGTCGATATAGCCAACAGGGCAAGGCTTCAGATGTTATACAGATTCCGGGACTGGATCACTTTAGAGCATCTGATCCGATTCAAGTCCTCAGAACTTCTGAACACCGATGAGCTGCAGCTACGACAGTAGATAGGCTACGAAGAGCCTACTGATCTCAGCTCATTCAACGACCTTAGGGCGGCTATACTGGCCTTGCTTGAAGACAAATATATTTCTTTAGCAGCCAACCTTATAGAAGGTTCAGCAGGAACCGATGAATAGAAACCGCCCAATGATGCAGGAACTGAGAAGCTTGTTGAGGGTTCTCAATAGGAGAATGAGGGAGAACAACCTTCTGACGATCATACTAACTCCCCTCCTCCTTCTGGATCGGCAGCAGCAGGCACCTCTGGCCCTGCTGACCCTGAACAGTATTTGCTGGGTCAGCTTATGAGGTTGGCTTTGTTGCAAAGCGCCAAAAGTCGAAGGCAGTGGCCAAGGCACTTCTGAAGAAGGGGACTCAGATCGTCTCCTTGCCAGGAATGTTCACAAGTTATGGCGCCAGTCCGCTGCAGCTTAGTGCGAGGAAGTCAGGAAGCTGAAGACTTCCATTCAGGATATCCCTCTTGTTCCTGACTTCAGCTCCATTCTCACTAATGCTTTATCCGCAGAGACAGTTAAATTCGACACTTAGCAAGCATCGGTTCAAAAGCTTCTAAAGGATGCCCAATATTCCATTCCTGATTCATTCAAGGCAGCCCAAACTGTAACGCCCCAATTTTCATAACCTTTTAAGGGGACGTCACTTCGTGCATACTTTTAATCTCCTCAATTTAATTTTTTCGAAGATATATATATTTAAAAAAGCAATAAGATTTTTAATGCATTTCATAATAGCGGAAATCTTAAATAAAAAACATGTGCGTCATCTAGCTTACGAAATTAAACAGTAATAAATGTATAATTAATGAGAAAAACTAAATTAATGCGGTAAAAAGTGATTTAGATTCTTTCATGTGTGACCATCACCATCCGCCACTTCAAGCATCTGTCGGACCATGATATGAAAAGGTGAAAATATTAAGGGGTGAGTACGACTACTCAGTGGGAGATGTACACATTTACCAGAATTATATATCACACCGATAAGACATGGAAAATTAGATCATGCAAAGAGATACTCGGTCACACAGACCACATGAACTTGTAATTGGCCACACAAACCACATGAACTTTTCAAGCAGTCCGATTTCGACTGACGGCCGGATTTTGACCGATTTTCATAGAGGATCCGATTTTGATCCTAGGGCCAGATTTCGACCCTTCCTTTCATTTAGGATCCAATTTCGATCCTAAGGCCCGATTTCGACCCTTCCTTTCATGCCTGTCATAATCACATGAAATATCGAGTACAATGTATAATAAAGATAAACGGTAACATTCCCCACCTTAACCTTGACTTGAATGAAACGGAAGATGTATATCAAGTGCTTAAGTCCCGAACGCCTGCCCTAAATTTAAAACTTGTCTCAATAATCTTTAAATTTAGCATTCACTTATGAATTCCACTAACTTATAATTATATCACATATATCTTAGAAGAGAAGATATTGCCATAACACAGTATCCATATTCACAAAACAAATAGCATTTAATTAAAGAACTCTAATCCTATTGGTGTTCGGCAGTTAACAACATGGGCAATAATCAATTTTTTTTTCTATCAATGAAGGAACAAAATTTCATTTTAAGCGGTATATCTTTAATTTACTTATTGAACGAAATTGTATTCCCATCTTTTACTTCTAAAAATATATTAAAAATAAATTCTAGTATCCACCCGGATAATTTCTTAAACTATCGAACTATTCTATGAAGTCTCTCTCTAAGAAATCATTAAGCAAGGAACACAGAAAAATAAATCATCTATATTATAATACTCTTAATTCTGACTAATCCTTACTGTGTATATTCCATCTAATATAGTAACAATTCCTTTTACTTTAAATACCAATCTCGATCAAGGATTAATTTACTAAAGACTAAAAGCTACTCTTGGCATCTATTTCTTTTTAGAATAACTCAGTTGATGATAAATCAAGACATCAACTTAGGATTAACATGATAATAGTTTATTTTTTTAATAGGTCAGAACGTAAGTTGATATCGCATAAGAAACCAGCCACAATGTTTCGGAGAAAGAAAAAAAAATGTGATGGAAACACAATTTCTAGTTTGCATGTTTAAAATAAATTTGGTTTATCCTAAATCACTTAGAAAACCACATCTGATCAGTTCAGCAACGGAGAAATAAATAGATTCATATGCAACACAAAGGGACGCCTAAAAATATATAAATTACTAAAATACAATTAAATACATGTTGATTCCCACATAAGTTCACATAACTGCACGCTAAATTCATGAGACCTCCTTTTACGAGATGAGAACAGTTTGCATATATAAGAACAAACACATACAATTGAAATTAGAACATTTAGAAATCGATCACATAACAGAAATTAGGATTTGAAATACCTTCAATGAGTATGAAAACTTGAGATTGGATTTTCGTAGCAGATAATGAAACGTGAAGAAATTTGGAAATATACAGGTTGTGGTGTGGAGAAGAATAATACAATCGTGAATATATATTGTATCTATAGGTTTAGGCTAAACCTAAAAATAAGAGAGTTTTCCTCTAACTGAAAAATAGCGCCGCAAGATATTTTTAATTCAAGATCTAATTTATTAATTCTACCCTTTTTCATATGATCCTTTAATAAGGAATAAATAAATAAATATATATATATATATATATATATATATATATATAATATTTGTTAATTTCCCCCTCAATGAGAAGTCTACGACAACTATTTTTTTTAAAAAGAAATATATAAATCTAATCTTATCCTTTATAAAAACAACTCCTAAATTTGGGGATTTTTTTTTCACACAATTTATTGGTCTCATATCACGATCTAGGAAATATTCAAATTAAAAGAGATAATCACATATTAAGCATTTAGATTACAAGAACATATAATCATTCACAATATAACATTTTATGCTCGACATCTAGTTAGACTCTAAGGCGCGACTTACAGGACTTACCAAATGATATCATGCATGAGGTGCAAATGAGTTCCTTATTTAGATTTTATCATAAGAAAATTTCGGGGTGTTACACAGACTGAACTCTAGAACTAGATCTTTCAGCACACTCTAGCTCATGAGTAGAGGATCTCAAAACTTCAGAATGAGTGTGAGCTGCAGATCAATGCAAAGCTGACGAAGATTGAAGAACTTATAAATCTCTCTCAGCGCAAGTATGCTGAAGAACTCATTACTGAGAGGAACGATCTACATCTCAAGTTCGACAGTCTTCAGAAGACCACGGATGAGCTCTCCAAATCTTATCAAATGCTCTGTTCCAAGGTCGTTACTATTCCTACCCCAGCATTGGATGATGCCAAAAGGGGGGAAAAGACTAAGAGCTCTAAGAGGGATAAAACTGAAAAGACTCAGAGCGATCAGTCTATGGGGTAAGTAACAAGGGTCATTGCCCAGGGTGTCTCAACAGGGGATGTAGTAGCTGAGACAGGCCCAAGTGGCTCAGGACCCAGGAAGGCAGAAACCGACACTTCTGAACCTCCTCAGAAATATATTGAGGAAGTGACCGAGTTTCTAGAGGAGTCTGATGCTGAAGACACTCCTCTACCTCCACCTGTATATGGGAAAGGAAAACAAGTGCTGAAAATTCCTCCTCGTCCCCAAAGATACATAAGCCCAGCAGAGCAGGCTTAGATTGATGCTGATGAGAAGCTTGCTTGTGAAATTGCTGAGGCTAAAGCGACTAATAAGCCCAAGAAGGCCCCTACGAAGGCCATAACAAAGGTGCCTGCTAGAAAGCCTATTTAGAGGTAGGTAGCTAGAAAGGTTACTCTTAGAGACGATGCTGACAAAGAGAAAGAGAAAGAGAAAGAGAGAGAAGCTGAGAAACAGGCTGACACATCCAAGCAAACGAAGAAACAGGATGAGCCAACTATTGACGAGCTGATTGACCTCAATATAAGGGCTCTTGATTCCAGAGCTGAGTGGCATCAGCTTGCTGAAGCTAGAAGAAGACAGGCAAAAGCCAAGGAGACTGGCTGAAGATGCAAGAGAAGCAGAGGGACTGAAGCCTAAGCCAGTACCTCCTAAGGCCAGCGACATCCCCACAACCTCCAAATTCTTTAGACGAGGCAGGAAACCTAATGAGATGAAAACTCACATATGGCCTCGTGTAGACAAGTGGATGCCCTGGGAGAAGACTCAGATGTGGGAGACGATCAAAACTAAATTTATCAAAAGATACTATGCACGGCGTTTTGGCTTGACTCCAACAAAGCTAAGAAGTTTGCTGAATGAATTGAGAAGTGTGATCCTGACATCTACAAGATTCTTACGCTTTAGCATGCGATTATGTGATTAATTGCGCTTAGAAAAGCATGAAAAATAGGATTTACGTCATTTTGAAACATCATTATTTTTTAGCGAGCACGTTTATTTGTGCACTTAGAAAAACATGCTTTACGAATTATGTGGATATGTATGATTCAACAAACCTTTTGAACAAAAAGACTAAGTAAGAATTAAATTAAATGTTTAATTATATTCCATCAATTGGATATTAAACTTTTAATTGGACCCCCATTTAATTGGACTCTACATAAAAGTAGTTCTATTATGTTAGTAAACGTCCACTTGTGTGGCTTTCTTGCGTCTTTGAGCTACGGGTTTTGTGAGATGAGTTTTCTAAAATAATATTTAATTATTATTGAATAGTGGGAGCGAAGCCATAAACATCGACCTGCATGGTTTGCGTGCATAGTAAACACGAGTACTAGAAGATAATAATTAAATAGGATGGCTAATTAGATCAAATTGAATGCGGCATGACTCTCGTAAGTATATCAATTTCAAGAATTTGATTATATTTTGGTCAAATTAATGGTCAATGCTTAAATGTCACCGCGGGTACACTTCACTTCCCTCGGATTCCCTTCCCGCATTTTAATCTTATGAGTGACATGGTCCAACATTTTGAACTATTAATTCCATTCGTCTTAAGAACCTAGGCGTAGATTGGAATTAAAGAGAGGTAAATAACTTGGTCTAAGGTTACGCTAGTAAACGTCCACCTGCGTGACTTACGAGTGGAATTCTTAAGGTTGTTCGAGGTTCTTAATATCATTGTTTTTACAAAAGGTTTCAATGATATTAATTATGAATTATGTGCGAATATAGGTTTTTTACATGCAATTTTATTTATTTTTTAGATCTGTCTGTTCCATCCGTTGTTTCCGATCTTACCAACCGACCCCTAACGGGTCCAACTAATTTCATAGAGTGGAAGAGATATCTTACCTTCCAATAAATACTCTGTTAAGGTTCTATGAGAACTTTTGTTTTAGGACCACAATATCTAAGATAGAGATTACTCTGAGTAGGTTACTCAATTCTTTGGTAGCGGTCAAAGAGGTTATAGAAAAGGGTAAGGGTGCTCAAGTCTTGAACATCACTAGTAGCTCAAGGAATCTTCCGAAAGGCGGAAACAAGAAAAAGAGTAGAAAGGGTGGTCAATTCAAAAAGAGCAGTAGGAGTAAGAAGACGGTCCTTATCGGCGACATTCGAATGCCAAAGAAGAAAGGAAGGTTCTTCAAGTGTGGTAAGAAAAGACATTGGAAGAATTATTGTCCAAATGTCAGGGCAAAACAGAAAGAGACGTGAGTCGCTCCTGTAACTGAGATTATTCTAGTTTCCTCTTGTACCCACGAGTGGGTAGTGGATTCAAAGGAAACAGATCATGTTTGTTACACCTTACAATGTTTCTTGTAAAAAAGGCTATTGAGTGATCGCGAGGTGGTAGTCTCCTTGGGCAATGGATCACGTGTTCTTGCAATTGCCATTGGAGATTTACATCTATCTTTTGATAGTTCTGTTTTTGTACTTAAAGTATTTTATATGTGCCTAAGTTTAGGCGAAAGATTATTTCTATTTCAAAACTCCACACCATGGATAGTTATAAATCTAGTTTTGATAGTGATGTTTATGGCAGACTGTGATTTTATCTGTGGTGGGCCATTAAGCGAATCTTTTTATACTATTAATTGCGAACTGCTTAAGTATGTTAATGTTGCTCCTCATCATCAATTTCTAAGAAGAGGAAAGAATCTTCTAAGGTAAACTAAACTTATATGTGGCACTTAAGACTATGCCACATCAATTTGAAGAGAATTCAAAGGTTGTTGGAATATGGATCATCGAGGTCTCTCCAATTTGAACCATTTCCAACTTGCGAACCCTACTTGGAAGGAAAGATGGTGACTAGGTCTTTCAAGGCAAAGGGTTATAGAGCCACAAAAGCATAATGGTATGTCAGAGAGAAGGAATCGAACTCTCTTAGAGATGGTTCGATCGATAGTGAATTATGTAATGTTGCTAATGTCCTTTTGGGGATATGCCCTAGAGACTGTGACATATTTACTGAACTGTGTGTCATCTAAATCGGTTAACACAACTCCGGTCGAGTTGTGGAGCGGGCACAAGTCCAGTATGCACCATATAAAGATTTGGAGTGTGAGTGTCCTGCTTATGTGTTGAATAAGTAGGGCAACAAGTTGGAGCCATGTTTAGAGGTTATGTTCTTTATATGGTATCCAATGGAAACAAAGGGTGGATACATTTATGATCCTAAAGAATAGAAGATCATTGTTAGCACCAACGCTCGATTCTTAGAAAAGGATTACATTATTAACCACAAGTCTCGATTCGACATCATTTTTGAGGAATTACAAGGTGGTCGAGTTCCACTTGAACAACCATTAGTGCAAGATAGTACTTCGTGAGTAACTACATAATATATTAACACAACGCTTAACACTGATCGACGTAGTGGGAGGGTGATATTTACACCTGATCGGTATATGTTTACTGGGGAGACGCCTTATCATCTCCCGACTAATGAACAAAATATCGTGGATCCTTGAACCTACACCGAAGCAGTGGGAGATGTAGATGCAAATTCATGGCAAATTGCGATGGACTCGGAATTTAAGTCCATAACTGATATTGTTGGGATATGGGATGCCTAACATCCTTCCAGCTGCGCGGTGTTGGGCTGTGTGATGCTCGACACCACGCCCCTGCATAGCGAAGCATCCTTCGAACTATAATCGTGGTGCTGACTGCTATGTAATGAGGAATAAAAGTTGTGCCCTCACCAGCAGCAATTGCTTTTGGCGTAGTGGTAAGCGCTTGAGGTCCAACAGTTGGTATCAGAGAAGGTCATGGGTTCGAATCCCCTTGAGAACGTTGTAGCTGGCAGGTGTTGTGGGGGGGGGGGATTGTTGGGATATTTGATGCCCAACATCCTTCCAGTTGTGCGGTGTTGGGCTGTGTGATGCTCGACACCACGCCCCTGCGTGGCGGAGGAACATTTGAACTGTAACTGTGGCGCTAACTGCTATGCAATAAGGAATAAAAGTTGCGCCCTCACCACCAGCAATTGCTTTTGGCATAGTGGTAAGAGCTTGCGGTCCAATAGATATGGACGTATATGCGGATGTCTCTAGTAAACCAAAGTCATCGTTGAATAGCTATTTTGCTCCAATTTCTTTTTTAGAAAGAAAAAATGGAGGATTTGTTACGATTAGAAATTGACTTTACAAGATCACAGAACTACCTGAGGGTGCAAGATTATTGGTAGTAAGTGGGTATACAAAAGAAAGAGAGGACTGAATGGAGAGATTGTGGCACATAAGGCCAGGGTAGTGGCGAAAGGGTTTACTTAGAAAGAGGGTATCGATTTTGAGGACACCTTCTCCCCTGTAGCAATGATCAAGTCCATTCGAATTCTCCTTGCCATAGCAGCTCACATGAACCTAGAGATCTGATAGATGGATGTTAAGACCGCATTCTTAAACGACCACCTTGAAGAAGGTAGAGACATCTATAGGAAATAGCCAGAAGGTTATGTAAAAGAGGGCAAAGAGCATCCAGTTTGGAAGCTTAAGAAGTTTATTTATGGACTTAAGCAAGCTTCCCGATTATGGCACCAACGTTTTGACAAGATAGTTAAATTCAATGGCTTTGTATCCTATCCTAACGAGGTGTGCGTGTACTGTTCTGTGTAACAGATCAGTGGTGTTTCTTGCACTTCATGTAGATGGCAACATTCTCATTGGGAACAATGTAGAAGTGTTATCAGACATAAAGAAATGGTTATCCGAGCATTTTCAAATGAAGGACTTAGGTGAAGCTGCTTACATCCTTGGGATCAAGGTTATTCTAGATCGCTAGAAAAGGATGTTAAGCTTTTCACAAGCATCTTACATTGATAATGTCATTTCTCGTTTTAGCATGCAAGATGCCAAAAAAGGTTCATTACCTTTCATACATTACATTTTTCTATCCAAGAATCAGTGCCCTAAAATGCCTGAAGAGATAGAAAGTATGAGTCTTGTACCATATGCTTCGTTGTAGGTAGCCTCATGTATGCGATGCTTTGTACGAGACAAGATATCTCATATGTTGTAGGCATGGTCTCAAGATATTAGTCTAACCCTAGAAAGGAGCGCTAGACTGTGGTCAAGCATATTCTCAAGTACCTTAAACATAGGGGTGTTCACGGACAGATTCGGGTGGGTTTCGATGTAAAAAATAATCCACCTACATGTAGGTGGTTTCACAAAGTTGCGAACCATGGCGGGTTATTTTTTCTCCAACTGTAGCGGGTCAATTAACGGTTTAGCGAACGGTTAACGGGCGGGTTGGCGGTTTTTGTATCAAAAACATCATCAACATTAAAGAGCTAGACATCCATCAACAATATATAACTAAAGGTCAAATATTCCAACTATCAAAATAATTTATAAAAAAATTATTTGCAAAAAATATTGTTTGCATTGTAATAACTAATAAAAAAAAGATCATATATAAAGATATAAAGCAACTGCATCTAACATCACCCTCCACTTCAAGTCTCTAATGATCAACATTCAAAAACAGACAAAATAACCAGACAATCCAAATATTTGATTATTTTCTTGATGAGCAAACAACTAAGGTACTAGCAGCTTCTACCTTCTGGATACTCAAGCCATTCTCATATTTTGTTAGTAAGAATACAATAAACCATCATTACCATGGTGTTTATTCGTCAACAATGTGTACTTTCCGTTTTGAAATCCCCATAGCCCAAACTCTGAAATTAAGCAATATATATATTTATATCAATGTAGTATTTAACATGCAAACAAGAAGAATAATATAATTGACATAAGCTAAAACTTTAGTTACCTATTATAACCTCCGCATACTTCTCAACTTCCTCTATACGCACTTCCTTCATTGACTCTTGGATGTCAAGTGTGCCATGACTTGACCTCAACCAATTTTGGCAACTTACAAGAGCTTCAACCATCTCTAGATTAAGAGAACTATGATATGGATCAAGAATACGGTCACTCGTGCTAAAAGTAGACTCCGAGGCCACAGTCGATACGATAGCAAGAACATCTCTAGCCATTTAAGAGACAACAGGAAATTGTTTCACTTTCTTACTCCGCCACTCCAAAACATCAAAAGAAGGATCCTCCTTCGCACAAGCTTCATCTAAATAAGCATCAAGTTCTGACTTCTATTTTGTGACTTCTTCTTCCTCAATATGTTTTGCAAATTTAGATGACAATGACTCCCCTCCTCTAAAACTGTCAATCTCCATAGCATCAATTTGAGTTTTGCTAGAGCTTGAATGTGACTCTACAACTACCTTGGCTACTTTCAGAATTTTGTAATATTCGTATAGACAAACTAATGCACTTCTAACTTGTCCTTCCATGAAAGTAGCTAATGTGCTATCCCCTTCCTTATAAATTTGATTAAAGCAAAATCTAACAAACTTCAATTTGTAGCAAGGATCCAAAACAACGACAACATACAACAAAAAGTTAAGCTAATCTTGATTCTCCCAATATTTTGCAAACTTCCCTTGCATTTTCTTTGCCTTGAGAAACACATTCGGGTCATTCAGTTTAGACATAGCTTGCAATGTTGTTTGGATTGCCACTAGTTGCTCAAAGAACTTATTTGAATTAACATTCAAAGAACCTAAAAACTTTAATGTGACATCATAGAAGATCTTTAGAAACTTTACAAAAGATCTCGCGGCCTCCCAATTGTTGGGAGATGATTCAGTAGTCTAGTTCTCAGTAGATTTGAATGATCCCAAAATCCTACTTTGATTGGTGAACCATTGAGTTGTATTTGTTTTGTCTCTGTCTCTAAGAGATTCAGACTCAGTAGACATCCTTCCTACATGGTTCAGGCGTTCAGTTCCGTTTGCTGATCCTTCAGTGGACTATCAGCCTCAGTAACATGAGAAGAAGACTCGATAGTCTTTGGACTCAGCGGGAGCGACATGCGAAAGGAGTCGATAGAACCGGATTCACTGGGAGCAGATTCATCGAACTCGAGTTGATCTTCAGTAGAGCTAGACTCAGCAAGACTATGCTACTGAACATAGATCAGACTCAGGAACGGCCAGACAGTCTCCTGACTGTTAGAGATCTTATAACTCAAATCAGCAGAGTCATACGAGGTACAGAGAAGTCAGCTTCAGATCTCTCTTGAAGTTTGTTTGTCTCACCTACTTTCTTTAGCCTCGACCAATGACGAGCAGCCAGCTGTCTACTTTCTGATTAAAGCTGCAAGTCAACAGTTTTCCGGAAATGGAGGGAAAAGACTCTGCCACCATACTTTGAAAGAGCCGTTAGCTACCCAAAAGAGAGAGACACATGGATCATCGTCTCCAATGGATCTTTCCATGCCTCTCATCTATAAATAGAGGGAAGATTTCAAATCAAATCTCACGACACATACGAAGAACACACGAGCAATTACGAGCAACTCAGAATCGACTTAAAGCTTTCCGCAAGATCTTCAAATAGTTATTCCAAGCGAAAGGCGACATACTTGCTCAAAGGGAACCGAGCTAAATCAGACTCTAAGCCACTAGTATCCAAGCGACTGAATACGAACCCAGAGTTTATACTTTACCGTTTGTCGCTCTAGAAGCCACTTTCTCGTTCCCTTCCCTCTAACCTAAGCTCAGCAGACCATATCTATATCTTAGATCGAAGGAGTTCATCCTTGAACTGTTCTTTATTGTAAAGAACTCCTTCTTAGTTGGAGAGTTTGTCCAACACTTCAGTTTGATACCTTGTAAACTGAGACTTGCTCAGTATAAATCTCAAGACCAGTGTTTGTCCAGTGCACAAACCGACTGAGACTAACTCAGTATAATAAAATAGCCTCCTGATCTTTTCGGGATAGTGGATGTAGGATTGTTGGATCCGAACCACTTTAAAATCGCTTCTGTTCTGTGTGCTTTGTTTACTGTTGCATTGATTACTGTTCATACTGAAAATATCTTTCAAATCATTCAATTGTGTTTCAGATAAGCTTAAAAGATTGCACTAATATACTGAAACAGATTTTCTAAAAACGTTTTCTAACTCAACATAATTGGGCCTACACATTTCCGCACTCTACTGAACCTCTACTGAACGGTACTGAATTCTGACCTAAGTCAGCTAGCAGGCCTGATTAAAGTCAGTCACTCTGCTACGCGATTCAGAACAGCTTATCAGTCCCATTGAACTTGTTCGCATCTGACATCTTCCTAGAAAGGACTGTTCGCGTTTTAAGTTGAGAAAGTTTTCAGGTGTATTCACCCCCCCCCCTCTACACCTGAGCATTTATCTCGAGACCAACACCAATCAACTTCAACATGTCTACCCCTTCCTCCCTCGTTTCTCTCATTTTCTATCTCTTCTTGATCAACGAATTCTTCACCCTCATCAACGCCTTTATCACCACCAGAGAAGTACAAATTATAATTCGAGTCATCCTCCTTCAATCTTTCAAATGCTCTTTCAAACTTCAATGCACTTATCAACATTAAATAAGTGGAATTCCATCTTGTTTCAATGTCAAGCAAAAGAAGGCTTTTACTTTCAATTTTCTCCACATTGGCACACTTCTTGAAAGATTCAAGTCTTGATGAAAATGAGCTCACATATTTTATTGCTTTTTTACTCTTAAGAATCGACTCAGTTTGGTGCTTTAAGCCATCTTTGACAATAAGGTTCAAAATATGTGCACAACATCTCGTATGCAAAACTCATGATCTAAGATTGTTGTTTTCCATCCTTTAGTGATTTTCTTCAAATAATTTATAAGCCCATCATTAGGGCTTGGATTGTCAACTATCAAAGTTAGCAACTTTTCAATTCCCAACACTAACAAACGATTCTCAATCATTTTACCCAATGTCTTTCCCCTATGATTGGGAACTACTGAAAAACTTAGAATCCTCTTTTGCAATTTCCAATTTTCATCAACCAATATGCAGTTAAACACATAATTGATGTTTTGGATTGAGGTCCATGTATATGTAGTGAGACAGATACGTTCAGACTTACTAAGCTTTTTAACTCTTTTTTTTTCTCCTCTAGATACAACTTCATGCTTCGCACCAACATTATGAGGATATTTCAAACATTTTTTAAATGAATTATTTGGTTACTTGTTCCGTGATTCTTTCCTTCAGATGCTGAACTCTGGGATGCTCTAGTGCTACTGAGTCGGGGAACTCAGAAGATCAAGGCGAACAAACTGGCGCTGGAACTTCAGAAGCTGGAGAGATTGTCTATCATGCCTGGTGACACTATTGAAGATCTTAACGTCAGATTTACGGATCTGATGAACACTATCAACGGGCTTGGGAAGACGTTTTCCAACCGATAAATGAATCTCAAGATATTGAGAGCACTGCCGGACGGACATTGGACTCAATTTGCTACATTGCTGAGACATTCTGACCTTGATATTGTTTCTCCTGATCATATCTTTTCAGAATTAAAAACAGAGGAATTTGAGTTTGGTCTACCCCAAAGGAAGCAGCGAGCTGAAGCTGACACTTAAATCGACCATGCTTTCAAAGCATCAGTCAGCACCGCAGCTCCCGCATCTCGCAAGGCAGAACCTTCAATCTGTTATCTACAAGAAGGAAACCTAGCTAAGAAATATGCACTGCTGGCCGTGAAGTATCCATAGGAGAAGGAGAGGCGCAGAAAACTCTCTAGAGTCGTCAGAGACTCGAAGGGTAAGTCTGAATATACACCTAATCGCACTCTTCAATCACATACTTCTGATTGCAGGAAACATGAGGACTCAGCTCAGTCGAAAGACAATGAGAGCAAAGAAGATAGAGTCACCACCTGTTACAACTGCAAGAAGCCAGGACACTACCAATATGACTGTCCTGAGCTCAGACAGCTGAGAGAGCAGCACGTAAAGCTCGAAGGGATAAGTTCATCAAGAAGCGTCAAGCATACATTGCCGGTGAACTCTCAGACGGCTCAGATGAAGTCGACTCCTTCATAGATTCATCAGACGATGAAGCGACATTCATGGACGTAGAGCTTGAAGAAGATGCTGAAAAGTGTCTTATGGCTGGAGAAGAGGATGAGGTGCACAAGGACCCTTGGTATGTGGACAGTGGATGCTCAAGACATATGACATACCAGAAGGACCTACTGAAGAATTATACTACTGAAGTAGGACCCAGAATCGAGTTTAGAGACAATGCAAAAGGCTATACCAGAGGCTAGGAACACTCAACATTGGAACCGCCACAGTTCCAAGAGTATCATATGTTGAAGGACATCAGCATAATCTTCTCTCTATCAGTCAATTTTGTGATAACTCGGATAGAGTGATTTTTGACTCTGGTTTCTGTGATGTCATTAATAAATCTACAAGGAAAACAACGTTATTAGGTTCGTGCAAAAAGAATATCTATGTACTTGACTGGAACTCAGCTGAACCTAAAGCTTGCTTGTTAGCAAAGAATGATAACAGAACAGGGTGGCTCTGGCATAGAAGACTCAGCCATCTGAACTTCAAGACGCTCAACAAGCTAGCTAGAAACGCTCTAGCATGAGGACTGCCGAATGAAGTATTCAGCAAAGACGAGGTGTAAAGATGTTTGAAGGGAAAGCAAACAAAGAAGCAAAATTCGCCTGTTCCATCGCCTTCCACTGATGGAATTCTTCAGCTGCTACATATGGATTTTTTCGGTCCAGTCAAGAAGTATGCTTTAGTGGTCATTGATGAATACTCGCGCTACACATGGGTCATATTTATTGCCAACAAGTCTGACGTCAAAACAGAGTTGCATGCGCTTCTGAAAAGGCTCAGCGTCGAGAAGAACACCAAAATCAGAAAGATACGTTCAGACAGAGGAACTAAGTTCCTGAATTCAATGGTGGAAGAGTTCAACAAAGCTGAAGGCATAGACCATTAGACGTCTGCTGCACGCACGCCTCAACAAAAAGGGATTGCTGAGAGAAAGAACAAAACACTCAAAGAAGCAGCAAGAACCCTGCTCGCAGACTCAGAACTCCCATCTAAATTCTAGGCAGAAGCAACTGATACTGCGTGTTATACTCAGAACAGATCTGTACTGATGAAGCAACATCAGAAGACACCATATGAATTATGGAACGGCATGAAGCCTTTCTTATCTTATTTCCATATTTTTGGGTGTTCGTGTTTTATCCACAATAATGGAAAGGACCAGTTAAAGACTTTTGATAGCAAGTCAGACTAGGGAGTCTTCTTAGGATACTCCCGAGTCAGCAAAGCCTTTAGAGTTTTTAACTACCGGACCCTTTGCGTGGAGGAAAGCCCTCATGTTGTTTTTAATGAGTTTGCTGCGAAGACGAGGAGCGAGAAACTCAAAATCGATTCCGAGGACATCGATAGCGACTACAAGATCTGAGCCTAAAAGACAAAGTTGAAAAGATCCAGCTGTGTTGGGATGATGATTCAGAAGAGGAAATTGAAGATAAGACTACTGAATCTCAGCCAGCAGCAGAAGTAGCTGAACAGATTGACTCTACTGAACAGTGTCAATCCCAGGTAACTCAGGTCGATGAAGAAACCTAAGTGCTAACTGAGACCTCTACTGAGGATAATAATTCAGGGGGAACAAATGAAGTTCCTGAGCTGAATGCCCCTGAACCTGGTGACTCAGTAGACCCAACTCTCGTAACTGAATTACTTCAATCTCAGAATAGTACAACTGAAATGCCTAACTCACCTACTATCTGTGTTGAACAAATTTCAAATGAAGAGTTAAAACATCTTCGATCGTGGCTGGACGCTCACACTTCTGACTTAATTATTGGAGATCCTTTAGCTAGTGTAAAGACAAGATCTAGATTCTATCAGGGAGAAAGCACATTATATTCATGCTTCTTCTTTATTCAAGAACCTCAGTCAGTTGAGGACGCACTTGAGGATGCTGATTGGATCATAGCTATGCAGGAGGAGCTGAACCAGTTCTGAGAAACGAAGTACGGGAGCTTGTTGATAGACCCCGACATCAACATGTGATCAGAACTAAATGGGTCTTCAAGAACAAGCGAGATGAAAACAACGTCATAGTAAGGAACTAAGCTAGACTCGTGGCAATAGGCTAATGTCAAGCCGAAGGGATAGATTTCGACGAAACGTTCGCTTCAGTTGCAAGATTGGAGGCAATCAGACTATTCCTAGCCTACGCAACACATCAACGCTTCAGAGTTTATCAAATAGATGTGAAGTCTGCGTTCCTGAACGGCATACTGAAAGAAGAAGTCTATGTAGAACAGCCTCCCGGCTTTCAGCAGGGACATCAGGTTTATAGACTCAGAAAGGCTCTGTATGGGCTAAAACAAGCACCCAGAGCTTGGTACGATACCCTGTTTGAGTTTCTTCTTCAGAAAGGTTTTCAGAAGGGCACAGTAGACCGCACATTATTCAACATTCGACTGGAGGACGACATATTACTTGTGCAAATCTACGTAGATGACATAATATTCGGCTCAAAGAACGTCATGATGTGTCAGCAGTTTGAGAAAATGATGAAGGATAAGTTCGAGATGTCGATGATGGGAGAGATGAATTATTTCCTCGATTTTCAAGTCAAACAAACTGAGAAGGGAACATTCATCAATCATGGCAAATACACTCGAGACCTCATCAAGAAATTCGGTTGCACATCCGGCAAACCAATCAAGATCCCGATGAACACGAATATGAAAATCGATCTTGATAAAGAGGGAGTATCAGTAAACCATACTGAATTTTGTGCTATTATTGGTTCATTATTATATCTAATTGCTACTCGACCTGACATAACTTATGTTATGCGCTCGATTTCAGGCGAATCTTAAGCAGAGCCATATGGACTCAGCAAAGAAGATTCTCCGCTATCTTAGAGGAACACCTGACATGGGTTTATGGTATCCAGCAGATGATAATATTGAACTAATTGGTTATTCTGATGCTGACTATGCAGGATGTAGGATTGACCGAAAGTCAACTTCTGGAACTTGTCAGTTCCTTGGCAGTAAGCTAATCTCATGGTTTTCAAAGAAACAACATTCAGTAGCGACGTCAACCACTGAAGCTGAATACATGGCTACCGGAAGTTGTTGGGCCCAAATCCTTTAGCTGAGACAGTAGCTACGCGATTATGACGTCATTCAGAATGAAGTGCCGATCTTTTGCGACAGCTCCAGTGCAATTACAATCACTCAAAACCCTGTACTTCATACTAGATGCAAGCACGTGGCTGCATTAATCTCAGTAGCTACACCACCCACAGAATTTAAAGAACCTAAAGGAGCATGAGTCATATATTCTACGGAACGCCGTTCTTGCCAAGGTTGTATGTCTTTTTTCAACCTACTCAAGTCCAATCCATTTGGTCCTCTTAGAGGTTCTAAACAAGGAGCATGCGGATCCAACATCAAGCACCACTTCATTCGTGATCAAGTCGAAAAGAAGGATATCAGGATGGAGAAGATCCATACTGACCATCAAAGGGCCGATATTCTGACCAAGCCTCTAGCTGAAGCTAGATTCAGAGAACTTTCAGTAGAGCTAAGTCTGCTGGACCCTACTGATTCAAGTCAGTAAGTGGATTCAGGAGAGGAGCATTCAGCAAGGGGGAATGTTCACTCTCAATACTAACTTACTTAGTACATGGAGATTCAGCAACCATCTACACGAGGTATCAGCTGACTACGATGTTCACCTGACAGGTTTGCGTATCTCTACTCAGTAGCCAATGAAATATTTTATGCATTAATGATTCAGATTCAGCTTCGTATTCAATGCCTTAGAAAATGTCATTTAATATAACGGGTTACATTTAATACACGACATTCTATGCTAAGTGTGCTGAACTCTGCGGCGCATTAAATGCATGTCTAATCAAGTTACTTCTTTGGCTATATACAACTGTAATTTGACTTAGGCCGCTATTTTGATTATTATCTATTTTATAACATTAAATCTTAGCCGTCCATCTCATAAAGCGGATTCAAACTGAACCGTGGATGAAAAACTGTTCATCTTCTTGATCATATAAAACACGTTCAAAGATGGAAAAACTGCCATTTTCGTTCTGCAACTTTCGAACCCTAAAATTTTCTGAGATTCAATCTGCTATTTGCAAACTGCTCTTATAACCTCTCAGAAATTACTTCGGTAAACTTTATGCATATTCAGTATCACGTATTTTTTTGTGTAATATTTTTTCGATACTGATATCTTATCTTTGCAGATCATAGTCATGGCAGCAAAGAACGTTACCGTAACTGTTCCAGCCAATATCGTGGAGATTCTAGAAAAGGATCGTGTTTGGTGCGAGCCAATCATGGGATTTGACGCCTGCGAGTTGGACTTCATGGAGGATATATTTGAGGCATTGAGGGCGTCAGGTCTGGAAGCGTTTCTATCTAGGAAGCCAACCTTCTTCCTTCAAAGACAGATTTTGGAGTTATACTTGAATTCTGAATCAGTAGACGAAGATATTAGGGGTCGGTTTATCATTCATCACGTCATAGACCCCGCCCGTGCTGACTCCGAGATCAAACAGATGTCTATCCGAGAAGCTCTTCAGCGGAGTTGTCAGCTGCCTAGCACCGGCATCAGTATTACTGGATATATGGATGATCTTATGGACGAGTACCTAGAAATATTCTGTGGTGAGCCCACGTCATTCAGGGCTGCCTTTCCGAAGAACGCGATGCTACCTAAGTATAGAGCGCTGGCGTATATAGTCACACAGATCTTGACTAGCCAGGCAGGGTCATTCAATCAAGTGTCTAGACCCAAACTGCAAATGATGATGGCGATCTATGACAGAGCCCAAGTTAACTGGAAAGAATTCTTTCTGAAAGAGTTCATGATTCAGGCCGCGAAGTTTGATAAGGCTACAGGCAATCTAACTGTCAAGGGCAAGCTTCTTTACGGGATGAAGCTGACAGTTATAATAGAAGACTTTCGTGGTGCTGACCACCACGTCTACGCTGACAAAGGGTACTTCAACCCTAAGAAGGCCAGATTCCACAGCAGGGCAGCAACCCTTCAGCAAATTGGATCAGGGCCTGCTGAGCCCAAGAAAGGAGCTAAGAAGTGTTCTACTCCGACAAAGAAGAGGTCGCCTCCCAAGACTGCTCAAAAGACACCGTCAAAGAAGTAAAAGACGGTCTCTAAGGCAGTAGTCGTCCATCCATTCAGACTGCGTGATGAGGGAGACTCTTCTGAGAAAACTGTCTCAGCGGAGAAGACTACATCGGCTGACAAGGGACAGACAGTGGAACAGGGCTCCGATGTTGAGCCTGCTACTCCTACTACTCAGACCCCACTAGATATTCCACCTCTCAGCAGCATCCCGTCTTCTGAGAAAGAAATGACTCCGATAGAAGTTGAGGACTCGGAGACCGCTTATGAAGCCGAGACAATCGGGATGGAGGCTTCAGCTCTTCAAACCTGAGCCTCCCGAGAAGTCTCAGAGGCCATTCTAGAGCCATTGAGTCATTCTGACTTGGTCACTCTCGCCCGAGCGGAGCCGAGGCTTCATATCTTGTCGAATTCGGGATCGGTCGACCCCTTAACGCATCGATCCAACACCATTCCTGTGAACAACTACACGAAGAGGAGCTCATAATCCGTGAGAAGATAGGCTATTCAAAGCCTGTGGATCTCTGCTCCATGGAAGACTTAAGGGCGGCTATACTGGCCATACTGAATGACAGTGTCCCAACTTCAGCAACCACGCCTTCAGATGGTTCCGATCCTGATGATCAGGACCCGCCCCATGATTCAGGCCCTGAGAAGCCCTTTGAGGGATCTCAACTGGAGGAGGGTGACCCACCCTCAACTGCTGAAATCCCACTCAACATCCTCCCTCCAGTTCAGTCGGCGGCTGGTACCTCTCAGGCCGCGGACCCAGTACAGCTTCTGTTGGGGTCCGCATTCGAGGTAGTGCCCAGCCCTAAGACCCGACGTTCGAAAACTGTGGCCAAGGCTCTCAGAAGTCAAGGCGTTCAGAACCGACTTCTGGCTAAAGTTGTCCACAAGACATGGAAACAGTCAACTCTGGCTCAGAGTGAGGAGATGAAGGAGCTCCGAACTTCAATTCAGAACACACCAGCTCCAGACTTCTCTACTATACTGACAGATGCTCTATCTACTCAGCGAGCCGAGTTTGAGAAGCAACAAGCACTGATGGAAGCTGCTCAGAAGAAACTTCTTGAAGATTATAAAGCAGCCCAATCAGCCCATGCTGAATCCATCTCTTCAATGAGTCAGGCCTCAGAACTCAGACTTCAGAATATTCAGAAGGCTCTAGAAGAGAAGATGGATAATAAGTTGCAAGCAATTCAGACCGTGGTAGACTCTTCCAAAAAGAAGTATGGAGATGAACTTACTGAAGAAAGGAATGAGCTCCACCTCCGACTCGAGAAAATGCAGACAACTTTGGATCAGCTGGCCACTGCTTACGAAGGTCTGAACAAGAAAATTCCGATACCTACCCCTGGCTCAGTTGATGATGCCAAAAATTGGGAAAGGGAAAGAATACTAAAGGCACCGAGGGGAACCAGATCAGTAAGGGGAGCAACCCAGACTCGCCAATCTGCTCTCACTGAACCCCAAGGCACAGGTCAGGCCTAGGGTGTCTCAGCAGCAGGAGATGTAGAGCCTGCTGAGACCGGCCCAAGCGGCTCAGGACCTAAAGACTCAACAACCCAGACTCCAAGTAAAATTATCAAGGAGGTTGCTGAGTTTATCGAGGAGGATTCTGATGAGGAGGAAACTCCTCTACCTCCTCCGGTGGCAGGTAAGGGGAAGAAAGTGCTGAAACTCCCAACCCCACCGAACAAAGGAACTAAGAGGTTCATAAGCCCTGAGGAGAGAGCTCAGATCGAAACTGATGAGAAGCTCGCCAGGGAGATTGCTGAGGCAGAGGCTGCTAATAAGCCCAAGAAAGCTCCTGCTAAGGGCAAAACTAAGGTCCAAGGAGGAAAGAAGCCTGGAACGAGGCCACCTCCTAGGAAGCTGAAAATCTGCGATGAGGCCGATAAAGAAAAAGAGAAGGAGCAGCAGCGACGACGGCGCATCGGCCATGGTGGAACTAAGTCAAAATCTCAAACCCCTATTGAGTTAGAAGAAGAAGAAGAGCATGTTCTGTCGTATATTCCTTCTAAAGCACAAGAACAGGAGATGAAAGAGATATAGGACGCGATGGACAGAGCTCTAGACAGAGGTGATGAAGTTAGACACATCAGCGAAGCCAAAGAGAGGCTCAGGCTTGCTGACTTAGAAGCACTAAGACTCAGGATGGAGAAAGAGGCAAGAGAGAGGTACCTGACAAAGCTGAAATTCCGTATAAATACAGAAGAAGCAGGAAACCTACTGATCTCAAGATTCACAGATGGCCTAGAATTGACACATGGATGCCATAGGAGCGGACTCAGAGGTGGGAAACACTCAAAGCAGAATTTATCAAGAGATATTTCATCTGGAGGTACTGGCCGGACATGCACAAAGCTACAGCCTTTGCTGAATGGCTTCTAGTTAGCGACCCTAAAATATATGACAGAGTCCAGAAAGCCTTAGCTGAGAAGATTGATGTCAGAGTTCCAGTCCGCTAGACCTCTACCCCCTCCACAGAAGCTCGATGGATCACTGCATGTTGGAGTCATAGAAGGAGAAGTCAGCAGTGCGATCATTGCCTTGAATTTTGATGAAGCTGATCCTGATGATGTGCTGAAGATACAGAAGCTCAAAAGAGACACTTTCAGAATGTATGGATTGTCGTTGCCTGAAGAGAAGTTAAGAGATTTCAAAGCACGGATCCAGCAGTTAAGGAGATAGTTAGCTTCTCTGTATCTTGTTTTTGTTTTCTAGAATAGCACGTGATGTATTGTACTGAATATTATCATATCTATAAAACATCATTGTTGTTCGGCCCGACAATGTCTTATTGTCTTCATGGACTTGTTTATTTATGCTTAACACTCAGAATCACCTAAGTGATTACTGACTCACACACTCACTGCTAATATTTGTGTCTGTCTATTTTTGCTTAGCTGATAGATCTGTTTTCTTTAGAAGCTTGAGGGAACTTACTGTATGAGGTTTATTAAAGGGGGAAATTGTTGTTAGATTTATGTATAAGTTCTGATATTTCTTCCCTGTACCTTCCCTCAGTAGTATAGAACTTGATGAACAACTCCACTGATTCTACTTGTAATATTTGTAAGGAGTTTGTTTCTGAAAGTTTTTAGTGTTAGGTTTTAGCATCATCAAATAGGGGGAAATTGTTGGGAGATGATTCAGTAGCCTAGTGCTCAGTAGATTTGAATGATCCCAAAACCCTACTTTGATTGGTGAACCATTGAGCTGTATTTGTTTTGTCTTTGTCTCTGAGAGATTCAGACTCAGTAGACATCCTTCTGTTGGGATTTTGTATACTGGAAGCAAATTTTATGCTTGTATACAATGTGTTTTGTCCCTACCACTATTTTATTCTCCTATATGATAAATAGATATATTTGCACATGTTATCCTTTATCTTGTATAAAAGTTAGATTTGTGTGGTGTGTCGGGTATCACAGAAGACATTACAAATTGGTTGAACTGACAAGATATAAACAGTTATCACAGTTGAGACAACTTCACGATAAGTTGTCGGTTTAAGCTGCAGTTTAGATAAGAAGTGGCTTGTCTTAGCTGCTTGTCTTTACTGGTACACTGAAGGTGGTGTATTGATGGATCACAGTGAGATGTGTTCTCCTAACTGAGAGGAGAACCAAGATCTCGGTGACTTAGCTGGTCTTAAGCTTGGTAAGACTTCAACTGAGTGCATTTGGCTATCTATCACTTTGACCTACTATGGTGAACGTCATCGCAACCGGATCTACGTATCTTGGGTGTTAGTAGTTATTTGTGGCTCAGACTGGTTGTCTGTATCTTGCAGCCGTATCCTAGTCAAATGGGTTGATAATATCCCCTGAGGAACTTGAAAGGATTAGCACACTAAACCCGGTCGGTTGATTAAGTTCAGGTGTGTTAATAAGGTCGAGTGGTACTACTCAGGAATATAAGATGTTAATTAATTTAAGCTGTCAGTGAGCTTAATTAATTAACGAATATTTCTATCTTAAATACGGGGATCGATTAAGTCTAAAATACAAGCCCATGCTCAAGTTGGGATAAAGGGGTAAGTCAGCACGGATTCTCTAGTGAAATGAATCTGTGTTTATTAATTAATTTTGCTCTGGGCTAAGCATAGATAATTAATTAATTTGAGGCCCGGCTTTATTTCTTGTATTAGATCCCTGATCTGGCCGAATTAGTTGCCTAGTTATTTATTGTCTCTCAGAAATCATTATTAATGGATTAATGTATTTTTACATTATTTAATAATGTTATTTATCTGGAATTAATTGGCTGGACCAATTAATTGATAAATATTAGTAGCCCAGTGGATTAATTAATTATATTATGGACTAATTATGTGGAAGCCCATTAGGAATATAATTAAATTATTGGGCTACATATATATTAATATTATATTGGCTTTTGAAGCCTATATATATTAGTATTCTGTTCAAAAACATAATACACACACATTCACAAATTTTGAGACGCACGACGTGAGTTTGTGAGAGAGACATAAATCTTATTTTCTCTAGTTCTCTGACCACCCAGAGGGAGAAAAAGGTCGGGACAGAGATCAGAAGATCTGACACACGAGCAACAATCAGAGCTGCGACAACATACGAAGGAGGAAGGTATCGTTTCTAACCCTCAATATTTCCTTCAATTGGTATCAGAGCCTGGTTTAGGCTCTGATTGTTGCTGTTAGGAGCATGATTAGGGTTTAATTCCGTCGTTATCGGGTTAATTTTCGTGATTGGGGCGGCTTGTGAGCCACTGTTTGGGACTCAAAGGTTGGTGGAATATGGATAATTGGAGTCTCTCCAAGTTGAACCATTTCCAACTTGCGAAACTTGTTTAGAAGGAAAGATGATGACTAGGCTTTGAAGGCAAAGGGTTATGAAGCCATAGAAGTGTTAAGTTTGATACATTCTGACTTGTGTGGGTCTATGTCTACACAAGCTCGTGGAGGGTATGAGTACTTCGTCACATTTATTGACGATTACTCGAGGTACGGATATGTTTACCTTCTTCGCCACAAGTTGGATTACTTTGAAACCTTTAAGGAATTCAAGGCAGAAGTGGAGAAGAAGCTAGGTAAAGACATCAAAACACTACGATATGATCGTGGTAGGGAATACCTATCCAACGAGTTCAAGGACTACTTGACAGAATGTGGGATTACATCCCAGCTGACAGCACTGGGCACGCCTCAGCAGAATGGTGTATCAGAAAGAAGGAACCGAAGTCTCTTTGAGATGGCTCGGTTGATGATGAGTTAAGCAACTTTGCCAGTTTCCTTTTGGGGATATGCCCTAGAGATTGCAGCATACTTGCTGAACCGTGTGCCTTCCAAGTCGGTTCAAAAGATCCTTTTCGAGTTGTGGAGCGGGCACAAACCCAGTATGCACCACTTAACGATTTGGGGTTATCCTGCTTATGTGCTAAATAGGCAGGCCGACAAATTGGAATCACGTTCAGAAGTGTTGTTCATAGGGTATCCGAAGGAAACGAAGGGTGGATACTTTTATGATCCTAAAGAACAAAAGATCGTTGTTAGCCCTAACGCTCGGTTCTTAGAAAAGGATTACATTTGTAACCATAAATCTCAAGTCAACATCATCCTTGAGGAATTACAAGGTGGTCGAGTTCCACTTGAACAACCAATTGTGCAAGATAGTACTCCACGAGTAACTGCACAATCTGTTAACACAACGCCTGACACTGTTCGACGTAGTGGGAGGGTGATATTTACACCTGATCGGTATATGTTCACTGGGGAGATGTTTGATCATCTCCCGGCAGATGAACAAGATACCGTGGATCCCTGGACTTGCAACGAAGCAGTGGGAGATGTAGATGCAGATTCCTAGCGAATCGTTATGGACTCAGAATTTAAGTCCATAATTAATATGGATGTATACGAGATCACTGAACTACCTGAGGGCTGCAAGGCTATTGGTAGTAAGTGGGTATACAAGGGTAAGAGAGAGGACCGAATGGAGAGATCGTGGTGTTTAAGGCCAGGCTAGTGGCGAAGGGTTTTACCCAGAAAGAAGGTATCGATTACGAAGAGACCTTCTCGCCTGTTGCAATGATCAAGTCCATTCGGATTCTCCTTTCCATATCAGCCCACATGAACCTAGAGATCTGACAAATGTATGTCAAAACCGTATTCCTAAACGGTCACCTTGAAAAAGGTAGGGACATCTACATGAAACAACCAGATGGTTATGTGAAGAAGGGCGAAGAGCATCTAGTTTGGAAGCTTAAGAAGTCTATTCATAGACTTAAGCAAGCTTTCCGGTTATGGCACCAGCATTTTCGACGAGGTAGTCAAATCCTATGGATTTGTATCCTGTCCTAACGAGGTGTGTGTACCGTATTTGTGTTAACGGATCAGTGGTGTTTCTTGCATTTTACGTAGATGACATCCTTCTCATTGGCAACAATGTTGAAGTGTTATCAGACGTAAAGATGTGGTTATCCGAGCAGTTTCAAATGAAGGACTTAGGTGAAGCTGCTTACATCCTTGGGATCGAGGTTATCTGAGATCGCCAGAAAAGGATGTTAAGCTTGTCACATGCGTCCTACATTGACACTGTTATTACTCGGTTTAGCATGCAAAAAGCCAAGAGAGGTTCAGTACCTTTCAGACATGGCATTTTTCTATCCAAGAGTCAGTGCCCTAAAACGCCTGAAGAGATAGAAAGTATGAGGCTAGTATCATATGCTTCCGTTGTCGGTAGCCTCATGTATGCAATGCTTTGTACAAGAGTAGATATCTCATATGCTGTAGGCATGGTCTCAAGATATCAGGGTAACCCTAGAAAGGAACACTGGACTACGGTCAAGCATATTCTCAAGTACCTTAAACGGACTAGAGATTATAGGCTTGTTTACCAGTCAGACAGTCTAGTGTCTTTGGGTTATACATAATCGGATTTCTAGGCTGACAGAGACGAGTAGAAGTCTACCTCGGGTTATGTGTTTACCTTGGGAGGTGGAGCCATTTCATGGAGGAGTGCAAAGCAGAAATGCATTGCAGACTCAACCATGGAAGCAGAGTATGTGGCTGCTTCAGAAGCTTCGAAAGAGGCAGTTTGGCTTAAGAATTTCCTCCTGGATTTTGATATTGTTCATAATTTGCCTAAGGCGATCACGATTTATTGTGATAATGCAGGTGCAGTGACAAATTCTAAAGAACCTAGATCTCACAAGGTGTCTAAACACATAGATAGGAAGTACCACATTATACGAGTATTCGTAAATCGAGGTGACGTGGTGATTGACAAAATTGGAACTGAAGTCAACCTAGCTAATCCTTTCACGAAGAGCTTACCACTCCCGTCTTACGAGAAGCATGTTCGTGGCGTAGAGATGATCCCCACTTAGGACTACAGAAACTTTTGTATAAGTGGGAGAAGATGCAGTGATAGACAGGATAGATAGCTAGAAATAGCTCTGTACTAGTTTGTACCAAGATAGCTGAGATATAACTGGGTACTAGTTTGTACCTAGATAGCTGAGATATAGCTGAGTACTAGTTTGTACCTAGAACAGACACATTGTATACTAAAAGTTTACTTTAGTATAAGTGGGAGAATTGTTGGGATTTTGTATACTGGAAGCAAATTCTATGCTTGATAAATAGATACATTTGCACATGTTATCCTTTATCTTGTATAAAAGTTAGATTTGTGTGGTGTGTCGGGTATCAGAGAAGACATTACAAATTGGTTGAACTGACAAGATATAAACAGTTATCACAGCTGACACAACTTCAGGATAAGTTATCGGTTTAAGCTGCAGTTTAGATAAGAAGTGGCTTGTCTTAGCTGCTTGTCTTTTTTGGTACACTGAAGGTGGTGTATTGATGGATCATAGTGAGATGTGTTCTCCTAACTGATCTTAGAGGAGAACCAAGATCTCGGTGACTTAGCTGGTCTTAAGCTTGGTAAGACTTCAGCTGAGTGCATTTGGCTATCTATCACTTTGACCTACTATGGTGAACGTCATCGCGACCGGATCTACGTATCTTGGGTGTTAGTAGTTATTTGTGGCTCGGGCGGCCGCTCGGGCCGGTTTGTGCGTATCTTGCGATCGTATCCTAGTAAAATGGGTTGATAATATCCGCTGAGGAACTCGAAAGGATTAGCACACTAAACCCGGCCGGTTGATTAAGTTCAGGTGTGTTAATAAGGTCGAGCGGTACTACTCAGGAATATAAGATGTTAATTAATTTAAGCTGTCAGTGAGCTTAATTAATTAAGGGATATTTCTATCTTAAATACGGGGATCGATTAAATCTAAAATACAAGCCCATGCTCAAGTTGGGATAAAGGGGTAAGTCAGCACGGATTCTCTAGTGGAATGAATCTGTGTTTATTAATTAATTTTGCTCTGGGCTGAGCATAGATAATTAATTAATTTGAGGCCCGGCTTCATTTCTTGTATTAGATCCCTGATCTGGCATAATTAGTTGCCTAGTTATTTATTGTCTCTCAAAAATCATTATTAATGGATTAATGTATTTTTACATTATTTAATAATGTTATTTATCTGGAATTAATTGGCTGGACCAATTAGTAGCCAGTGGATTAATTAATTATATCATGGACTAATTATGTGGAAGCCCATTAGGAATATAATTAAATTAATGGGCTACAGATATAATAATATTATATTAGCTTTTGAAGCCTATATATATTAGTATTCTGTTCAGAAACATAATACACATGCATTCTCAAGTTTTGAGACGCATGACGTGAGTTTGTGAGAGAGAGAGAAATCTTATTTTCTCCAGTTCTCTGACCATCCAGAGGGAGAAAAAGGCCGGGACACAGATCAGAAGATCTGACACACGAGCAACAATCAGAGTTGTGACAACATACGAAGGAAGAAGGTATCGTTTCTAACCCTCAATATTTCCTTCCCCTTCCTACATGGTTCAGGTGTTCAGTTCCGTCTACTGATCCTTCAATAGACTATTAGCCTCAGTACCATGGGAATAAGACTCAGTAGTGCTGGACTCAGCATGAACACCATACTGAAAGGAGTCAGTGGAACTAGACTCAGCAGGAGCAGTTCACTGAACTCAGAGTTGATCTTCAGTAGAGCTAGACTCAGCAAGAGTATGCTACTGAACATAGATCAGACTCAACAACGGCTAGACAGTCTCCTGACTGTTAGAGATCTTATAACTCAAATCAGCAGAGTCATACGAGGTACAGAAAAGTCAGCTTCAGATCTCTCTTGAAGTCTGTTTGTCTCATCTACTTTCTTCGGCCTCGGCCAATGACGAGCAGCCAGCTGTCTACTTTCTGATTAAAGCTGCAAGTCAACACTTTTCCATAAATGGAGGGGAAAGACTCTGCCACCATACTTTGAAAGAGCCGTTATCTACCCAAAAGAGAGAGACACATGGATCATCATCTCCAATGGATCTTTTCATGCCTCTCATCTATAAATAGAGGGAAGATTTCAAATCAAAGCTCACGACACATACAAAGAACACACGAGCAATTACGAGCAACTCAGAATCGACTTAAAGCTTTCCGCAAGATCTTCAAAGAGTTATTCCAAGCGAAAGGCGACATACTTGCTCAAAGGGAACCGAGCTGAATCAGACTCTAAGCCTCTAGTATCCAAGCGACTGAATACGAACCCAAAGTTTATACTTTACCTTTTGTCGCTCTAGAAACCTCTTTCTCGTTCCCTTCCCTCTAACCTAAGCTCAGCAGACCATATCTATAGCTTAGATCGAAGGAGTTCATCCCTGAACCGTTCTTTATTGTAAAGAACTCCTTCTTAGTTGGAGAGTTTGTCAAACACTTCAGTTTGATACCTTGTAAATTGAGACTTGCTCAGTATAAATCTCAAGACCAGTGTTTGTCCAGTGCACAAACCGACTGAGACTAACTCAGTATAATAAAATAGCCACCTGATCTTTTCGGGACAGTGGACGTAGGATTGTTGGATCCGAACCACTTTAAAATCGCTTGTGTTCTGTGTGCTTTTTTACTGTTGCATTGACTAATGTTCATACTGAAAATATCTTTCAAATCATTCAACTGTGTTTCAGCTAAGCTTAAAAGATTACACTAAAATACTGAAACAGATTTTCTAAAAACGTTTTCTAACTCAACTGAATTGGGCCTACACATTTCCGCACTCTACTGAACCTCTACTGAATGGTACTGAATTCTGACCTAAGTCAGCTAGCAGGCCTCAGTGAAGTCAGTCACTCTGCCACGCGATTCAGAACAACTTATTTGGTCTACTGAACCTGTTCAGTACGATAGCTTCCTGAAAAGGATTGTTTGCATTTTAAGTTGAGAAAGTTTTCAGGTGTATTCACCCCCCCCCCTCTACACCTGAGCGTTTATCTCGGGACCAACACCAATCAACTTCACTAGGGGGTCCAACATGTCTACCCCTTCCTCCCTCGTTTCTCTCATTTTTTATCTCTTCTTGATCAACGAATTCTTCACCCTCATCAACGCCTTTATCACCACCAGAGAAGTACAAATTATAATTCGAGTCATCCTCCTTCAATCTTTCAAATGCTCTTTCAAACTTCAATGCACTTATCAACATTAAATAAGTGGGATTCCATCTTGTTTCAATGTCAAGCAAAATAAGGCTTTTACTTTCAATTTTCTCCACATTGGCACACTTCTTGAATGATTCAAGTCTTGATGAAAATGAGCACACATATTTTATTGCTTTTTGACTCTTAAGAATCGACTCAGTTTGGTGCTTTAAGCCATCTTTGACAATAAGGTTCAAAATATGTGCACAACATCTCATATGCAAAACTCATGATCTAAGATTGTTGTTTTCAATCCTTTAGTGATTTTCTTCAAATAATTTATAAGCCCATCATTAGAGCTTGCGTTGTCAACTATCAAAGTTAGCAACTTTTCAATTCCCAAAACTAACAAACGATTCTCAATCATTTAACCCAATATCTTTCCCTTATGATTGGGAACTACTGAAAAACTTAGAATCCTCTTTTGCAATTTCCAATTTTCATAAACCAATGTGCAGTTAAACACATAATTGATGTTTTGGATTGAGGTCCATGTATCTGTAGTGAGACAGATACGTTCAGACTTAATAAGCTTTTTAACTCTTTTTTTCTCCTCAAGATACAACTTCATGCAATCTCTAGAAACAGTTATTCGACTAGGAAATATAAATCTAGGTTGCAAAAGCTACAAACTCAATAAACCCCTCACCCTCAACCATTCTAAAAGGAAACTCATCAACTATGATCATCTTAATCAATTTAGAACGACATTCCTCATATGAACAACTGACAACTTTTAAAGTTATATCTACCCTTTCTTTCTTAGCAAACATAAAAGTAGTTTGCTTAGCACCAACATTACGAGGATATTTCGAACATTTTTTAAATGACTTATTTTGTTACTTGTTCCGTGATTCTTTCCATCAGATGCATATTCACGACCACAATAATTGCATGATGACTTAATCTCTCCATCTTTCTTAAACAATTTAAAATGCTGCCACACCCAAGAAGTTCTTTTGCATCAAGTTCTTTTACCTCTTCATCTACCTCCTTTCTAGTTACGGCTGGTGGTGGTTGTGTTGACAATGGAGTAGTCTTTTTCCTGCTTACTTTTCTTTTCTTGAAAGAGCTAGACGTAAGCGGTCGTGGAGTGTTAACTGGTTGATCCTTCAGAGTTTCAGTTTCAGTAACATTATTCTCGCTCTCCATCTGAAAAGAAAACTACTTTTATGAAATATAGACCTAGTTTTATAAAACTTCAAAAAGATTAAATATTCCCCAAAGTTTTCAAGTTCAATTAATCTTCTTGGCTTAAAATCCCACTAACTATATGACCCATCAATTATTCATGTGATTGACATCAAACAATTCACAATTTCATAATTGATACACAACAAAAACAAAGACAAGTAGAAGAAGAGTGAAATGACGCAAATCTATTTCTAACAACTAAAGATTATTTATAATTCAAGAAAATAATCAATACCCAATATAATCAAAGAAAAAAAGAGTCAAGAAGAGGCAAATAACTTAACCGGGGTTGAAAGAAAAAGATTGAATTTCAAAAAGACTGAGAAACAAACCTTTCGGTGCCGGAGAATACGATTAGCACATCTACAGCAGCATAGTTTCTTGGTAGCTGACTAAGTTTCTCGGCATAAATAATTGAAAATAAGAACAAGAGAAGTTTGAGCAGGGGAGATTTGGGGGAAGAAGAATGTTGTGCGAGGGTTTTTGTTCTTTCCTTTGTTCTCACTTTTTACTTTTTAGTATTCGATTCTGAGTTTCTGACTAAAACTTTATTCTTTAGTCTTTACGCTTCCATTCCTTCAACAATAAATTAGTAATATAATTATAAAATAATTAAAATTAAATAGTTCTAAAACATATGCGGGCGGGTCGGTTAACTACGACTCCTAAACTGTGACCCAATTGCCTAACATCGATTTGTTATAAATTCGAAGCGCGAGTAGTTTTACACAAAAAATAAGCCGCGGTTACGGGTTTCGAAGGGCGGTTTGAGCAGGTGGGTTGGGTATGATGGTTATTTTGAACTCCCCTAAGTAGACTTGAGATTATAGGCTTATTTATCATTCAGACAGTCTAGTACTTTTAGATTATACAGACTCGGATTTCCAATCTGACAGAGGTGAGAAGAAGTCTACCTCGAGTTATGTGTTTACTTTGGGAGGTGGAGCCATCTCATGTAGGAGAGCAAATCAGAATTGCATTGCAGACTCAACTATGGAAGCAGAGTATGTAGCTGCTTCAGAAGCTTTGAAAGGAGCAGTTTGGCTCAAGAATTTCCTCCTAGATCTTGATATTGTTCCTAATTAGCCTAAGAATATCACAATTTATTATGATAATTCGGGTACAGTAGCAAATTGAAAGGAACCTAGATCCTACAAGGAGTCTAAACACATAGATAGGAAGTATCATATAATAAGAGATTTTGTAAACTGAGGTGATGTGTTGGTAGACATGATCGGAGCAGAAGACAATCTAGCTGATCCTTTCACAAAGAGCTTGCCCATCAATGTTTTCGTGAAGCATGTTCGTGGCTTGGGAGTGTGTGAGATGTAGTGATAAATAGCTCAGTTAGTATTTTGGAATTGACACATTGTATGCTAAAAGTTTACTTTAGTATAAGTAGGAGAATTTTTGGATATTTTTATACTAGAGAAACCTTTTTGCTTGCATACAATGTGTTTTTCTTTCCACTGTTTTTATTCTCCTATCTGATTAGTTGCATTCGTGCATGTTTATCCTTTAGCTTGTATAAGAGTTAGAATGTGCAGTGTGTTGTAGATCACAAAAGACTGCACAATTGGTTGAACTAACAAGATATAAACGATTATCACAGCTGAGACAACTTAAAGACAAGTTGTCGGTTTAAGCTGCAGTTTGGATAAGAAGTGACTTATCTTGGCTACTTGTCTATACTAGTAAACTAAAAGTGGTGTATTCATGGATCACAGTGAGATGCATTCTCCTAGCTGACCTTAGTGGAGAATCAAAGATCTCGGTGACTTAATTTTATCTTAAGCTTGATAAGATTTAAGCTAAGTGCATTTAGCTATCTTTCACTATTGGTCCGAGACGAGTATCAGGTGTAGAGGAGGGGGGTTCGAATACACCTGAGTCCAAGTTTTTTCTCAAACGCGAAGGTCAGTCTTGTACTGAGTTTGCTACTGAACGAATTCAATTGTCAGTTCAGCCTTCTGATCGCGGGGCATCGTGATTCAACGACTGAACTCTTTCTACTGACTGGTGTCAGTACTGAGAAATTCAGTAGATGAATGTTGTGCGGAATAGTGTAGGCCCGGTTTTCGTTCGTCTCTTTGAACAACATTTTATGCAAACCAAATCAATTTTGACTAGTGCACTTTTAAAGCTGTTTTACTGAAATAATGATTGTGCAAGCAAGTGAAACACAGATGCAATAAAACAGAAAATAACACGAGCAATTTTTAACGTGGTTCGGATACGCAATATCCTACATCCGCGGTCCTGCTGAACGTGCGTTCTTGTTGATTATTCTGAGCAAACCTCAGCAAGGTTTCTGTGCACTGGACAAAACCTTCTAAGTTATAGTCCTTAGCGACTTTACAAACTCAAACCGAAGTTTGAAGGGGTTTTGTCTCCAACAATGAAGGAGAGATCAAGAAATAACTCTAGAGAGAATAACTATAGGGATATCTCTGGGATTTCTAGTTCTTCGCTGGATGTAATAGTGAGTTTGCTAGAGTGCTTGAGAAGGTATTTGTGAGTTTCAAAGCGTATCTATTCCCGTTGGTTCGTGTATGAACTTTGTCTGTTTAGCACATTAGTCTCTCGTGGAAGATTCTTCAATGAAGACGATCTCTTTATATAGTTGTGACCTATGCATAGATCCGTTTGAGAGGACCATGTCACGTGTCACAAGACTCCAAGGAAAACTTCCATATAATTTTGAATGTCGTCGTAGAGTGGTTGATTTTGTGTGCGTAAGAGCAGCTTTTGTGTCAGAGCAGGTAAATTTTGCTTGCTACTCATTGGTCGAGGTGTGGCGGTAGGTAAGACTTGTCAGACAATAGTCTTCTAGCTGAGTTGACTTCCTCTGAACCTCGGATATAAGTATCATCTGCTGACATCCGACTGATAAAGGCCAGGCTATCAATTTTCCTTGTACTGTCTACAACTGAGTTGCAGCTCCTTCAGCAGATGAAGGTTGATCCTACTGCATCTTCTATCTGAGTCGGATGAAGGATGATCTTCTACTAAGTGCTTTTAGCTTCCGACTCGAAGACAAACAACCGAGCTCTTCTCTCATTCAGTAGATCAAAGATGATCGTACTGAGTCTTTTGTCTGAGTCGGTTGAAGAGTGATCTTCTACTGAGTGCTTCCAGCGACTGACTATGAAGACTACTGAGCTCTACTAAACCGATGACTTGGGGTTCTGGAACTTTAACTTCTCAACTGAATTTCAGTCAACAATTTACCCCTTACAGGACTTAGACAAAATAATCTATGAAAGATCAACACGTGTCTAGCCTATTACATCATGTCGGTTCATCACACACAGGGGTTAGGATATGGGTTTTAAGATCTTCAATTCCTCATAACAATACAACTTAGTATCCCTACAATTTCCCCAAAAATCATTGACTTATAACAATCTCCTTTGTCAGTAGCCTCTACATATTTTGCAATTCCCTTTAATATATGAGCTATGCAGAAACATCTACTGAGTTATATCCTACATATCCTCTTAACAATGGTCTCCTTGACCACTAACTCATATCCCCTACAATCACTTTCACTTACTATGGTGAATGCTTTCGTGACTAGATCTACATATCTTGGGTGATAGTAGTTATTTGTAACTTAGGCTGATTATCTGTATCTTGCATCATTACCCCTGTTAATTGGGTTGATAATATCCCCTGAGGAACTCGTAAGGATAGCACACTAAACCCGACTGGTTGATTAAGTTCATGTGTGTTAATAAGGTCGAGTGGCATTACGCAGGACATAATAAGATGTTAATTAATTTAAGTTGTCAGTGAGCTTAATTAATTAATGGATGTTTGTTTCTAAAATACGGAGATCAATTAAGTTTGTAGATATGAGCTCATGCTCAAGTTGGGATAAAGGGGTAAGTCAGCACAGATTCTCTAGTGGAATGAATGTGTGTTTATTATTTAATTTTGCTCTGGGCTGAACATAGATAGTTAATTAATTTGAGGCTCAACTTTATTTCTTATATTGGATCCCTAGTCTGGCCCAAATGGATGCCTAGTATTTATTTTGTTCTCTCGTTAATTGTTATTAATAGATTAATGTATTTATATATTATTTAATAATGTGGGTAATATTTATCTGAACTTAATTACTTGACCAATTAATTGATAAATATGTGGCCCAATTATTATTAATTATATTATGGGCTTAATATTAATTTATTAGAAGCTCATTAGCAATATAATTACTAATGGGCAACAATTATAATATAATATAATTTTGATACATTATATTATATAAAAAAAGCACATTCAGAACTCAAGAAATTCAATTTATTATTCATTCATAAAACAGGCACCCGATTGTGAGTGGTGTGAGAACGTGAGAGTGCAGAGTTAATTATTTCCTTCAGATTGTTGTCCATGCGGCAGAAGGAAAGGGTCGGGACACAGTCCAAAAGCTCCTAACACGAGCAAGAATCATAGGCTATCCAAGGATGAAGGTATATCGTCCTTCCGATCATTCATAATCGAGAAGGAATGTTCCTAATATCATTTCTATACCACATAGGGATCATATAAGTAACCTTCAGATAAGACTTGAAGCAACTTCTAAATACTCTCTACTAGGTAAGCAATACATGTAAGAATAGAATCACATAAAATTTTCAGAAATCTGCCAGCATATCTAAGAATTGTTCAAGAATTATTTACACATCTTCCCGTCGTGAAAATTTAGGAGAGCCTTCCTAGGTATGTCTAGTATACTATATTAGTTTTGTAGAATTTTAAAAGTATCAAAAGTATTTGTTCAAAATTGTTCTTCGTAACTTGTCAATTTTCGTCAGAATAAAGTATTTTCGTGGTGTTCTTACGTTGTTTTTTTACCATGATAAATTTTAATGGAATTTACTACATGTTAGGTCATTCATGTTAAGAATATAGGATTTTTAGGTTACGATTACTATTGAATTGTTAATTTATTCTTTCATGTGCCAAATCTTTTGTCAACCTGCATGTAGATTGAAAAACAATTCATGTTACTATTAAATGAGTTCTTGAGCATGATAAGTTTTATTATGATGGAATACGTATTATGATGTTCATGTTCGAGATATATAATTAAAAAAAATTATGATTTCATTAATTTATTTCATAATTGCCGAATTACTCAATGCACGAATGAATTGTCAATAGAATTAAGATTATGTTTAATATACTTAATTTTATTACTATGGCAAACCGTTAAAATTGCATGTTAATAAGTAGATTATGTATAATATACAATATTTGATTATTCTGATCTATGTCTTTTTATGAATTATTTGAATTGTTGATGCATGCATGTCATTCCATGTACGGGTCATTAAGATAAACTTCCATGTTTAGGACAGACGCGCATGACTAAAACATTGATATCCATCATTTTCTTCAAGTCAAGGTTAAGTTGGGAATTTTTATGTTTATGGGTGATGATTCAGTCCCCGGCAAAAGCGCAAAACATTGGGAGATGATTCAGTCTTATCAGTTGAGAACTAACTCAGTAGCCCTGTACTCTGAAAACTTACTGAAGATTTGAAGATCCCAAAAGCCTATCTTGATTGATGAACCATTCAGTTGTAACTTGTTTTGTTCTGTCTCTGAGGTTTCAGACTCAGTAGACACTCTACATCTGGTTCAGGCGCTCAATTGATTACCTGCCTCAGCACCAGAAGTAGAAGACTCAGTGATACTCGACTCAGCAGGAGCAATATACTGAAAGGAGTCAGTGGAACTGAACTCAGCAGGAGTAGTTCACTGAACTCAGAGCTGATCTACAGTAGAGTCGACTCAGCAGGAGCATGCTACTGAATCAGAGATCAGACTCAGCAACGGCCAGACAGTCTTCCGACTATCAGATTCTCTAAAGTCAAATCAGCAGAGTCAATACGAGGAAGAGAGAAGTCAGCTTCAGATCTCTTAGAAGTCTGTTCTGTCTCAACCACATTTCTGAACCTCGACCAATGACAAGCAGCCACCTGTCCTATATCTGTTAAAGCTGCAAGTCAACAACTTTCCAGAAATAGAGGGAAAGGACACTGCTACCATACTTCGAAAGAGCCGTTAGCTACCCAAAAGAGAGAGACAAAGGATCGTCGTCTCCAACGGATCTATCCTAATCTCTGCTCTATAAATAGAGGGATAAAATCAAATTGAAGCTCACGAGACCAACGAGCATACACGAGAATACAAACGAACTCAGAGCATTCAAAGAGTAATTCATAAACGCTTAAGTCTTCCGCAAGAAGTTAGAAGAGACAATCTCCGGCGAAAGACTACATATCTGCTCATAGGTAACCAAGCTGAATTATAATCATACAGCCTCTAGTATCCAAGCGACTGAACACGAACCCAAAGTTTATACTTAGCCGTTCGTCGCTCTAGAAGCCACTTTCTTGTCCCCTATCCCTCTAACCTAAGCTCAACCGTTTAAATCTATAGCTTAGACGAAGGAGTTCACTTCTGAACTGATCCTTATTGTAAAAGACTCCTTCATTGTTGGAGAGTTTTTCTTCAAACACTTAGTTTGATACCTTGTAAACTGAGACTTGCTCAGTATAAATCTCAAGACCAGTGTTTGTCCTGCGTACAAACTAACTGAGACTATCTCAGTATAATACATAGCCTCCTGATCTTTCGGGACAGTGGACGTAAGATTGTTGGATCCAAACCACTTTAAAAACGCCTGTGTTCTGTGTCCTTTATTTTACTGTTGCATTGATTTACTGTGCATTTAGAAAATATCTTATAAATCATTCAACT
This sequence comes from Lavandula angustifolia, assembly GCA_028984105.1. NCBI lineage: Eukaryota > Viridiplantae > Streptophyta > Magnoliopsida > Lamiales > Lamiaceae > Lavandula > Lavandula angustifolia. Next base: position 2,791,357 of record CM054814.1, on the reverse strand, counting down.
GAGTTTCAGCAAGCTTAATCGACTGCACTAATATACTGAAACTGTTTTGATAAAAACGTTTTTCTAACTCAACTGAATTTGGGCCTACACAATTCCGCACTACTGAACTCTATCTGATCGGTACTGAACTCTGACTCTAGGCAGCTAGCAGGCCTCAGTAGAGTCAGTCACTCTACCATACGATTCAGAACAGCTTATCTGGTCTGCTGAACTCGTTCAGTACGACACTCTCCTGAAGAGGTTGAAAAATCGGTTTTCAGGTGTATTCACCCCCCCCTCTACACCTGAACGTGCTCTCGGGACCAACAATTGGTATCAGAGCAGGAGTTCTTTAAGACTCTTGTTATTCTGAAATTGGTACTTGAACGGATCCGAAAAAACATTTTCACTGCATATCATTCTTCATTCATATCATTTATCTATCATGTCTGATATGTTAGGAATCAGGATGGTACCCATGTTCTCAGTAGAGAACTATGGTGTATGGCGGGTCAGAATGGAGGCACATCTGACCTCCCTCCATGACAGCATGACAGAGGTTCTGGAAGACGGACCTATCGTTCCAATGGTCGATAGCATCGTAGCTCAGGATCCAGCACAAGGAGGAGGTATGGTGACCGGGAAGAAGATCCACAAAGACAGAAGTCTCTTCCCCCCTGAGGAGAAGAAGCTTCACAACTTAGACCGCGTCGGTAGAAACTCCATACTGACCACTCTGAGCGATTCTTATCTCGGGAGGGTTTAGGACTGCAAGTCCGCAAAAGAACTCTGGGATGCTCTAGCGCTGCTGAGTCGGGGGACTTAGAAGATCAAAGCGAAAAAACTCGTGCTGGAACTTCAGAAGCTGGAGAGATTGTCTCTCATGCCTGGTGACACCATTGAAGATCTTAACGTCAGATTTACGAATCTGATGAACTCTATCAACGGGCTGGGAAAGATATTCTCCAACCGAGAGATGAATCTCAAGATTTTGAGGGCACTGCCAGACAGTCACTGGACTCCCTTTGCTACTTTATTGCATCATTATGATTTAGATATTGTTACTCCTGACCATATGTTTTCAGAACTTAAAGCAGAGGAGTTCGAGTTTGGCTTACCTCAAAGGATGCAGCGAGTTGAAGCTGATACCCAAGTTGACCATGCCTTTAAAGCATCAGTCAGCACAGCAGCTCCGGCATCTAGCAAGGCTGAACCTTCACTCACTGACATACAAGAAGGAAATCTAGCCAAGAAGTACGCACTGCTTGCCGTGAAGTATCAGAGGAGAAGGAGAGGCGCAGAAAGCTCTCAAGAGTCGTCAGAGACTCTAAGGGTAAGACTGAATATACACCCAAGCGCACTCCTGACTCACATACTTCTGAATGCAGGAAACAAGATGACTCAGCTCAGTCGAAAGACAGTGAAAGCAAAGAAGAAAGAGTCACAACCTGCTATAACTGCAAGAAGCTAGGACACTATCAGTATGACTGTCCTAAGCTCAGCACTGCTGAAAGAGCAGCACGCAAAGCAAGAAGGGAGAAGTTCGTCAAGAAGCGACAAGCATACATTGTCGGTGAACTCTCAGACGACTCAGATGAAGTCGACTCCTTCATGGACTCATCAGATGATGAAGCAGCTTTCATGGCCATAGAGCTTGAAGCTGAAGAAGACGCTGAAAAGTATCTCATGGCAGGAGAAGAGGATGAGGTAAACTCTCACACACCATTTAATTCCTCTTCACATTGCACACACGACACGATTTTAGGTGCGGATGAAAATCTGGACGTCGCGATTGCATACGAAGAACTACTCGACGAGCAGATTCAGATGAGTCTGCAGCTCAGTAAGACTCTTCAGGAGTTGGATACCCTGAAAGTGGAGAATCAGAGACTTTCTCAGGAGAGTCAAGTTGCTACTGAGTCAGAAGGACTTGTGATGAGACTCAGGGAGGAGATAAACTCTCTGATGGCCAAGTCTCAGCATCAAGAAGATCAGATCTCAGTACTGACCAATGACTTAACTTAGAAAGATACAGAACTGAGTCTACTGAAGCAAGAGTTGTCAGGACTTCAGACCGAGCATGAATTGCTGAAGAAATGTGATGATGTCTGGAGAAACCTGATGACAGAGTGGTACATGGGCGCTGAAAAGAAACTTGAAGCTATGCTAACAAGCAACAAGCCCAAGCATTGTAAGGAGGGACTTGGATTCGGCCATGGAGCCTCCTCATCTGCCCCCGTACGCTCAGAAAATCGGCTAGCTGATAGGTTTATTCAAGGGGAGACCATCAATGCAGACATATTGAACCCCCTAGCCAAGAACAAACAGAAGATGAAGGCACCACATCCTAGTTATCAGCACTCTGACAAGAAGATCAGCACCAGATCACCCCAGTTCAGTTAAGGGGGAACCAGCAAAACAAATTGGGTTGATCAGTATGGACCTCCACAGCTGACATATCCAGCTCAGTATGGGTCATATTACTATGATCCTACAGTCAGGAGAGGATCCAAAAGTCAGAAGAAGAAGAAAGCCGTACAGAAGGCAAAAGTCAGCAGTCCACCCACTCAGAAGATCAGGACTCCTGAACCTGAAAGCCTCAGAAGTCAGCATCGACCAGTCCAGTGGTCAAATATGTTGACAAAAGTGGAAAGAAACTGTCTGAGACCACCAGGGTCGTGAGACAGATATGGGTTTCTAAAACTAACATCTAAGGACCCAAAATCAAAAATAAAGGGTACATAAATATAATTCTATTTTGCAGGTGCACAAGGACCCTTGGTATGTGGACAGCGGTTGCTCAAGACACATGACGTACCAAAAGGACCTACTGAAGAATTATACTACTGAAGAAGGACCCCGAATCGAGTTTGGAGATAATGCAAAACGCTATACAAGAGGCTACAGAACACTCAGCATTGGAACAGCAACAGTTCCAAGAGTATCATATGTTGAAGGACTCCAGCATAATCTTCTCTCTGTTAGTCAATTTTGTGATAACTCGAATAGAGTGATTTTTTACGCTGGTTTCTATGATGTCATTGATAAATCTACAGGGAAAACAGTGTTGTCAGGTTCGCGCAAAAAGAATATCTATGTAGCTGACTGGAACTCAGCTGAACCTGAAGCTTGTTTGTTGGCGAAGAATGACAACAGAACAGGATGGCTCTGGCACAGAAGACTCAGCCATCTCAACTTCAAGACGCTCAACAAATTAGCTAGAAACACTCTAGCAAGAGGACTGCCAAATGAAGTATTCAACAAAGACACTCAATGTGAAGCATGTTTGAAGGGAAAGCAAACAAGGAATCAAAATCCACCTGTTCCATCTCCATCAAAATCCACTGTTCCATCTCCTTCAACCGATGGAATCCTTCACCGCTACATATGGATTTGTTCGGTCCAGCTCTCCAATGACGATCAAAGGCAAGAAGTATGCATTAGTAGTCATTGATGACTACTCGCGCTACACATGGGTCATATTTATTGCCAACAAGTCTGACGTCAAAACAGAGTTACCAAGGCTTCTAAAAAGGCTCAGTGTCGAGAAGAACACCAAGATCATCAAGATACGTTCGGATGCAGGAACCGAGTTCCCGAATTTTATGGTGGAGGAGTTCTCGCAGCGTAAGGCATAGAGCATGAGACGTCCCCGCGCGCGCACGCTTCAACAAAATGGGGTTGCTGAGAGGAAGAATCGAACACTCAAAGAAGCAGCAAGAACCCTGCTCGCAGACTTAGGACTCCCAACCAAATCCTGGGCAGAAGCCACTCATACTGCTTGTTATACTCAGAACAGATCTCTACTGCAGCATAAGAAGACACCATATGAACTATGGAACGACAGGAAGCCTTCTTTATCTTATTTCCATATTTTTGGGTGTTCGTGCTTTATCCACAATAATGGGAAAGATCAGCTGAAGACTTTTGATAGCAAGTCAGATCAGGGAGTGTTCTTAGGATACTCCCGGGTCAGCAAAACCTTCAGAGTCTTTAACTATCGGACCCTTTGTATGGATGAAAGCCCTCATGTTGTTTTTAATGAGTTTGCTACTGAAGACAGGAGCAGAAACTCTAAACCTGAATCTGAGGACATCAGTATGCAGCTACAAGATCTGAGCTTAAAAGACAAAGTTGAAAAGATTCAGCTATGTTGGGATGATGATTCAGATGAAGAAACTGAAGACAAATCTACTGAATCTCAGCCAGCTGCAGAAGTAGCTGAACAGATTGACTCTACTGAACACAGTCAATCCCAGGTAACTCAGGTCGATGAAGAAACCTAAGTGGTAACTGAGACCTCTATAGAGAATAATAATTCAGGGGGAACAAATGATGTTCCTGAGCTAAATGCCCCTGAACCTGGTGACTCAGTAGATCACACTCTTGTAACAGAACTGCTTCAATCTCAGAATAGTACAACTGAAATGCTTAACTCACCTACTATCTGTGTTGAACAAATTTTAGATGAAGAATCGTAGATCGTGGCTGGACGCTCACACTTCTGATTTGATTATTGGAGATCCTTCAGCAAGCGTAAAGACAAGATCCAGATTCTGTCAGGGAGAAAGCGCCTTATATTCATGCTTCTTGTCTTCTGAAGAACCTCAGTCAATTGAGGATGCACTTAAAGACTCTGATTGGATCATAGCCATGCAGGAGGAGCTGAATCAGTTCACGAGAAACAAAGTTTGGGAGCTTGTTGACAGACCCCGGCATAAACATGTGATCGGAACCAAATGGTTCTTCAAGAACAAGCGAGATGGAAACAATGTCATAGTAAGGAACAAAGCAAGGCTTGTGGCAAAAGGCTACTGTCAAGCTGAAGGAATAGATTTCGATGAAACGTTCGCTCCAGTTGCAAGATTGGAGGCAATCAGACTATTCCTAGCCTACGCAACACATCAAAGATTCAGAGTCTATCAAATGGATGTGAAGTCTGCTTTCCTGAACGACGTACTGAAAGAAGAAGTCTAAGTAGAACAACCTCCCGGATTTCAGCAGGGACATCAGGTTTATAGACTCAGATAGGCTCTATATGGGCTAAAACAAGCACCCAGGGCTTGGTACGATACCCTGTCTGAGTTTCTTCTTCAGAAAGGTTTTCAGAAAGGCACAGCAGACCGCACATTATTCAGCATTCGACTGGAAGACGACATTTTACTTGTGCAGATCTACGTAGATGACATCTGGTTCGAAGAACGTCATCATGTGTCAGCAATTTGAGAAAATGATAAAGGACAAGTTCGAGATGTCAATGATGGGAGAGATGAACTATTTCCTCGGCTTTCAAGTCAAACAATCTGAGAAGGGAACGTTTATTAATCAAGGCAAATACACTCGAGACCTCATCAAGAAATTCGGTTGCACATCCGGCAAACCAATCAAGATCCCGATGAACACGAATATGAAAATTGATCTTGATAAAGAGGGAGTATCAGTAGACCAAACTGAATTTCGTGCTATAATTAGTTCTTTATTATACTTAACAGCTACTCGTCCTGACATAACTTATGCTGTAGGTGTCTGAGCTCAATTTCAGACGAATCCGAAGCAGAGTCACTCTCAGTAGAGCTAGGTCTGCTGGACCCTACTGACTCTAGTCAGTAAGTGGATTCAGGAGAGGAGCATTCAGCAAGGGGGAATGTTCACTCTCAGTACTTAGTAAATTCAGTACGTAGAGATTCAGCAACCATCTACACGAGGTATCAGCTGACTACGATGTTCAGCTGACATGTTTGCGTATCTCTACTCAGTAGCCAATAGAACAGTTCTATGCATTTATGACTCAGATTCAGCATCGTATTCAATGCCTTAGAAAATGTTATTTAATATTAACGGTTTACATTAAATACACGACATTCTATGTAAAAGCATGTTGAACTCTGCAACGCATTAAATGCATGTCGTATCAAGTTACTTCTTTGGCTATATACAACTGTATTTTGACTTAGGCGGCTAATATGATCATTGCCTATTTTATAAAACTTAATCCTAGCCGTCCATCTCAAAAAGCGCATTCAAACTGAACCATTGATATTTAACTGTTTATCATCCTTAAGATATATATACACGTTCAAATGTTTGAAACTGCCATTTCTAAACAGCATATCCTGCGAACCCTAGATTTTCTAAGATATCTCCTACTCTTCGCAACAAAAACTTATTTTTTAAAACTACTCAGAAAAATCTTTGGTAACTTTTTTTTTTCAAAAATCTTTGGTAACTTTCTTGTATTTTATTGATACTGATATATATACTGTGTTTGCAGATTACGAAAATGACAGGAAACGTTGTGTATGCTCCGGCTGATATGCAAGAGATCCTTGAAAAGGATCGGGTCTGGTGCGAAACAGTTATGGAGTTTGACGCGTGCGACCTGGATTACATGGAGGAGATCTTATACGCCCTTCGGGAGACCGGGCTTGAAGGTTTCCTGACGAGGAAGCCGACGTTCTTCCTTCCGCGCCAAGTTGCTGAGATCTACCTGAACTCAAACTCAGTAGACGGAGACATCCGAGGCCGCTTTGTTGTTCATTCAGTAGGCGACCCCTCGCGTACAGCTATTGAAGTCAAGCAGATGTCCATCCGCGAAGCTCTCCAGAGAAGCTTCAATCTACCGAATGAAGGATTCACCACTGTTGCATACAAGGACGATCTTATGGATGAATACCTGTCAGAATTTTGTGGGAAGCCGACGACCTTTAGAGTCGCATTTCCTAAGAATGCCATGCTCCCACAATACAGAGCCTTGGCCTACGTCGTGACTCAGTTGCTAACGAGTCAGGCCGGCTCCTTCGATCAAGTCTCAAGGCCCAAGATCCAGCTGATGATGGCCATACATGACAGAGCAAAGATCAATTGGACAGAATTCTTCCTTAAAGAATTCATGACGCAGTCAGCCAAGTTTGACAAGACAACCAGATGACTGAGCATCAAAGGCAAGCTTCTATATGGTCTGAAGCTTTCCGTAATGATCGAAGACTTCTGTGGATCGGACAACATTACATTTGCTGACAAGCAGTACTTCAACGTGAAGAAGGTCTGATTCCAGAACAGGGCAGCGGCCCTTCAGCATATTGGTTCAGGGCCCGCTGATCCCAAGACCGGGACTCAGAAGACCTCCACACCAACCAAGAAGAGGTCCTCTCCCAAATCTACTCCTAAAATGCCGACCAAGAAGCTGAAGAAAGTCAGTGAGGTCGTGCCGGATGCAGAGCCTGAGGCAGCTGTTGCTTAGCCTCCTCTGCAACTGAGGGATGAACCTAAGTCGTCCGAGAAAACACCATCAGTGGAGAAGGCAGTCTCCGCTGAGCGTGGTGAAATCGTGGACCAAGGGGTCCAAGCTGAAGATGTCCAAACTCTGGAAAGCCCCTTGGATCTTCCACCACTCAGCAGTATTCCATCTGCTGAGAAACAGTCGTCTCCGATAGAGGTAGAAGACTCGGAGACAGCCTCAGAATCAGAATCAATCAGGATGGAGGCCTCAGCTCTCAAATCATGAGCCTCCCGAGAGATAGCTGAACTGATTTCGGAGATAGCCACCCACAATGATCTGGTATTATTAGCAAGGCAGGCTAGGCTCCATATGCTAATCAGGTTCCAGGAGTGGCACAACCTGAAACGACTTATCATCCACCACTCCTGCGAACAGCTTCATGAACAAGAGCTGATAATCAGGGGGAAGATTGGCTACTCAGAGCCATCTGACCTCGGAACTCTAGAAGACCTGAGGGCAGCAATGCTCGCAATGCTGAATGACAGACAACCAATCTCAGCATCTGCTCCCTCAGATGGGTCTGACCCCGACGGTCAGGACCCACCCCGTGATTCAGGCCCTGAGAAGCCTGATGAGGGATCTCAACTGGACAAGGATGCTCCAACATCCACTGCTGAACCGCCGCTCAGCATCCTTGGTCCAGGGCAGTCGGCGGCTGGTACTTCGAAGGCAGCTGAACCGTCTCAGATCCTTCTAGAATCTGCTTTTGAAGTAGCGCCCAGCCCGAAGAACCGACGATCAAAGTCAGTGGCCAAGGCACTGAGGAGCCAAGGTACTCAGAACCGACTCCTCGCCCGCGCCGTCCACAAGACGTGGAGGCAAACTACCCAGGCCCACAGCGCAGAGATTCAGGGGCTAAGGACATCCATCCATCCAGAACTCGCCCGCCCCTGACTTCTCCACCATCCTATCTGAAGCGCTAGCCACCCAGAAGGTTGACTTTGAGGAACAGCTGAAGACGATTCATGCTGGCCAGGCTCAACTGCTTAAAGATTATAAGGCCGCCCAAACAGCACATACTGAATCCGTCACCTCTATCTCTCAAGCCGCAGACCTCAGACTCCCAAACAATTCAGAAGGCGATCGAAGAGAGAGTGGAGAAATAGCTGAAAGAGTTCCAGACAGCAGCCGATGCCTCTCACAAGAAATACAGTGCTCAGCTCACTGAGGAGAGGAACGAGCTGCATGAGAAGCTGACTAAGCTACACGAAGCCTTAGATGATCTAGCTGAAGCTTACAAAAGTCTGGACAAAGAAGGTATCGGTTCCCCCCCGAGTAAATTTGCTGATGCCAAAAAGGGGGAAGGAATAAGAGAAGGAAAAGCAGCTAAGGAACTGGTACTGAAAGCACCGAAGAGAGCAAGGTCAGTGGCAGGGGTAACTCAGACTCAGACATCTGCCCCTACTGGACCCACTCAGACTGGCGTGGCCCAGGGTGTCTCAGCAGCAGGAGTTGTAGTGCCTGCTGAGACTGGCCCAAGTAGCTCAGGACCCAAGGAAGTCGCGACTCAGGCAACCCAAACACCCTCTGACATTATCAAAGAGGTTGCTGAGTATGCTGATGAGGAGTCAGAAGAGGAAGAAGCTCCTCTACCTCCTCCAGTTGCCGGGAAAGGCAAGAAGGTTCTGAAGTTTCCTACCCCTCCCTCCAAGAAAAAAGGACCAAGGAGGTATATTCTCCGGAGGAGGAAGCTCAAATAGCTGCTGACGAAAAGTTAGCAAGAGAAATAGCTGAAGTTGAAGCTGCGAACAAGCCCAAGAAGAAGCCTGCTAAAGGTAAGACAAATGCTCCAGCTGGAGGTAAAAAGACTGGACCAAGGCTGCCTCCTCGAACACCGAAGCTCAGTGATGAAGCTGACAAAGAAAAGGAGAAGGAGAAGCAGCAGCAGCAGCATACTACTGGACAGCAGGGCACCTCTAAGGAAAAATCTACCACACCTGCTGACTCAGAAGAAGAGCCTCACAAGCCCTCCTATGTCGCCTCTAAGGAACAAGAGCTTGAAATGGAAGAAATACAGGCTCGAGATGGAGAGGTACTTGTGCAGAGGAGAAGAAGCTAGGCAGATTGAAGCAGCTCGAGAACGGCTCAGGCTAGCAGACCTTGAAGCTCTAAGGCTGAAAGCTGAACAAGAAGCGAGTCATAGGATCCCTGAGAAAGCTGACATTCTATACAGATACAAAAAATTCAGGAAGCCTACTGATCTCAAGATTCATAGATGGCCAAGAGTTGATGAGTGGATATCGTGGGAAGTAACTCAGAGGTGGGAGTCGCTGAAAGCTGAATTTATCAAGCGAAATTATTTCTGGAGGTTCTGGGCTGAAAAGCACAAATCAGTAGCCATTGTTGAATGGGTCATGAGAGCAGACTTAGAGATGTACGCCAGACTTCAGAAGGCTGTCAAAGACAAAGTAGATGTCCGAGTACCTGCCCCTAGAATCTTGCCGCCCCCATAGAGACTAGACGGCTCTGTTCATTATGGAGAGATTGAGAAGAAAGTGAAGGATGCTGCTGAAGCCAAGTTCTTAGATGAAGAAGATCCAGCTGACTTCGCTGAGATACTGAAGCTGAGGAAGGTCACTTATCGGATGTATGGACTGCCTCTTCCTGAAACCCAATCAAAGGACTTCAAAGACAGGATTAAGCGGTTCAGATGACTATCTTGCTTCTGTATTTCTTTGTATCTTCTTTTGCTCTTCTTAGTGTAGCAGACGATGTAACTGTACTGAATTTCTTCAATATCTATAAAACATCTCTGTTATTGGCTCTGACAATTACTTATTGTCTAAATAGCTTTGTCTGTTTATGATTAACACTCAGAATCACTGAAGTGATTACTGACTCATACACTCACTATTATTATTTATTGTCAGTTTTTGCTTAGCTAGATTCTGATAGATTGCTTAATATTTGGGGGAAAATGTTGTTAGACAAGGGGAAAATGCTGATTAGATTCTGTATAGGTTCTGTCATTTCTGCCCTGATTCCCTCAGTAGTCTAGGACTTGAAGAACAACTCCACTGATCCTACTTGTAATATTTGCAAGGAGCTCTGTTTCTGATAAGTCATAGTGTTAGGTTTTGGCATCATCAAATAGGGGGAAAATGTTGGGTGATGATTCAGTCCCCGGCAAAAGCGCAAAACATTGGGAGATGATTCAGTCTTATCAGTTGAGAACTAACTCAGTAGCCCTGTGCTCTGAAAACTTACTGAAGATTTGAAGATCCCAAAACCCTATCTTGATTGATGACCTATTCAGTTGTAACTTATTTTGTTCTGTCTCAGAGGTTTCAGACTTAGTAGATACTCTGCATCTGGTTCAGGCGCTCAGTTGATTACCTGCCTCAGCACCAGAAGTAGAAGACTCAGTGATACTGGACTCAGCAGGAGCAAGATATCGAAAGGAGTCGGTGGAACCGAACTCGGCAAGAAGAGAAGTTCACCGAACTCGTGAGCTGATCTACAAGTAGAGCCGACTCAAGCATGAGCATGCTATCGAATCGGAGATCGGACTCAAGCAACGGCCGACAGCTTCTTCGGCGCCGATTCTCTAAAGTCAAATCAGCAGAGTCAATACGAGGAAGAGAGAAGTCAGCTTCAGATGTCCTTGAAGTCTGTTCTGTCTCAACAACTTTTCTAAATCTCGACCAATGACAAGCAGCCACCTGTCCTATATCTGTTAAAGCTGCAAGTCAACAACTTTCCAGAAATGGAGGGAAAGGATACTGCTACCATACTTCGAAAGAGTCGTTAGCTACCCAAAAGAGAGAGACAAAGGATCGTCGTCTCCAACGGATCTATCCTAATCTCTGCTTAATAAATAGAGGGATAAAATCAAATTGAAGCTCACGAGACCAACGAGCATACACGAGAACACAAACGAACTTAGAGCATTCAAAGAGCAATTCATAAACGCTTAAGTCTTCCGCAAGAAGTTAGAAGAGACAATCTCCAGCGAAAGACTACATATCTGCTCATAGGGAACCTAGATGAATTAGAATCATACAGCCTCTAGTATCCAAGCGACTGAACACGAACCCAAAGTTTATACTTAGCCGTTCGTCGCTCTAGAAGCTACTTTCTTGTTCCCTATCCCTCTAACATAAGCTCAACCGTTTAAATCTATAACATAGACGAAGGAGTTCACTTCTGAACTGATCCTTATTGTAAATGATTCCTTCACTGTTGGAGAGTTTTTCTTCAAACACTAAGTTTGATACCTTGTAAACTGAGACTTGCTCAGTATAAATCTCAAGACCAGTGTTTGTCCTGCGTACAAACCAACTGAGACTATCTCAGTATAATATATAGCCTCCTGATCTTTCGGGACAGTGGACGTAGGATTGTTGGATCCAAACCACTTTAAAAACGCATGTGTTTTGTGTCCTTTATTTTACTATTGCATTGATTTACTGTGCATTCAGAAAATATCTTTTAAATCATTCAACTGAGTTTCAGCAATCTTAATCGACTGCACTAATATACTGAACTGTTTTGATAAAAACGTTTTTCTAACTCAACTGAATTTGGGCCTACACATTTCCGCACTACTGAACTCTATCTGATCGGTACTGAATTCTGACTCTAGTCAGTTAGCAGGCCTCAATAGAGTCAGTCACTCTGCCACGCGATTCAGAACATCTTATCTGGTCTGTTGAACTCGTTCAGTACGACACTCTCCTGAAGAGGACTGTTCACATTTTAAGTTGAGAAATCGGTTTTCAGGTGTATTCACCCCCCCCTCTACACCTGAACGTGCTCTCGGGACCAACACTTATTATATTCCTTACTAGAATTTTTCATGTGACTATAGTACTTGATCAATGAAACTATGAACGAGGGATATAAGGTCGATGAGCCTGTATCTGCGAGAGACCTTCATTTCAAGCCTACGTGCTGCTATATCTATGGGTCTTCAGAAAAAAAATTCTATGCTACCATTTCTATATTATCATGTTTAATTTTGGTATCATTTATAATCTGGATAAATGCGTTTCCCCACTGTATTTCAATATTTTTTAGGAAATAGCTTGGCCTATGCGAAGATGTGATGGTGGTGATGGTCACCAAGATACTTTATCGTATTTAAATTATTTCTTTTAGTCTATGAACTTTTCGTTGTTTCTTTTCGGAATGCTAGCCTTAGTAAATTTTTATTTAAAACTTCCGCTGAGTACGAAAGAACTAAAGTTATGCAATGATTCTATTCCATGGAAATTTTTGGAAGAATTAAAATATGCACTTTAAGTATGAAGTAGCGTCCCTTGTTAAGTTATGAAAATTGGAGCGTTACAGATATAGCTACTCATATCCGTAGGAAAATAATCACAAAAGATGCAAAAAGTATCCATGGAAAAGAAGTATCGAAAGCCCTCGACAAAACTAAGATAGAATTATACAACCAAGAACTTCGTAGATTGATCCTCACACTTGGTTCTTCGGTTGTAGTCTTCAATCTTCGTCTTGAATCTTCAACGGAGGGTGCCTTGCGTGTTTCTCTGTTCTGGAGGGTGGAAAATCTTGAAAATATAGTGTGTGGAGCGTAAGAATAAAGTCCAGAGGGGTTTATGTATGTTTCGAGCTGAAAAGATGCGAATATGGGCTTCAACAGATGCAAACCTCGGTCTGACTGCTATGAAAATACTGGTTTTGAGTCAGAATGTACGGGACCGCGGTCCGAGTGCTTCGGCCAAGCTGCTCTCCGACTTCAATTTTCTTCACTAACCAATATTGGAAAAATCGCAATATCTCCTTCGATAATCGTTGGATTGTCACTAAACTTTGTCACAATATTCATAAAATATAGAAGTACGAGGTGGACGGTCGAGATTCGATTCTAAGATTGTTAGACCCATCTTCTATGAGAGTTTCCAACTGCCCTATTTTAAGACCTCCGAAATCCGGTTTCTTCAACATCCGACTTTAAATCTTCTTCATCCGTCATCCAAACAACTCCATCTTTGCCCAAAATTCATCAATGGACATAGTTTCTTCTTTTAGGTGCCAAATACCTCCAAATATGCTCAAAATAAAAAACCATCAAAGGTATAAAATTTCAAACAAAACAAAAGCTAAAACTAGATAGAAATGATAGAAATAGGCTTGCAAAGAACATGATGGGATGGTGTAAGAACTTGTCATCAAGACTCATGAAGGAAGTCAAGTTGAGGCCATCGGCGACCCTTAATTGATAGAAACAAAACCCCGACAAAACCGTTCATAACTTTGCACATGTGTTGAACCATCTACAAAACCAAATTATTTAGGTTATTGACAAGCACACGGTGAAGCGGTTAGCCAAAAATCTTGATGAATACAAGGACATGGGCAACTATTACCGAACATGATGTATGATTCTCACATATTCTTCAAGGGCCGATGCCGATCACCAATGGATGTTGCTACCTCCAAGATTATTGTCGCGGCTCAACGTGTTCTTACTATTTAGTGCACCCAAGTCGATGCTCATTCCTCTCGAGATCAAAGCGCAGAACGATGTGATCTTTGCCTTATCGGCTCGCGTACTTTCCCTTGAGCAAAAGGTTGATGAAGCCAAAAAGACGGAAGAAGTGAAGGGAGCTACGAAAGCCGATAAGGAGACTCAGGTTGTCAATATTTAGGCCGAGCCCTAGGGAGTTGATACTGCAAATGTTGAGGGGGAACAACCTTACGTTGCTCGGATCGTTGATGGGGAGAAGAAGGATGATCTCTCGGTTTGTGCGATTGAGACCGAGAAAATCGATGTGGTTCAATAGATGGACACCGTCTAGTCTCGCGAAGAGCGGACTAAAGCTAAGAGGAGAGCCAAGGGTGAAAAGGGTCAGATTTTTTTTTTTTTATTAACATTGTTTTAGAAGGAATTAAAATAAGATTTCGAAGAATTGAGGTTAGGTAAAGAAGAAATAGAGCTGAGTCTCAAAGAGGCTCAATGCCTTGATGATGAACAGAAGGAGGAGGAAGAGGAAAGGATTGTATAATCCAGGCTTGATAGGAGGAAAGCCGTAGATCTGGCAATGAAGGTGGATGAAGATGAGAGAAAAGCCCGGGCTAGGATAAGTTTACCACTCCACCCGTTACACTAGAAGAGTAGGTGAAAGGAATTTGGAGAACGCCGACTTACATAATCCATCTAGCTCAAGAGGAGATAGATACGGAAGAATACGTGAAAGAGGCTCAACGCCTTGATGATGAACATAAGGAGGAAGAGGCAAGGATTGTATAAATCAGGCTTGATAGGAGGAGAGTCGTAGATTTGGCAAAGAAGGTGGATGAAGATGAGAGAAAAGCCCGAGCTAGGACGATGTTTACCGCTCCACCTGTTACTCTAGAAGAGTAGGTTGAAGTAATTGAAGGGATATGGAGAATGATAACTTACATAATCCATATAGCTCGGGAGGAGATAAATACGAAGAGTACGTAAAGAAGAGGATGTTAGATTCTCTCAAGAGACATGCTTGAGCGAGATGCTGCTGGTAATGAGAGGCTGCTTGCCATAGCTGCCCAAGGATAGAAGATCACATAAAAGGTGGCAGTTCTCAAAAGAGGAGGAGAATCATCAAGTCAATATCTCAAGGAGTTAAGAAGCCGGAGATTAAGGATGAGAATGATCTACTACACCCCCACGTTGATAAGTGTGTTCCTTTGGAACTTAGTGAAGACTAGGAGCAAGTAAAGATAAAAAATTTTAAGAGGCTATATTTCTAAAAAGTTCGGAGTGTCGAGAGGAACACATAGAACAAGGATGAGATATTCATTGAGTTTGTCAGGCATGTATACTTCAAGATCTACATTCAGATAATGAAATTGGCGGACAAAGAGAAGCAGTCTATTACAACACCAAAGATTAGATTCATAAAGCCACTTGTGATGTTCAAGAATATTCCAAATTAACAACAAGAAGATTGAAGCTGAATCCCGATAGGCTATAAAGGAGAGGAATATGATTGACATAGCAAAATCTCTCAGACATTATCCGAGCTGAGGAAATTGGTGTATTATGCTTATGGCTTAAAGCCAGATGATGTGAGCGATGCAATCTTCGATGTATAGGAAATCATACCGTAAGATCGTTCTAGTATACGATCTTCTCAGCTCCAGAAAAGGACTTTTGGATTGTTCGCGTTGCTCGAGCTTTCAGCTCCGGATAGATGGAGGCGCTAGAAGCTCTCGGCGGTCTACTCTCGGGCTCACACTTTATGGCTTACAAATCAAGGAGATGTCATAGTGAACAAGTGGCCCTTTGTTCCCTCTTTATAGAGCCAGTCAAATAAACTCTAATGGACCTTTGGCTCTAAGTCCATACCAAATAGTAAAAGGGCTACTAGATCATTACCAATTGTCTTGGTCAAATGACCAAACAATTCTAAGAAAGTAAATAGCCTAATGATTATGAGAGAAAATATCGCATACAACGGGGCGTATGCTCGAGCCAGACCAGGGACCTAATATAGGAAATAAAATTGGGTTTTAAGTGAACTAATTTTCCATACTCAGTCCAGAGTAGTATTAATTCATAAGTATAGATTCATTCCACTAAAGAATATATGTTGACTTACCCCTTTATCCTAATAGTTGAGTCAAGACTTGTATTTTTAACTTTAGTTTATTCCCTTTATTTAAGATATCGAATATCCATTAATTAATTAAGCTTACTGATTACTTAATACAATTAGTATATTATCCTTGAGTTGTATGATTACTTAATATAATTAATATCTTATCCTTGAGTTGTACCACTCGACCTTATTATCATACTTGAACTTAATCAACCTGTAGGGTTTAGTATGATAAACCTTTAGAGCTCCTCAAGGGGATATTCAGGATATGGATGCATGATGCCGATAACCAGCTTGAGCTACGCACAACAACACTCATCCAAGATACAGAGATATACGGTCGCGATGACCCTCATCTATAGTAAATCAAAATGATAGCTAATCGCATGCACTCAGCGGAAATCTCATCAAGCTAGCTTAAGATCAATTGAGTCTCCGAGACCTTGATTCTTCACACAGGTCAGATAGAAGAACACATCTCACCACGATCTATCAATACATCAAATGTATCAACATAGACAAGTGACCAAGACAAATCACTTCTTATCTACATTGCAGCCTAAACCGACAGTTCTAAAGTTCTCTCAGCTGTGATAATCGTTTATATCTCACTAGTTCAACCAATCACTACAATCTTCTATGATCTACTACACACTACATGATCTAACTCCTGTTAGATAAATTACTAATTTGTGCAATTATAATAATCAGATAGGAGAATAATAATCATAGTAATATGAAACACTGCATACAAGAAAATACGTAGACTGCTTTTAGTATACAAATCCAACGTAATGAAGATATGAAGAAGCTGAAAGAGAAGGTACTTCTCATGAAGACCACATGAAGCTGCACAAGATCAAGTTAGGGCCTATTTAGCCAACATGGATATAGCCTGATATGTTCTATAATAGATAGGGATATGATGTAACATGATTTGTTTATTAATGGAAATTCCTATTTATTCCAACCTGGTGACAATTACTTTTTGTCTGGATTTTTATTTTAAGTATTTAACTAAATATGTAAGCCATGTCTAATGTGTTACATGTTTTAACCTGATTTGGGTTAGTATACGGTTTTGGCATCATCAAAAAGGGAAAATTGTTGGGAATTAAACTTTTTTGAATGATCTTAAACCCATATTAATAGATGAACCGGTCAGTGAATAGGTTTAGACTAGATTCAGTCTGACACTATATAGATAGACTGAATTAGATCAGGTTAGGATATCTCTGTTTAATTTACGCTTTCAGAGTTCTATCTAACTGGACTGAACTCAAGCAAGGGACACAAACTTTCATTTCAATATCAATTATGTCTTAGTCAGCTTGATTGATGTCCAAGTTACGAGGTGCCGAATTCAAAGACGAAGCTCAACGGAGACATCCAACTACCAAATCATTATTGACCAATCTCAGAGCGCCACCTAAGCCCTTGTCTCTAAAAATATATGTTGTATCTTTAAGATCTGCAGAAAGCAAGCTTCAGAATGCAACAGGTCAAAGGCATTCACTATTGAAGATCGTTGTGAAGTTAAAGCCAATAGGAAGACGATCTCTATTCAACAGATCTCTCCCTACTCGCCTGTATAAATACATAAGACTTCTCACTTGAGAGGTTACCGGAATCATAAACGCTCAACACTACAAGCAGAGAACAAGGCTTAAACTCTCATACTTAATTCTTTCTACAATATTCCCTTATGCCCATTCCAAGTACCTAATGTTCATATCTTGAACTTGGAATCAAGAGTATCCAAGACTTGTTAGTTAGACAAGCGCTAGAAAACCTATTCAATTGATAGATAGTTTGATAAATAGATTGTTGATTGATAGATAGATAGTTTGTTAGATTGCAAAGATCTGGATCTTGGGAAATCAATGAAGATAGTGAATATTTGTAAAGGCAGAGAGTAGATGTAGGATTTTGAATTTTTGAATCAATCGTGTGTTCTTTACTTTATGAATATTGTTATCATTATCTATCACTTTGCACAAAAGATCTTTCAAAAGAGAATATATTGTTCACTAAGCTGAATCAATTAGCCTGAACGTTAATTGATGCATAAGCTTAAACAATATTTTATCAAAAAGGTTTTATCTCTAATTTTAAAAGGGTGCATGAATTTATCTAGGACTCAGGTCCATTATCAGTTAAGAATTACTTCGCGATCTCAGTTCGAAAAATTTTCATACACCCATACACCTAGAAGACCAGTAATGATTTACATCATTCAATTTTTCTTTATGAAATATATGTTGGTAGTTTTGATTTTAAAAAGAAAAGAGAAATAACGCCCCATTTGGAAGAGTTTATAAATAACTTATTTTAATTTATTTTAAATAATAAGTTATTTTAGCGCGTTTGATAGAGTTTATGAAAATAACTTATTATAAATAATAAGTTACTTTTAACTTATTTTCACAAGAATATTCGTCTGTCTGAAAAACCCGTTTATATGCTGTTTGATTTAAAGTCAGTTTTATGCAAGTGAACAATTAAGCAAAGCGACAATAAATCAACACAGAGTTTTTAAAGAGGTTCGGATACGCAAGATCCTACGTCCACTGTCCCGAAAAGATCAGGAGGCTATTGATTATACTGAGATAGTCTCAGTCAGCTTGTGCACAGGACAAAGCCGTGGCTTGGGGATTATACTGAGCAAGTCCCAGTTTACAAAGGCATCAAACTAAAGTGTTTGACACACTCTCCAACTATGAAGGAGTCCTTTTACAATAAGGAACAAGTTCAAATTTGAACTCCTTCGTCTAAGCTATGGATAGTACAATAAGATCAGCTTAGTTTATAGAAGAGGAACGAGATAGAACTCTAGAGAGAAGAACTATAAGAATATATCTATGAAAGATTAAGTTCTTCTCTGGATATGGCTTGAATCTTCTAGAGTGTTTGTTCGGTTGAGCTCGGTTCCCTAGATGTGTCCATCATCGTCATGATCGACCTCCCATCCACTTCTGTCTTCTGTTGCTCTCTCTCTCTCTCTCTCTCTCTCTCTCTCTCTCTCTCTCTCTCTCTCTCTCTCTCTGCGTGAAGACACTTCTCTATTTATAGGGGTGACCTAGGCATATATCCGTTGGAGAGGACGGTGCCACGTGTCACTCTATGGGGTAGCAAATGGCTCTATTGAATTCTCTAGAGTCCACTAACGTTAATAGAAGTGGTTGACTTGCAGCTTTATGTCGGAGACTCTGCCAGCTGGCTGCTTGTCATTGGTCGAGGTACAGAGAGTGGTTGAGACCTATTCAGACTTCAAGGTGATACTGAAGCTGACTTCTCAGATGTACGACCTCGGACAACTCTACTGAATTGTTCTTCTGAAGTCCATGGTCAATTAAAGTAACTGACCGACCGTTGCTGAGTCTGATATAGATTCAGTAGGTAACTTTCTGCTGAGTCTTCCTTACCGAAGATCAACTCCCGAGTTCGTAGGCTCTCTCGCCGAGTCCCGGTTCTACCGAGTCTTCACTCCATGGTACTCGAGGCGGATAGTCTCAAGGTCGGCAGACGGAACTACTTAGCCGGGACCATGTTGAAGGCAAGTCTACCGAGTCCGAAACACTCAAGAGACAAGGGCGGTATGCGTGCGGATTCAATCGGTCTATATCAGTCCGACTGACTTCTTCGATACTGAGTTCTTTAGCTGAGTGAAGGGTCTTCTACTGAATGCACAGCTGTTGAACTTTAGCTACTCTACTCAGTTCCTAACACGGTGAACTCAGTTAAGCTATAACAATATCGAAGGCTCATCATCCAGCTGGGGTTTTGGGATCATTAAATCTATCATTGTGAACCTGATTCCCAACAATTTCCCCCTATTTGATGATGCCAAAACCTCTACAAACTTCTTCTAAAAACTTCCTACATGCAACTACTAATCTAATCAACACAGTTCCCCCTTTTTAATCATGATACCAAATCCCCTAAAACATAAGACATAAGCCTGACAACTTCCCCCTGGCAAGTGGCACATAATTAAGAGACACATAGATATATCAGTGAAGTGTGTGTAAGTGTTGAAAGATAAGAACATGCTCTGAAATCTCGGATACTACAGATCTAATTGATAGACAGTGAGGATCTGATCTGTAGGCCTTTCCGACCTCTTGGTTCCCCCTGAGTTGGATCTGGGTGTTTTGGGGCTCGAACCTTGGATCTTCTTTTGATAGCTAGGCTGAGGTGTTTACATCTTCTGTTCATTCCTTGTTTGAGGGGTTGGAGATTCTGCGTGTCGAGTTCCCCCTAGGACAAACCTATCAGCCAGCTGATCGGAGCTTTTCTGTCCTTCAGTAGTCGCTCAGCCATTAAGATCTCTTCAAAGTCCTTATACCTGAATTATCAAACATTAAGAACATGGTATATGATGCTATGAAGATTATGAAATATGCGCATGTTGAGAAAACGGTTTTTTAGGATCAGTTAGTTAGACCAGAGCTCTGATCAGAAGAACACCATACACTTTGATCAGAAGTACATCGTGCGCTTTGATCAGACAAACACCGTGCGCTTTAATCGGAGAGAACACCGTGCGCTCCGATACCAATTGATAGTCCCGAGAGCGAGACGAGTCTTCGTGTGGAATACACCCGAGTCAAAGTTCAAGAACGAGCGCGGCGGTCGATGCTTCTTGAATCGATACGCTGAACGCGTGGGCGAGAGAATCCTTCTACCGAGTACGGTCTCATCGATCGGTAGAACGAAGAGTTCGATATCGGTGTTCGAGTGCGGAAGAGTAGGCCCAAAAGAATATTCGTCTGTCTAAAAAACTCGTTTATATGCTGTTTGATTTAAAGTCAGTTTTATGCAAGTGAACAATTAAGCAAAGAAACAATAAATCAACACAGAGCTTTTAAAGTGGTTCGGATACGCAAGATCCTACGTCCACTGTCCCGAAACGATCAGAAGGCTATTGATTATACTGAGATAGTCTCAGTCAGCTTGTGCACAGGACAAAGCCGTGGCTTGGGGATTAAACTGAGCAAGTCCCAATTTACAAAGGCATCAAACTAAAGTGTTGGACACACTCTCCAACTATGAAGGAGTCCTTTTACAATAAGGAACAAGTTCAAATATGAACTCCTTCGTCTAAGCCTTGGATAGTACAATAAGATCAGCTTAGTTTAGGGAAGAGGAACGAGATAGAACTCTAGAGAGAAGAACTATAAGAATATATGTATGAAAGATTAAGTTCTTCTCTGGATATGGCTTGAATCTTCTAGAGTGTTTGTTCGGTTGAGCTCGGTTCCCTGGATGTGTCCATCATCGTCATGATCGACCTCCCATCCACTTCTGTCTTCTGTTGCTCTCTCTCTCTCTCTCTCTCTGCGTGAAGACACTTCTCTATTTATAGAGGTGACCTAGGCATATATCCGTTGGAGGGGACGATGCCACGTGTCACTCTATGGGGTAGCAAACGGCTCTATTGAATTCTATAGAGTCCACTAACTTTAATAGAAGTGGTTGACTTGCAGCTTTATGTCGGAGACTCGCCACCGGGGCCGCTTGTCATTGGTCGAGGTACAGAGAGTGGTTGAGACCTATTCAGACTTCAAGGTGATACTGAAGCTGACTTCTCAGATGTACGACCTCGGACAACTCTACTGAATTGTTCTTCTGAAGTCCATGGTCAGTTAAAGTAATTGACCGACCGTTGCTGAGTCTGATATAGATTCAGTAGGTAACTTTCTCGCCGGGGTCTTCCTTATCGAAGATCAACTCCCGAGTTCGCTGACTCGCTCTCGCTGAGTCCAGTTCTACTGAGTCTTCACTCCATGGTACTGAGGCGGATAGTCTACTGAAGGTCAGCAGACGGAACTACTTAGCCGGACCATGTTGAAGGCAAGTCTACTGAGTCTGAAACACTCAAGAGACAAGGGCGGTACTGTGCAGATTCAATCGGCCTATATCGGTCCCGATCGACTTCTTCGATACCGAGTTCTTCACCGAGTGAAGGGTCTTCTACCGAATGCACAGCTGTTGAACTTTAGCTACTCTACTGAGTTCCTAACACGGTGAACTCAGTTAAGCTAGCTAGGGTTTTGGGATCATTAAATCTATCATTGTGAACCTGATTCCCAACAATGTCCCCCTATTTGATGATGCCAAAACCTCTACAAACTTCTTCTAAAAACTTCCTACATACAACTACTAATCTAATCAACACAGTTCCCCCTTTTTAATCATGATACCAAATCCCCTAAAACATAAGACATAAGCCTGACAACTTCCCCCTGGGCAAGTGGCACATAATTACGAGTCACATAGATATATCAGTGAAGTGTGTGTAAGTGTTGAAAGATAAGAACATGCTCTGAAATCTCGGATACTACAGATCTAATTGATAGACACTGAGGATCTGATCTGTAGGCCTTTCCGACCTCTTGGTTCCCCCTGAGTTGGATCTGGGTGTTTTGGGGCTCGAACCTTGGATCTTCTTTTGATAGCTGGGCTGAGGTGTTTACATCTTCTGTTCATTCCTTGTTTGAGGGGTTGGAGATTCTGCGTGTCGAGTTCCCCCTAGGACAAACCTATCAGCCAGCTGATCGGAGCTTTTCTATCCTTCAGTAGTCGCTCAGCCATTAAGATCTCTTCAAAGTCCTTATACCTGAATTATCAAACATTAAGAACATGGTATATGATGCAATGAAGATTATGCAATATGCGCATGTTGAGAAAACGGTTTTTCAGGATCAGTTAGTTAGACCAGAGCTCTGATCAGAAGAACACCATACACTTTGATCAGAAGTACATCGTGCGCTTTGATCAGACAAACACCGTGCGCTTTGATCAGAAGAACACCGTGCGCTCAGATACCAATTGATAGTCCCGAGAGCAGACGAGTCTTCAGGTGTGGAATACACCTGAGTCAAAGTTCAGCAACGAGCGCGACGGGCGATCGCTGAATCGGATCGCTGTGCAACGCGTGGGCGAGAGAATCCTTCTATCGAGTACGGCCTCATCAATTCGCCAATAGAACAGTAGTTCAGTATCAGGTTTTGAGTGCGGAAGAGTAGGCCCAAAAGAATATTCGTCTGTCTGAAAAACCCGTTTATATGCTGTTTGATTTAAAGTAAGTTTTATGCAAGTGAACAATTAAGCAAAGCGACAATAAATCAACACAGAGCTTTTAAAGTGGTTCGGATACGCAAGATCCTACGTCCACTGTCACGAAAAGATCAGGAGGCTATTGATTATACTGAGATAGTCTCAGTCAGCTTGTGCACAGGACAAAGCCGTGGCTTGGAGATTAAACTGAGCAAGTCCCAGTTTACAAAGGCATCAAACTAAAGTGTTTGACACACTCTCCAACTATGAAGGAGTCCTTTTACAATAAGGAACAAGTTCAAATATGAACTCCTTCGTCTAAGCCTTGGATAGTACAATAAGATCAGCTTAGTTTAGAGAAGAGGAACGAGATAGAACTCTAGAGAGAAGAACTATAAGAATATATGTATGAAAGATTAAGTTCTTCTCTGGATATGGCTTGAATCTTCTAGAGTGTTTGTTCGGTTGAGCTCGGTTCCCTGGATGTGTCCATCATCGTCATGATCGACCTCCCATCCACTTCTGTCTTCTGTTGCTCTCTCTCTCTCTCTCTCTGCGTGAAGACGCTTCTCTATTTATAGAGGTGACCTAGGCATATATCCGTTGGAGAGGACGATGCCACATGTCACTCTATGGGGTAGCAAACGGCTCTATTGAATTCTGTAGAGTCCACTAACTTTAATAGAAGTGGTTGACTTGCGGCCTTTATGTCGGAGACTCTGCCACCGGGCCGCTTGTCATTGGGTCGAGGTACGAGAGTGGTTGAGACCTATTCGGACTTCAAGGTGATACCGAAGCTGACTTCTAAGATGTACGACCTCAGACAACTCTACTGAATTGTTCTTCTGAAGTCCATGGTCGGTAAAGTAATTGACCGACCGTTGCCGATTCCGATATAGATTCCAGTGGTAACTTTCTTGCTGAGTCTTCCTTACTGAAGATCAACTCTGAGTTCGCAGATCGCTCCCGCTCGAGTCCAGCTCTACCGAGTCTTCACTCCATGGTATCGAGGCGGATAGTCATCGAAGGTCGGCAGACGGATCTACTTAGCCGGACCATGTTGAAGGCAAGTCTACTGAGTCTGAAACACTCAAGAGACAAGGGCGGTACTGTGCAGATTCAATCGGTCTATATCAGTCCGACTGACTTCTTCTATACTGAGTTCTTCAGCTGAGTGAAGGGTCTTCTACTGAATTCACAGCTATTGAACTTTAGCTACTCTACTGAGTTCCTAACACGGTGAACTCAGTTAAGCTATAACAATATCGAAGGCTCATCATCCAGCTAGGGTTTTGGGATCATTAAATCTATCATTGTGAACCTGATTCCCAACAATTTCCCCCTATTTGGTGATGCCAAAACCTCTACAAACTTCTTCTAAAAACTTCCTACATACAACTACTAATCTAATCAACACAGTTCCCCCTTTTTAATCATGATACCAAATCCCCTAAAACATAAGACATAAGCCTGACAACTTCCCCCTGGGCAAGTGGCACATAATTACGAGACACATAGATATATCAGTGAAGTGTGTGTAAGTGTTGAAAGATAAGAACATGCTCTGAAATCTCGGATACTACAGATCTAATTGATAGACAGTGAGGATCTGATCTGTAGGCCTTTCCGACCTCTTGGTTCCCCCTGAGTTGGATCTGGGTGTTTTGGGGCTCGAACCTTGGATCTTCTTTTGATAGTCAATGAGGTGTTTACATCTTCTCGTTCATTCCTTGTTTGAGGGGTTGGAGATTCCCGCGTGTCGAGTTCCCCTAGGACAAACCTATCACCACTGATCGGAGCTTTTCTCGTCCTTCGAGAGTCGCCGCCATTAAGATCCCTTCAAAGTCCTTATACCTGAATTATCAAACATTAAGAACATGGTATATGATGCTATGAAGATTATACAATATGCGTATGTTGAGAAAACGGTTTTTCAGGATCAGTTAGTTAGACCAGAGCTCTGATCAGAAGAACACCATACACTTTGATCAGAAGTACATCGTGCGCTTTGATCAGACAAACACCGTGCGCTTTGATCAGAAGAACACCGTGCGCTCTGATACCAATTGATGTTCCCGAGAGCAGACGAGTCTTCAGGTGTGGAATACACCTGAGTCAAAGTTCAGCAACGAGCGCGACGGTCGATCGCCTAAACAAGCTCGGCCGAACGCGTGGGCGAGAATCCTTCTACGAGTACGGCTCTTCGAGTCGGTCCGTAGAACGAGAGTTCGAAAGACGTTTCGAGTGTGGAAGAGTAGGCCCAAAAGAATATTCGTCTGTCTAAAAAACCCGTTTATATGCTGTTTGATTTAAAGTCAGTTTTATGCAAGTGAACAATTAAGCAAAGCGACAATAAATCAACACAGAGCTTTTAAAGTGGTTCGGATACGCAAGATCCTACGTCCACTGTCCCGAAAAGATCAGGAGGCTATTGATTATACTGAGATAGTCTCAGTCAGCTTGTGCACAGGACAAAGCCGTGGCTTGGGGATTAAACTGAGCAAGTCCCAGTTTACAAAGGCATCAAACTAAAGTGTTTGACACACTCTCCAACTATGAAGGAGTCCTTTTACAATAACGAACAAGTTCAAATATGAACTCCTTCGTCTAAGCCTTGGATAGTACAATAAGATCAGCTTAGTTTAGGGAAGAGGAACGAGATAGAACTCTAGAGAGAAGAACTATAAGAATATATGTATGAAAGATTAAGTTCTTCTCTGGATATGGCTTGAATCTTCTAGAGTGTTTGTTCGGTTGAGCTCGGTTCCCTGGATGTGTCCATCATCGTCATGATCGACCTCCCATCCACTTCTGTCTTCTGTTGCTCTCTCTCTCTCTCTCTCTCTGCGTGAAGACACTTCTCTATTTATAGAGGTGACCTAGGCATATATCCGTTGGAGAGGACGATGCCACGTGTCACTCTATGGGGTAGCAAACGGCTCTATTGAATTCTGTAGAGTCCACTAACTTTAATAGAAGTGGTTGACTTGCAGCTTTATGTCGGAGACTCGCGCACGGCCGCTTGTCATTGGTCGAGGTATAGAGAGTGGTTGAGACCTATTCAGACTTCAAGGTGATACTGAAGCTGACTTCTCAGATGTACGACCTCGGACAACTCTACTGAATTGTTCTTCTGAAGTCCATGGTCAGCTAAAGTAACTGACCGACCGTTGCTGAGTCTGATATAGATTCAGTAGGTAACTTTCTGCTGAGTCTTCCTTACTGAAGATCAACTCTGAGTTCAAGTGGACGCTCCTGCTGAGTCCAGTTCTACTGAGTCTTCACTCCATGGTACTGAGGCGGATAGTCTACTGAAGGTCAGCAGACGGAACTACTTAGCCGGACCATGTTGAAGGCAAGTCTACTGAGTCTGAAACACTCAAGAGACAAGGGCGGTACTGTGCAGATTCAATCGGTCTATATCAGTCCGACTGACTTCTTCGATACTGAGTTCTTCAGCTGAGTGAAGGGTCTTCTACTGAATGCACAGCTGTTGAACTTTAGCTAGTCTACTGAGTTCCTAACACGGTGAACTCAGTTAAGCTATAACAATATCGAAGGCTCATCATCCAGCTAGGGTTTTGGGATCATTAAATCTGTCATTGTGAACTTGATTCCCAACAATTTCCCCCTATTTGATGATGCCAAAACCTCTACAAACTTCTTCTAAAAACTTCCTACATGCAACTACTAATCTAATCAACACAGTTCCCCCTTTTTAATCATGATACCAAATCCCCTAAAACATAAGACATAAGCCTGACAACTTCCCCCTGGGCAAGTGGCACATAATTACGAGACACATAGATATATCAGTGAAGTGTGTGTAAGTGTTGAAAGATAAGAACATGCTCTGAAATCTCGGATACTACAGATCTAATTGATAGACACTGAGGATCTGATATGTAGGCCTTTCCGACCTCTTGGTTCCCCCTGAGTTGGATCTGGGTGTTTTGGGGGTCAAACCTTGGATCTTCTTTTGATAGCTGGGCTGAGGTGTTTACATCTTCTGTTCATTCCTTGTTTGAGGGGTTGGAGATTCTGCGTGTCGAGTTCCCCCTAGGACAAACCTATCAGCCAGCTGATCGGAGCTTTTCTGTCCTTCAGTAGTCGCTCAGCCATTAAGATCTCTTCAAAGTCCTTATACCTGAATTATCAAACATTAAGAACATGGTATATGATGCTATGAAGATTATGCAATATGCGCATGTTGAGAAAACGGTTTTTCAGGATCAGTTAGTTAGACCAGAGCTCTGATCAGAAGAATACCATACACTTTGATCAGAAGTACATCGTGCGCTTTGATCAGACAAACACCGTGCGCTTTGATCATAAGAACACCGTGCGCTCTGATACCAATTGATGGTCCCGAGAGCAGACGAGTCTTCAGGTGTGGAATACACCTGAGTCAAAGTTCAGCAACGAGCGCGACAGTCAGTACTGCTGAATCCTGAACGCGTGGGCAAAGAATCCTTCTACCGAGTACGGCCTGCGAATTCAGGTCGGTAGAACAAGAGTTCAAGATCGTGTTTCGAAAAGTGCGGAAGAGTAGGCCCAAAAAGAATATTCGTCCGTCCGAAAAACCCGTTTATATGCCGTTTGATTTAAAGTCAGTTTTATGCAAGTGAACAATTAAGCAAAGCGACAATAAATCAACACAGAGCTTTTAAAGTGGTTCGGATACGCAAGATCCTACGTCCACTGTCCCGAAAAGATCAGGAGGCTATTGATTATACTGAGATAGTCTTAGTCAGCTTGTGCACAGGACAAAGCCGTGGCTTGGGGATTATACTGAGCAAGTCCCAGTTTACAAAGGCATCAAACTAAAGTGTTTGACACACTCTCCAACTATGAAGGAGTCCTTTTACAATAAGGAACAAGTTCAAATATGAACTCCTTCGCCTAAGCTATGGATAGTACAATAAGATCGACCTTAGTTTAGAGAAGAGGAACGAGATAGAACTCTAGAGAGAAGAACTATAAGAATATATCTATGAAAGATTAAGTTCTTCTCTGGATATGGCTTGAATCTTCTAGAGTGTTTGTTCGGTTGAGCTCGGTTCCCTGGATGTGTCCATCATCGTCATGATCGACCTCCCATCCACTTCTGTCTTCTGTTGCTCTCTCTCTCTCTCTCTCTCTCTCTCTGCGTGAAG
The DNA here is from genome assembly GCA_028984105.1 of Lavandula angustifolia. Taxonomy (NCBI): domain Eukaryota; kingdom Viridiplantae; phylum Streptophyta; class Magnoliopsida; order Lamiales; family Lamiaceae; genus Lavandula; species Lavandula angustifolia. The sequence continues at coordinate 2,763,329 of CM054814.1, read as the reverse complement.
ACACTTCTCTATTTAAAGAGGTGACCTAGGCATATATCCGTTGGAGAGGACGATGCCATGTGTCACTCTATGGGGTAGCAAACGACTCTATTGAATTCTGTAGAGTCCACTAACTTTAATAGAAGTGGTTGACTTGCAGCTTTATGTCGGAGACTCTGCCAGCTGGCTGCTTGTCATTGGGTCGAGGTACGAGAGTGGTTGAGACCTATTCGGACTTCAAGGTGATACTCGGGCGACTTCTCAGATGTACAACCTCGAACAACTCTACTGAATTGTTCTTCTGAAGTCCATGGTCAGTTAAAGTAACTGACCGACCGTTGCTGAGTTTGATATAGATTCAGTAGGTAACTTTCTGCTGAGTCTTCCTTACTGAAGATCAACTCTGAGTTCAGTAGACTGCTCCTGCTGAGTCCAGTTCTACTGAGTCTTCACTCCATGGTACTGAGGCGGATAGTTTACTGAAGGTCAGCAGACGAAACTACTTAGCCGGACCATGTTTAAGGCAAGTCTACTGAGTCTGAAACACTCAAGAGACAAGGGTGGTACTGTGCAGATTTAATCGGTCTATATCAGTCCGACTGACTTCTTCGATACTGAGTTCTTCAGCTGAGTGAAGGGTCTTCTACTGAATGCACAACTGTTGAACTTTAGCTAGTCTACTGAGTTCCTAACACGGTGAACTCAGTTAAGCTATAACAATATCGAAGGCTCATCATCCAGCTAGGGTTTTGGATCATTAAATCTATCATTGTGAACTTGATTCCCAACAGATATGTTTCAGTTATACTGACCAAGTCTCTGCTGTAGATGTGCCCCGTCATCTAGAGCTCCATGCATAATTTCTTGTAGGCACTGTGGGTATTTTAATCAAATAAAGGAAGCTCATATGAATTTCACCAGGAATTAGAATTTCGAGCCTAAAATACAGGAAATTGATTTCAACACCTTTGAAAGATGAAAATTAGAATTTATTCCGATTCCGAAGGACTCGAACAATCGTCTTGAATGGCTTCGCACGGTCCTCCCCGGAACCGGTAAGACTACTAGCATATTAGCTCTTGCTCATGAGCTCCTAGGACCAAACTATCGTGAGGCGGTCTTGGAGCTAAATGCATCAAATGATAGGTATATGAAGTATTTGCTTCATCGCGGTTTACATGAACGCTTATCTCGTTGTTGTTTTTCTTAAAACTCATAATGTTAATTCTACCGAGGGAATTTATGTTGTGAGAAACAAAATAAAGATGTTTGCCCGTAAGAAAGTTACCTTGCCCCCCTGGAAGACACAATATAATAATTTTATATGAAGTCGACAGTTGAGTGTTCTTATGTCTTTCAATGATTTTCTCTCTTTAAGGGAAATACAATGGCTTGTTTTGCTTTTATATTTCTCCTTTTTAACCTCGTTTTTACGAAACTTATTGAAGTTATATGGATTTGGGGCATAATTATTGTATAAATCTTTATAGATTCAATTTGTTTTTCTTGTCCTCGTTATTTTTTAAGTTTTTCAAAACTGATTTTCCATATTGGATGTATATTAGCATGACATCAGGAGCGCGACGGTCGATGCTTTCGAATCGATCGCCGAACGCGTGGGCAGAGAATCCTTCTATCGAGTACGGCTCATCGAATTCGGGCCGTAGAACAAATGGGTTCAAGACGGGTTTCGAAAGTGCGGAAGAGTAGGCCCAAAAGAATATTCGTCTGTCTGAAAAACCCGTTTATATGCTGTTTGATTTAAAGTCAGTTTTATGCAAGTGAACAATTAAGCAAAGCGACAATAAATCAACACAGAGCTTTTAAAGTGGTTCGGATACGCAAGATCCTACGTCCACTGTCCCGAAAAGATCAGGAGGCTATTGATTATACTGATATAGTCTCAGTCAGCTTGTGTACAGGACAAAGCCGTGGCTTGGGGATTATACTGAGCAAGTCCCAGTTTACAAAGGCATCAAACTAAAGTGTTTGACACACTCTCCAACTATGAAGGAGTCCTTTTACAATAAGGAACAAGTTCAAATATGAACTCCTTCGTCTAAGCTATGGATAGTACAATAAGATCAGCTTAGTTTAGAGAAGAGGAACGAGATAGAACTCTAGAGAGAAGAACTATAAGAATATATCTATGAAAGATTAAGTTCTTCTCTGGATATGGCTTGAATCTTCTAGAGTGTTTGTTCGGTTGAGCTCGGTTCCCTGGATGTGTCCATCATCGTCATGATCGACCTCCCATCCACTTCTGTCTTCTGTTGCTCTCTCTCTCTCTCTCTCTGCGTGAAGACACTTCTCTATTTATAGAGGTGACCTAGGCATATATCCGTTGGAGAGGACGATGCCACGTGTCACTCTATGGGGTAGCAAACGCTCTATTGAATTCTGTAGAGTCCACTAACTTTAATAGAAGTGGTTGACTTGCGGCCTTTATGTCTGAGACTCGCCACTGGCCGCTTGTCATTGGGTCGAGGTACGTAGAGTTGTTGAGACCTATTCGGACTTCAAGGTGATACCGAAGCTGACTTCTCGATATATACGACCTCGGACAACTCTACCGAATTGTTCTTCTCGAAGTCCATGGTCGGCTAAAGTAACCGACCGACCGTTGCTTGAGTCCGATATAGATTCGGAGGTAACTTTCTCCGAGTCTTCCTTATCGAATATCAACTCGAGTTCGGTGACGCTCCCGCCGAGTCCAGGCTTCATCGAGTCTTCACTCCATGGTACCGAGGCGGATAGTTTACCGAAGGTCGGCCAGACGAAACTACTTAGCCGGACCATGTTGAAGGCAAGTCTACCGAGTCCGAAACACTCAAGAGACAAGGGTGGTACTGCGTGCATTTAATCGGTCTATATCGGTCCGACCGACTTCTTCGATATCGAGTTCTTCAGTGAGTGAAGGGTCTTCTACCGAATGCACAACCGTTGAACTTTAGCTAGTCTACCGAGTTCCTAACACGGTGAACTCGGTTAAGCTATAACAATATCGAAGGCTCATCATCCAACTAGGGTTTTGGGATCATTAAATCTATCATTGTGAACTTGATTCCCAACGGATATGTTTCGGATTATACTGACCAAGTCTCTCTGTAGATGTGCCCCGTCATCTAGAGCTCCATGCATAATTTCTTGTAAGCACCGTGGGTATTTTAATCAAATAAAGGAAGCTCATATGAATTTCACCCTGAATTAGAATTTCGAGCCTAAAATACAGAAATTGATTTCAACACCTTTGAAAGATGAAAATTAGAATTTATTCCGATTCCGAAGGACCTGAACAATCCGCCTTGAATGGCTTCGCAGTGGTCCTCCCGAACCGGTAAGACTACTAGCATATTAGCTCTTGCTCATGAGCTCCTAGGACCAAACTATCGTGAGGCGGTCTTGGAGCTAAATGCATCAAATGATAGGTATATGAAGTATTTGCTTCGTCCGGTTTACATGAACGCTTATCTCGTTGTTGTTTTTCTTAAAACTCATAATGTTAATTCTACCGGAGGAATTTATGTTGTGAGAAACAAAATAAAGATGTTTGCCCGTAAGAAAGTTACCTTGCCCCTCGGAAGACACAATATAATAATTTTATATGAAGTCGACGTGTGAGTGTTCTTATGTCTTTCAATGATTTTCTCTCTTTAAGGGAAATACAATGGCTTGTTTTGCTTTTTATATTTGTCCTTTTTAACCTGTTTTTACGAAACTTATTGAAGTTATATGGATTTGGGGCATAATTGTTGTATAAATCTTTATAGATTCAATTTGTTTTTCTTGTCCTCGTTATTTTTTAAGTTTTTCAAAACCGATTTTCCATATTGGATGTATATTAGCATGACATCGGGAGCGCGACGGGCGATGGCCGAATCGCATCGCCGAACGCGTGGGCAGAGAATCCTTCTACCGAGTACGGCTACAGAATCGGGCCGAGAGAACAGAAGTTCAAGACGTTTCGAGTGCGGAAGAGTAGGCCCAAAAGAATATTCGTCTGTCCGAAAAACCCGCTTTATATGCCGTTTGATTTAAAGTCGGTTTATGCAAGTGAACAATTAAGCAAAGCGACAATAAATCAACACGTAGCTTTTAAAGTGGTTCGGATACGCAAGATCCTACGTCCACTGTCCCGAAAAGATCGAGAGGCTATTGATTATACCGATATAGTCTCGGTCGCGCTTGTGCACAGGACAAAGCCGTGGCTTGGGGATTATACTTGAGCAAGTCCCGGTTACAAAGGCATCAAACTAAAGTGTTTCGACACACTCTCCAACTATGAAGGAGTCCTTTTACAATAAGGAACAAGTTCAAATATGAACTCCTTCGTCTAAGCTATGGATAGTACAATAAGATCAGCTTAGTTTAGAGAAGAGGAACGAGATAGAACTCTAGAGAGAAGAACTATAAGAATATATCTATGAAAGATTAAGTTCTTCTCTGGATATGGCTTGAATCTTCTAGAGTGTTTGTTCGGTTGAGCTCGGTTCCCTGGATGTGTCCATCATCGTCATGATCGACCTCCCATCCACTTCTGTCTTCTGTTGCTCTCTCTCTCTCTCTCTCTCTCTCTGCGTGAAGACACTTCTCTATTTATAGAGGTGACCTAGGCATATATCCGTTGGAGAGGACGATGCCACGTGTCACTCTATGGGGTAGCAAACGCTCTATTGAATTCTGTAGAGTCCACTAACTTTAATAGAAGTGGTTGACTTGCAGCTTTATGTCGGAGACTCTGCCAGCTGGCTGCTTGTCATTGGTCGAGGTACAGAGAGTTGTTGAGACCTATTCAGACTTCAAGGTGATACTGAAGCTGACTTCTCAGATGTACGACCTCGGACAACTCTACTGAATTGTTCTTCTGAAGTCCATGGTCAGTTAAAGTAACTCACCGACCGTTGCTGAGTCTGATATAGATTCAGTAGGTAACTTTCTGCTGAGTCTTCCTTACTGAATATCAACTCTGAGTTCAGTAGACTGCTCCTGCTGAGTCCAGTTCTACTGAGTCTTCACTCCATGGTACTGAGGCGGATAGTTTACTGAAGGTCAGCAGACGAAACTACTTAGCCGGACCATGTTGAAGGCAAGTCTACTGAGTCTGAAACACTCAAGAGACAAGGGTGGTACTGTGCAGATTTAATCGGTCTATATCAGTCCGACTGACTTCTTCGATACTGAGTTCTTCAGCTGAGTGAAGGGTCTTCTACTGAATGCACAACTGTTGAACTTTAGCTAGTCTATTGAGTTCCTAACACGGTGAACTCAGTTAAGCTATAACAATATCGAAGGCTCATCATCCAGCTAGGGTTTTGGGATCATTAAATCTATCATTGTGAACTTGATTCCCAACAGATATGTTTCAGTTATACTGACCAAGTCTCTGCTGTAGATGTGCCCCGTCATCTAGAGCTCCATGCATAATTTCTTGTAAGCACTGTGGGTATTTTAATCAAATAAAGGAAGCTCATATGAATTTCACCAGGAATTAGAATTTCGAGCCTAAAATACAGGAAATTGATTTCAACACCTTTGAAAGATGAAAATTAGAATTTATTCCGATTCCGAAGGACCGAACAATCGCCTTGAATGGCTTCTGCAGGTCCTCCCGAACCGGTAAGACCACTAGCATATTAGCTCTTGCTTATGAGCTCCTAGGACCAAACTATCGTGAGGCGGTCTTGGAGCTAAATGCATCAAATGATAGGTATATGAAGTATTTGCTTCTCGTCCGGTTTACATGAACGCTTATCTCGTTGTTGTTTTTCTTATAACTCATAATGTTAATTCTACCGAGAGGAATTTATGTTGTGAGAAACAAAATAAAGATGTTTGCCCGTAAGAAAGTTACCTTGCCCCCCGGAAGACACAATATAATAATTTTATATGAAGTCGACAGGTGAGTGTTCTTATGTCTTTCAATGATTTTCTCTCATTAAGGGAAATACAATGGCTTGTTTTGCTTTTATATTTGTCCTTTTTTAACCCGTTTTTACGAAACTTATTGAAGTTATATGGATTTGGGGCATAATTATTGTATAAATCTTTATAGATTCAATTTGTTTTTCTTGTCCTCGTTATTTTTTAAGTTTTTCAAAACTGATTTTCCATATTGGATGTATATTAGCATGACATCGGGAGCGCGACGGCGCATCGCTGGCCGAATCGCATCGCCGAACGCGTGGGCGGAGAATCCATCTACCGAGTACGGTCTATCGAATTCGGGCCGGAGAACAAGTAGTTCAAGACGTGTTCGAGTGCGGAAGAGTAGGCCCAAAAGAATATTCGTCTGTCTGAAAAACCCGTTTATATGCTGTTTGATTTAAAGTCACTTATATGCAAGTGAACAATTAAGCAAAGCGACAATAAATCAACACAGAGCTTTTAAAGTGGTTCGGATACGCAAGATCCTACGTCCACTGTCCCGAAAAGATCAGGAGGCTATTGATTATACCGATATAGTCTCGGCGCCTTGTGCACGTGACAAAGCCGTGGCTTGGGGATTATACTGAGCAAGTCCCAGTTTACAAAGGCATCAAACTAAAGTGTTTGACACACTCTCCAACTATGAAGGAGTCCTTTTACAATAAGGAACAAGTTCAAATATGAACTCCTTCGTCTAAGCTATGGATAGTACAATAAGATCAGCTTAGTTTAGAGAAGAGGAACGAGATAGAACTCTAGAGAGAAGAACTCTAAGAATATATCTATGAAAGATTAAGTTCTTCTCTGGATATGGCTTGAATCTTCTAGAGTGTTTGTTCGGTTGAGCTCGGTTCCCTGGATGTGTCCATCATCGTCATGATCGACCTCCCATCCACTTCTGTCTTCTGTTGCTCTCTCTCTCTCTCTCTCTCTCTCTCTGCGTGAAGACACTTCTCTATTTATAGAGGTGACCTAGGCATATATCCGTTGGAGAGGACGATGCCACGTGTCACTCTATGGGGTAGCAAACGCTCTATTGAATTCTGTAGAGTCCACTAACTTTAATAGAAGTGGTTGACTTGCAGCTTTATGTCGGAGACTCGCCACCGGCCGCTTGTCATTGGTCGAGGTACAGAGTTGTTGAGACCTATTCAGACTTCAAGGTGATACTGGAGCCGACTTCTCGGATGTACGACCTCTGACAACTCTACCGAATTGTTCTTCTGAAGTCCATGGTCAGTTAAAGTAACTGACCGACCGTTGCTGAGTCTGATATAGATTCAGTAGGTAACTTTCTGCTGAGTCTTCCTTACTGAATATCAACTCTGAGTTCAGTAGACTGCTCCTGCTGAGTCCAGTTCTACTGAGTCTTCACTCCATGGTACTGAGGCGGATAGTTTACTGAAGGTCAGCAGACGAAACTACTTAGCCGGACCATGTTGAAGGCAAGTCTACTGAGTCTGAAACACTCAAGAGACAAGGGTGGTACTGTGCAGATTTAATCGGTCTATATCAGTCCGACTGACTTCTTCGATACTGAGTTCTTCAGCTGAGTGAAGGGTCTTCTACTGAATGCACAACTGTTGAACTTTAGCTAGTCTACTGAGTTCCTAACACGGTGAACTCAGTTAAGCTATAACAATATCGAAGGCTCATCATCCAGCTAGGGTTTTGGGATCATTAAATCTATCATTGTGAACTTGATTCCCAACAGATATGTTTCAGTTATACTGACCAAGTCTCTGCTGTAGATGTGCCCCGTCATCTAGAGCTCCATGCATAATTTCTTGTAAACACTGTGGGTATTTTAATCAAATAAAGGAAGCTCATATGAATTTCACCAGGAATTAGAATTTCGAGCCTAAAATACAGGAAATTGATTTCAACACCTTTGAAAGATGAAAATTAGAATTTATTCCGATTCGGAAGGACCGAACAATCGCCTTGAATGGCTTCTGCAGGGTCCTCCCCCGGAACCGGTAAGACTACTAGCATATTAGCTCTTGCTCATGAGCTCCCCGGGACCAAACTATCGTGAGGCGGTCTTGGAGCTAAATGCATCAAATGATAGGTATATGAAGTATTTGCTTCAGTCGTGGTTTACATGAACGCTTATCTCGTTGTTTTGTTTTTCTTAAAACTCATAATGTTAATTCTACCGGAGGAATTTACGTTGTGAGAAACAAAATAAAGATGTTTGCCCGTAAGAAAGTTACCTTGCCCCCTAGAAGACACAATATAATAATTTTATATGAAGTCGACAGTGTGAGTGTTCTTATGTCTTTCAATGATTTTCTCTCTTTAAGGGAAATACAATGGCTTGTTTTGCTTTTTATATTTGTCCTTTTTTAACCCTGTTTTTACGAAACTTATTGAAGTTATATGGATTTGGGGCATAATTATTGTATAAATCTTTATAGATTCAATTTGTTTTTCTTGTCCTCGTTATTTTTTAAGTTTTTCAAAACCGATTTTCCATATTGGATGTATATTAGCATGACATCGGGAGCGCGACGCCGATCGGCCGAACGCGTGGGCGGAGAATCCTTCTACCGAGTACGGCTCATCGATCGGTCCGCCAGAATAAGTAGTTCGAGATCGGTTTCGAATGCGGAAGAGTAGGCCCAAAAGAATATTCGTCTGTCTCAAAAACCCGTTTATATGCCGTTTGATTTAAAGTCGCTTTATGCAAGTGAACAATTAAGCAAAGCGACAATAAATCAACACGGAGCTTTTAAAGTGGTTCGGATACGCAAGATCCTACGTCCACCGTCCCGAAAAGATCGGGAGGCTATTGATTATACCGATATAGTCCTCGGCGCCTTGTGCACGGACAAAGCCGTGGCTTGGGGATTATACTGAGCAAGTCCCAGTTTACAAAGGCATCAAACAAAAGTGTTTGACACACTCTCCAACTATGAAGGAGTCCTTTTACAATAAGGAACAAGTTCAAATATGAACTCCTTCGTCTAAGCTATGGATAGTACAATAAGATCGCCTTAGTTTAGAGAAGAGGAACGAGATAGAACTCTAGAGAGAAGAACTATAAGAATATATCTATGAAAGATTAAGTTCTTCTCTCGGATACGGCTTGAATCTTCTAGAGTGTTTGTTCGGTTGAGCTCGGTTCCCCTGGATGTGTCCATCATCGTCATGATCGACCTCCCATCCACTTCCGTCTTCTCGTTGCTCTCTCTCTCTCTCTCTCTCTCTCTCGCGTGAAGACACTTCTCTATTTATAGAGGTGACCTGGGCATATATCCGTTGGAGAGGACGATGCCACGTGTCACTCTATGGGGTAGCAAACGCTCTATTGAATTCTCGTAGAGTCCACTAACTTTAATAGAAGTGGTTGACTTGCGCCTTTATGTCGGAGACTCGCCACCGGTCGTTTATCATTGGGTCGAGGTACGGAGAGTTGTTGAGACCTATTCGGACTTCAAGGTGATACCGAAACCGACTTCTCGGATGTACGACCTCTGACAACTCTACCGAATTGTTCTTCTCGAAGTCCATGGTCGGCTAAAGTAACCGACCGACCGTTGCTGAGTCTGATATAGATTCAGTAGGTAACTTTCTGCTGAGTCTTCCTTTACGGAAGACAACTCTGAGTTCAGTAGACTACTCCTGCTGAGTCCAGTTCTACTGAGTCTTCACTCCATGGTACTGAGGCGGATAGTTTACTCAAGGTCGGCCAGACGAAACTACTTAGCCGGACCATGTTGAAGGCAAGTCTACCGAGTCCGAAACACTCAAGAGACAAGGGTGGTACTCGTGCATTTAATCGGTCTATATCGGTCCGACCGACTTCTTCGATATCGAGTTCTTCACCGAGTGAAGCGGTCTTCTACCGAATGCACAAACCGTTGAACTTTAGCTAGTCTACTGAGTTCCTAACACGGTGAACTCAGTTAAGCTATAACAATATCGAAGGCTCATCATCCAGCTAGGGTTTTGGGATCATTAAATCTATCATTGTGAACTTGATTCCCAACAGATATGTTTCAGTTATACTGACCAAGTCTCTGCTGTAGATGTGCCCCGTCATCTAGAGCTCCATGCATAATTTCTTGTAAACACTGTGGGTATTTTAATCAAATAAAGGAAGCTCATATGAATTTCACCAGGAATTAGAATTTCGAGCCTAAAATACAGGAAATTGATTTCAACACCTTTGAAAGATGAAAATTAGAATTTATTCCGATTCCGAAGGACTGAACAATCAGTCTTGAATGGCTTCTGCAGGGTCCTCCCTGGAACTGGTAAGACTACTAGCATATTAGCTCTTGCTCATGAGCTCCTGGGACCAAACTATCGTGAGGCGGTCTTGGAGCTAAATGCATCAAATGATAGGTATATGAAGTATTTGCTTCTGTCTGGTTTACATGAACGCTTATCTGTTGTTTTGTTTTTCTTAAAACTCATAATGTTAATTCTACCCGAGGAATTTACGTTGTGAGAAACAAAATAAAGATGTTTGCCCAGAAGAAAGTTACCTTGCCCCCTAGAAGACACAATATAATAATTTTATATGAAGCTGACAGGTGAGTGTTCTTATGTCTTTCAATGATTTTCTCTCTTTAAGGGAAATACAATGGCTTGTTTTGCTTTTATATTTGTCCTTTTTTAACCTGTTTTACGAAACTTATTGAAGTTATATGGATTTGGGGCATAATTATTGTATAAATCTTTATAGATTCAATTTGTTTTTCTTGTCCTCGTTATTTTTTAAGTTTTTCAAAACTGATTTTCCATATTGGATGTATATTAGCATGACATCAGGAGCTCAAAATCCTTGAGGACCATGGAAATAAATTCGAATTCTACACGTTTTGGGCTAGCTTGCAACACTTCGTCAAAGATTATTGAGCCTATTCAGAGTCGATGTGCCCTTGTTCGGTATTCTAGATTATCTGATCAAGAGATCCTCGGACGTCTCATGGTAGTGGTTTCATCAGAAAATGTACTCCCTTTGCAATCAAGATTTCTGTTAAATCTGTAGTCTGATGCATCATCGAATTAATTCCATTTTATAATGTTGTTAACATTTGGCTGTTAGGAATTAATTGCAAGTATTGTTTTCTGTTCTCATTCACGTTGAATTCCCAAGTCAGAATTATTTTTTCTATGTACTTGTGTTCCTCAAGTCAAGTCCTAAGTCCTTTGGCTGCAAAGTTTCACTTATTTCCCCATTTAGACTAGAGATTTATGATGACTGAACCAATTTATTTTGCTTGAGTTTATTGATTGAGCGGGCCATCTATTACCTTCAATTGTTTGAAGTAAAGAATAATAAAAGACTTTAAGATGTAGTTACTTATAAAAGCCGAGATCTAAGATCAAGTATTCAGTCATTGAAATAGGAGCAGTTGCACAGAATGCTTTCTAATGGTGCTTAGTATTTTTATGTTTCTTAGGATGATTGTGTTATTTTCTTATCTTAATTCCTTATGTTTTAGATACATATTTGGCATCAGCTTTTGAATCTGCTATACTGATTGTTTAAATAAATGAAAGTTGTGCCGGCTCATTCTCATTGCAAAAGTTATGCTCATTTGTATATCTTGGTCAAAAAACAGTGAATAGTTAATTGTGAACTTGGTGGCATTTTTTTCTGTAGGTTTTTGGTTTTCTTTAACCACAGAAATACAATCTCGTACTTGGATTAAGCTTTTATAGTTCATGTGATTCATTTCTTTTCTAGGCAACCTCCAGAAACTTCGACTAATATTCAACTCTTACAATTGTACTTGGCTGGCTCAAATATAACAGAATTTATTTAGGTTAATATAAACAAGTGACTCTGTTTTCTATTGTTGGAAAAGGTTTTGAGACTCTGTCCAATAGATGAAAATCACATTTATTCATATTTAACCTTTCCATTTATGTTGTTGTAACTTGTAGGTACCTTATGTTCCAGAAGGTCTTGAATCAATTATTTTCACTGCTGATGGTGATATGAGGCAAGTATTGAACAACTTGCAAGCCACAAACAGTGGATTTGGGTTTGTTAATCAAGAAAATGTTTTCAAGGTCAGTGCAGGAATCTGCTGTGCTTCACATTTATCTTGAACACGGTAAATAATAACTAGAACTCCACTGCATTGCCTTCAGGTCTGCGATCAGCCCCATCCCTTGCATGTTAAAAACATGGTACGTCAAGTAATGGGGGGAAATTTGATGATTCTTGTGCTGGATTGAAGCAGCTTTATGATTTGGGTTATTCACCAACTGATATCATTACAACTCTCTTCCGAATCATTAAGAACTATGACATGCCTGAGTATTTGAAGTTGGAATTTATGAAGGTTTGTACAATGCTAATCTCTATTTTACTTCATGTCCCTGGAAAGTAATACCTTAGTTTCTTCACTTTTGCAGTTAGTGATTCTTTTTTATTCTTGATGAAGCCGTAATAAAAATGAATGGAAGCGCTCAATTTCCTTTCCTTTATGGTTCCTTTATGAAGTGGAGTATGTTTTGATGGTTTGACAGGAAACTGGATTTGCCCACATGAGGATTTGTGACGGAGTTGGTTCATATCTTCAGATGTCTGGTTTGATGGCGAAGCTTGCGTTGGCCCGGGAAACAGCCAAAGTAATCAAAGGTTTCACTCTCTTACCAACGTATGCCTTGTAAATCTTGAGGCGTCCTATGTCTATTTAACTGTTTCTGGGATTACCTATTCTCGACTACTTTACGAAGAAAATATTTATTTGTTCCGTCTGTTAAGTTTTTGTTGACAAATATGGTAATTACCGGAAATGTATTTATATTCCGTGATGGTGATATATAACACCTGCAAAATTACAAAGGTTGAGATATATAAGAAGTGTGTGACACATAGAGTTCCAAATTTAGGAATATGAAAACTTTCGGCTGATCAATGATCAAAAGTAGTTCAAACAACTTTGCATGTTAACATTTTAAAAGAAATGAGTTTATTTTCATATTACGCAATTAATTAGTTAATCCAATTGAATATATTAAAAAAAAATCAAAAATAGGAAAATCTCAAATATAAAGAATTATTGTAATATTATTTGTTACAGTATTTTGTTGTATGCATATAATCTGATATAATGTAGATAGCTTTAGTTCACACAAAATCATAATAATGAAAAATTATCAGACCAGTATGTTTTTTTACTTGCTCTACACAATTTATTCACTTTAAACATGGGTAAAATAAATGCAAATTTTGTAGTGTAAAATATTTTATCACTCTAACCCCCGTTTTGAGTTTTAGCTATAAACCCACATGCAGTTCAAACTTCTTTTTCTTTTTTCTTTTTTCTTTTTTTTGCACTCGTATTCTTAGAAGTAAATAACTTAGCTAACTTAGTAAAAATGAGTAGAATATTTCGTCATTAGAATAAAATGAATAAGACATTATAATTACACTATAATAACTATATTGCATTGATTTACATTTAGCCGTATAAATATTATGATAAATATTATGGTAATCGCTAATCACATTAATTAGCCACATATAAATCATATATATATCCATTCTCTCTCTCTATATATATATACATTAATTTTTAATGAATACACTCTTTTTATTAATAACTCATCAAGAACAAAGTGATACAAATTACAAAACATGCAACACGGACACACTGCGGAAGGACAACCTCCATACAAGGAGGAGGCTTACAAAGCTAACCTAACACCATAAACAAGAGTGGCTCCCCAACTAAACGGAGGCCGGCGTGCTCATGGGGTCTGGAATTCTGGAAAGAAGGATTAGTAAAACTTTTATCTTGATGCGAGATCTGAGTATATCCATCATATCCAGGGGCGGATCCAAGAATTTTATTCACCTTGGGCTAGACAGATGCCATGAAAAAAATTATGTATTTAGGTCAATTTATATATGCTAAACCTTTTCAAGAAACGCTAGTTGTTTACACAATACAATTGTACAAACTATGATATTTTCACTCAAAAGTGACATAGTGAAACAAAATAAAAAGCTTTATAAACTTATTAAAAACTGTTGAACATAAAATGAGACTTTTTGTTGGCCATGAGGCTTTGATGAAAAAAAAAAAAAAACAAAAATATATTAGAAGTCATTTTCTTGTGTGGTTAAAGTAGACAAATTACTAAAGTAGTGATACATGCCTGAAAATTATTATATTCATAAATATCGATTATATTTATACGATTGATGGAAGTCTTGATAATTACATGTATACGAAATAGAAATTTCGAAGAAAAACTTTTGTTAATTTGACAATGGGTCATATAAATCTATTCTAATATTGAATCCTCATTAATTAGGTCTGCAGTTGGGTGGGGTTGTTAAATTCTTATTATCATCATCGTTCAACTGCTTAGTATTAACAAATATTTTAAAATTGGTTCTACAAATTTATAATATCTTCAAAGAAATCTAGCACTTTTGGGTTGAATATAGTTTAAGATTCACTTGGACCAATATTTAACATTAACTGAACATAATCTAAATTAAGTTGGGCCTACCTAATATACAATATTAGTATTTTTTTTCTAGAAAAATACCTTGAGCTGCAACCCTATGCAGCCCATGGTGTGTCCGCCTCTGATCATATCCAGCCGCAAATCCATCAGGACATAGACCAGAAACAACGGTATTCCATACATGTTTGATGAGGGGTACGAACCATATTAAGAAAGAGGAAAGAAAAAATAAAGGTCGTTACTTGACAATTGATACCATGTTTGAAGTCAGCGGACAGAGGATTGTGAGTTTTTTTTGGGGGGACGAGGGTTTGGGGGCATAGCCCTGAGCCAAAGATTTTGAGTCGTGAGTTCATATTTGAGCTTGATTGTGTCGGGGATTCAGGGGCGGAGCCCTCGACTAGCGCTAGTGGTACTTCTGGCGGCGGCTGAGAGTAGCTCCGATGCCTTCAACTCTGAATTCTCCAACTTGTATCTCCCTCCACTGATCCCATTATGTCTTTGTTGTTTTCTTACTTTACTGAACAAATTGCCAACGTAAAGCAATCATATTATCAAACAATTATTTATTTTATATTGGGTCAATATATTTTAATTAGTTAATTGTGTTATGATCATTTTTTTTGGACAGACTCAATTCCAATATTGCCTATTCTTAATATTCCAGACCAAATAAAATTAATTGAACTAATAAATTTTCAAATTCAGCTCAATTTATTTTATTCTTGTAAAATGGAGGGTGCGCAAATATTTTTATCGTAAAATTTATACACAAAGTTCGGCCTCAACACAATAATTTGGGGGTGCAGGTCGCCCCCACCCGCAACCCCTGTCTCCGCCCCTGGTGAACAGTAAACAAGTAAAAGCTCAAGATTTGGAACTAGATCTAAGAGAGAAGAGCAGAATAGAGGCAGAGATGAAATTTACTTAACTCGGTCTTACAAATGGCTGAACAAGAAACTTATATAGTTGGGCAAAGAGAGAGCATAATAGTTAACCTATTGAAACTAACAATGGAAGAGAAAAACGTTATAGAGAGAAACACGCTATTATAAATATCCATAGATTAAAATATGACCCTTTTTAACGGTTGCTGATCAATCCCTTTAACTTGAAAATTCTTCACAATTGAGGCTCTCAGTCTTTAATCCACAACTTCTTTTCTTCAATTCATAGCAGAGTCCAGAGAACAAGGCTCCAATATGGACCCCTAATAAGCCAATCGAAGAGAAAGAACGGGCCTCATTGAAACCTTGTAAGGTGAGAAACTCAAGGAAAAAGAATATCCGAGTGGATACAATTACACTTCAATCAACAGCATATATTTTTAATTACGAAAAATATATCTTAATTATGGGAAGTTCAGTTGGTTGATTTAGAAGAGTGCATATTTTGGAAATTGATTAATGTAAATATACGACTTTGTGTTGGTCCAGAAACGAGCCTCAGGTGTAGGGGGAGGGGGGAATACACCTGAAGACAAATTCTTATTCAGAACGCAAAAGTCAGCTTAGCTGAATGTTTCTACTGAACTAGTCAGTTGGTTAAATAAACTTTCTGGATCGCGTGGGCAGATAGTTCCTCTACTGTGTACAGTTTACTGACTTATGTCATGAATAGTAGTTTAGTATCAGAAATTGTATGCGAAAGTGTAGGCCCAAAATATATGTTCGTCTAAGTTGAAAACACACTTTATGTTGTTTGATTTGAAGTCATTTTTATGCAATGCGAGTTATCAATGCAACAGTAAATCAACACAAGCAATTTTTAAAGTAGTTCGCATACGCTGAATCCTACGTGCACTGTCCTGAACAAAACAGAAGTTCTTGATTAGCTTATACTGAGCAAGTCTCAGTCGATCTGTTCACTGGACAAATACGTTCTTGTTTGCTTATACTGAGCAAGTCTCAGTTAATCTGTACACTGGACATATATCTACTTATAGTCGTAGTGACTTTACAATCTCAACAATGATGGTTTGAGTTTCTCCAACTATGAAGGAGTTCTTACAATAAGAACAGTTCACAAAGATGAACTCCTTCGAGGTTTCTAAGCTAATGATATTACAATAAGCACGCTTAGGTTAGAGAAGAGGAACTAAAGGATCTATAGAGAGAAGAACTAAGACGATCTTTCAAATAAGCAAGTTCTTCACTGTGTTTGGCTTTGAGTTCGCTAAAGTATGTTCTCTTGAATGCTTTGATCCCTTTGTTGATGTCTTTCTGCATGAAGACTCTTCTCTATTTATAGTCTTTGATTCATGAATAGATCCGTTGGAGGGAGTCTAGACCCGTGTCGAATAAGACAAGGAAAACGACCATATCTATTTTGAATTTCGCTATAAGGATTTCCTCTTTTTCAGTCTAGGAGCAGCTTTATGGTAAAGCAGGTAGAGTGTTGGCAGCTCCTCATTGGTCGAGGTTATGAGAGTAGGTGAGGCTTGTTCAAACTCCATGTGTATGATGAGTTGACTTCCTCTAAATCCTCGGACCTTTAACTGAGTTATCTCCTGCTTCCATTCTCATGCTTTTGAGATTTGTGGCTCGAATTCCTTTCTAGATTCAGTGTGTTATAGCTTGCCCAACTGACTTCTTCGATACTGAGTTCCTTCAGCTGAGTGGTAGATCTTCGACTGAATGCACTAGCTACTGAACTCCAGCCTATTGAGTTCCTAATATGTTGATCTCAACCAAGTTATTACATTATCGAAGGCTCATTATTCAGCCTAGGGGTTTTAGGATCTTAAAATTATATCATACTCGAATCTCATCCCAACAATTTCCCCTATTTGATGATACCAAAACCTTTTACAAACTATCTATAACAACAAGACTGACTATCTAATCAACACAATTCCTATACATCATGAAGTCAATTTCTCTCTAAAACGTATAAAAGCAATTTCCCTTTTAAATAGATGTCTAAGTACTGGAGAACATAGAGAAACACATAAATATAAGTAGCTATGTGGGTGTATGTTTAGATCACTGAGGTGATCAGTAAGTGTTGAAAGATAAGGAACACAACCAATTGACAATGAGTAGTTGTCGAAGGCCAATAGAAATAGAATATCATATATGATCATAGATTACAGTTACAGGATATTCTATTCTATCAAAACTAAGACTAAGAAGGAATCAGCTGAGCTTCTTCTTGAACTGTTGTAGTCGCACCTTGAAGTAAGCAGATTTCTTTTCTGGAAGCTCAAGACCGTAAGATGAGTAGACTTTGTTCCTCAGTATCTTCATTTCTTCCTTGTCTTCAGTATCATTCCTGTCCAGACTTCTTCTGTAGATGGCATATTTAATTTCTTCCTCAATCTCCTTGTTATAGATATTTCCTTGTTGCGTGAGAGGAGGAGATAGAAGTCTGTACTCAGGTGCATTGGGAGTCTTACCCGACCGCCGTAGAATGGTTTGGACTTCAAAGCATAGAGTTCGGGTTCAGGACTTATCAAGAATTCCTTGAAGGTTTTGTCGGGATCGGCCTTCTCACCGATTGTCTCCCAAATGTAGTAGCTCTTGATGAAGTCGACCTTAGCCTCGTTCTCATTTCTGATTTATCATAAAGGGCAACCATCCATCATTCCTTGGGAAGATAACTCTCTTGATGTTGTTTCCCTGTTCCCTTCTTCCCAAGAATTTGGAAGTAGTGGGAATGCTTCGTCCTTCTCGTGGATTCGCTCTTTGACTTTTTTCTCGGCTTGCGTCTCGAGGGCCTCAAGGTCTCGCTAATCTCGCTCTTTCTCTTGCAGCTTGTACTTGTCTGGCCTCAGCAGTGATATATAAGCTCCTTTCGCAGGTATCCCATACCTCCTTCATCTCATCTTCTTGCTTCTTGGAAAGTTCAGTGGAGGGGATAGTTTGCGGAGCTTCTGAGTCACTAGGTCCAGCTGACTCGGACTTAGAAGCTTCAGGCTTCTTCTCAGCTTCTTTGGACTTAGGGATTTGAGCAGCAGCTCTACTGGATTGCCTGGGCATCACAGATCTGGTTTTGGTAGGAACTGGAGATCTTATCTGTATGCCTTTCTTGGCCTTAGCGTTTTTCCCTTCTTGTTCTTGAAGTTCTAGCGCCAGCTTTTCATCATATGCAATCTGCTCATCTGGCGTTTTAAACTTAAGTTTCTCTGCTTTTGGAGGACTAGGGGGCAGGTGCTTTGCCTTTCGCAGCTGACCTGACTGGCTTATCTTCTCCCGGCCCTTCCCCCTTTTCTTCTTCTATATTCAGCTTCAGTAGTGGACGTTGCTACTGAGTGTTGTTTTTTTGAAAACCATGATATGAGCTTACTACCGATGAACTGACACGTTCCTGAAGTCGATTTTCTATCAATTCGACATCCTGCATAAACAACATCAGAATATCCAGTTAGTTCAAGATTATCATCAGCAAGATACCATAACCCACATCAGGTGTTCCTTTCAGTTCGGAGAATCCTCTTTGCTAAGTCTACATGATTTCGCTTAGGATTCGCCTGAAATCTTGTGCATACACCTACAACATAGGTTATATCAGGTATACTGGCAGTTAAGTATGATAAAGAACCTATAATAGCACGATAAGCAGTTGAGTTAACATGTACTCCATCTTTATCAAGATCAATCTTCAGATTCGTGTTCATGGGGATCTTTACTGATTTGCTAGATTCACAGCCGAATTTCTTAATGAGATCTTTGTTATATTTTGCTTGATTTATGAATATTCATTTCATAGATTACTTTACTTGAAGTCCAAGGAAATAATTCATTTATCCCATCATCGACATCTCAAATTTGTCTTTCATCATTTGTTCAAATTTCTGACACATGGTCATATTCTTAGAGCAAAAAATGATGTCGTCCACATAGATCTGCACCAGTAAGATATCTTTGTCTGACTTGATATTGAATAGGGTGCGATATAAACATTTCTGAAGTAAAAAGTCTGAAAGGGTATCATACCAAGCCCTGGGTGTTTGTTTTAACCCATACATATCTTTCTTGAGTCTGTATACTTCATGTCCAAATTGAAAGTCGGACGGTTGTTCTACATAGACTTCTTCCTTTAGTACGCCGTTCAGGAAAGCTAACTTTACATCCATCTGATAGACAGTAAACTGTTGATGAGTTGCATATGCCAGGAACAGTTGAATGACTTCCAATCTTTAGCTTGACAATATCCTTTAGCAACTAATCGACCTTTAATCCTGACGATAACATTGTTTTCATCTTGCTTGATTTTGAAGATCCATTTGGTTCCGGTCACATGTTGGTGCTTGAGTCTGTCTACAAGCTCCCAAACATCGTTTATGGTGAACCGGTTGAGCTCTTCTTGCATGAAAGTGATCCAATCATCATCATTCATTGCATTTTCAATCAATTAAGGTTCTTCAGTAGACAAGAAACAGGAGTATAAAACACTTTCTTCTTGACAGGATCTAAATCTTATCTTAACACTTGCTGATGGATCTCCGATAATAAAATCTGGAGTATAAGCATCTAACCATGAACGACGTCTTCTGTTACTTCTTCTGAAGTTGATTCTGCACAAATAGTAGGATTATGAGGTTTTAGTAGTACAATTTTTTGACTGGAGCTGTTCAGTAACAAGATCGGGATCTAATGAGTCATCAGGTTTTGGGGGTATTCAGCTCAGGAACATTAGTAGTTCCCCCTGAGTTGTTATTCTCAGTAGAGGTCTCAGTTACCATTGGGGTTTCTGCATCGACATGAGTTACCTGGGATTGATTTATGTTCTGAAGAATCAATCGGCTCAGCTACATTTGGTTGGTTCTGAATTTTTTCATCTGAATCATAATCCTAACAATGCTGGATCTTCTCTATGTTTTCGTTTAAGCTTAGATCATGTAGCTTGCTGCTGGCCTCTTCAGCATCTTGTTGAGAGCTTTGTTTCCTGTTCTTAGTAACAAACTCATTAAATACTACATGAGGACTTTCTTCCACGCAAAGTGTGCATTAGAGGGGCATTTATTAGGGTCAAAATTTACCTCAGCCTCTTCTCTGGCCATGAGACACAATTCAGTGTCTTCTGCTTCAATAGCGACGAACGCAACATCATCATCTGATGATTCCATGAAAAGCTCTGGATCGCTTGAGCAGTCAGATAACTCTCCAGCTATGTAGGCTTGCCTCTTGTGACAAATTTATCACGTCGGGCTTGCCTTTCAGCTCGTTCAGTTGCTGAGACTTCTGGACATTCATATTGAAAATGTCCTGGTTTCTTGATGTTGTAGCATACTGAGCTCCTGACTTCCCTTCTAGGTGTATTGGTATGTCCAGTGGGAGCCGCTTTTGTATTCCTGCAATCAAGTAGAGGTTTAGTTTCACTTTTCGAGTGACTATTATCTCTCTTACCTTGATATTTTGAAGATTTCTTCATCTTCATTCTCCGAAATTTGTCCTTCTCCTTCTGGTATTTCACCACGAGGAGAGCATACTTCTCAGCCATGCTAAGAGCCCATAATATCTTGGTGTTGGTCTCCTTGTTGCTGAGTGTTTTCCCCAGTCCGTTGATGATGTTTATTTGATTCATGAATCTGACGCTAAAATCATCAATGTACTCTCTAGGAAGCATAGGGAATGCTTCTAGCTTCTGTAGCTCTAACTCCAGTTTGTTTTCCTTTATTTGTGGAGTTCCTTGGCTCAAAACAACTAGAGCATCCCATAGCTCCTTCGTTGTCTTGCATTCGTGCACCTGACAAGATACGAGTCACTAAGAGTTGTTAGTATCGCATTACGTGCGACTCGGTCTAGGTAGTGTAACTTCCTCTCTTCAAGTGTGAAGAGGCTCTTGTTTTTAGGGATTTTCGAACCGGTTCTGGCGCCTGCTGCTCCTTCCACTACGATTTCATAGGAACGATAGGGCCTTTCTCAAGAACGTTGGCCATGCTATCATGCAGCGATGTAAGATGAGCCTCCATCCTCACCCTCCATACCACATAGTTTTCAGCCGAAAACATGGGTACAGTCCTGATACCTGAAAAGTCAGACATGATGTAGAATATGGTATAGGATGTTGTGAAGAGGTGCAAGTGCAGAGAAAACGATTTTCAAGGATCTGTTCGAGTTAAGACCAGTAAACAGATAACGATGATCTTAGAAGAGCACCACTCTGATACCAATTGTTGGTCCAGAGACGCGGTTCAGGTGTGTGTGTGTGGGGGGGGGGGGTGAATACACTTAAATGTAATTTCAAACTCAGAAAGCGAAAGTCAGCTTTAGCTGAAGATTGCTACTGAACTAGTTAGTTGACGAAATCTACTTTCTTGATCGCGTGGGCTGAAATATCTCCTACTGAGTACGGTCCTACTGAATTACGTCAGTGAACAGTAGTTCAGTACAAGAGTTGTGTGCGGAAGTGTAGGCCCTTTTAAAATATGGGTCTCAGTTGAAAACCCGTTTTATACAAGTTGATTAAAACACAGTTGAATGTTGAATGAACAATTAAATCAATAAAACAGTAAAAACAACACAACGATTTTTAAAGTGGTTCGGACACACAGGGTCCTACGCCCACTGTCCTGAACTAAGCAGGAGAACTTGTATTATTTATACTGAGCAAGTCTCAATGCTCTGTTCACACGACAAATTCAAAACTTGTTTGCTTATACTGATCAAGTCTCAGTTTTCTGTGCACATGATAGATTCTACTGATAGTCGTAGTGACTTTACACTTCTTAACCTTTAAGGTTAGAGATTCTCCAACTGTGAAGGAGTTCTTACAAGAAAGAACAGTTCAAATGATATGAACTCCTTCGAGGTTCTAAGCTATTGATTTTACAATACACAATTGATTTTACAATACGCACGCTTAGATAGAGAAAGAGAACAATAATTTTCTAGAAAGAAGAACTAATAAGATATCTAATCTATGAGCAAGTTCTTCGTTTGTATGTTGCTTGAAGGTTCGCTAGAGTTTTTGAGCTTTGTTCGCTTTGGTTCCCGGTACTTCTTCTGCATGAAGACCTTCTTTATTTATAGACTTCGATTTGTGAATAGATTCATTGGAGAGGGTCTAGCCACATGTCGAATAAGACAAGAAAAATGGCCATATATAATTTGAACGTTGAGTAGAGGTACTGTTGGAATTTCCTCGTTTTCCCGCTAGGAGCAGCTTTATGACAGAGCAGGTAAGGCGCTATCGGCTCCTTATTGGTCGAGGTACATGAGAGTTGTTGAGGCTTGTTCAAACTCAAAGTACACTGAGTTGACTTCCTCTGAATCCTTGGGTCGTCGCCTGATTGTCCTCTATCGACATTCGTCTAAACACTTCAGTCGCTGGCTCGATTTTCTTTGCAGATTCAATTGGTGATTGACAGACCAACTGACTTCCGATACTGAGTTTTTCAGCTGAGTGCAGAGTCTCCTACTAAATCCACAACTACTAAACTCTAGCCTACTGAGTTCTAACAGTTGAACTCAAACTAAGCTATTACAATATCGAAGGTCCATCATTCAGCTAAGGGTTTTGCGATCTTCAAATCTTATCATATAAACTCATCCCAACAAGTTATAAATAAAAAAGTTATTGTCTTAGTGACTTTACAAGTTTCAAACACGAGGTTTGATTTTCTCCAACTATGAAGGAGTTCTTACAGTAAGAACAGTTTAGAAAGATGAACTCCTTCGAGTTTTCTAAGCTTATGATAATACAATAAGTTGCTCAGAATAGAGAATGAGAACAAATGAATCTCTAGTGTGAAGAACTAAGATTATCTCTCTGTAAACGAGTTCTTCGCTGTGATATGCTTAAGTTTGCTAGAGTGTTTGTGAGCTTGAATGCTTGGTTCCCTTGTTATGTTCTCTGCATGCAGACTTATCTATTTATAGCTTTGACTCATGAATAGATCCGTTGGAAGAAGGTATAGACACGTGTCGAAAACGACAAGAAAAACGACCATCTCCATTTTTAATGTCACTGTAGGAATTTCATCTTTTTCAGTCTAGGAAGCATCATTGTGGCAGAGCAGGTGCAGTGTTGACAGCTCCTCATTGGTTGAGGTTAGAGAGTAGGTGGGGTTTATTCAAACTCCAAGAGAACACTGAGTTGACTTCCTCTGATTCCTCAGACCTTTCCTGAATTGTCTTTGTTGGTCCGGAGACGAGAGTCAAGTGTAGAGGGGGGGGGGGTGAATACACCTGAGTACTAGTTCTTTTTCTCAAACGTGAAGGACAACTGAGCTGTAGGTTGCAACTGAAGAACAGTGTTAAATAGTAACCTTCTGATCGCGGGTTAGAGTGAGTCAGCAACTGAGTCTCTCCTACTGACTTTTGTCAGTACTTGATTCTCAGTCGAAGACTTTTGTGCGGATAAGTGTGTAAGGCTCGGTAGATTTCGTCTCAGTTGAAAATATATTTTTCGTAAACCAAATTGTTTTGGCTAGTGCACTTTTCGAATACGTTTTATACAAAGTATGAGTTTGTAAGAGATTTGTATGCAGTGCAATAAAACAGTAAACAACACAAGTAATTTTTAACGTGGTTCGGATACGCAAGATCCTACGTCCATGGTCCTGCTGAATAGAAGGTCTTGTTGATTAATCTGAGCTAGCCTCAACAAGGTATCTGTGCACTGGACAGACCATTCTAAGTTATAGTCCTTAGCGACTTTACAGTTCAAACCTAAGTTTGAAGGGGAGGGAATTTTCTCCAACTCTGAAGGAGTTCTTACAATAAGAACAGTCATAAATGTGAACTCCTTCGAAGGTTCTAAGCTATAGATATGAACGATTGAGCTTAGATAGAGAAGAGGGATCTAAAGAAAGAAACTCTAGAGAGAAGAACTAAAAATATTCGGCTAAGCAAGTTCTTCACTAGATCTTCTTGAAAGCGCTAGAGTATTTTGAAAGCTTGAAAATGCTTCTCTATTTATAGTTGTGACCCATGCATTTGCCCGTTGGAGAGGACGATGCCACGTTTCACAAGCGTCCAAGGAAAATGGCCATATGTTCGAATTGTCGCAGCACAGTTGTTGATTACTGTGCATGAGAGCAGCTTTAGTAGGTTAGAGTAGGTAGAGCTTAGACGGCTTCTCATTGGTCGAGGTTTGTGGTAGGTGATATCTGTCAGGCATCGGTCTTCATCGGAGTTGACTCTCACTCATCCTCGTATGATCTTCTGCTGACTTTCGAATGATGTTAAAAGCTGGGTCGTTTCCTGTCGGATCTGATGAGACCTGATAAGATCTCTGTCTTCTTCGTCTGAGTCTGCTGATAGTGTATATTCTACTGAGTGTAGTCAGCTGATGACACTGAAGGTACTGAGCTTGAATACTGTGTTCTTCTTCTGATGTCGGTCAGCTGATGAGATGTCTTCTACTGAGCGATGGTCAGCTGATGACTTGAGAACACAAGCTCTTACACTGATGACGTGGGGTTCTAGAAAGTAAACTTCATACTGAAGATCAATCCAACATTTACCCCGTACATGACTTAGACAAAAATGATAAAGAAAAATAAAATATGTCTAGCCTATTACATCATCTAGTTCTATCGACATTACACAAAGGATACAAGCCGGGTTTTGGGATCTTCAATTCCATAGCATGAGACACTATGATTTCCTTCATTACCGATAAGCAGATAAGTCCTATTACAAGAACTACTTGTATAATAAGAACTTCAGTCAAGACTGAGCCTAAGGTAAGACAGTCAGCAGCTGAAAGATAGGCATATCAGAGAAACGGTTATGTGTGTGTGTGTCAGATCACTTCAGTGATCAGTCGTGGTAAAGTAAATAAGCAAAGTCGTAAGACAATGAGTAGTTGTCTGGCCAGAAGAAAAGAACTGATATATATGAGAAGAGATTACACAGTCCTATCTTCTATACAAGGATAAAGAACTACTACTATCGCCTGAACTTCTTAGTCTTGCTCTTGAAATCAGCAGACTTGGCAGAATCAGTTGAACTTGAGCTCTGAGGTTGGCGTTGGACTGATGAAGGAACTCATCGAAGAGTTGAGCAGCCGGTACCTCAGTAGGATAGCATTGTCATATGTAGTATCCCTTTATGAATTCTATCTTTAGCTCCTCCCATTCCTCATTCAGGTTCCAGGGTATCCACTTGTCTACATGGCGGTGTGGAGTTTTCTTCAGATAAGTAGCTCTTGGTGCGCCTCGCCTGTAGAACTTGGAAGTCCTGGGTACCTATTTCCTCTAGTTGAGAACTGGTTCCTTGGCCATTTTGTCAGTAAGCTCTACGATCTTGGCTAAGTCTTTCAAGTCCCTTCTTCTCTCTGAGGGCCGCAGCTCTAGTATCTTCTCTTCGGAGATTCAGCCCTTGCTGCGTAGCCTCCCAGGTGGCTCTGTCCTCTACCTCCTACTCAGGAGTAAGTTTAGGAAGATTTTTCATCCTCTGAGCGAGGGGCAGATTATCAGTATCAGAAGCAGTCTGCTCTTCCTGAGCCTTCTTCTTCTTCTGCTCTTCCAGGAGCTTCTTAGCTTGGCTCCTGGCCATCTTAGCCACAGGCTTTCTCTACTTCTTGGATTTTTGAGCCTCTCCCTCAAGCTGTCGCTCATAGTCCAGCTCATCTTGGAGCTTCTGAGCGACTTGCTTATCAAATTCCTCCTACTCCGCTTTGGTTTTGAATTTAGGCGTCGGGGAAGGCGGTAGAGTGGATTCAGTTGCTTTCTCCTTCACAGGCCTTTGCGGTGGCAGAGGTTCGTCCTCTTGGTCCATGAAGCATGTGCCCTCTTCGATGTGCTGAGCCGAGGATCCTTCGCCTGATCCTGCGGCCGGCTTATGCACCTGAGTAGTTTGGACGATAGGGATTTGAACTGTGGGAGGGGATACTGAGCTGGTTCCAGCTTGAGCAGCTGAACCTTCCCCCTTGGCAATTACTCTTGCCTCTGCCTCTTCGCCCACCTGAGCTATCTCCGTCTCTCCCTTATCTTCCCCCTTTTTGGCATCATCAGCCAGGGTCGGACGAGTACGGATAGCAACCACTTCCTTTTCTAAGTTGAAAAGGATGTTCTTTATGGAAGTGGTGGTGGTCTCGAAGTCTCTGACCGCATCGTAATAATGCTCCCAGTCAGTCTCTT
This sequence comes from Lavandula angustifolia, assembly GCA_028984105.1. Taxonomy (NCBI): domain Eukaryota; kingdom Viridiplantae; phylum Streptophyta; class Magnoliopsida; order Lamiales; family Lamiaceae; genus Lavandula; species Lavandula angustifolia. The sequence continues at coordinate 2,736,940 of CM054814.1, read as the reverse complement.
GGTCCGTGCGGATTAGCTGAATCTGGGCTGCTGTCTCTTCTCTTTGCTTCAGTAGCGATGCGTCGAGAGAGGCAGTCATTTCTGCCTGGATGAGCTTGAGGGCCGCCGCCTGATTTCTAAGGCTTTCTGAACGCTGGAGGTGGCCATCTTGTTGCGCTCATCCATGGCTTTCTGGACAGTGGCGAGGCTCTTAGTCAGCTGTACAGAAAATATTTTCTGCTGAGCTTCGAGGAGCTGCTGACTTTGAGCCGCCAAGTCCACCTTCTGAGCGGCAAGCGCGGTCTGGACTATCTCCTGAATGTTAGGAGTTGGAGCTTTCGAGACCTTTTTCACTTCGCTAGCCAGTCTGTCAACCGTCTCTGTCTGAGACTTAGTGTACTGTGCCTACTTCAGGTGGACATCCTTAGCGAGGAGACGATTTTTGTCTCCTTGCTTCTTTATAGCCCTATTGACAGACTTAGAGGATATGGAACCGATCGGTTTTATCTCATAAGAGCTGGTTCCGAGCCTCTGCTCAGATGCTGCGAGTTGTTGCTCTCAGCTGGGCTTCGAGGCAACGGGGGCTTCACCTGATGTAGATGGTGGAGTTGGTGATTTGCCCTTCTCGTTGGGAGTTTTACCCTCAGCAGATTCTCCCTGGTCTGCTTCCTTGGGTGGTGCCTGATCCTCATCATTATCGTCATTATCATCGTTATCGTCGTCATGATGGGAAGGCTGCGATGGGCTGCTGGCATTCTGTTCGGAGGACCTCAGGCTTAGAAGATATAGCATAGCAGATCTTAGGTCCTCGAACGAAGCTAAGTCAGCGGGTTCCCCAAACCCAATGGCTGACTGCAGACTCTGCTCTTCTGCCAGTAAGGACAATGCTGACTGATGTTTGATCAGATCCTCGAGGATATCCCAGTTTAGGAACCTCAGCAGCATTTGTGTCCTTGCCCTGATCGCTACGTCAACCAGGTCCTGATGATCGGATATTTCAAGAATCTGTGCAGAGACTTCTCCTGTGGCTCGGAGACGAGTCTTACACAACGTCGACCATTCAATGGAGACTTCATCAGCCGGTTCCTCAACCTCCTCCGACTGAGTCTCCTCTGAGCTGATACGTTGTACCTTGTCCTTGAGAGTCGCACCCTCGATTCCGGTATCAGCGTCCAGAATGCTTTCCTCCTGAGGTGGTGGAGGAGAAGCAGGCTTTGCTGGAACCTCAGAGGTTCCAGCCTTTGCAAGCCTCTTTCGCTTCGGCGGGTCAGCACGTGGAGGCAATTCAGTAGTAGACCTCTTAAGCTCAGCGGGTCCACGACCGACTGACTTCTCAGCAGCAGCTCTCGTCTTGAATTTGATGAGCTTACTGTCGAAGTATCTGGAATCAGCAAACGATGCATGATTCGATACGGAGTCCTCTATCAGTATGGACATCTTCGTCCCATACAGCAACTTGCCCACACTAATTAGTCTCCTCTCTCCAGACTGTGTGGCGACAAAATTTTGTGCCTGAGCCTTCAGCTCAGTCACATAGAACTCCATCCAGTTAACTTGTACTCTATCAACAATTGCCATCATCAGCTGAAGTCTAGGCTTGGATAGCTGATCGAAGGAGCCGGCAGCGCTCGTCAGGATATGAGTGACGATGTAAGCGAGCCCGCGGTACTCTGGCAAGAGTTGGTTCTTGGGCAATGCGGATTTGAAGGAGAAGTCGTTTCTCCCACAAAACCGATGAACATAAGCATTGAGCTCCTTCTCCTTGTAGCCCACTGGAGATATCCCATAGGCAGGAAGGTCAAACGATGCCTTCAGCGCTGCCCGAATATTAATATCGATGTGGCTGGATTCCCATTTCTGAGGAGCCACTTCCCTCATATACGCGAACTGGGACATCTCTCCATCTGTATCTTCAATGGAACGCCAGTTAAAATAAACTTCTGCCACTTGGCGAGGAAGATACGATCTCGGATGCTTCGTCACGAGAAGCTCAAGGCCAGACTCTTCAAGAGCAGAGAAGATTGGCTCTAAGTATGGAAGGTCTGCCTGATGGAGCACCATCGTCGGTTCGAACTGAACCCTCGACTTGATGATCTCCTCGATGTGGGGTGGGGTCAAAACAATCGCCATGAATATCCGCAAAAAGCTCGTTAGCACTTGAAAATAGAGTAAGTTAGTTCGAGTTTAAGTAGAAGATTAAGAAATTACCGTAGATAAAGAGCTAGAGAGGAAAACAGAGACAGTTTGAAGACAATGAAAACTGAATGCTGAAATTGCTCTAAGTGTGATAATGGTGAAAAAGATAGATTAGAGAAGAAGACGAGTGTTTTTATAAGATATGAATATAAACCGATTTTAATCGGACGGTTGGGATGAAAACTCGCTTTTTAATGACGGCTGTGATCTGATGTTATAAACAAAATAATTATATTAGCACCTAGATCCGCGTAAGATATGCGTAGATAAAGTAAGGTGAGAAGACATGCATTAAATGCGTTGCAGGCAACATTAAAGTCTAAGTTTTTTAAATGAAAATGGTTTCCTACTGACTTAAACCTTAAAAATTAATGGCGGAAAATAAATGCTCATTAAACTACTGAGTGAAAACGACTGATATCATAAATGCGAGCATGCTTCTGAGACTATTAAGTATTTTAACTATGCAAACCTCTTCAGCTGAACTTTTACGATCAGCTGGTTACCGTTAAGACTCAGGAGGATCTTTGTTGTACTGATAACTACGTTCCCCCTTATAGTGTACTGTCTGATTCACCCGATTGAATCAACGTACTAAGTCTTCTGACGTGTCGTACTATTTCCTTCTACTGACTAGACTTAGTAGGATCCAGTAGACCTAGCTCAACTGATAGTTTTCTGAATCTGTTCTCAGCTAGTGGTTTGGTCAGTATGTCTGCCCTTTGTTTGTCAGTATGGATCATTTCCATCCTGATATCCTTCTTCTCAACATGGTCTCTGATGAAGTAGTGTCGGATATCCACGTACTTCTCAACAATCGCACTGGTGGAGTCGCAGTATATGGACACTTCATCCTGAGAAATTCCATAATCTCGCAATTGTTGTCGAAGCCAAAGGATCTGGGCACAACAACTTCCATCAGCCATATACTCAGCTTCAGTAGTGGAAGTCGCTACTGAATGTTGTTTCTTTGAAAACCATGATATCAGCTTGCTGCCTAGGAGCTGACATGTTCTAGAAGTTGATTTTTTATCTATCCTGCATCCTGCATAATCAGCATCAGAATAACCTGTTAGTGTAAGATTATCATCAATAGGATACCATAACCCTGTGTCAGGTGTTCCTTTTAGATATCGCAGAATCTTCTTTGCTGAGTCCAAATGACTTCGCTTGGGATTCGCCTAAAATCTTGCACATACACCTACAACATAAGTTATATCAGGTCTGCTTGCTATTAAATATAAGAAAGAACCAATAATAGCTCTATAATCAGTAGAGTTAACAGAAGCTCCCTCTTTGTCTAGATCGATTTTAAATTTGTATTCATGGGGATCTTGACTGGCTTGCTTGAGTCGCAGCCGAATCTTTTCAGGAGGTCTCGAGTGTATTTGGCTTGGTTGATGAATATTCCTTCAGGTGATTGCTTCACTTAAAATCCAAGGAAATAGTTCATTTCTCCCATCATGGACATCTCGAACTTCTCCTTCATCATTTTCTCGAATTGTTGACATATAGTCACGTTTCTGCTACCAAAAATGATGTTGTCCACGTAGATTTGCACCAATAGGATATCATCCCCTGACTTGATGTTGAACAGGGTGCGATCTATTGTCCCCTTCTGAAAACCTTTCTGAAGCAGAAAGTCTGATAGGGTATCGTACCAAGCCCTAGGTGCTTGTTTTAACCCATACAGAGCTTTCCGAAGTCTGTACACCTGATGTCCCTGCTGAAAGTAGGGCGGTTGTTCCACATAGACTTCTTCCTTTAGTACGCCGTTCAGAAACGCTGACTTTACATCCATTTGACAGACTTTAAATCTTTGATGCGTTGCATAGGCTAGGAACAGATGAATAGCTTCCAATCTGGCGACTGGAGCGAAAGTTTCATCAAAGTCTATTCCTTCTGCTTGACAGTATCCCTTGGCAACAAGTCGAGCTTTGTTTCTGACAATGACATTGTTTTCATCTCGCTTGTTTTTGAAGACCCAATTAGTGCCGATCACATGTTGATGTCTAGGTCTGTCAACAAGCTCCCAAATTTCGTTTCGAACGAACTGGTTCAGCTCTTCTTGCATGGCAATGATCCAATTAGCATCGTTAAGAGCATCCTCTATCGTTTGAGGTTCTTCAGTAGACAAGAAACAGGAGTAGAGTGAGCTTTCTCCTTGGCTCAATCTGGATCTCGTCCTAACAGTTGCTGATGGATCTCCTATGATGAGATCAGAAGAGTGAGCGTCAAGCCATTAACGTCTATCTAAGTTTTGCTTCTTCTTCTGAGATTACTTCTGCACAGTCAACAGGAGTGTTAGGCATTTCAGTAGTGCTATTCTGTGACTGAAGCAATTCAGTAAGAAGGTTAGGATCTACTGAGTTTCCAGGTTCAGGGGCATTTAGCTCAGGAACATCAGTCGTTCCCCCTGAGTTTATATTCTCAGTAGAGGTCTCAGTAACCACTGGGGCTTCCTCATCGATCGTTGTTACCCGATGTTGATTCTGTTCAGTAGAATCAACCAGGTCAGCTACAGTGCTTGCGGGATGAGTCTGGATTTCCTCATCGTCTGACTCAGCATCCTAACAATGCTGGATCTTTTCTGCTTTGTCGTTTAGTGCAAGATCCTGTAGCTTGCTGCTGACATCTTCAGTATTTGTCTTAGATTTCCTGTCCTCAGCAACAAACTCATCAAAAATAATATGAGGGCTTTCCTCCACGCAAAGAATCTGATAGTTAAAAACTCTGAAGGCTTTACTGACTCGAGAGTATCCAAAGAATACTCCTTGATCAGATTTGCTATCAAAGACCTTCAACTGATCTTTCCCATTATTGTGAATAAAGTAAGGACAACCAAAGATATGGAAATGAGAAATAGAAGGAATTCTCCCTTTCCACAGTCCGTAAGGTATCTTCATGTGTTGTTGTGTAAGCAGTGAGCGATTCTGAGTGTAACAGGCGGTGTCAGTAGCATCAGCCCAGAACTTTGAGGTTAGTCCAGAGTCTGCTAGGAGCGTTCTTGCTACTTCTTTAAGTGTTTTGTTCTTACGTTCAGCAAGTCCGTTATACTGAGGGGTACGAGCAGCTGATGTCTCGTGCTTGATTCCCTCTTTATCGTAGTACTCTTTTACTACTGAGTTGAGAAATTATGTTCCTCTGCCTGAGTGAATTCTCTGTATCTTGATGTCCTTTTCCACACTGAGTTTCTTCTGCAGCTTCGGTAACTCAGTCATGACATCAGATTTGTTGGCTATGAAGATGACCCACGATATCTTGAGTAGTCGTCAATAACGACGAGGGCATACTTCTTGCCTCTTATAGTCACTGGAGAAACTGGCCGAAACAAGTCCATGTGTAGCAGTTGAAGGATTCCATCAGTGGAAGGTGACGGAATTGGTGGATTGTTGTTCTTTGTCTGCATTCCCTTCAAGCATGCTTCACAATTTTTGTCTTTGATAAACGCTTCATTGGGCAGTCCTCTGACTTTAGAGTTCTTGGCTAGCTTGTTCATAGTCTTGAAATTCAGGTGACTGAGTCTCTTGTGCCACAGCCATCCTGTTTTATCACTGGATTTTGTCTGAGCAAGTAAGCAAGCCTCAGGTTCTGCGGTTTTCCAATTTTCAACGTAGATATTCTTCTTCCGCAAACCTGATAACACTGTTTTCCCTGTAGATTTGTCAACAACATCACAAATAACTCTATTCAGATTATCACAAAATTGACTGACAGAAAGGAGATTATGTTGAAGTCCTTCAACATATGTTACTCTTGGAACTGAAGCAGTCCCAATGTTCAGTGTTCCGTATCCCCTTGTATAGCCTTTAGAGTTGTCACCAAACTCAATTCTGGGACCATCTTCTTGTACGTAGTTGGTTAGCAGGCTCTTTTGATATGTCATGTGTCTCGAGCAGCCGCTGTCCACAATCCAAGGGTCTTTATGCACCTACAAAACAGAAACAGTTTTAGGTACCCTTTTGTTCAGGTTGGGTCCTTAAGTATTAGTGGGTGATTTCGGGACCCAAATTTGTCTCGGGACTTTAGGAGTCTGAGACTTCTTCTTCTCAACCTCGTCAGCCTTTTTCTCCACAGGACTTGGAGATACTGACCTTCTGGCAGTTTTGGGTTCAGGAGCTTTCTTCTTCTGAGGCTTTGTGCTCCTCCTGACCCTGGGCTCATAATAGTACGAACCATACTGTGCTGGATGCTCATATAGTTGTTCATTGTACTATTCTGCCCACCTGACCTTTTTGGTTCCCCCTGAATTCGATCGTGGTGTCCTGGGGCTAGAACCTTTGGTCAGTTGTTTCTTGTTGCTCGGCTGAGGTGCAATCATCTTCTGTTTGTTCTTCGCCTAAAGTGTTGATTCAATGACCTGAACTTTTCCTGTGACGAACCTATCAACCAGCATTTCTGAGCTTTTCGATGTTGAAGTGGAAGCTTCATGAGTGTAGCCAAGTCCTTCTTTCATGGCTATTGGCCTTTGAGCTCTGAGCATTCTTTCCAACTTCTCTTTAGCTCCTAGGTACTATTCAGTCATCAGTCCTTGCCAGACTTCATCACTTTTCTGAAGTGATTCATAATCTTTTTCGACTTCTGCGAGTTTCTGACTGAGTCAGGCCATTTCAGTATCTTTCTCAGAATTGTCCTTGGTCAAAACTGATAATTGAGTTTCTTAATGCTGAGACTTAGTCATAAGAGATTTAATCTCTTCCTTGAGTCTCACAACTAGATTCTCTGAATCAGTAGAGTCCTGACAATCAGAAGAAAGTCTCTGATTCTCAACCTTTACCTGTTTGTTGGGTGATGATTCAGTCCCCAACAACAGTGCAAAATGTTGGGAGATGATTCAGTCTTTGAGAACTAACTCAGTAGCCCTGTGCTCTGAAAACTTACTGAAGATTTGAAGATCCCAAACCCCTATCTTGATTGATGAACCATTCTGTTATAACTTGTTTTTGTTCTGTCTCTGAGGTTTCAGACTCAGTAGACACTCTGCATCTGGTTCAGGCGCTCAGTAGATTACCTGGCTCAGCACCTGAAGTAGAAGACTCAGTGATACTTGGACTCGGCGGAGAGCGATATGCGAAAGGAGTCGGTGGGCCCGAACTCAACGAGAGGTAGTTCATTGAACTCGAGTTGATCTTCGGAGAGCCGACTCGGTAGGAGCATGCTCTCGAATCGAGAGATCGAGACTCGAGCAACGGTCGAGACGTCTTCGGACCGTCGGATTCTCTAAAAGTCAAATCAGCAGAGTCAATACGAGGAAGAGAGAAGTCACCTTCAGATCTCCTTGAAGTCTGTTCTGTCTCAACCACTTTTCTGAACCTCGACCAATGACAAGCAGCCACCTGTCCTATATCTGTTAAAGCTGCAAGTCAACAACTTTCCAGAAATGGAGGGAAAGGACACTGCTACCATTCTTCGAAAGAGCCGTTAGCTACCCAAAAGAGAGAGACAAAGGATTATCGTCTCCAACCGATCTATCCTAATCTCTGCTCTATAAATAGAGGGATAAAATCAAATTGAAGCTCACCTAAGACACACGAGAACACATACGAACACACGGAGCATTCAGAGAGCAAATCAGCAACGACCTAAGTCTTCTGGAAGAAGTTAGAAGAGACAATCTCCGGCGAAAGACTACATTCCTGCTCATAGGGAACCAAGCTGAATTAGAATCATACAGCCTCTAGTATCCAAGCGACTGAACACGAACTCAAAGTTTATACTTAGCCGTTCGTCGGTCTAGAAGCCACCTTCTTGTTCCCTATCCCTCTAACCTAAGTTCAACCGTTCATATCTATAGCTTAGACGAAGGAGTTCATTCTAAAGTGATCCTTATTGTAAAGGACTCCTTCACTGTTGGAGATTTTTTCAAACACTTAGTTTGATACCTTGTAAACTGAGACTTACTCAGTATAAATCTCAAGACCAGTGTTTGTCCAGTGTACAAACCGGCTGAGACTATCTCAGTATAATACATAGCCTCCTGATCTTTTGGGACAGTGGACATAGGATTGTTGGATCCGAACCACATTAAAAACGCATGTGTTCTGTGTTCTTTATTTAACTGTTGCATTGATTTACTGAGCATTCTGAAAATATCTTTTAAATCATTCAACTGAGTTTCAGTAAGCTTAATCGACTGCACTAATATAACTGAAACTGTTTTGATAAAAAAATTTCCTAACTCAACTGAATTTGGGCCTACACATTTCCGCACTACTGAACTCTATTCTGAACGGTACTGAATTCTGACTCCAGTCAGCTAGCAGGCCTCAGTAGAGTCAGTCACTCTGCCACGCGATTCAGAACAGCTATTCTGGTCTGCTGAACTAGTTCAGTACGACACTCTCCTGAAAAGGACTGTTCGCGTTTTAAGTTGAGAAATCGGTTTTTAGGTGTATTAACCCCCCCCCCTCTACACCTGAACGTTACTCTCGGGACCAACAATTGGTATCAGGGCAGGAGTTCTCTAAAACTCTTGTTATTCTGAAACTGGTCTACTTGAACAGATTCGGAAAACGTTTTCACTGGATATCATTCTTCATTCATATCATTATCTATCATGCCTGATATGTCAGGAATCAGAATGGTACCCATGTTCTCAGTAGATAACTATTGTGTATGGCGGGTCAGAATGGAGGCACATCTGACCTCCCTCCATGACAGCATGACAGAGGTTCTGGAGGACGGACCTATCGTCCTAATGGTCGATAGCGTCGTAGCTCAGGATCCAGCACAAGGAGGAGGTATGGTGACCGGGAAGAAGATCCCCAAAGACAGAAGTATCTTCACCCCTGAGGAGAAGAAGCTTCACAACTTAGATCGCGTCGCCAGAAACGCCATACTGACCACTCTGAGCGATTCTTATCTCGGAAGAGTTCATGACTGCAAGTCCACAAAAGAACTCTGGGATGCTCTAGCACTGCTAAGTCGGGGGACTCAGAAGATCAAAACGAATAAACTCGCGCTGGAACTTCAGAAGTTGGAGAGATTGTCTCTCATGCCGGGTGACACCATTGAAGATCTTAACGTCAGATTTACGGATCTGATGAACTCTATCAACGGGCTGGGAAAGACATTCTCCAACCGAGAGATGAATCTTAAGATTTTGAGGGCACTGCCAGACGGTCACTGGACTCCCTTTGCTACTTTATTACGTCATTCTGATTTAGATATTGTTACTCCTGACCATATCTTTTCAGAACTTAAAGCGGAGGAGTTCGAGTTTGGCTTACCTCAAAAGAAGCAGCGAGCTGAAGCTGACACCTAAGTTGACCATGCCTTTAAAGCATCAGTCAACACAGCAGCTCCAGTGTCTAGCAAGGCTGAACCTTCACTCACTGACATACAAGAAGGAAACTTAGCCAAGAAGTACGTACTGCTTGCCATGAAGTATCAGAAGGAGAAGGAGAGGCGCAGAAAGCTCTCAAGAGTCGTCAGAGACTCTAAGGGTAAGACTGAATATACACTCAAGCGCACTCCTGACTCACATACTTCTGAATGCAGGAAACAAGATGACTCAGCTCAGTCAAAAGACAGTGAAAGCAAAGAAGAAATAGTCACAACATGCTATAACTGCAAGAAGCCAGGACACTATCAGTATGACTGTCCTGAGCTCAGTACTACTGAAAGAGCAGCACACAAAGCAAAAAAGGGAGAAGTTCATCAAGAAGCGACAAGCATATATTGGTGGTGAACTCTCAGACGACTCAGATGAAGTCGATTCCTTCATGGACTCATCAGATGATGAAGCAGCTTTCATGGCCATAGAGCTTGAAGCTGAAGAAGACGCTGAAAAGTGTCTCATGGCAGGAGAAGAGGATGAGGTAAACTCTCACACACCATTTAATTCCTCTTCACACTGCACACACGACACGATTTCAGGTGTAGATGAGAATCTGGACATCGCAATTGCATACGAAGAACTACTCGACGAGCAGATTCAGATGAGTATGCAGCTCAGTAAGACTCTTCAGGAGTTGGATACCCTGAAAGTGGAGAATCAGATACTTTCTCAGGAGAGTCAGGTTGCTACTGAGTTAGAAGGACTTGTGTTAAGACTCAGGGAGGAGATAAACTCTATGATGGCCATGTCTTAGCATCAAGAAGATCAGATCTTAGTACTGACCAATGACTTAACTCAGAAGGATACTGAACTGAGTCTACTGAAGCAAGAGTTGTCAGGACTTCAGACCGAGCATGAATTGCTGAAGAAAAGTGATGATGTCTGGAGAAACCTAATGACAGAGCGGTACATGGGCGCTGAAAAGAAACTTGAAGCAATGCTAGCAAGCAACAAGCCCAAGCATTGTAAGGAGGGACTTGGATTCAGCCATGGATCCTCCTCATCTGCCCCCGTACGCTCAGAAAACCGGCTAGCTGATAGGTTTTTTCAACGGGAGACCATCAATGGAGAGATACTGAACCCCCTAGCCAAGAACAAACAGAAGATGAAGGCACCTCATCCTAGTTATCAGCACTCTGACAAGAAGATCAGCACCAGATCGCCCCAGTTCAGTCAAGGGGGAACCAGCAAAGCAAAATGGGCTGATCAATATGGACCTCCGCAGCTGACTCATCCAGCTTAGTATGGGTCATATTACTATGATCCTATAGTCAGGAGAGGATCCAAAAGTCAGAAGAAGGCAAAGGTCAGTAGTCCACTCACTTAGAAGATCAGGACTCCTGAACCTGAAAAGCCTCAGAAGTCAACATCGACCAGTCCAGTGGTCAAATATGTTGACAAAAGTGGAAAGAAACATGCGAGACCACCGGGGTCGTAAGACAGATATGGGTTTCCAAAACTAACACCTAAGGACCCAAAATCAAAAATAAAGGGTACCTAAATATAATTCTGTTTTGCAGGTGCACAAGGACCCTTGGTATGTGGACAGCGGATGCTCAAGACACATGACGTACCAAAAGGACCTACTGAAGAATTATACTACTGAAGAAGGACCCCGAATCGAGTTTGGAGACAACGCAAAAGGCTATACCAGAGGCTATGGAACACTCAGCATTGGAACATCAACAGTTCCAAGAGTATCATATGTTGAAGGACTTCAGCATAATCTTCTCTCTGTTAGTCAATTTTGTGATAACTCGAATAGAGTGATTTTTTATGCCGGTTTACGTGATGTCATTGATAAATCTACAGGGAAAACAGTGTTATCAGGTTCGCGCAAAAAGAATATCTATGTAGCTGACTGGAACTCAGTTGAACCTGAAGCTTGTTTGTTGGCGAAGAATGACAACAGAACGGGGTGGCTCTGGCACAGAAGACTCAGTAACTCAACTTCAAGACGCTCAACAAATTAGCTAGAAACACTCTAGCAAGAGGACTGCCGAATGAAGTATTCAGCAAAGACACTCAGTGTGAAGCATGTCTGAAGGGAAAGCAAACAAGGAATCAAAATCCACCTGTTCCATCTCCTTCCACTGATGGAATCCGTCAACTGCTACATATGGATTTGTTCGGTCCTGTCTCTCCAGTGATGATCAGAGGCAAGAAGTATGCATTAGTAGTCATTGATGACTACTCGCGCGACACATGGGTCATATTTATTGCCAACAAGTCTGACGTCAAAACAGAGTTACCAAGGCTTCTGAAAAGGCTCAGTGTCGAGAAGAACACCAAGATCATCAAGATACGTTCAGATAGAGGAACTAAGTTCCTAAATTTTATGGTGGAGGAGTTCTGCAAAGCAGAAAGCATAGAGCATGAGACGTCTTCCGCACGCACGCCTCAACAAAATGGGGTTGCTGAGAGGAAGAATCGAACACTCAAAGAAGCAGCAAGAACCCTGCTCGCAGATTCAGGACTCCCAACCAAATTCTGGGCAGAAGCTACTGATACTGCATGTTATACTCAGAATAGATCTCTACTGACAAAGCAGCATAAGAAGACACCATATGAATTATGGAACGGCAGGAAGCCTTCTTTATCTTATTTCCATATTTTTGGGTGTTCGTGCTTTATCCACAATAATGGGAAAGATCAGCTGAAGACTTTTGATAGCAAGTCAGATTAGGGAGTGTTCTTAGGATACTCCCAGGTCAGCAAAGCCTTCAGGGTCTTTAACTATCGGACCCTTTTCGTGGAGGAAAGCCCTCATGTTGTTTATAATGAGTTTTCTACTGAAGACAGGAGCAGAAACTCTAAACCTGAATTTGAGGACATTAGTAAGCAGCTACAGGATCTGAGCTTAAAAGACAAAGTTGAAAAGATCCAGCTATGTTGGGATGGTGATTCAGATGAAGAAACTAAAGATAAGTCTACTGAATCTCAGCCAGGAGCAGAAGTAGCTGAACAGATTGACTCTACTGAACAGAGTCAATCCCAGGTAACTCAGGTCGATGAAGAAACCCAAGTGGTAACTGAGACCTCTATTGAGTATAATAATTCAGGGGGAACTAATGATGTTCCTGAGCTAAATACCCCTGAACCTAGTGACTCAGTAGATCATACTCTTGTAACTGGAATTGCTTCAATCTCGAATAGTACAACTGAAATGCCTAACTCACCTACTATCTATGTTGAACAAATTTCAGATGAAGAGTTGAAGTATTGTAGATCGTGGCTGGATGCTCACACTGCTGATTTAATTATTGGAGATCCTTCAGCAAGCGTAAAGACAAGATCCAGATTCTGTCAAGGAGAAAGCTCCTTATATTCCTGCTTCTTGTCTACTGAAAAACCTCAGTCAGTTGAGGATGCACTTAAAGACGCTGATTGGATCATAGCCATGCAGGAGGAGCTGAATCAGTTCACGAGAAATGAAGTTTCGGAGCTTGTTGATAGACCCCGGCATCAATATGTGATCGGAACAAAATGGGTCTTCAAGAACAAGTGAGATGAAAACAACATCATAGTAAGGAACAAAGCAAGGCTCGTGACAAAGGGCTACTGTCAAGCTGAAGGAATAGATTTCGACGAAACGTTCACTCCAGTTGCAAGATTGGAGGCAATCAGACTATTCCTAGCCTACGCAACACATCAGAGATTCAGAGTCTATCAAATGGATGTGAAGTCTGCTTTCCTGAACGGCGTACTGAAAGAAGAAGTCTATGTAGAACAGCCTCCCGGCTTTCAGCAGGGACATCATGTTTATAGACTCAGAAAGGCTCTGTATAGGTTAAAACAAGCACCCAGGGCTTGGTACGATACCGTGTCTGAGTTTCTTCTTCAAAAAGGTTTTCAGAAAGGCACAGTAGACCACACATTATTCAGCATACGACTGGAAGATGATATTTTACTTGTGCAGATCTATGTAGATGACATCATCTTCGGTTCGAAGAACCTCATCATGTGTCAGCAGTTTGAGAAAATGATGAAGGACAAGTTCGAGATGTCAATGATGGGAGAGATGAACTATTTCCTCAGCTTTCAAGTCAAACAATCTGAGAAGGGAACGTTCATCAATCAAGGCAAATACACTCGAGACCTCATCAAGAAATTCGGTTGCACATTTGGCAAACCAATCAAGATCCCGATGAACACGAACATGAAAATTGATCTTGATAAAGAGGGAGTATCAGTAGACCAAACTGAATTTCATGCTATTATTGGTTCTTTATTATACTTAACAGCTACTCATCCTGAAATAACTTATGTTGTAGGTGTTTGCGCTCGATTTCAGGCGAATCCGAAGCAGAGTCACATGGACTCAGCAAAGAAGATTCTCTGCTATCTCAGAGGAACACCTGACATGAGTTCATGGTATCTAGTTGATGATAATATTGAACTAATTGGTTATTCTGATGCTGACTATGCAGGATGTAGAATTGACCGAAAGTCAACTTCTGGAACGTGTCAGTTCCTTAGCAGTAAGCTGATCTCATGGTTTTTAAAGAAACATCACTCAGTAGCTGCGTACACTACTGAAGCTGAATACATGGCTGCCGGAAGTTACTGCGCCCAAATCCTTTAGCTGAGACAGCAGCTACGCGACTATGACGGCATTCAGAATGAAGTGCCGATCTTCTGCGACAGTACCAATGCTATTGCAATCACTCAGAATCATGTACTTCATACGAGATGCAAGCACGTGGACATTAGACATCACTTCATTCGTGACCATGTCGAAAATAAGGATATCAGGATGGAAAAGATCCATCCCCGACCATCAAAGGGCGATATCTTGACCAAGCCTCTAGCTGAAGCGATTCTAGAGAACTTTCAGTAGAGCTAGGTCTTCCGGACCCTTCTAACTCCAGTCAGTAAGTAGGATTCAGGAGAGGAGCATTCAGTAAGGGGGAATGTTCACTCTCGATGCGAGTAAAATCGATGCGTAGAGACTCAGCAACCATCTACAAGAGGTATCAGCTGAATACGATGTTCAGCTGACAGGTTTGCGTATCTCTACTCAGTAGCTAATAGAACAGTTCTATGCATTTATGATTCAGATTCAGCATCGTATTCAATGCCTTAGAAAATGTCATTTAATATTAACGGTTTACATTTAATACACATTCTATGTAAAAGCATGTTGAACTCTGCAACGCATTAAATGCATGTCGTATCAAGTTACTTCTTTCGCTATATACAACTGTATTTTGACTTAGGCGGCTAATATGATCATTGCCTATTTTATAAAACTTAATTCTAGCCGTCCATCTCAAAAAGCGCATTCAAACTTAACCATTGATATTTAACTGTTTATCTTCCTTAAGATATATATACACGTTCAAATGTTTGAAACCGCCATTTTTAAACTGCATATCCTACGAACCCTAGATTTTCTGAGATATCTCCAACTCCGCAACAAAACTAATTTTCTATCTACTCAGAAAAATCTTTGGTAACTTTGAATGATCATTCAGTACCATATACGTTTATTTTTCTTGTATTTTATTGGATACTGATGTATATTGTGTTTGCAGATTACAAAAATGACAGGAAATGTTGTGTATGCTCCGGTTGATATGCAAGAGATCCTTGAGAAGGATCGGGTCTGGTGCGAACCAGTCATGGAGTTCGACGCTTGCGACCTGGATTATATGGAGGAGATCTTCTTCGCCCTTCGAGAGACCGGGCTCGAAGGTTTCTTGACGAGGAAGCCGATGTTCTTCCTCCCGCGCCAAGTAGTTGTGGTCTACCTGAACTCAGACTTAGTAGACGGAGACATCCGAGGCCGCTTTGTTGTTCATTCAGTAGGTGACCCCTCGCGTACTGCTATTGAGGTCAAGCAGATGTCCATCCGCGAAGCTCTCCAGAGAAGCGTCAATCTACCCAACAAAGGATTCACCATTGTTGTGTACAAAGACGATCTTATGGATGAATACCTGATAGAATTTTGTGGGAAACCGACGACCTTCAGAGCCGCATTTCCTAAGAATGCCATGCTCCCACAATACAGAGTCTTGGCCTACGTCGTGACTCAGTTGCTAACGAGTCAAGCCGGCTCCTTTGATCAAGTATCTAGGCCCAAGATCCAGCTGATGATGGCCATACATGACAGAGCGAAGATCAATTGGACGGAATTCTTCCTTAAAGAATTCATGACGCAGTCAGCCAAGTTCGACAAAACAACCAGACGGCTGAGCGTCAAAGGCAAGCTTCTGTAGGTCTGAAGCTTTCCGTAATGATCAAAGACTTCTGCGGATCGGACAACATTACCTTCATTGATAAGCAGTATTTCAACGTGAAGAAGGGCCAATTCCAGAACAGGGCAGCGGCCCTTCAGCAGATCGGTTCAGGGCCCGCTGATCCCAAAATCGGGACTCAGAAGACCTCCACACCAACCAAGAAGAGGTCCCCTCCCAAATCTACTCCTAAGAAGCTGAAGAAAGTCAGTGAGGTCGTGCCGGAGGCAGAGCCTGAGGCAGTTGTTGCTGAGCCTCCTCTGCAATTGAGGGATGAACCTGAGTCGTCCGAGAAAACACCATCGGTGGATAAGGCAGTCTCCACTGAGCATGGTGAAACCATGGACCAAGGGGTCCAAGCTGAAGATGTCCAAACTCTGGAAAGCACCTTGGATGTTCAACCACTCAGCAGTATTCCATCTGCTGAGAAGCAGTCGTCTCAGATAGAGGTAGAAGACTCGGAGACAGCCTCAGAATCATAATCGATCGGGATGGTGGCCTCAGCTCTCAAATCACGAGCCTCCCGAGAGATAGTTGAACTGATTCCATAGATAGCCGCCCACAACGATCTGGTATTATTAGCAAGGCAGGCTAGGCTCCATATGCTAATCAGGTTCCAGGAGTGGCACAACCTGAAACGACTCATCATCCACCACTCATGCGAACAGCTTCATGAAGAGGAGCTGATAATCAGGGGGAAGATTGGCTACTCAGAGCCATCTGACCTCGGGACTCTAGAAGACCTGAGGGTTGTAATGCTTGCAATGCTGAATGACAAACAACCAGTCTCAGCATCTGCACCCTCAGATGGGTCTGACCCCGACGGTCAGGACCCACCCCGTGATTCAGGCCCTGAGAAGCCTGATGAGGGATCTCAACTGGACAAGGATGCTCCAACATCCACTGCTGAACCGCCGCTCAGCATCCTTGGTCCAGGGCAGTCGGCGGCTGGTACTTCGAAGGCAGTTGAACCTTCACAGCTTCTTCTTGAATCTGCCTTTGAAGTAGCGCCCAGCCCGAGAAGCCGACGGTCGAAGTCAGTGGCCAGGGCACTGAGGAACCAAGGTACTCAGAATCGTCTACTCGCCCGCATCATCCACAAGACGTGGAGGCAAACCACTGAGGCTCAAAGGGCTGAACTCGAAGGACTCAGAACTGCTATTCAAACATCTCTAGTCCCGAATTTCTCCACCATTCTGACAAACGTGCTTGCCGCTCAAAGAGCCGACTTTGATGAACATCTGAAGACGATTCAGGCTGGCCAGGCTCAATTTCTAAAAGACTATAAGGCCTCCCAGACAGCACATACTGAATCCGTCACCTCTATCTCTCAAGCCGCTGACCTCAGACTCCAAACAATTCAGAAGGCGATCGAAGAGAGAGTGGAGAAACAGCTGAAAGAGTTCCAGACAGCAGCCGATGCCTCTCACAAGAAATACAGTGCTCAGCTCACTAAGGAGAGGAACGAGCTGCATGAGAAGCTGACTAAGCTACACAAAGCCTTAGATGATCTAGCTGAAGCTTACAAAAGTGCGGACGACAGAAGGTATCGGTTCCCCCCCCCCGAGTAAGTTTGCTGATGCCAATAAGGAGGAAGGAATAAGAGAAGGAAAAGCAGCTAAGGAACTGGTACTGAAAGCACCGAAGAGAGCAAGGTCAGTAGCAGGGGCAACTCAAAGTCAGACATCTGCCCCCACTGGACCCACTCCCGGTCGGCGAGGCCCGGGGTGTCTCGGCGGCGAGCGGCGTAGTATCTGCTGAGACTGGCCCAAGCGGCTCAGGACCCAAGGAGGTAGCTACTCAGGCAACCCAAACACCCTCTGACATTATCAAAGAGGTTGCTGAGTACGCTGACGAGTCAGAAGAGGAAGAAGCTCCTCTACCTCCCCCAGTTGCCGGGAAAGGCAAGAAAGTCATGACGATTCCTACCCCTCCCTCCAAGAAGAAAGGACCCAGGAGGTATATTACTCCGGAGGAGGAAGCTCAAATAGCTCCTGACGAAAAGTTAGCAAGAGAAATAGCTGAAGCTGCGAACAAGCCCAAGAAGAAGCCTGCTGAAGGCAAGACTAAGGCTCCAGCTGGAGGTAAAAAGACTGGACCTAGGCTGCCTCCTGGAACACTGAAGCTCAGTGATGAAGCTGACAAAGAAAAGGAGAAGGAGAAGCAGCAGCAGCAGTAGACTACTGGACAGTAGGGCACCTCAACAGAAAAATCTACCACACCTACTGACTCAGAAGAAGAGCCTCACAAGCCCTCCTATGTCGCCTCTAAGGAACAAGAGCTTGAAATGGATGAATATGGGCTCAGATGGAGAGGTACTTGTACAGAGGAGAAGAAGCTAGGCAAATTGAAGCAGCTCAAGAAAGGTTAAGGCTAGCAGACCTTGAAGCTCTAAGGCTGAAAGTTGAACAAGAAGCAAGTTATAGGATTCTTGAGAAAGCTGACATTCCATACAGATACAGAAAATTCAGGAAGCCTACTGATCTCAAGATACATAGATGGCCAAGAGTTGATGAGTGGATGCCGTGGGAAGTAACTAAGAGGTGGGAGTCGCTGAAAGCTGAATTTATCAAGCGAAATTATTTCTGGAGGTTCTGGGCTGAAAAGCACAAATCAGTAGCCTTTGTTGAATGGGTCATGAGAGCAGACTTAGAGATGTACGCCAGACTTCAGAAGGCTGTCAAAGACAAAGTAGACGTTAGAGTACCTGCTCCCAGAATCTTGCCGCCCCCACTGAGACTAGACGGCTCTGTTCATTATGGAATGATTGAGAAGGAAGTGAAGCATGCTGCTGAAGCCATGTTCTTAGATGAAGAAGATCCAGCTGACTTCGCTGAGATACTGAAGCTGAGGAAGGTCACTTCCCGGATGTATGGACTGTCTCTTCCTGAAACCCAATCAAAGGACTTCGAAGACAGGATTAAGCGGTTCATATGACTATCTTGCTTCTATATTTTTTTGTATCTTATTTTTGCTCTTCTTAGTGTAGCAGACGATGTAACTGTACTGAATTTCTTCAATATCTATAAAACATCTCTGTTATTGGCTCTGATAATTCCTTATTGTCTAAATAGCCTTGTTTGTTTATGCTTAACACTCAGAATCACTGAAGTGATTACTGACTCACACACTCACAGTTTTTGCTTAGCTAGATTCTGATAGATTGCTCAGTAGATTACCTGGCTCAGCACCGGAAGTAGAAGACTCAGTGATACTGGACTCAGCCGGAGCAGTATACTAAAAGGAGTCAGTGGAACTGAACTCAACAGGAGTAGTTCATTGAACTCAGAGTTGATCTTCAGTAGAGCCGACTCAGTAGGAGCATGCTACTGAATCAGAGATCAGACTCAGCAACGGTCAGACGGTCTTCTGACTGTCAGATTCTCTAAAAGTCAAATTAGCAGAGTCAATACGAGGAAGAGAGAAGTCAGCTTCAGATCTCCTTCAAGTCTGTTCTGTCTCAACCACTTTTCTGAACCTCGACCAATGACAAGCAGCCACCTGTTCTATATCTGTTAAAGCTGCAAGTCAACAACTTTCCAGAAATGGAGGGAAAGGACACTGCTACCATTCTTCAAAAGAGCCGTTAGCTACCCAAAAGAGAGAGACAAAGGATCGTCGTCTCCAACGGATCTATCCTAATCTCTGCTCTATAAATAGAGGGATAAAATCAAATTGGAGCTCACCTTAGACACACGAGAACACATACGAACACACAGAACATTCAGAGAGCAAATCATCAACGACATAAGTCTTCCGCAAGAAGTTAGAAGAGACAATCTCCGGCGAAAGACTACATTCCTGCTCATAGGGAACCAAGCTGAATTAGAATCATACAGCCTCTAGTATCCAAGCGATTGAACACGAACCCAAAGTTTATACTTAGCCGTACGTCGCTCTAGAAGCCACCTTCTTGTTCCCTATCCCTCTAACCTAAGCTCAATCGTTCATATCTATAGCTTAGACGAAGGAGTTCACTTCCGAACTGATCCTTATTGTAAAGGACTCCTTCACTGTTGGAGAGTTTTTCCAACACTTGTTTGATACCTTGTAAACTGAGACTTGCTCAGTATAAATCTCAAGACCTGTGTTTGTCCAGTGTACAAACTGACTGAGACTATCTCAGTCTAATATATAGCCTCCTGATCTTTTGGAACAGTGGACGTAGGATTGTTGGATCCGAACCACTTTAAAAACGCCTGTGTTCTGTGTTCTTTATTTTACTATTGCATTGATTTACAGTGGACGTAGGATAGTTGAATGAGTTTCAGCAAGCTTAATCGACTGCATTAATATAACTGAAACTGTTTTGATAAAAAAGTTTTCCTAACTCAACTGAATTTGGGCCTACACATTTCCGCACTCTCGAACTCTATTACGACGGCATGCGAATTCGACTCCGGTCGGCTAGCGATGCCTCGGTAGAGTCAATCACTCTGCGCCACGCAATTCGGGAACGGCTTATGCAGTCTGCTTGAACTCGTTCGATGCGACACTCTCCTGAAAAGGACTATTCGCGTTTTAAGTTGAGAAATCAGTTTTCAGGTGTATTCACCCCCCCTCTACACCTGAACGTTACTCTCGGGACCAACACTGTTCCAGTTCCTGAATAGTTCTGCTGAAGTCTCTGCTCAGCTGAATCTGCTCCTCTAGTAGATCATCATATGTGTTGGTCCCGAGTGTACGGTCAGGTGTAGAGGGGGGGGGGTGAATACACCTAATTTGATTTCTCAACTTCGAACTCGAACAGTCCTATTCAGGATGGTGTCTGGCCCAAAGCGATTCGGCCGGACGGTGCATAATTACGAATCGAGTTAAAAGGCTAAGATGTACGACTCGGTCGAGATGCGCTAGCCGACTAGGTCGAAATTCGTATCTACGATAAGAGTTCGGTGCGCGGAATAGTGTAGGCCCAAATCGGTTTTTGTGAGAAAACGTTTTAAGTCTCGGTTCGATAGATTAAAAGTTCGATATCTTTGAGACGGTTGATTGATTTTAAATATGATGTTCGGTATGAATAGTAAAATCAATGCAACGATTAAGAAAGCGATAAGAGACACGGGATTTTTAAAGTGGTTCGGATATCGCTCAAATCCTACGTCCACTTGTCCCCGAATGATCGGGAGGCTATTTATTATCCCGAGTTAGTCTCGGTCGGCTTGCACCTTTGGGCAAAGCCGCGTCTTGGTTTTTATGCGATCCAAGTCTCGGTTTACAATACTATCAAACTTAAAGTGTTTGACAAACTTCTCCAACAGTGAAGGAGTCCTTATACAATAAGGATTGGGTTCAAATGTGAACTCCTTCGTCTAAGCTATAGATAAGAACGGTTGAGCTTAGGGTTAGAGGGATAGGGAATATGAGAGTAGCTTCTAGATCGACGAACAGCTGAAGGTAAGCTTTGAGTTCGTGTAACGTTGATTTGGATACTAGAGGCTTTATATGTCGGTATAGCTTGATTCCCTATGAGCTAGAATGTAGTCTTTTGCCGGAGATTGTTCTTCAAGTTCTTGCTAAGACTTTGTTCTTTGGAATTCGCTCTTTTTCGCGCTTTCTCGTGTTCTTGGCGTTTTTCAAATCTTGAATGATCCCTCTATTTATAGAGCAGAGATTGAAATAGATCCGTTGGAGACGATCTTCTTCTCTCTCTCTCTTTTTGGTAGCAAACGGCTCTTTTGGTGTAGGTAACGAGTGTACTTTCCCACCTTTTTAGGTAAAAGGTTGACTTGCGGCTTTAGCGGTGAGAAGACACGTGTATACTTGTCATTCGTCGAGGTGGATGGAGTGGTTGAGATAGCACGAGACTTCGAGACGGGCCGAAGGCCGACTTCTCTCTTCCTCGTACATGACAATGCCGATTGTCTTTCAAAAGATTCGGCAGATCCCGAAGACTATCTCGCCGTTCTTTGAGTCGACCTTGTATTCGGTAGATAGGCTGCCTGAGATAAGTCTACGAAGATCAGCTACGAGTTCGATGAACTACTCTGCCGAGTTCGGTTCAACCGACTCTCTCGATATCTTTGCTCTCCGCAAAGTCTAGTATCATCGAGTCTTACGCACCGGTGCTTTGAGGCAAATAAGCTGCGGCGCCTTGACCGGGAGCGAGTGTCTGCCGAGTGCGAAACCTCGGAGACAAAACGAGATACAAGGGAATGGTTCATCATTCGAGATAGGGTTTTGGGATCTTCAAATCTTTAGACAAGTACGAGCACAAGGCTGCGAGCTTAAGATCGGTGTCTAAGACCGAATCATTTCCCATTTGAGTGAAACAGATCTTGAGGATGGAATCATCACCCAACAATTTCCCCCTATTTGATGATGCCAAAACCTATTATCTATGTCCTATCAACTATGCTTAAACACTAACTTACTCGAAAACAGAGCTCCTTACAAATATTACAAGTAGGATCGGTGGAGTTGTGCGGTAAGTGCTAGACTACGAGGGAGACAAGGGCGAAACAATTTCCCCCCTTTACAATAATTTCCCCCATGCAACAATTTCCCCCTAAGAGAAATAATAACTCTACGAAAGTCTAGTCTATCGGAGAGCTAACCGAGCAAAAGCGACAAGTAAATAAACAAAGTGTGTGTGTGTCGGTAATCACTTGATGATTCGAGTGTTAAAGCATAAAGTAAACACGACTATTTAGACAACAAGTAGTTGTCAGAGCCAAAAGAAGATTTGTATATATATGATAAAAAGTTCAGTACATTACAAATCTTGCTAAGCTAAGAAGAGAACTAAGAAGGAGAACCCTTAAACTGCTGAATCCTATTCATGAAACCTTGGGATTTATCTTCAGGCAGTGGGACTCCATACATTACCGAACGTGTTCTTCCTCGGCTTCGGGTATTCGGCGAAGTCTGTTTGGTTCATCTTGTTCTAGACCTCTATTCAACGCAGCATTCTTCACTTCTTGTTCAATCATTCCGAGATGTACTGAGTCGTCTTATCTTCTGGGTGGAGGAATGATCCTTGCTTCAGGAACGCTTACTACTACCCCTTCGATTCTTGCTGCGTGCGTATATGGGTAAAGATCGGGTTCGGTAATGGTCATCCACTCGACATAGGCATCGGCCTTAGACATTTCGAGCGAGAATCGCGAGAAATAATTTCTCTTGATAAACTCTATCTTGGCCGATTCCCATCTCTCGATTGAGCCGAATAGGCATCCATTCGTCCGATCTCGGCCATCTATGTGTTTTCGAGATCCTTGGGCTTCTTGAACCTTCGTATCGATAAGGAATGTCGGCTTTCGAAGGAACTCTCGGCATGGCCTCTTGTTCGATGCGCTTCTCGAGTGCCTCAAGGTGCGCCAAATGTATCCTCTGCTCGGCGGCCTCTATCTGTCTAGCTTCCTCCCCTCGTAGAGATATCTATCCATCCGAGCGAAGATTTCTTCAATTTACGCATCTTGCTCTTGAGGCTTCGAGGGAGCTTGTTCGGAGTCGGCGGAGGTGCTTGGATTTGGTTTTGGATGTACCTTCTTTGCTCGGTGCCTTTTTCTTTGTTGCCTCTCCCTATCTTCATCATCTTCAATTCCGAATTTTACGGGAGGCAATCTAGCAGGCGCCTTCTTTTTTTCCACCGCGTCTTTGGTGCCTTAGTCTTTCCTTTAGCGAGGCTTAGACTTTGGTTTGTTAGGTAGCTTTAGCATCGGCGATCTCCCTTGCCGGCTTCTCATCGGCGGTAATCCGAGCCTCCTCCTCGGTGAGATGTATCTCTTGGGTTTCTTTCTTTGGAGGGGTCGGGAGTTTCGAGAATTTTCTTACCTTTGCCTTGAACGAGGTGGAGGTAGAGGGACTTCTTCATCATCATCCGAGTCCTCTCCGAGTCCTCTTTCTCTTGAGCATACTACTGCAACCTCCTTGATGATATCAATGGGAGTCCGGGTTGTATAAGTAGCACGGGGATCTCGAGCCGCTTGGGCCGGTCGCAGTGTGCTCGCAGCCTGGGACACCACGGGCCTCACCCTTCGAGTCGAGTGCAGTGCGGGATGACTTCGGTGTAGCTTCCCCCTTAGATTTTGGACTTTTGGTGGAGGTCGGCTTCTCGGTACTCTTCTTTCCTTCTCTTTCTTCAGTTCTCTTTCCTTCCCTTTTTCCTTCACTTTCCCCCTTTTTGGCATCATCAATGAGCACCGGGGTAGGGACTAGGGCCGACTTCTTCGGACTTTTGTAGGAGGTTGACAACTCATCAAGACGATGGTGGAGCTTAGTCGAGCCTCATGCAACTCGTTCCTCTCCATGGTAAGGTCCGCCTTGTATGCTTGCTTGTGAGAGAGGTCATTGCTTCCTTGAAGTCTTTCGGCTTCTCGGCGATCTTATCCTCCGGGACCCGGTTGAATGTTGTCTAATCGATCTCGGTGGCACGGGCTTGTTCGAGCAATAGGCTGCAGTATGAGCCGAGTTTAGGAGCACGAAAATCTTGAAGTAGTTTGGCTTGGCTCTCTCGAAAGATCCTAAGCCGAGATTCAAAGTTGGTCTGTCTGTGAGCGAATGCTTGAGTGACAATTTCGGAGACATCGGGGGCGGGCGATTGGGACATTGAGGATTTCGGCCCTTGAAGCTCGGTAGATGTGGCTTCGGCGAGCCTTCTTCCAAGCTACGTGGATTGCCTTGGCGAGGGCACGGTTACGAGTGCCTTGGCTTTGTAGAGCCTTTGCCACGAGACTTGGAGCGTCGATGATGCGGGCAGGGCGCTACCTCGAAATCGATTTCGGCGGGAGGCCGAGCGAGGCTCGTTGATGAGGTACCGGTCGTCGACTTCTCGGAACCAAGGATGCCGAGTGGACGCCGAGGTTCTTCGGTAATTTGTGTATCCTTGTCCTCGGAGAGTTCCCTCATCGGGCTTTCCGGGGCTCGAATCACTTTGGGTGGGTCGTCATGGTCGACCCATCCGAGGGTCTTTGGGCCGGAGGCGAGCGTCGATCATGAATCATGGCCGGCATCGCAGCCCTCGGATTGTCCATTGAGCTGAGGTCTTCGGGCTCCGAATAGCCTTATCTCCTCTCTCGGTCTCAATTCCTCTTCATGCAGGTGGCGACGGGGAGTAGTGGAGGACTAGGCGCGATAGAGCGAGGCCACTCCCGATGTCGCGGCAACATGTGGAGCCTTGCCGACTTGGCGATGAGCAACAAGTGCGAGTAGTCGGCAAGCTCCGGAACCGGTTGAAGAATCTCTCGGGATGCTCCCGGATATAATCACTTTGAAGCTTCCATCCCGATTGTTTCTTCTTCGGACGCCGTCTCGGATTCGTCGATTGGTGGAGACGTCGAGTCTCGGCGAGGTGCCGCATTGCTGAGTGGAGGAAGCTGCGAGGGGGCTGTCAAGGCGCCGAACTTCTTCACTTTGAGCTTCGGTAGCCTCCTCTTGTTCCATCTCTTCGGATGCTTCGGTGGAGACGATCTTCTCCAGCGATTGAGTCTTCTCGAAGACTCGACTCATCTATCGGCCTGCGGGGTGAGTAGTCTGCTAAGTGGCTGTTCGGCGGGGGCCTCGGGTTCGGCGAGGCACCTCGACGGCTTTCTTCGGTTTCTTAGCCGGTGCCTTCGGGGTTTTTGCTTTGGAGGCATTCTCCTCTTACGTGGAGTAGCCTTCGAGATTCGATCTCTGGCGAAGGACGACCCGATTCTTTGAAGGGCCGCGGTTCGGTTATGAAACCGAATCTTCTTGACATTGAAGTACTCCTTGGCGTCATATGTGATGCGCTCGAGCCACAGTAGTCTTCAATCATCACTGACAGTTTGAGCCCGTAGAGTAGCTTTCCTTTTGAGCTCAGCATGCGCGTGGGCTTGTCAAATTTAGCCTGCTTGGATCATGAACTCCCGAATGAAGAACTCAGTCCGGTTAACCTTGGCGCGATCATATATGGCCATCATCGGGTGGATCTTAGGTCGCGAGACCTGATCGAATGATCCCGGCTGGCTCGTCGGCAGCTGCGTGACGATATAGGCCAATGCTGCATCTTTGGGGAGCATTGCGTTCTTCGGGAAGGCAACTACGAAGGTAGTCGGCTTGCCACGAAAATACCGTCGGTATTCATCTACCGAATTGTCGTTGTAGCCTTATCGTGCGATACCTTCGGATGGAAGATTGAAGCTTTTCTTCGGGGGCTTGCTTTATCGACATACGCCCCGGAATCTTCGGCGTCGCCAATCGCGTGAACAACGAAACTTACCATAATATCGCCTTTGACGGGGCGGAGTTCGGATACTGCTACGCCACTTGTCGAGGAAGGAAGAAAGTAGGCGTCCTCGATAAGAACTCTTCTAGTCCGGACGCTCGGAGGTACGTGAATAACTTCCTCCATGTATTCGAGCTCGCAAGTATCGAACTCCATGGCCCGGTTCGCACCGGACACGGCCTTTCTTGAGGATCTCCTCTATCTTGTCGGGACCGGTTACAAAGATACCAGCCATCGTAATCTGTTACAAGAAATTTATCGATACCGGATTCTTGGATAGAACAGTATATATATATATATATATATATATATATATATATATATATATATATATATATATATATATCGATTACGAATAATAAAATAAGCTATCGTAACGAGTTCTAATATGTATACCGGTGAGAAATCTAATGCTTTAGAAGGATATAATGCGAAATACGGATGAGATTCGTTCTAAAAGATGCTTGATTTCTTGGACTTGAAAGATTTGTATGCTAATGGCGGTTTCTAGGATATGATCAAATATATATATCTAACGAGAAGACGAACAATTATTTGATCAAAAGGCTAAGTTTAAAAGCGCTTTTAGAAAGGACGGTCAAGATTAGACGTTATATAATAGGCAATGATCGCATAAGCCGCCTAAGTCAAAAGACGGTTGTAAAATAACCTAAGTGGTAGCTGCGAAAAAAGACATGCATTAAATGCGCGCGAGTTCGGCAAACTTATGTATGGAATGTCGTGCAATAAATGAAATTCGTTAATAATAAAGACAAACCAAAAGATATTAAATATCATGCTTTGAATCTTTGACATAAATGCAAAGTTCGAAATACAAGTTACTACGAGTAGAGATACGCAAACACGTCAGTGAACATAGTAGTCGGCCGATACCTCGTGTAGATGGTTTACGAATCTCTACGTCTTGCGAATACATTCGCATCGCGAGAGTGAACATTCCCCCTTACTTGAAATGTCTCTCTCCTGAAACCTCTTCTTGGCCCGGGGTCGGTAGGGTCCAACAGAACCTAGCTCTGCTGAAAGTTCTCCGAATGCGGATTCGGCTAGAGGCTTGGTCGGTATATCGGCCCTTTGTTTGTCGGTATGGATCTTTTCCATCCTCGATATCCTTCTTTTCGACATGGTCACGAATGAAGTGATGTCGATGTCCACGTGCTTGCATCTCGTGTGTAGTACGGGATTACGAGTGATTGCAATGGCACTTGGTACTATCGCGAGAAGATTGGCACTTCATTACGAATGACGTCATAGTCTCTCATTCTTTGTCTCGGCCCAAAGGATTTGGGCGCAACAACTTCCAGCAGCCATGTATTCAGCTTCAGTAGTCGACGTAGCTACTGAGTGCTGTTTCTTTGAGAACCATGAGATCAGCTTGCTGCCAAGGAACTGACATGTTCCTGAAGTTGATTTTCGGTCAATTCTATATCTGCGCATAGTCGGCATCGAATAGCCGATTAGTTCAATATTATCATCAGCTGGATACCATAAACCCATGTCAGGTGTTCCTCGGAGATAGCGGAGAATCTTCTTGGATGAGTCCATATGGCTCTGCTTGGGATTCGCCTGAAATCGAGCACAGACACCTACAGCATAAGTTATGTCAGGGCGGGTAGCTGTTAAATATAATAAAGAACCAATTATAGCACGGTATTGAGTTTGGTCTACTGATACTCCCTCTTTATCAAGATTTATCTTCATATTCGTGTTCATCGGGATCTTGATGGGTTTGCCGGATGTGCAGCCGAATCTTTTGATGAGGTCTCGAGTGTATTTGCCTTGGTTGATGAATGTTCCCTTTTCAAATTGCTTGCCTTGAAAACCAAGGAAGTAGTTCATTTCTCCCATCATCGACATCTCGAACTTGTCCTTCATCATTCTTTCGAATTGCTGACACATAATAACATTCTTCGAACCGAAGATAATGTCATCCACATAGATCTGCACGAGTAATAGGTCGTCTTCCAGTCGAATGCTGAACAACGTGCGATCTACTGTGCCCTTCTGAAAACCTTTCTAAAGAAGAAACTCAGACAGGGTATCGTACCAAGCCCTGGGTGCTTGTTTTAACCCGTACAGAGCCTTTCTGAGTTTATATACTTGATGTCCCTGCTGAAAGCCGGGCGATTGTTCCACATAGACTTCTTCTTTCAGCACGCCGTTCAGGAACGCAGACTTCACATCCATTTGATAGACTCTGAATCTTTGATGTGTTGCGTAGGCAAGGAATAGTCTTATGGCCTCCAATCTTGCAACTGGAGCAAATGTTCCATCGAAATCTATTCCCTCGACTTGACAGTATCCTTTAGCCACGAGCCTTGCTTTGTTCCTGACTATAACGTTGTTTTCATCTCGCTTGTTCTTGAAGACCCATTTGGTTCCAATGACATGTTGATGTCGGGGTCTGTCTACAAGCTCCCATACTTCGTTTCTCGTGAACTGATTCAGCACTTCCTGCATAGCAATAATCCAGTCAGCATCTCTAAGTGCATCTTCAATATTCTAAGGCTCTTCAGTAGACAAGAAGCAGGAAAATAATGTGCTTTCTCCTTGACAGAATCTGAATCTTGTCTTGACATTAGCTGAAGGATCTCCAATGATCAAATTAGGAGTGTGAGCATCCAGCCACGATCTACGATGTTTCGAGCTCTTCATCGAAATTTGTTCAACACGAGATAGTAGGTGAGTTAGGCATTTCGGTTGTACTATTCCGAGATTGAAGAATTTCGGTGATAAGAGTATGATCTACTTGAGTCACCGAGGTTCGGGGGCATTCGGCTCGGGAACATTACTAGATGTTCCCCACGAGTTGTTATTCTCGGTAGTGGTCTCGATTACCTCTACGGTTTCCTCATCGACTCGAGTTACACGGGATTGATTACGTTCGGGAGAATCAATGCGCTCGACTACTTGCTCTGTTGGTTGAGATTCGATAGATTTGTCTTCGGGTTTCTTCGTCCGAATCATCATCCCAACATAGCCTGGATCTTTTCGATTTGTCCTTTACGCTTAGATCCTCGTAGGCGTCTACCGATGTCCTCGGATTCGGAATTTGAGTTATTGCTCCTGTCTTGATAACAAACTCGTTAAACACAACATGAGGGCTTTCCTCCACGCAAAGGGTCCGATAGTTGAATACTCTGAAAGCTTTGCTGACCCGAGAGTATCCTAAGAACACTCCCTGATCTGACTTGCTATCAAAAGTCTTCAGCTGATCTTTCCCATTATTGTGGATAAAGCATGAACGACCAAAGATATGGAAATAAGATAGAGAAGGCTTCTGCCGTTCCATAGTTCATATGGTGTTCTCTTATCTTTGCTTTGTCGGTAAAGATCGGTTACGAGTGTAACATGCGGTATCGGTAGCTTACGCCTGGAATTTGGTTAGGAGTCCCGAGTCTGCGAGTAGAGTCCTAGTTGCCCTCTTTTAGAGTTATGTTCTTTCGTTCGGCAACTCCATTCTGCGAGGTGTGCGTGCGGTGAAGTCTCATGCTCTATTCCTTCTGCTTTGCAGAACTCCTCTACCATGGAATTAAGGAACTCAGTTCCTCTGTCTGAACGTATTTTTCTGATCTTGGTGTTCTTCTCGACACTGAGCTTTTTCAGAAGCGTTGGTAACTCTGTTTTGACGTCGAGACTTGTTGGCAATGAATATGACCCACGTGTAGCGCGAGTAGTCATCTATGACCACTAATGCATATTTTACGCCTCGATCGTCACTGGGGAGAGCTGGACCGAACAAATCCATATGTAGCAGCTGAAGGATTCCATGCGTGGAAGGCGATGGAACCGGAGGATTTTGATTCCTTGTTTGCTTTCCCTTCGAGACATGCTTCACACCGAGTGTCTTTCTTTGAATACTTCATTCGGCAATCCCCTTGCTAGAGTGTTTCTTGCTAGCTTGTTGAGCGTCTTAAAGTTGAGATGAGTGAGCCTTCTATGCCATAGCCACCCCGTTCTGTTTTCATTCTTCGCCGAGCAAACAAGCTTCGAGTTCGGTGAGTTCCGATCGGCCACGTATATGTTCTTTTTTGCGCGAACACGATAACACTTTGTTTTCCCTCGTAGATTTATCAATAACATCACGAAACCGGCGTCAAAAATCACTCTATTCGAGTTATCACAAAATTGACTAACGAGAGAGAAGATTATCTTTGAAGTCCTTCAACATAGGATACCCTTGGAACTTTGGCGGTTCCTATCTTTGAGTGTGCCGTATCCTCTCGTGTAGCCTTTGGCATTATCTCCAAACTCAGTCTCAGGTCCATCTTCGGTAACATAATTCTTGATGAGACTCCTTTGGTATGTCATATGTCTTGAGCATCCGCTCTCCACATACCATGGGTCTCTGCGCACTTGCAAAACAGAATTATATTCGGGTACCCTTTATTTTTGATTTTAGGTCCTTAGATGTTAGTTTTCATAACCCAAATCTGTCTAACAACCACGGTGGTTTCGGGACATCTTCTTTCCACTAGAGTCAACATATCGACCCTTTGGGTGGTCATAGGTGACTTCGAGGCTTCGAGGTTCGGGAGTCCTAATCTTCCGAGTCGGTGGACGCCGACCTTAGCCTTACGTGTGGCTTTCTTTTTCTTCTGACCTTTGGAGCCTCTTCTGACTATAGGTTCATAGTAATATGACCCATACTGAGCTGGATGTGTCAGCTTTGGAGGTCCATACTGATCTGCCAATTTTGATTTGTTGGTTCCCCCCTTGGTCCGAACCGGGGTTTCTTGGCACCGATCTTCTTGTCGAATGCTGATGTGTGGGATGAGGTGCTTTCATCTTGTGTTTGTTCTTTGCAAGGGGGTTCGGTATATTTATGTTCATAGTCTCCCCTTGAACAAACCTATCGGCAAGCCGTACCCGAGTGTCTTGGGGCGGATGAGGAAGCTCCCTGGCTGAATCCAAGTCCTTCCTTGCAGTGCTTTGGCTTATTGCTTGCTAGCATAGCCTCTAATTTCTTCTCAGCACCCTTGTACCTCTCAGTCATCAAGTTCCTCCAGATATCATCACTCTTCTTCAGTGTGTCGAGCTCGATCTGAAGTCCTGATATTTCTTGCTTCGATGAGACTCACTTCGGTATCTTTACGAGTCAAGTCATTGGTCAAAACCGAAATCCGATCTTCTTGATGCTTTGAGCCTTGGCCATCGAGAGTTTATCTCCTCCCTGAGTCTCAACACAAGTCCTTCGGCCTCAGTAGCAACCTGACTTTCCTGAGAAAGTCTCTGATTCTCTACTTTCAGGGTATCCAACTCCTGAAGAGTCTTGCTGAGCTACAGACTCATCTGAATTTGTTCGTCGAGCAGTTCTTCGTATGCGGTCGCGACGTCCAAATTCTCATCTGCACCTGAAATAGTGTCGTGTGTGCAGTGTGAAGAGGAGTTAAGTGGTTCATGAGAATTTACCTCATCCTCTTCGCCTGCCATCATGCACTTTTCAGCTGATTCATCTGCTTCAAGCTCTAAGGCCATGAAGGCTGCTTCATCGTCAGATGAATCCATAAAGGAGTCGACTTCTTCTGAGTCGTCTGAGATTTTGCCAGCTATGTAAGATTGTCTTTTCTAGGCGAATTTCTCTCTCCTTGCCTTACGTGCTACGCGTTCAGCACTACTGAGCTCAGGACAGTCGTATTGATAGTGTCCTAGCTTCTTGCAGTTGTAGCAAGCGATGACTCTTTCTTCTTTGCTTTCGCTATTATTTGATGGTTCTGAGTCATCTTTCTTTCTGTATTCAGAAGATTGTGAGTCAGGAGTGTGTTTCGACATATAATTTGACTTACCTTTCGTTTCCCGATAGGCTTTAGTCATTTTTCTACGTCGCTCCTTCTCCTTCTGATACTTTACAGCGAGCAGTGCATACTTCTAAGTGAGACTTCCTTCTTGTAGATCATTGAGTGAAGGCTCAGTCTTACTCGTCGTTTTGCTCGTCGCTGGAGATGTTGTGCTGACTGATGCTTTGAAAGCATGGTCGATTTTTGTGTCAGCTTCAGCTCTCTGCTTTCTTTGAGGGTGCCGTCGAACTCAAACTCCTGCTGCTGTAATTACGAAAAGATATGGTCAGGAGACACAACATCTAAGTCAGAATGTCGCAATAGAGTGGCAAAAGGTGTCCAGTGTCCATCCGGCAGTGCCCTCAGAATCTTCAGATTCATCTCTCGGTTGCTAAATGTCTTTCCCAGCCCATTGATAGAGTTCATCAGATTGGTAAATCTGACGTTCAGATCTTCGATTTTGTCACCGGGCATGAGAGACAAGCTTTCCAGCTTTTGGAGTTCCAGTGCTAGTTTATTCGCTTTAATCTTACGAGTCCCTCGACTCGGTAGCGCTAGAGCGTCCCCGAGTTCTTTTTGCGGTCTTGCATTCCCGAACCACCGCCAAGATAAGAATCACTAAGGGTGGTCGGTATAGCGTTTTACGGCAACACGGTCTAAGTTGTGAAGCTTCTTCTCCTCGGGAGTGAAGAGACTTCGTCTTTGGGAATCTTCTTCCCGGTCACCATTCCTCCTCCTTGAGCTTGGTCTCCGAGTTACGACACTATCGATCATGGGAACGATAGGTCCATCTTCAAGCACTTCGATCATGCTTGTCATGGAGGGATGTCGAGATGTGCTTCCATTCGACTCGCCATACTCCATAATTATCCACCGAGAACATGGGTACCATCCTTATACACGACATATCAGCCATGAAGAATATAGATATGAATGTAGAGTGATATGCGGTGAAAACGTTTTCCTCCGGATCCGTTCGAATAGACCGGTCTCAAAGTGACAAGAGTCTTAAAGAACTCCTCGCTTCGATACCAATTGTTGGTCCCGAGTGTACGGTCGGGTGTAGGGGGGGTGAATACACACGATTCGATTTCTCAACTTCGAACTCGAACAGTCCTATTCGGGATGGTGTCGGCCCAAACTTGATTCGGCGGACCCGGACAAGCTGTTACGAATCGAGTTAAAGGCTAAAATGCTCGACTCTGCTGAGATCCGCTAGCCGACTAGGTCAGAATTCAGTATCTACAGTAAGAGTTCAGTGCGCGGAATAGTGTAGGCCCAAATCAGTTTTTGTGAGAAAACATTTTAAGTCTCAGTTTAGTAGATTAAAAGTTCAGTATGCTGAGACAGTTGATTGATTTTAAATATGATGTTCATTATGAATAGTAAAATCAATGCAACAGTTAAGAAAGCAGTAAGAGACACATGATTTTTAAAGTGGTTCGGATATCGCTCAAATCCTATGTCCACTGTCCCGAATGATCAGGAGGCTATTTATTATCCTGAGTTAGTCTCAGTCAGCTTGCACACTGGGCAAAGCCGCGTCTTGGTTTTTATACTGATCCAAGTCTCAGTTTACAACACTATCAAACTTAAAGTGTTTGACAAACTTCTCCAACAGTGAAGGAGTCCTTATACAATAAGGATTGGGTTCAAATGTGAACTCCTTCGTCTAAGCTATAGATAAGAACGGTTGAGCTTAGGGTTAGAGGGATAAGGAATATGAGAGTAGCTTCTATATCGACGAACAACTGAAGGTAAGCTTTGAGTTCGTGTAACGTCGATTTGGATACTAGAGGCTTTATATGTCGGTATAGCTTGATTCCCTATGAGCTAGAATGTAGTCTTTTGCCGGAGATTGTTCTTCAAGTTCTTGCTAAGACTTTGTTCTTTGGAATTCGTTCTTTTTCGCGCTTTCTCGTGTTCTTGGCGTTTTTCAAATCTTGAATGATCCCTCTATTTATAGAGCAGAGATTGAAATAGATCCGTTGGAGACGATCTTCTTCTCTCTCACTCTTTTTGGTAGCAAACGGCTCTTTTGGTGTAGGTAACAGTGTACTTTCCCACCTTTTTAGGTAAAAGGTTGACTGCAGCTTTAGCAGGTGAGAAGACACGTGTATACTTGTCATTCGTCGAGGTGGATGGAGTGGTTGAGACAGCACAGAATTCGAGACAGACTAAAGCTGACTTCTCTCTTCCTCGTACATGACAATGCTAATTGTCTTTCAAAAGATTCTGACAGTCCTGAAGACTATTTGCCGTTGCTAAGTCTGACCTTGTATTCGATAGATAGGCTGGCCGAGATAAGTCTATCGAAGATCGGCTACGAGTTCGATGAACTACTCTGCTTGAGTTCGGTCAATCGACTCTCTCGGTATCTTTGCTCTCGCAAAGTCCAAGTATCACCGAGTCTTCTACATTGGTGCTTGAGGCAAATAAGCTGCGAGCGCCTTGACCGGAGCGAGTGTCTGCGAGTGCGAAACCTCAGAGACAAAACAGATACAAGGGAATGGTTCATCATTCAGATAGGGTTTTGGGATCTTCAAATCTTTAGACAAGTACAGAGCACAAGGCTACTGAGCTTAAGATCAGTGTCTAAAACCGAATCATTTCCCACTGAGTGAAACAGTGCTGAGGATGGAATCATCACCCAACAATATGCTTGTACCACGTCTAGAGGTTCATCTATGACCGAGCATGTGTCGTGTGTGCTATGTGAGGAAAAGGTTATATTAAGTTTCGAGTTTACCTCAACCTCTTCTCCGACCATCAGATAATATTCAGCTGTTGATTCAGGATCTGTTTGTCCGATCTCAACGGCGACAAATGTAGCTTTGTCTTCAAAAGAATACATGAACGTATCTTCCTCGATTGAGTCATCGGATATCTCTCCGGTGATGTAGGCCTGCCTTCTTCGGGCAAATTTCTCGCGTCTGGTCTGCCGTTCTGCTCGTTGAGCAGCTGAGAGTTCGGGACAGTCGTACTGATAATGTCCCTCCTTCTTGCAGTTGTAGCACACAGAGGTTCTGCCGCCTTTTCCAGCTGAGTCGTTGGATGGACTAGCAGCAGGTTCTGCGTTCCTGCAATCAGTAGATGGTTTAGATTCTTCCCTTTTTCGATAATCCTTTTTACCTGAGGGAGAATCTCTGTAATATTTCTTCAGCTTCCTGACTCTTTCCTTTTCTCTTTGATATTTGAGAGCCATGAGTGCAAGCTGATCAGTAACGGGAGTCTCTGAGGACTTAGCATCTGACGCAGCTGTTGTTTTGCTAGAAGAAATAGGATTGGCTCCAGTTTTGTTGACTGTTGCTTTGAAAGGGTAGTCTATCTATGTGTCAGCTGGAGCACTGGAACATCGTTGGGGTAGGCTGTACTCAAATTCCTCCGTCTTTAATTCTGAAAATATAACAACATGAGTTAGAGCATTAAGATCTAAGCGGCGTAAATAAGTAGCAAAAGGAAGCCACTTCAGTCGAGGCAATTCTCTCAAGATATTTGTGTTCCTCTCTTTGTTGGTGAACGTCCTCCCCAGTCCGTTGATCACATTGATTTGGTTAGTAAATCTGACGCTTAGTTCGTCAATGGTTTCATTGGGCTCCATGGCAAAAGTGTCGAACTTTTGTAGCTCTAGCTCGAGCTTGTTTTCTTTGATCTGCGGGGTCCCTTGACTCAGTACAGCCAGGGCATCCCAAAGTTCTTTTGCCGTTTCACAGTCTTGCACCCTCCCGAGGTGTGAATCACTGAGTGTAGTCAGGATTGCAATCTGCGCAACTCAGTCGAGGTTGTGCAGCTTTTTCCCTTCTGGCGTGAAGGCTGATTTGTCTTTCGCAACTTTAGCACCGGTCTGTGCTCCTACACCTCCCACAGTGGCAAACTGAACACTGTCGATCATGGGAATGATAGGTCCTGTTTCTAGGACGTCAGTCATGCTGTCATGCAGCGATGTAAGGTGCACCTCCATTCTCACGCGCCATACCCTATAGTTCTCCACAGAGAACATCGGCACCATCCGAATACCTGACATATCAGATATTATGGGTGAGAGTATAAGGTGTTGGGATTTTGTATACTGGAAGCAAATTTTATGCTTGTATACAATGTGTTTTGTCCCTACCACTATTTTATTCTCCTATCTGATAAATATATATATATTTGCACATGTTATCATTTATCTTGTATAAAAGTTAGATTTGTGTAGTGTGTCGGGATCACAGAAGGCAACACAAATTGGTTGAACTGACAAGATATAAACAGTTATCACATCTGAGATAACTTCAGGATAAGTTGTCAGTTTAAGCTGCAGTTTAGATAAGAAGTGGCTTGTCTTAGTTGCTTATCTTTACTGGTACACTGAAGCTGGTGTATTGATGGATCACAATGAGATGTGTTCTCCTAACTGACCTTAGTGGAGAACCAAGATCTCGGTGACTTAGTTGGTCTTAAGCTTGGTAAGACTTCAGCTGAGTGCATTTGGCTATCTATCACTTTGACCTACTATGGTGAACGTCATCGCGACCGGATCTACGTATCTTAGGTGTTAGTAGTTATTTTTTGCTTAGACTGGTTGTCTGTATCTTGCAACCGTATCCTAGTAAAATGGGTTGATAATATCCCCTGAGGAACTCGAAAGGATTAGCACACTAAACCCGGCCGGTTGATTAAGTTCAGGTGTGTTAATAAGGTCGAGTGGTACTACTCAGGAATATAAGATGTTAATTAATTTAAGCTGTCAGTGGGCTTAATTAATTAACGGATATTTCTATCTTAAATACGGAGATCGATTAAGTCTAAAATACAAGCCCTTGCTCAATTTTGGATAAAGGGGTAAGTCAGCATGGATTCTCTAGTGGAATGAATCTGTGTTTATTAATTAATTTTGCTCTAGGCTGAGCATGGATAATTAATTAATTTGAGGCCCAACTTTATTTCTCGTATTGGATCCCTGATCTGGCCCAATTAGGTCCCTAGTTATTTATTGTCTCTCAGAAATCATTATTAATGGATTAATGTATTTTTACATTATTTAATAATGTTATTTATCTAAAATTAATTGGTTGCGTCAATTAATTGATAAATATTATTAGCCTAGTAAATTAATTAATTATATTATAGGCTGGTTATGTGGAAGCCCATTAGAAATATAATTAAATTAATGGGCTACAAATATATTAATATTATATTGGCTTTTGAAGCCTATATATATTAGTATTACGTTCGTAAAGCATTACACATATTCACAAAAATTGGAGACGCCAACGTGAGTATAGAGAGAGACA
The DNA here is from genome assembly GCA_028984105.1 of Lavandula angustifolia. Classification (NCBI taxonomy): domain Eukaryota; kingdom Viridiplantae; phylum Streptophyta; class Magnoliopsida; order Lamiales; family Lamiaceae; genus Lavandula; species Lavandula angustifolia. The sequence continues at coordinate 2,699,930 of CM054814.1, read as the reverse complement.
ATAATCTTAAAATTTTCTCCAGTTCTCTGACCACACAGAGGGAGAAAAAGGCCGGGACACAGATCAGAAGATCTGATATGGGAGCAACAATCAAAGCCGCGACAACATACGAAGGAGGAAGGTAGCGTTCCTAACCATCAATTATCCTTCAATTGGTATCAAAGCCTGGTTTAGGCTCAGATTGTTGTTGTTAGATGTATGATTAGGGTTCAATTCCGTCGTTATCGTGTTAATTTTCGTGTTTGGGGCGGCCTACGAGCCACTATTTTGACCCCGTTGACAAAATACGACCGCCGACTTGAGAAGGCACGTGGGGGCGCGTGCTAAATTATATTTTCGATCCTATCGGATAGTTTTGTTCGTTGTTTCGTTAGCTTCATCTGGATAGGTCGCACGATCCATTTCGATTTCTGGTTTGTCCGGAATAGCGTCGGAAAAGAGAAGTGGTCGTGTTGTCCAGAAAAGCCCCAAATTGGAAGAAAACCCTAATTCGGCTAGGTTCCGCCGCAACTTGCGGCGGCGATTCCCGGTGGGTTCGGGGTCCGATTTCCAATCGGCTTGAACCTCTGGATTCCTCGTCTTACGAGCTTCGTGTTGATAGGTCGTAAGGGGTCATCCGATCCCGGATGCGATCAGAATTGACGTCTGAAGTTTGCTGCTCGTCATGAATTCGTTCCGGCGAATCGTTTGAAATTCGGGAAATTGAGGAACTAATCTCGGCTGGAATCCGTTACACGGTGGTCGTGAGTGTTCCAATTATGTTTCCCCTCTTTCAATTGATCGAATCGTGGCTCGAAGAGTACGAATTTGAGTGGCGAAGCTCGCCGGCGACGGGATGCAATATTCGCTTGATTCGCGGTGGCAATTGTCGCCGGAAGTAGGCCACCCAGACGTGTGGGTCAGGCCTAGGGGCGATGGGAGAGGACGAAGACGGCGGCATCGGACCGGGGAAGGCGCGACAGCCGCGCGTCTACTGCCGGCAGTCGCGGCTGCGCGCGGCAGCGATTCCCGCTGCTGCAGGCGACGGCGCGCGATGGGACTTGGCGGCGCGGCCTCGCCATAACATGGTGAGGCGAAGGAGCAGACCAGAATGGCCGGACATGGCGGCGGAAGGCGGCGCGAAGCCGCGCGCAGCGGAGGCACAGACGCAACGGCCTTCTGCGTTTCAGCGCCGAACGACGGGCTTCCGTCGGAGGACTCCGGCGGTTCCTGGCTCGCTGTAGCCGGGCGACCACCACAATGTCGGCGTCAGACCGAGAACCGGCCTACAGCGGCGGCGGGAGGTGAACCAGCGGCGGCGGCGGTTCATTGTAGATGGCGCTGACGTGGCGCGCTAACGTGGCGCCACGTCAACCCTAGTTGTACACGTGTCTGCCATGTATCTGACACGTGGCAGATGCCCCTGATGATGTGGCGATGCAGTTTTCTATGCAATTTTCAGATTCGAAGATTTTGAAGATCGAAGAGCTGTATTTTGATCGGGCAATGTAATAGTTAGGAATTACGTATTTTAAAACCTGATAACGACGTTTTAAATTTCCTATTTTCGCATTTATTTTTTATTATGCTTTAGCATGATATTATGTGATTAATTGCACTTAGAAAAGCATGAAAATAGGATTTACGTCGTATTAAAGCATGTCTTAATTTTCGCGAGCACGTTTTATTATGTGCGCTTAGAAATTGCATGCTTTAGGAATTATGTGGATATGCATGATTCAAAACAAACCTTTTGAATGAAAAGACTAAGCAATTTTAAATTAAATTTTTAATTAGATTCCATTAATTTGGATATTAAACACTTAATCGGACCTCCATTACTTGGACTCTACACGAAAGTAGTAAGATTATGTGAGTAAACGTCCACCTGTGTGGCTTGCTTGCATCTTTGAGCTACAAGTTTTGTGAGATGAGTTTTCCAAAACAATATTTGATTATTATTGAGTAGTGGGAGCGAAGCCGTAAACGTCCACCTGCGTGGCTTGCGTGCCTAGTAAACACGAGTACTCTAGAAGATAATAATTAAATAGGATGGCTAATTAGATCAAATTGAATGCGGCATGGTTCGAGTAAGTATGTCAATTTCGAGAATTTGATTCTATTTTGGTCAAATTAATGGTCAATGTTTAGATGTCACCGCAGGTACAATTCACTTCCCTCGAAGTCCCTTCCCGCATTTTAATAGTGACATGGTCCAGAATATCGAACTATTAATTCCATTCGTCTTAAGAACCTAGACGTGGATTGGATGTAAAGAGCTAGGTAAATAGCTTGGTTTAGGGTTACGCTAGTAAACGTCCACCTGCGTGGCTTGCTAGTGGAATTCCTAGAGCCGTTCGAGGTTTTTAATATCATTGTTTTTACAAAAGGTTACAATGATTATTAATTACGAATTATGTGCAAATATTAATTTCATACATGCTCTTAAATTACATTTTTCATATATATCTGTTCGAATATTTTATTTTTCAATTTCCTAAATAGTCTCACCAACCAAACCCTAACGGGTTTAACAATTTTAAATAATTTCATAGAGTGGAAGAGATATCTTACCGCTCCCAATAAAAGCTCTGCAAAGGTCCTATAAGAACTTCTGTTTTAGGACCGCTATGTCTAAGAACGAGTTTACTATGAGTATGTTACTCAAATCTTTGATAGCGGTCAAAGAGGTTATAGGAAAGGGCAAGAGTGCTCAAGTCTTGAATATCCCTAGTAGTTCAAGGAATCCTCCGAAAGGCGGAAACCAGAAAAAGAGCAGAAAGGGTGGACATTTCAGGAAGAGCAGTGGGAGTAAGAAGACGATCCTTACCGGCGATATATGAATGTCAAAGGAGAAAGGAAGGTTCTTCAAGAAGTGGTAAGAAAGGACACTGGAATAATTATAATCCAAATGTCAAGGCAAAACAGAAAGAGACACGAGTCGCTCTTGTAACTGAGACTGTTCTGGTTTCCTCTTCTACCCACGAATGGGTAGTGGATTCGGGGGCAACTGATCAAGTTTGTTACACCTTGCAAGGTTTCTTGCAGAAAAGGCAATTGAACAATGGCGAGGTGGTAGTCTCAATGGGCAATGGATCGAAAGTTCCTGCAATTGCCATTGGAGATTTAAATCTATCTTTTGATAGTTATGTTTTATTATTTAAAGAAGTTTAATATGTGCCTAAGTTTAGGCGAAACATTATTTCTGTTTCAAAACTCTGCACCATGGATGGTTATAAATCAAGTTTTGATAGTGAAGTTTCTATCATGAAAGACGATGATTTTATCTGTGGTGGACCATTAAACGGACCTTTCTATACTATTACTTGTAAACCGCGTAGTTCTGTTAATATTGCTTCCTCATCATCAAATCCTAAGAAGAGGAAAGAGTCTTCTAAGGTAAACCAAACTTATCTGTGGCACTTAAGACTAGGTCACATCAATTTTAACAGGACTTAAAGGTTGGTGGAATATGGATCATTGGAGTGTCTCCAAGTTGAACCATTTCCAACTTGCGAAATCTATTTGGAAGGATAGATGATGACTAGGCCTTTCAAGGCAAAGGGTTATAAAGCCACAGAGGTATTAAGTTTGATACATTCTGACTTGTGTGGGTCTATGTCTACACAAGCTCGTGGAGGGTATGAATACTTCGTCACATTTACTGACGATTACTCGAGGTATGGATATGTTTACCTTCTTCGCCACAATTTGGATTGCTTTGAAACCTTTAAGGAATTCAAGGCAGAAGTGGAGAAGAAGTTAGGTAAAGAAATCAAAACACTACGATCTGATCGTGGTAGGGAATACCTATCCAACGAGTTCAAGGACTACTTGACAGAATGTGGGATTACATCCAAGCTGACAGCACCGGGCACGCCTCAGCAGAATGGTGTGTCAGAGAGAAAGAACTAAAGTCTCTTAGAGATGGTTCGGTCGATGATGAGTTATGCAACTTTGCCAGTTTCCTTTTGGGGATATGCCCTAGAGACTGCATCATACTTGCTAAACCGTGTGCCGTCCAAGTCGGTACAAAAGATCCCTTTCGAGTTGTTGAGCGGACACAAACCCAGTATGCACCACTTAAGGATTTGGGGTTATCCTGCTTATGTGCTAAATAGGCAGGCCGACAAACTGGAATCACATTCAGAAGTGATGTTGTTCATAGGGTATCCGAAGGAAAAGAAGGGTGGATATTTTTATGATCCTAAAGAACAGAAGATCGTTGTTAGCCCTAACGCTCAGTTCTTAGAAGAGGATTACATTAGTAACCATAAATCTCGAGTCGACATCATCCTTGAGGAATTACAAGGTGGTCGAGTTCCACTTGAACAGCCAGTTGTGCAAGATAGTACTCCACGAGTAACTGCACAATCTGTTAACACAGCGCCTGACACTGTTCGACGTAGTGGAAGGGTGATATTTACACCTAATCGGTATATGTTCACTGGGGAGATGTTTGATCATCTCCCGGCAGATGAACAAGATACCGTGGATCCCTGGACTTACAACGAAGCAGTGGGAGATGTAGATGCAGATTCCTAGCGAATCGTCATGGACTCAGAATTTAAGTCCATAATTGATATGGATGTATACGAGATCGCTGAACTACCTGAGGGCTGCAAGGCTATTGGTAGTAAGTGGGTACACAAGAGAAAGAGAGAGGACCGAATGGAGAGATTGTGGCGTTTAAGGTCAGGCTAGTGGCGAAGGGTTTTACCCAGAAAGAAGGTATCGATTACAAAGAGACCTTCTCGCCTGTAGCAGTGATCAAGTCCATTCGGATTCTCCATGCCATATCAGCTCACATAAACCTAGAGATCTGGTAAATGTATGTCAAAACCGCATTCCTAAATGGTCACCTTAAAAAAAGGTTGGGACATCTACATGAAACAGCCAGATGGTTATGTGAAGAAGGGCGAAGAGCATCTAGTTTGGAAGCTTAAGAAGTCTATTCATAGACTTAAGCAAGCTTTCTGGTTATGGCACCAGCATTTTCGACGAGGTAGTCAAATCCTATGGATTTGTATCCTGTCCTAACGAGGTGTGTGTACCGTATTTGTGTTAACGGATCAGTGGTGTTTCTTGCATTTTACGTAGATGACATCCTTCTCATTGGCAACAATGTTGAAGTGTTATCAGACGTAAAGATGTGGTTATCCGAGCAGTTTCAAATGAAGGACTTAGGTGAAGCTGCTTACATCCTTGGGATCAAGGTTATCTGAGATCGCCGGAAAAGGATGTTAAGCTTGTCACACGCGTCCTACATTGACACTGTTATTGCTCGTTTTAGCATGCAAAAAGCCAAGAGAGGTTCAGTACCTTTCATACAAGGCATTTTTCTATCCAAGAGTCAGTGCCCTAGAACGCCTGAAGAGATAGAATGTATGAGGCTAGTATCATATGCTTCCGCTGTCGGTAGCCTCATGTATGCAATGCTTTGTACGAGAGCAGATATCTCATATGCCGTAGGCATGGTCTCAAGATATCAGTCTAACCCTAGAAAGGAACACTGGACTGCGGTCAAGCATATTCTCAAGTACCTTAAACGGACTAGAGATTATAGGCTTGTTTACCGCATGACATAGTCCTAGTGTCTTTGGGTTATACAGAATCGGATTTCTAGGCTGATAGAGACGAGTAGAAGTCTACCTCGGGTTATGTGTTTACCTTGGGAGGTGGAGCCATTTCATGGAGGAGTGCAAAATAGAAATGCATTGCGGACTCAACCATGGAAGCAGAGTATGTGGCTGCTTCAGAAGCTTCGAAAGAGGCAGTTTGGCTCAAGAATTTCCTCCTGGATCTTGATATTGTTCAGAATTTGCCTAAGGCGATCACGATTTATTGTGTTAATGCGGTGCAGTGACAAATTCTAAGGAACCTAGATCTCACGATGTGTCTAAACACATAGACATTAAGTACCACATTATACGAGTATTCGTAAATCGAGGTGACGTGGTGATTGACAAAATTGGAAGTGAAGTCAACCTAGATAATCCTTTCATTAAGAGCTTACCACTCCCGGCTTACGAGAAGCATGTTCGTGGCTTAGGGATGGTAGAGATGCCCCCCCACTTAGGACTACAGAAACTTTTGTATAAGTGGGAGAAGATGCAGTGATAGATAGGATAGATAGCTGAGAGATAGCTGAGTACTAGTTTGTACCATAGCTGAATACTAGTTTGTACCTAGAACTGGCACATTGTATACTAAAAGTTTACTTTAGTATAGTGGGAGAATTGTTGGGATTTTGTTTACTGGAAGCAAATTTTATGCTTGTATACAATGTGTTTTGTCCCTACCACTATTTTATTCTCCTATCTGATAAATATATATATATTTGCACATGTTATCATTTATCTTGTATAAAAGTTAGATTTGTGTAGTGTGTCGGGATCACAGAAGGCAACACAAATTGGTTGAACTGACAAGATATAAACAGTTATCACATCTGAGACAACTTCAGGATAAGTTGTCGGTTTAAGCTGCAGTTTAGATAAGAAGTGGCTTGTCTTAGCTTCTTGTCTTTACTGGTACACTGAAGGTGGTGTATTGATGGATCACAATGAGATGTGTTCTCCTAACTGACCTTAGTGGAGAACCAAGATCTCGGTGACTTAGTTGGTCTTAAGCTTGGTAAGACTTCAGCTGAGTGCATTTGGCTATCTATCACTTTGACCTACTATGGTGAACGTCATCGTGACCGGATCTACGTATCTTGGGTGTTAGTAGTTATTTGTGGCTCAGGCTGGTTGTCTGTATCTTGCAACCGTATCTTAGTAAAATGAGTTGATAATATCCCCTGAGGAACTCGAAAGGATTAGCACACTATACCCGGCCGGTTGATTAAGTTCAGGTGTGTTAATAAGGTCGAGTGGTACTACTCAGGAATATAAGATGTTAATTAATTTAAGCTGTTAGTGGGCTTAATTAATTAACGGATATTTCTATCTTAAATACGGAGATCGATTAAGTCTAAAATACAAGTCATTGCTCAATTTGGGATAAAGGGGTAAGTCAGCACGGATTCTCTAGTGGAATGAATTTGTGTTTATTAATTAATTTTGCTCTGGGCTGAGCATGGATAATTAATTAATTTGAGGCCCAACTTTATTTCTTGTATTGGATCCCTGATCTGGCCCAATTAGTTGCCTAGTTATTTATTGTCTCTCAAAAATCATTATTAATGGATTAATGTATTTTTACATTATTTAATAATGTTATTTATCTGGAATTAATTGGCCGCGCCAATTAATTGATAAATATTAGTAGCCTAGTAAATTTATTAATTATATTATGGGCTGGTTATGTGGAAGCCCATTAGAAATATAATTAAATTAATGGGCTACAAATATATTAATATTATATTGGCTTTTGAAGCCTATATATATTAGTATTCTGTTCAGAAACAGATTACACATATTCACAAAAATTGGAGACGCCAACGTGAGTATAGAGAGAGACAATAATCTTAAAATTTTCTCTAGTTCTCTGACCACCCAGAGGGAGAAAAAGGTCGGGACACAGATCAGAAGATCTGACACAGGAGCAACAATCAAAGCCGTGACAACATACGAAGGAGGAAGGTATCGTTCCTAACCATCAATTATCCTTCATAAGGATATATGAAGAGATGCTTGTGCAGTGAAAAACGTTTTCAGGAATTGTTCGAGAAGACCAGTAGTTTCAGAACCCATGAGCAGAAGAACACCGTGCGCTCTGATACCAATTGTTGGTCCGGAGACGAGAGTCAGGTGTATAGGGGGGGGGGTGAATACACCTGAATACTAGTTCTTTTTCTCAAACGTGAAGGACAGCTGAGCTGTAGGTTGCAACTGATGAACAGTGCCAAATAGTAACCTTCTAATCGCAGGTCAGAGTGAGTCAGCAACTGAGTCTCTCCTACTGACTTTTGTCAGTACTTGATTTTCAGTCGAAGACTTTTGTGCGGATAAGTGTGTAAGGCCCGGTACATTTCGTCTTAGTTGAAAACGTGTTTTTTGTAAACCAAATTGTTTTGGCTAGTGCACTTTTCGAATACGTTTTATGCAAAGTATGAGTTTGTAAGAGATTTGTATGCAGTGCAATAAAACAGTAAACAACACAAGCAATTTTTAACGTGGTTCGGATACGCAAGATCCTACGTCCACGGTCCTGCTGAACAGGAGGTCTTGTTGATTAATCTGAGCAAGCCTCAGCAAGGTATCTGTACACTGGACAAACCCTTCTAAGTTATATTCCTTAGCGACTTTACAGTTTAAACCTAAGTTTGAAGGGGAGGGGATTTTCTCCAACTATGAAGGAGTTCTTTCAATAAGAACAGTTACAAATGTGAACTCCTTTGAAGGTTCTAAGCTATAGATATGAACGAGTGAGCTTAGATAGAGAAGAGGGATCTAAAGAAAGAAACTCTAGAGAGAAGAACTAAAAATATTATGCTAAGCAAGTTCTTCACTGGATCTTCTTGAAAGCGCTAGAGTGTTTTGAAAGCTTGAGCGTGAAATCCCTTTGATATCCCGTGCGTGGAGCTCATAAATGCTTCTCTATTTATAGTTGTGACCCAGGCATTTGCCCGTTGGAGAGGACGATGCCACGTGTCACAAGCGTCCAAGGAAAATGACCATATGTTCGAATTGTTGCAGTAGAGTTGTTGATTACTGTACATGAGAGCAGCTTTAGTAGGTCAGAGCAGGTAGAGCTTAGACGGCTTCTCATTGGTCGAGGTTTATGGTAGGTGAGATCTGTCAGGCATCGGTCTTCATCGGAGTTGACTCTCACTCATCCTCGTATGATCTTCTGCTGACTTTCGAATGATGTTAAAAGCTGAGTCATTTCCTATCGGATACAGTAGACCTGATAAGATCTTTGTCTTCTTCGTCTGAGTCTGCTGATAGTGTATATTCTACTGAGTGTAGTCAGCTGATGACTCTGAAGGTACTGAGCTTGAATACTGTGTTCTTCTACTGATGTCGGTCAGCTGATGAGATGTCTTCTACTGAGCGATGGTCAGCTGATGACTTGAGAACACAAGCTCTTACACTGATGACGTGGGGTTCTAGAAAGTAAACTTCATACTGAAGATCAATCCAACATTTACCCCGTACAGGACTTAGACAAAAATGATAATGAAAAATAAAATATGTCTAGCCTATTACATCATCTAGTTCTATCGACATTACACAAATGATACAAGTCGGGTTTTGGGATCTTCAATTACATAGCATGAGACACTATGATTTCCTCAATTACCGATAAGCAGATAAGTCCTATTACAAGAACTACTGATAAAGTGATACTAAGTATCCACTAAGTGGTTGTTAAGACAAACCACTGACTCATAACCCAACAGTCTTCTACTGACATTCTTCTGGGATATTCAGTGCTTGGCTCAAATTCCTTTGCAGATTCAGTGAGTTCTGAAATACCCAACTGAGTTTCTTGATGTTGAGTTCTTCCGGCTGACAACAAATGATCTACTGAACCTATCAACTACTGAGCTCTAGCTAGCCTACTGAGTTTCTAACATGCTGAACTCAACTAAATTATTACATTATAAAATGCTCATCATTCAATTAGGGTTTTGGTATGTTCAAATCTTATCATACTGAATCTCATACCAACAAGATGAAATGAAGACATCACTGATTGCTCCTCCTTGATCATGGTCGTTGATCCTCATTCACCATCTCACAGTCAAGTACCGTTAAGATAATTAACATTTACTTTGTGACAATAGCTCTTTCCATAATTAAGAAGATGTTGAGCAAAGTGCGAGATCACATCCTCCGTCATTGTCGTTTCCATATTGTAGGTGGCACTTATGAAATCTTTCAAGTTAAATGAAAGATCTAATCTTCCTCCATCATCTCCACGATCATGGCTAATTGATCCAACATGTTTCGTCCAATTAATTTTGTTAATTGATTGCATAATTAGAACAACACAAATTAAGAAATTAGTTTTATATTTACTAAAAGTAAATATCAACACAACACTTTAATACCTTCAGGCTAATATACAACAAATTAAAGCACAAATAAAATTATGGGCAATATTGCAACACTGTGCATGACACGATTATAGGATGCGCTATTGTATTGTTATAGTTCGAAAACGTAGTGAAACAGCCTATTCAATATTAAGAAATTAGTTTTATATTTACTAAAAGTTAATATTCAATATTGGGGGGTGGGGATGGGGGAGTTTAAAGATTTTTTCCCTATATTTTTTTATATATAAGGACTATATTAAAAGTTAATATAGTTTTTAAGACTATAATAAATTATATTTACTCCATTAATTGGATTCCTGAATAAAAAGTCCATCACTAAATTTGTTCCACGGGCTGCCAATTCCGAGTTAACAACCTCTCTGGTTCGGACGTCAGACCAACACCGGCGAATTCCGTTTTTGAAACCTCAGTCATTCAGACGGCGGCATACTACTGATTCCATGTCTATCTCAGCTCTCAACTCTTATCTCCCAAAATTATGCGCGCCGCCTAGGTCCGGCGGCACAGCGCCACGAGCCACGAGAACCAACGCCTTCGCCCAACCCCCAACACTCCCGATCCTCTCAGACCCTTATGTTCTTCGTCTTGCAGAGACTCTCGAGGACTCCATCGCGGCCGCAGCCTCCACCTCCTCCTCTCCTCCGCTACCTCTTCAGAAGCTCAGGGATATCTCCTCGGAGTCCCTCCTCACCACGCCGTGGCCTTCAAGAAAAGACGAGCCGTTTAGGTTCACAGACACTTCTTTTATCAAGAATTCCGATATCCAGCCCGTAACCCTAGAACCTACGCAATCTTGGGATGCAGTAAGCGGTTTGTCGGATTCCGTTTTGCCCAATATTTCTATAATTGATGGTTATATGGTAGATTCGTTATCACATTTACCTGAATTGCCCGATGGGGTGTTCGTTGGGAGGTTGTCGGATTTGAATTCGGATGATTTAATGGAGAAGGTGTCGAAATATGTTTCGAATTTTCAGGGGGACTTGTTTTGGTTTCTGAATGGTGTGGGTGCTCCGGATTTAGTTCTCGTGTATGTGCCTGAGGACTGCAAGGTTAAGAATCCGTTGCATTTAAAGTTCACTTCGATGAATTGGAGCAGTAAGGGTGCGAAAACTCTGCCGATTTCTAACCCGAGAGTGCTGGTTTTGGTGGAGAAAGGTGGGGAGATTGGTTTAGTTGAGGAGTATGTTGGTGGAGATGGTGGGGATGACATATGTTATTGGACGAATTCGGTTTTGGAAATCGTTGTTGGGGAAGAGGCGAAGGTCACCCACTCCTACATCCAAACACAGTCATTAGGTGCTGCACATGTTAAGTGGACTTCAGTTAGCCAGGTAGTTAGTTGTCTATCAACTTGTTGAGCTTTATCATATTTCAATCCATTTTGTTCTGTTAATGCTTGTCTTTATCGCGGTCGGATGTATTGAGTGCCCTGGATTGAGTACTATCGATTATGAAGAAAACAAATTGATACTAGCATCCAGGAATATTATAGATGTCATTACTTGAATCCATCTCAAGCAGTATGTTGAACACATATATTTAGATTCATATCACTTCATTTGGTGAGGTCTAGCAAAATCCGTTACATGATGATGTACAGGGGAACGTTTATCTTCTCTTTATAAATTATCGTGCTGAGTATGACTATGAGTTGTAGCCTCTTCTTAGTCTCTAATTATCTTATCTTTACAAATTATCATGCTGAGTTGGATTATGAATTTCTTAGCCTTTTTTTGTTCTTATATTCAGTTGATTTAATCTATGTTTTGATGTTTATTTTGTTGAAAGATTATAAACTGATTCTTGGACATATGAAGACATTATTTCTCCTGGCTGTATGTAGAAAAAGAATAAAATGGAAATGACTTCTATATGTTCTCTGTCAAAAAGACATAATAAGGAAGTGAATTTTAGTATCTCGTCAGTTCGTCCCTCTCTTTTTTTGTTTTCTTGATTGTATCCAAGGAGAGAAATTGTTAGGCTGTTACTGAGTGATAATAGCAATCATATTTTGCATGCACAAATTAAATTCTCGGTTGTATTCTTTGCAGTTTCTAGAACTAGAGAGGGAACCCATTTAGTTATTATACTTGAGGTGTCGCTCGTAAAATATTTGTTAGCCTACTGATGCACAGACAATTCCGAACATACAATTGAAAAAGAACTCTGAACTTTAATAGTTTTTTTTTTATAACAGTACCTCCTTAAGACCTGTATATTACATTTTTTTATTTTTTGGAATTTGAAATTACAAACTAATGTAATATTCTAATTGGAGTGAACATGCTAACATTCTGTAGATGCAACACCCTCCAAGTATCTCACCTTAGGACATCAGTGTAATTATTTTTCCAAAGCAAAAGTTTGCCATTTGGTTCATATTAACATGAAACTGCAATATAAGTTTTGTATTTGTGAATTTCGCATGAATTATTGCTTATAGACTATGGTCATCCTAAGTGGGGCTTGCTAGTGTAACTTCCAAGAATTAGACTTGACTCAGACTTCCAAATATCTTTTGTAAGCTGTTACCGGAATCTAGTGTCAAACTTTCAAGTAGATATTATTTTCAGAGAAAGTGTCTACTGTAAGTAGCCCCATTAAGAAATTTGATGTTTCAATATCAGTTGCTTTAAGAAACTTCGATGATGCTTATGTGTCTGAAAGATTCTATATGAAAAACATTGATGTCATCTTTTGAAGTTGCAAATGGTTTTGTGGCTTATATAATCATTGTTATGCAGCTAGTAGAATTTCTACTTATAGTCGTGCTGAACTTGGAAATGCTCCGCGTTTTCCCTTTTGCTTTCTTGTTTAACCTCATACCCTTAGAATATCTTTCTGGTCGGGTTGAATTTCCGAACTCTGGATGCTTTTGCAGGCATCTACTAGTGTCTATAAGCTAACTGAAGTGAGCACTGGTGGAAAACTGAGCAGGCATAATGTTAACGTGCAGCAAGAAGGGCCGGATACTGTAACAGAGTTATCAACATTTCACTTGTCAATGGGTGACCAGTTACAAGACTTGCATAGCAAAATTGTTTTGGACCATCCACGAGGTGTCTCACGGCAACTTCACAAGGTCATTGTAGCACATTCGCTAGGACAGGCCGTTTTTGATGGAAATGTTCAAGTTAATAGGTATTGGAGTTGCCTCTCAACCAACCTCTAAAGTTACATTGTTGCATAAGGCTACTTTTCATTGCAGTTGCCACTAAATATGTTTATTCATATATGGAGTATTTCTTTAATTCATGTGATTTGTTAAGCAGAGAAGCCCAGCAGACAGATGCAGGACAACTGACAAGGAGCCTCCTCTTGGAGCCTCGGGCGACGGTGAATGTGAAACCGAACCTCCAAATCATAGCAGATGATGTCAAGTGTTCCCATGGCGCTGCAATCAGTGATTTGGAAGCGGACCAACTCTTCTACTTCCAAGCACGTGGGATTGATAGTTCTGTTGCAAGAAAATCTCTCATCTTTTCATTTGCAGCTGAGGTGATAGAGCACTTCCCAGATGAGACCATCCAAAAGAAAGTTGAGAATCTTATCAGAACGCTGCTTGTTCCTGCCCTTCCTTCAAGGTAAATACCTATTGAGTTCCTTCCTTGTGAGAAAGAATAAATGGTGGAACTGTTATTTTCAGGGTATAAACGTCTTCTTAGAAGAATATACTTCATACATTTACTGATAAAGTTGAAGAATAATTATCGAAGATACTTTCCTTGCATTGCATCGCCTTGGAAACTTCTCAGAGAATTAGCTGGAAAATAGGATGAATTTGATGCCAATTTCTTGTATTTTGATACTTGGTTTGTTATAAAAATAATTAACAAAAATGTTGCTTTTTTAGTACTACTATTATTCAGCACTAGAAATGGAATCTTTTGGAGTAGGAGGATTTGTGGATCTTTTTGGACGTGCATTATTCAGAACATGCATCAACCAAGAAACCATTATCAAGATGATTTTTAATTGATATCTGTTTGCAAAACCATTCACATGTAAACTGAGGGGCTTTTCCCAGAAATGAGCTGTAAACTACAGAAACTTAATTTTAAGGCTTGGACTGGTATCCCCATGGGTTCTGGCTTGCCCACTTCCATTGATCCCTACACATTTCCTCAATGCCATATTTCGCCCTAAACAAACACATGTGAAAAAAGAAGTATCCTTACATATCTAGCTAGGAGTAAGTAAGGTGAATATGGAGGAGGGCTGTGATACTTACTTCCAACCAAGCTCTTTCTCGGCTTTGTCTGTTGATGCAAAAACAGCAGTCGCATCTCCTGGTCGTCTTGGACAGAGTTTGATTGGGAGTTTCTGTAAGGAATGTTAGTAGTTTAGAATGTGTAGCAGTTGACGTTGTCTAGATAACTCACCTTTCCCCATGCCTTCTCGAAGGCCGCTACCATTTCAAGGACGGATGTACCACGGCCTGTCCCCAAGTTGTAAGCAATGCAACCTTAAATGAAATAAGTGTTAGGCGAACAGTTATGCATACAGAATATTACAGGATTAATCACCTATGTCGTTGCTCTGCAGAAGCTTCTCCAGTGCAACCACATGACCATCTGCCAAATCAATAACATGAATGTAGTCTCGAATCTGATGAAGAACAAACTGTCAAACATGATTAACTCTGAAATGAAGAACCATTCACAACTAATATCCTAGGCATATTTCTTACAAGTTTGAACATAAAACGAAAAGGGATCAACATAAAAGAGAAGGGATCTAGATTCAAAAGCTTGATAAATATCTAAAACATCTCTATTTAACTTCCAGATATTTCTCAAGAGAAGAGCACGATGTAGATCATATAAGAATACTTTTAGAACGAAAAATGAAGTAACACTAACGAGCCTACATACCGCGCTACCATCAGGCGTGGGGTAATCATGACCGTAAACATTTAGTTGAGGTAATCTACCAACAGCCACTTGTGTTATATAAGGCATAAGATTGTTGGGGATTCCTTTTGGATCTTCTCCGAGCATGCCACTCTCGTGCGCCCCAACAGGGTTGAAATATCTGAGCAGAATTATTCTCCATTCTTCGTCAGCCCTCTGCAGATCTCGAGCAATTTCTTCAAGAAAAGGCTAATACAAAATAAGAAAAAACATAGCATTTAGCACTGCATTCAGACGACAATAGTTTCAAGAAAGTCAATCCTCCAGCACATATTAAAGAGGACAGACCTTTGTGCGACCATAAGGATTCACAGCCTTCAATTCAAAATCTTCAACACAAGGAACTTTATCTGGCTGACCATAAACCGTAGCAGATGAGGAGAAAACCAACTACAGACAAGATCAGTTCGTGTCAAATGTCAACAATGTAGTGTGTAGATAAGCCAGTCTTAGTCAGAGAGATTCTATGGTCAATCACAAGCATAAGAGACTACCACCATCAACAAAATACATGAGAAATGCCGAACAACCATGTAATGATTATAAGATGCTGATATGACTTTCCCTCATAATTTTTACATGATTGAAAATATTGGTAGGATTCATACCTTCTTACAGTTATATTTTTCCATTGCTTTGAATAAATTAATTGATCCAACCAAATTGTTGTCGAAGTATCTCTTAGGATTAGCAACACTCTCACCAACAGCTTTAAGCCCAGCAAAATGGATTACTGCATCTAACCTAAAAGAACATGAAGAAACTTATAAATATAAACATAAAAAATGGACAACTTAATAAAACAGAGCATAATTTGTTTTGAACTGCATCATTGAAGTTACAAACGAGCAAGCAAGAAAATTTTATTACTTGCTCTCAGAAAACAATTTCTCCAAATCCTCCGCATTTCTGATATCTCCCTGCATCCACAACAATTAATCAGAACCAAGATTGCAATTAGAAAACAAAAAACAGAAAAAATATAAAAAAAAATAGCCGTCCCTTCTAACAAGAATAGGAGAGAGAGATGGTTTCGAACATTGAGATTTATAAACATTAAAGGTTTGTGATGATGGATTACTCTGATTCATTTAGAAAAAAAAAAAAAACAATCCTCGGAATTAAATGATCGGAAACTAGTTTAGGGTACACACCAAATGAAAATCAAGATTTTGGGAGAGTTGTTGGCCGACCAATTGCCTAACTCTGTCGACTGCTTCTTCGACAGCATTGTCGAGGTTGTCGAGAACAGAGACCTTAAACCCCTGTTTGAGCAGCTGCACCACCGTGTGTGTGCCTATGAACCCTGCACCACCCGTTACCAAAATCCTTTCTTTCTCGACCATTCTCGCATTAATAAACCTCGCGCTTTTTTCAGTGCATTTATCTGGAATCCTGATACTGCGAGGGTTTAGGATTTTGATAGATAAGTGCGCCGTGTGGATGATGAGTCAGGATCAATGAAGAGGAGAGAGAGTGAGAGAGAGACTGTTTTGACTTTGAGAAGATCAAGGAATTCCTTTTGGGATAGCGAGATCATCAAGAAATCCAGCATTACAAAGGAAATCCGAATTGGAGGATTGATAGTTGATATTTTCTAGGTAAAGATTAAATGATCAAATAGTGCATTTCTTAGTGCGAAAATTTTGAGTGAATTCCTCAAATAATTTTATTGACACGACTATTTCTTAAATTAATCTTCTCCAAACATTATTTCCTAAAATAATCTTTTAAGCCACATACTAATATTTGTGTGGAGTTTCTTTTATTTTTTTAAAACAAAAATAATCCAAAAGGCAACCAAAATATTTAAAACACAAAAAACAAAATAGAGAGACTTAGTGGTTTTCTGGGGATCCAAAATATTTAAAACACAAAATTCGAGGGACTCAGCGACTTTCTGGGAATTCACGATACTAAGACTACTATCATTCATATTTTCCGACCAACCCAACTTTTTAATAAAATATTCATTTATCTATCCTTAACCCTACAATCCATTATCTTATTTAATTTATACATCCCATCAATAACATTCAACCAATCTAACTTTAATTTTATTTTTAATTTTTTATTAACTTCTCTACTACTCCCTCCGTCCAAAATATATATGCCTACTTTTTTTTTTCATCTGTCCCAAATTTATATGTCTATTAACATTTTTTTGTGTTGGTCCGGAGACGAGTGTCAGGTATAGAGGAGGGGGGTGGTGAATACACCTGAGTACAAGTTATTTTTCTCAAACGCGAAGGACAACTGAGCTGTAGGTTGCAACTGATAAACAGTGTCAAATATTAACCTTCTGATCGCGGGTCAGAGTGAGTCAACTACTGAGTTTCTCCAACTGACTTCTGTCAGTATTTGATTCTCAGTCAGAGAGTTAGTGCGGATAAGTGTGTAGGGCCCGATAGACTTCGGTTTATCGACACTACACAAAGGATACATGACACGTTTTGGGATCTTCAATTCCATAGCATAAAATCACTATGATTTCCCCCATTACCGATAAACAGAAAGTCCTATTACAAGAACTACTGATAAAATAATACTAAGTACCCTCTAGGTGGTCATTAAGATCAATCACTGACTCATAATCCAACATTTTGTATCTAACTAAATCTTTCACTAACTTTAATACGTGTAATTAATGTGATAATATACAAAAAGACTACTTTATCCAATTTTTCTAATAACAAATACAATTATGTCATTAACTTTTTAGTAATTTACTTTAATTTACTCATATTCCAATACCAACATTTATTTAACTTTCATATCATTAAATATTTTCTTATTATGTGTGGAAAAACAAATAGACATATATATTCGGGACAGAGGGAGTATATATAATATTTTTTATTAAATTTAAAAATTCATTTTAAATTATAATTAATTAGAAATTCTATTTAGAATTCCTAATTAAAAATAAAAAATTATGACTATTCAAACAAAAAATTTATACTTGCTCAAATTAAATATTACAAGAAGATAAAAAATACGAATATCAAAATACATAATTGAGCTACAAATAGATAAACGACATACGAAATGGATACGACAGAAGATATGCAAATTTTACATAATTTACTAATGAGTGCAAAATTTTGACCATATATGTTCAATCAAGTCATTCCGAAGGGCGATATGAGCTTCTCTATTTCGAAGTTGGTCTCTGTTAACCATATGGGAGCGAAGACTTGTAGTGCGTGAACTAGAGTAGTGAAATGGTTCATCATCTTCTGTTTGTACACTTGGAGGTACATCTGCAAGAAATTATGCAGTATCATAATAATTTAGATATGACTCTCTTTCATCTTCTACTATCATATTGTGCATAATAATACAAGCCATCATAATTTTTCCCATCAAATCCTTGTCCCAAACAAGACATGGACGTCGAATAACTGCAAAACGAGCTTGTAGAACTCCAAATGCTCGTTCGACATCTTTTCTAGCAGACTCTTGGTGTTCAGCGAACAACTTGTGCTTTGGGAGTTGTGGAGCAGTAATTGACTTAACAAATGCAGGCCATGATGGATATATGTCGTCAGTTAAATAATATGTTCGATCGTTTTGGCGACCGTTCACTAAATAACTAACCTTTGGTGATCGACCTTCTAAAACATCATTAAAAATAGGAGATCGGTGTAGTACGTTGATATCATTTGCCGCACCTTGCGTTCTAAAAAAAAGCATGCCATATCCATAAATCATAAGATGCAACAGCTTCCAAAATGATTGTTGGTACTCCACTTCTGCTTGTAAATTGTTCAGCCCACGCATGCGGACCATTGCCAATGCATGCAGTCAATACTTTCAATCATGCCCGGGAAACCACGTTGTTCCCCAATATTGAGTAGTCTTGTCAAATCTTGCTCATTAGGCCTCCTAAGGTACGTGGCACCAAAGCAAGAAATGATACCTTCTACGAAATGTATGAGAGAGTCCCTTGTTACAGTTTGTCTCATCCGTAAATATTCATCGACGACATCGGTTGATGTCCCATATATCAACACTCTCATAGCACTAGTATATTTCTGTAACGGTGTCAGAGATTGCCTGTCGGTGGCGTCACGCCTCTGCTGAAAATATTCGTCATGAGCAGTAAGGGCATCCGCTATATGAAGAAATAATGATTTGTGCATGCGAAATCTCCGTCGAAACATTTATGGAGTATACGTCGGTTGATCTCCAAAATAGTCGGCCATCAAGCGTTCCGCACCAATCTCACGTTCTCTGTTAAAATACCTTCTCCTTCTGGTTGTAGGTCTCCGAGAGCCTTCAGTCACATTAAAGACCATGAAATTGACAATGATGTCATCAATTTGACGATTTTGTTATTAAACCTGTTGTCGCCATTTGTTAAATTATGGGTGTTGGAAAGAACTTTCATTTGAATTTGAGTCGGATGAAGAGCTTTTGGAGCTAGACATTGTTATGAAGAAGATAAAATGAAGAGAAAATAGCAAATAGATAGTATGTAATATCATTTGATAGGTAATGTGCATATTAAATAGAGAGACAACATTGGATTCCACTTCTTGATAAATTTGATGATAGTATTGTCATGTCATTTTCAACTTTTGTCCACTTTTTAAATAATTTGATGATAGGTAATGATAGTATGTAATGTTTTTGTCCACTTTTGAACACCAATAATTTTCCCATGTGAATGTGAAGTGGATAGCAATAATTTTCACACTTTTGAACACTAATAATTCGTACATGTATATGCATAGGGATTCCATAAAGTGGAACACTTTATTATATGTACATGTAATCTAATTTATTATATTAGAATTAGAAAACACACTTGTTTTATTTTCCCACTTTTGAATTTCTCAAACACGTAGTAACTTGATACCTTAGCGAATTTTGTCCAATTTCAATCTGATACCTTAGAATTAGAAAACACACTTGGTTAGCATCGATTTTATAGTAATATTATTACAACTATACGATGATGGAATGACAATTCACTCACTCTAACACTTTTGTAGAAATAATGCAGCATCATTTTTATAGTAATTTTCCACTTTTGAACACTTTATATTTCATTTATATGTTTTCTAATTCTAATATAATAAATTAGATTATAAAGAATAAACTAGATACACTGAAATATATTAGATGACATAGAAATAAACTACATTACATTGAAATAGATTAGATTACATGAAAATAGACTAGATTACAATAAACATAACAAATACATAAAACTAAACATAAATAAAACTTACATAAGAAAACATATTCATTTTCCAAATACAATTGCTCGTAGTTCAAGTTTTATCTCTTCTTCTTCAGGAGATAAATTGTCACTTGTCATCAGTGCAAGCAACATCTTTTCTTTTCTCTTCATATCTTGACGTTCCATCTTCTTATTCATCATTTCCATCTTCTTACTCTCAATTTCTAACATTTGGCGCTCCAGCTCGAGTTGAGCATTCAACACATCTTTAATGCATGCAGTCTCATTGTCTTTAGAGACTATGAGAGCACAAAGTTGTTCAGCAAATTCATTAGTATAATCAGATTGAGATGCCTTACCTTTTGCTTTCTTCTTCGTCTTATCTCTTCCATCGGGACGGGGAATCATTGATGATCTCGTATTGGAAGTATCAGGGTTGGAAGGGACAGAATACCCCCCATCTTCGGAAGTCTTAGATCGTTTCGAGCTTCCACCACTTTCTCGATCCTCAGTAACTTGACTTTCGGGATAGCCATGTGGTGCACCAAGAGTTGAATATAAATTCCACTTGGGATATTTACACATAACTTCATTATATACAACCAAATCCTGGAACTTGCTGCCACTTGTTGCGTAAAATACATGAGCTTCTTTCTCAACATCTTTTTGGCTCATTCCACTTCTTTTACGAGCATATGCTTCTCTGCAAGCAACAACCTACTTGTTTGCATTTTCATTAAGTCGTTTCCAACGACCTTTCATTGCGTCAATGTTTCTTACGCTGAGTTCATCTGAATTGTTTGCTTGCTTCTCCATGTACATTTGATGAAAACATTTCCATAAGGTGTCTCCTCTTTGATGTTTACCTTGTATAGCATCTTCGCTAATGAAAACCCAACTTGACATAAAAGCTACATCTTCTTTCACACACTAAACATTTTTTAAGCCCCTTGGATTTTTATTCGGATGTTGTTCATTGGGAAACAAACCGCGATAAATATTTTGTGAAGAAGACACGAAATGAGAGGGAGGAACTTGGTTCAGATTTGGAGAAAATTGAGAATTTGGATAATATTGGGAGTTTTGTTGATACTCGGAATTGGAAAATTGTTTGGAATTGGAAAACTGGTTTAACCATGGAAAATTTGATTGATTTGGATCCATAATGTGTGAAGAAAAAATGATATTTGATTGATTGTTGAAATGGTGAAAGAAAAGAGATGTTTTTTTTTCTTGGTGAAAACATAGAAAAATTAGGTTCTATTTATAGAGAAAAAAAATTATGTATTTTCATATAATTTTTCTTTAATTTTATAAATTATTAATTAAATATATTATTGAAACAAATTTAATTAAATATAAAAAACGTGGCACCAACCGAGTGGTGCCACGTGGCGACTTATCAACCAATAACTTAAGGTCAACAGTGATACAAAATTGAGGCGGCAGACAGCCCAAAGCTAGTTTGACCGCCTCATTTCTTCTTTTCTTTTTTCTTTTTGTCGCTTATGTGATTGACGTGAGAAAGTCACTCCAAAATCATGAATGAGGCTGGTCTAAGGGCTCGTTTGGTTGTCGGAAAAGTAAAGTTGTTGGGGAATGTGATTATGCGGAACATGATTTTTTGAAATATGATTTAGGAAAGTAAAATTATTAGGGAATATGATTTCGTGGAAGATGATTCTAAGAAAAATGAATTTCTTGTCATGTGTTTGGAAAATACCATAAAACTGTTTGGAATCCTAATTTTTAGAAAAAAAATGTCTTAGTATATTGAGAATCTCAATACTATCATTGTAGCATCAACAACATAAAAACACTCAATACATGCATCAAATTAACACCAAAAATCAAAACTTATAAAGTAAATCTTAGTAAATTGAAGGAGTTTGACCATCATAAACAACTGCGCAAAACACAAACTTTTCAATTCCTTACGTCCATCAAAATTCTAGTTTCAACCACCAATCAAACCACAAATGCACAAACACAACTTATTGAATTCAAGTGGATAATTACACTTGAAAGGCAACAAGTTTTCAATTAAGAAATTGCTATCATGAGCGAAAAGAAAACAATTAATCCCCGCAATTGAAGCATTAGTGGATTCATCACGTGCACTTTCCAGCCCAAGCACTGTTCTTCTCCTTTAACTCAGAGCATTGTAAAACTGTGACGGACAATAAATTATGAATTTGCATTTTCCATTTGTATAATGCCATAGTTGGGTGCATAGGGATGATTTCACTCACAAGTATGAAATTCGGCACAGTCTCGACGAGAAAGAACGTTCAAGTCAAAATCGTTTCCAATTTCTAGGAGATGAGATCGGCGAGAAAGAAATTTCAAGTCAAAATCGTTGTTGAATTGTGCTTGGGTGAAGGAACGATGACACGTAGGCGAGTTCTCCTAAAAAACGATGATAGGGTAAGTGTGCGAGGAATCGATTTCTAAAATCCCCTTATCTAGGAAAAATATTATCTAGGTTGGAGTAGGGAAAAAGAATTCCGCTAGTTTCCTAATTTTTAGGATTCATATTACTTTTCACAATTTTACTAAAATGAAACCAAACATAAGATTTGAATTACGGGAATAAGATTACTTTCCCGCAGCAGAATCTTTGTAAACAAAACGGGCCCTAAGAGCTAAAACTAGATATACTCATTTTTAAATCGAAACCCCAAATCGGGTTTTAAGTCGGATGCAAAACCTATATAAACAAGAACTAGTGCAATCTGAAACCGTAAATTGTCGGTACGGTTCAATTTCAGTTTGTTCTTTTGAAACTATGAAATCGCCGGTTTCAAACCATCAATTCAAAAACGAGTAAAACTGATCGTTTCACCTATTGAAAACGTCAATGGTGACCTCTCTAACGAATTAAATAAATGAATTTTAAACTAACAAACATTTTTCAATATCTAGTTCAAGTTATATTTAATATTTGGAGCCATTAAATATATTCATTGTGAGGGATATTAGTGACTTTAATCTCACATGCATACATGACAATTGGGGATTGGATGAGGCTTTGATACCAAGATTAATGTAACGCCCCAATTTTCAAAGGGGACGTCACCTCGTGCATAAACTTTATCATCATATTTAATTTTTAAAAAGATGGATTTAAATATATAAAATCAGAAGGTTTTAATGCAATTTCATATAGAGCGGAAGTTTGAAAAAAAAAAAAAAAACATGTGCGAATATTAGTTCATAAAATATTTTTTTGGAAGAAATGCATAGTTCATGATAAAAATAAATAAATAAATCCTTTCATGTGTGACCAATGCATAGTTCATGATAAAAATAAATAAATAAATAAATCATATCATGTGTGACCATCACCATCTGCCACTTCAAGCATCTGCCGGACCATGATCTGAAAAAATGAAAATATATGAGGGGTGAGTACGATGACTCAGTGAGATCAAACATTATCTAAATTATAATCTATAAAGAATTTAACATGAGAATTAGACATGCTAGCCCGGAGGCTTTACCCGAAGGTTTTGACTGTGTGAATGCTCGTAGACTAACCCGAATATTTTATTGCGTGAATAGCCCGAAGACTCTGCCTGTACTGAATAACACATGAGAACAATAGCATAGAGTATAATAAAAATTTAAAAAAAAAACCTTTTAAGTGAATGAACAATGTATATTAAGAATTCCACTAACAATTATATCACATATATTTGAAAAGATAAGATATTGCTAGAATATCCATATTCACATATAATACAAGTCACAAAACAAATAACATTTACTTAAAGAATTCTAATCCTAATGGCGTTCGACAGTTAACAACATGAGCAAAAAGGAATTTTTAAATCTATCAAATGAAGGAACAAAAATTCAATTTACATAGTATATCTTTAATTCACGTATTGAACGAATTATATTCCCATCTTTTTATTTCTAAAAATGTATTAAACCATTGAACATATATATACGGGTATTACGTGAGGGTATTGTTTCCAGTCGAGATCAAGAACAACGTTCGCTTGGTTCATAAAGAGATGAAGTCTCTTTCGAGGAAATCATTAAGCATAGGAACACAGAAAATGAATCATCTATATTATTATACTTTATAATTCTTACTAATCCTTACTGTGTACATCTAATATAATGTAATAATAGTTCATTTTGCTCTAAATACTAATCTCGATCGTGGACTAGTTATCTAAAGACAAAAAAGTGCTAAAACTTAGGCATCCATCTCTATTCAGTAAACCCAATTAATGGGAAATCAAAACAGCAAGTTAAGATTAACATGATAATAATTTATATATATATATGTGAAATGGATCAAAAGAGACATTGGATTCAAAAGAGATATGAGAATCAATCTCCTCCATCCATTTTCTTAATCTATGGCCACTATTTTTCCCACAATAGGCATTTTAAAATAATTCAAAAAGAGAAATTAACTTCATTAAGGGCAATAGGGTAATCTTACCCTTTCTTTAAATTAATGCATAGTTTGTTTTATGTTTTATGCATACTTACTCACAATTTCATGCATACCATCAAACATAATAAAACAAGTACGATTAATTCAATATCTAAGTTACGATTAATTCAATTCCGCTTTTATATTTATCCATATTCATGTTTAATGTCATAATTAAACAAGTACAATAATACCTAATAAGAACAATATACTTTAACTAATCAAACAATTGAAAATATGATTAGTTAACAAAGCATAACTACAATTGTTTCTATTAAAAACAAAATTAAGTTCTAACAAAACAATTAATTGTCTTTGAAATCTCAATTCTCATTATCTACAATATGTTCTCCACCTATCTAGTATTCAACTTCATTTCCTCTAAATGACTCAAAGCTTTCCATCACCTTTGAATGTCTCCATGTGCCTCATTTAATATGCCCCTGCAAATTTTTTTTAAGATTCAATCATGACAATCTACACTTTCATGCAAATCGCCACTCAATTTTATGCATACTTACTCACAATTTCATGCATACCATCGAATAGATTCATGCATATTACTTCAAACACAATATGAAACGCAAACTGTCACATACATCACAATGAATTCATTTTCATACATATATAACATCTCATTCATGCATACCATTCTACAGATTCATGCATAATACTTTGAATACAATATCAAACGCAGTCCATCACATGCTTCACAATGCATTCATTTTCATGCATATATAACATCTCATTCATGCATACCATTCTACAGATTCATGCATATTACTTCAAACACAATATAAAACGCAGTCCGTCACATACTTCACAATGCATTCATTTTCATGCATATATAACATCTCATTCATGCATACCATTCTACAGATTCATGCATATTACTTCAAACACATTATACAGATTCATGCATATTAATGCTACGTATGCAATCGCAAAATGAATCTGTAGAATGGTGTGCATTCACAATGCATTCATTTTCATGCATATATAACATCTCATTCATACATACCATTCTACAGATTCATGCATAATACTTCGAACACAATACGAAACGCAGTCCGTCACATGCTTTACAATGCATTCATTTTCATGCATATATAATATCTCATTCATGCATACCATTCTACAAATTCATGCATATTACTTCGAACACATTATACAGATTCATGCATATTAATGCTGCGTATGCAATCGCGAAATGACATTTCAAACAGGGCAATAATTGCGGAACTCGATGAATATATCTAGAAACAGACCAAAAAATACATCAAGATAACAAGATTCGAAAACAAATCACATATCTAGGGATAAAAACCATAGATCTAAGGTTAAAAACGTAGATCTATGGTTAAAAATTACATATCTAAGTTTAAGAATCATAGATCTAGGAATAAAAATCTCGATTGGAAGGACGAACCTCGAAGAAATCCCTAAATTTCCATCAAAAACCCTAGGTTACAACTCCATAAACCTTCAATTTCTCAACAAATCGACTTTGAAATTAAAGAAACGAACTTCAGATTCTGTGGAATTGAGATGGAACAACATAAATAGGAGTGAAATCGACGGAATTTGTTACAACTCCATAGACCTTCGATTTCTCAGCAAATCGACTTTGAAATTGAAGAAACGAACTTCAAATTTTGTGGAATTGAGATGGAACAACATAAATAATAGAGAAATCGACGGGACTTTAGGCTAGGGAGGTTTTTGATTTGAGAGAGGGAGATGAGAGAGAGAGAGAGAATGGAGGTGTTGAAGTATGTTTTCAAAATAGGGAAGTGTTTCTTCAAATTAGATTTATTCTTATTTCCAATTTTGCCCTTTTCTCCCTTTTTATTTATTTTTAATGAGAATAAGTGGTGTAATCTTGGCCATTGATTTGGGATGAATCTAAGGTAAGGATTGGTTCTCATATTTCTTTTGAATGTTGGATTTCTCTAAAACCATACCATATATGTATATATATAGAATCAAAACACAAGTTGATATCACATAAGAAACCAGCCATAATGATTCAGAAAAAAATTGTGATGGAAACATAATTTCTAATTCGCATGCTTTGAATAATTTTTTGGTTTTTCCTAAATCACTGTGTAAACTATATCGGGTCAGTTAAGCTACAGAAAGATAAATAAATTTATATGCAACATAAAGGGACACTTAAAAATAAATAAATTTATAATATATAATTAAATACATGTTGAATCCCAAGTAAAGTTCACTTAACTTCAACCAAATTCTAGAAAACTCCTAGACTGATGAGAACGGTTTGCATATACGTAAGAAAGTAAGCACTTACAATTGAGAATAGAATATTTAGAAATCATTTACATAATTGAAACTAGGATTTGGAATACCTTCAATGAGTATGAAAACTTGAGAATGGATTTTCGTAGTAGATGATGAAACGTGAAGAAATCAATATGCAGTTTGTGGTGTGGAGAAGAATAGTGCGATTGTGGGTATATATAATATCTATAGGTTTAGGTTAAACATAAAAATAAGAGAGATTTTCTCTAACTGAAATAGTACCGCAAGATATTATGGAATCAAAAATCCAATTTATTAATTCTACCTTTATTCATATCATCCTTTTAATTAAAAGGAATATATATATTTATTCCTTATCAGAAGTCTGAATAAGGGGGAATATATATCATCCTTTTAATAATGGGGAATACATATATCATCCTTTTAATTTAAAGGAATATGTATATTATGAAAAAAAAATTGTGTTGTCATAGACTTCTGAATAAGGGGGAAATTAATAATTTCCCCCTTATTCAGAAGTCTATGACAACACAATTTTTTTTTCAAAACAAAAACAAATCTTATCCTTTTTATAAAAAACTCCTAAATTTGAGAATTTTTCACACAAGTTATTGGTCTCATATCATGATCTCAGAAAAATAATCAAATTAAAAGAGAAAATAATATATTTAAGCATTTAGACCACTAAAACATACAATCATTCACAATATGCGTAGCATGGCATTAAATTATACTTGATGCTTGACATTTAGTTAGACTCTAAGGCGCGACTTATAGGACTTACCCATATGATATCACGCATGAAATGCAAATGTTTTTGTTTATTTTTTTTAGGAAAATTCGGGGTGTTACAACTAAAGAGGTTGAGAAGTGGTTATATACACTATAATCCTACGGTTCCCTTGAAGGAAATATTAGGAGAGGAAGAATTGTACCTTCCTCCGCGTATGTTGTAGTCGCTTTGATTGTTGCTCCTGATCAGATCATCTGATTTGTGTCCCGACCTTTTTCTCGTTCTGGGTGGTCAGAGAACTGAAGAAAATTAAGATTTCTCTCTCTCTCTCTCTCTCTCTCAAGCATGTATACGCTCAAATGTATATGAATTTGTTCTTCCTTAATAATGAACGAAATACTAATATATATAGGCTTCAAGAACCAATATTATATTAATATTTGTAGCCCATTAATTTAATTATATTCCTAATGGGCTTCTACATCAATTAGCCCATACTACAATAAATTAATCTTTTGGGCAACTTTAATTTATCAATTAATTAGCCCAGCCAATTAATTCCAGATAAATAATTATTAAATAACGCAAAATGCATTAATTTATCAATAATGATTTCTGAGAGACAATAAAAAAACTAGGCAACTAATTGGGCCAAATCAGTGATCTAATACAAGAAATAAAGCAGGACATCAAATTAATTAATTATCTATGCTCAACCTGTTGGGATTTTGTATACTGGAAGCAAATTTTATGCTTGTATACAATGTGTGTTGTCCCTACCACTATTTTATTCTCCTATCTGATAAATATATATATTTGCACATGTTATCCTTTATCTTGTATAAAAGTTAGATTTGTGTGGTGTGTCGGGTATCACAGAAGACAACACAAATTGGTTGAACTGACAAGATATAAACAATTATCACAGTTGAGATAACTTAAGGATAAGTTGTCGGTTTAAGCTGCAGTTTAGATAAGAAGTGACTTGTCTTAGCTGCTTGTCTTTACTGGTACATTTAAGGTGGTGTATTGACGGATCACAGTGAGACGTGTTTTCCTAACTGACCTTAGTGGAGAACCAAGATCTCGGTGACTTAGCTGGTCTTAAGCTTGGTAAGACTTCAGCTGAGTGCATTTGGCTATCTATCATTTTGACCTACTATGGTGAACGTCATCGCGACCGGATCTACGTATCTTGGGTGTTAGTAGTTATTTGTGGCTCAGGCTGGTTGTCTGTATCTTGCAGCCGTATCTTAGTAAAATGGGTTGATAATATCCCCTGGATTAGCACACTAAACACGGCCGGTTGATTAAGTTCAGGTGTGTTAATAAGGTCGAGTAGTACTACTCAGGAATATAAGATGTTAATTAATTTAAGCTGTCAGTGAGCTTAATTAATTAACGGATATTTATGTCTTAAATACAGAGATCGATTAAGTCTAAAATACAAGCCATTGCTCAATTTAGAATAAAGGGATAAGTCAACACGGATTCTCTAGTGGAATGAATCTGTGTTTATTAATTAATTTTGCTCTGGGCTGAGCATGGATAATTAATTAATTTGAGGCCCAGCTTTATTTCTTGTATTGGATCCCTGATCTGGCCCAATTAGTTGCCTAGTAATTTATTGTCTCTCAGAAATCATTATTAATGGATTAATGTATTTTTACATTATTTAATAATGTTATTTATCTGGAATTAATTGGCTGGGCCAATTAATTGATAAATATTAGTAGCCCAGTAAATTAATTAATTATATTATGGGCTGGTTATGTGGAAGCCCATTAGAAATATAATTAAATTAATGGGTTATAAATATATTAATATTATATTGGCTTTTGAAGCCTATATATATTAGTATTCTGTTCAGAAACAGATTACGTACACACACATAACTCACGCACGCAGCGTGTAAGAGAGAGAGACGATAAATTTTATTTTCTTCAGTTCTCTGACCACCCAGAGGAAGAAAAAGGCCGGGACACAGATCAGAAGATCTAACACAGGAGCAACAATCAAAGCTGCGATAACATACGAAGGAGGAAGGTATCATTCCTAACCTAAATTATTCCTTCACAACCCAGAGAAAAATTAATTAATAAACACAGATTCATTCCACTATAGAATCCGTGCTGACTTACCCCTTTATCCCAAATTGAGCAAGGGCTTGTATTTTTGACTTAATCGATCCCCGTATTTAAGATAGAAATATTCGTTAATTAATTAAGCTCACTAACAGCTTAAATTAATAAAAATCTTATTATGTTCCTGAGTAGTACCACTCGACCTCATTAACACACCTGAACTTAATCAACCGGTCGGGTTTAGTTTGGTAATCCTCATGAGTTCCTCAAATTATCAATCCATTTTACTAGGATACGGTTGCAAGATACAAGCAACCAGCCTGAGCCACAAATAACTACTAACATCCAAGATACGTAGATCCGGTCGCGATGACGTTCACCATAGTAGGTCAAAGTGATAGATAGCCAAATGCACTCAGCTGAAGTCTTACCAAGCTTAAGACCAGTTAAGTTACTGAGATCTTAATTCTCCACTAAGGTCAGTCAGGAGAACACATCTCACTATGATCCATCAATACACCACCTTAAGTGTACCATTAAAGACAAGCAGCCAAGACAAGTCACTTCTTATCTAAACTGTAGCTTAAAGCGACAACTTATCCTGAAGTTGTCTCAGCTGTGATAATTGTTTATATCTTGTCAGTTCAACCAATTTGCGTAGTCTTCTGTGATACCCGACACACTACACAAATCTAACTTTTATACAAGATAAAAGATTACATGTGCAAATATATATATTTATCAGATAAGAGAATAAAATAGTGGTAAGGAGAAAAACACATTGTAAACAAGCATAAAAACTGCTTCCAGTATACAAAATCCCAACAATTCTCCCACTTATACAAAAGCAAACTTTTAGTATACAATGTGTCAGTTCTAGGTACAAACTATTCTGCAGTCCTAAGTGGGGGGCATCTCTACCACTCCTTAGCCACGAACATGCTTCTCGTAAGCCAGGAGTGGTAAGCTCTTCGTGAAAGGATCAACTGGGTTGTCTTCAGTTCCAATTTCGTCAATCACCATGTGGTACTTTCCATCTATGTGTTTAGACGCCTTGTGAGATCTGGGTTCCTTTGAATATGCCACTGCACCCGAATTATCACAATAAAATTGTGATAGTCTTAGGCAAATTCAGAACAATATCAAGATCCAGGAGGAAATTCTTGAGCCAAACTGCCTCTTTCGGAGCTTCTGAAGTAGCCATATACTCTGCTTCCATGGTTGAGTCCGCAATGCATTTCGGTTTTGTACTCCTCCATGAGATGGCTCCACCTCCCAAGGTAAACAGTAACCGAGGTAGACTTATTCTCGTCTCTGTCAGCCTGGATATCCGAGTGCGTATAACCCAAAGGCACTAGACTGTCTGACTGGTAAACAAGCCTATAATCTCTAGTCCGTTTAAGATATTTTAGAATATGCTTGACCGTAGTCCAGTATTCCTTTCCAGGGTTAGACTGATATCTTGAGACCATGCGTACAACATATGAGATATCTGGTCTCGTACAAAGCATCACATACATGAGGCTACCGACAGCGGAAGCATATGGTACTAGCCTCATACTTTCTATCTCTTCAGTCGTTTTTAGGCACTGATTCTTGGATAGAAAAATGCCATATCTGAAAGGTACTGAACCTCTCTTGTCATTTTGCATGCTAAAACGAGCAATAACAGTGTCAATGTAGGACGCTTGTGACAAGCTTAACATAATTTTCTGGCGATCTCAAATAACCTTGATCCCAAGGATGTATGCAGCTTCACCTAAGTCCTTCATTTGAAACTGCTCGGATAACCACGTGTTGGTCCGGAGACGATAGTCAGGTGTAGAGGGGGGGTGAATACACCTGATGGCAGTTTCTTTTTCTCGAACCGAAGGACAGCTGAGCTGTTTAGTGCAACTGATGAACAGTGCCAAATAGTAACCTTCGATCAAGGGTCAGGGTGTGCCAGCT
This sequence comes from Lavandula angustifolia, assembly GCA_028984105.1. Lineage (NCBI taxonomy): Eukaryota > Viridiplantae > Streptophyta > Magnoliopsida > Lamiales > Lamiaceae > Lavandula > Lavandula angustifolia. The sequence continues at coordinate 2,668,323 of CM054814.1, read as the reverse complement.
ACTGAGCTCTCCTACTGACTTGAGTCAGACGTTCGAAACTCAGTCGGAGATGCTGTGTGTGCGGATAAGTGTGGGGCCCGAAAATCGTCTCAGTTGAAAACGCTTTTCGCAGATTAAAGTCTTTTGGCTGTGCGCTTTTAAAACACGTTTTATGCAAACATATGATTTTGAAGAGTTTGTATGATATGCAATAAAACAGTAAAGAACACAAGCGATTTAACGTGGTTCGGATACGCAAGATCCTACGTCCACGGTCCTGAACAAGGCAGGAGAACTTGTTGATTAATCTGAGCAAGTCTCAGCAAGGAAACTGTACACAGGACAGATCCTTCTAAGTTATAGTCCTTAGCGACTTTTACAATTCAAACCTAAGTTCGAAAGGGAGGGAATAATCTCCAACTAAGAAGGAGTTCTTACAATAAGAACAATTCACAGAAAGTGAACTCCTTCGAATCTAAGCTATAATTCGTAATTAACCATCATTGTAACCTTTTGAAAAACCAATGATAGTTAAATACTCGAATAGCCCCAGAGATCACACTCGTGAGCCACTGAGGTGGACGTTTACTTGTGCACCCCTAGACCAAGCTACCTAGCTCTTTAATTCCAATCCACGCCTAGGTTCTTAAGACGAATGAAATTAATAATCCGATATTTCTGGACCATGTAACTATTTAATTAAAATGCGGGAAAAGACTTCTCAGGAAGTTGTACCCGCGGTGACATCTAAGTTTTGAACATTAATTTTACCGAAATAACATCAAATTCTCGAAATTGGCATACTTACTCGAACCATACCGCATTCAATTTGATTTAATTGACCATCTTATTTAATTATTATCTGCTAGAGTACTCGTGTTTACTAGGTATGTAAGCCACTCAGTTGGACGTTTACGGCTTCGCTCCCACTACTCAATTATAATTAAATATCTCTTTAGAAAACCCATCTCACAAAACTCGTAGTTCAAAAATACAAGCAAGACACTCAGTTGGACATTTATTCATAAAATTGTTCTACTTTTGTGTAGGGTCCAATTAATGGATATCCGATTAAGTGTTTAATATCCAAATTAATGGAATCTAATTAAACGCTTAATTTAAAATTGCTTAGTCTTTTTATTAAAAAGGTTTGTTATGAATCATGCATCATCTCATAATTCCTAAAGTATGCAATTACTAAGCGCACATAATAAAACGTGCTCGCAAAAAATAAAACATGCTTTTAAACAACGTAAATCCTATTCAGATGCTTTTCTAAATGCAATTAATCACATAATCGCATGCTAAAGCATAATAATAAATAAATGCGTAAATAGGAAATTTAAAACGTCGTTATCGGGTTCAAAACAAACAGATAATTCCTATCTATTACATAGCTCGAACAAAATACAGTTCTTCGATATCTTGAAAAATCTTCGAATTTGGATCGAATCAGGGATTGTAAAGTTGTTGCCACGGCAGCAAGGATTCTGCCATGTCAGCACCACCTCAGCAGTTAGGGTTGACGTCAGCAACCCAGGGCTGACTTCAGCCCTCTCTTTCTCTCTCACGCACAGTAGTGCGTTGCCGCCGCCGCCGCCACTGTTGGCCGCACCGCTGCTCGCCGTCTACAGGGGAGGGTCGTTAGCGGCCTTGCCTCTCTTCCTCGGCCATCACTGCCCCACGCCGCCGCCTGAAACGCGACGCAGCGCCGCAAAACAGCGCGCCGTCTGCACTTTCGCCTGCACGCGGCTGCCGTTCCGGCCTACCTCCGTCGTCTCCAGCCATGCCTGACGTTGCTCAGACGTCTGGGCTGTATGAATTGCCACTTGGAGCCGCCGTCGCGACCTGGTGCTGCAAAATTTAGCAGCCCGTCGCTGGCGAGCTCCTCCGCACAGATTCACCACTTTTTGAGCCGTGATTCGTTCAATTGATTCATGGGTAATGATCCTTGGACGATTTTCGGCCACCATGAACAGATTCCGGCCAAAATTTTCAACAATTTCCCTCAATTTCAAAAAAAATCGCCGGAAAAACAAAAAAAATTGAGCAGTGAATTTCTGACGTTGATTTCAGTCACATCCGTGATCGAATGACCCCTTACGACCTATTGATGCGAAGCCCATGAGACGAGGAATCCAGAGGTTTAAGCTGATCGTCGATCAGATGCGCGATGCACTGGTAATCTCCGCCGCAAGATGCAGTGGAACCCTAGCCAAACTAGGGTTTTCGCCTAGATTGGGGATTTCTTATCCGTCTCGATTTTCGTGCATCTCGGACCAAAATTACAGTATAGTTACAATACAAATAAAGCACAGTGGTCCTAACATCTACTCGTGAATTTTCTCATGAGAAAAATATTATAACGGGGTCAAAACAGTGGCACGCAGGCCGCCCCAAACACGAAAAATTGCCCGATAACAACGGAAATAAACTGTAATCATGCTACTGAAAGAAACAATCAGAGCCTAAAACCAGGCTCTGATACCAATTGAAGGAAATATTAGGAGAGGAAGAATTGTACCTTCCTCCGCTTATGTTGTAGTCACTTTGACTGTTGCTCCTGATCAGATCTTTTGATCTGTTTCCCAGCATTTTTAAGATAGAGATTACTCTGAGTACGTTACTCAATTCTTTGGTAGCGGTCAAAGAGGTTATAGGAAAGGGCAAGAGTGCTCAAGTATTGAATATCCCTAGCAGTTCAAGGAATCCTCCGAAAGGCGGAAACCAAAAAACAAGGCAGTGGAACTGACAAGATATAGACAATTATCACAGTTGAGACAAATTAAGGATAAGTTGTTGTTTTAAGCGGTAATTTAGATAAGAAGTGGCTTGTCTTGGCTGCTTGTCTTTGCTAGTACACTTTAAGGTGGTGTATTGATGGATCACAGTGAGATGTGTTCTCCAAACTGGCCTTAGTGGAGAATCAACATCCCGGTGACTTAGCTGGTCTTAAGCTTGGTAGACTTCGGCTGAGTGCATTTGACTATCTATCACTTTGACCTACTATGGTGTCATCGCTATCGGATCTACGTATCTTGGGTGTTAGTAGTTATTTGTGGCTCATGCTGGTTGTCTATATCTTGCAACCGTATCTTAGTAAAATGGAATTATAAAATTCCCTGAGGAACTCGTAAGAATTAGCACACTAAACCCGGCCGGTTGATTAAGTTCAGGTGTGTTAATGAGGTCGAGTGGTACTACTCGGGAATATAATAAGAGGTTAATTAATTTAAGCTGTCAGTAGACTTAGTTATTTAACGGATATTTCTATCTAAATACGGGGATCAATTAAGTCTAAAATACAAGCCCTTGCTCAATTTGGAATAAAGGGGTAAGTCAGCACAGATTCTCTAATGGGATGAATCTGTGTTTATTAATTAATGTTGCTCTGGGCTGAGCATAGATAATTAATTAATTTGAGGCCCAACTTTATTTCTTGTATTAGATCTCTGATCTAGCCCAATTAGTTGTCTAGTTATTTATTGTCTCTCAAAAATCATTATTAATAGATTATGTATTTTACATTATTTAATAATATTATTTATCTGGAATTAATTGGATGGGCCAATTAATTGATAAATATCAGTAGCCCAATAAATTAATTAATTATATTATAGGCTAATTTTGTAGAAGCTCATTAGGGATATAATTAAATTAATGGGCTACAAATATTAATATTATATTGGCTCTTGAAGCCTATATATATGTATTATGTTCATAATCAGAACGTACACATTCATATACTCATACGCGTACACACGAGTTTGAGAGAGACAAGAAATTATTTTCTTCAGTTCTTTGACCACCCAGAGGAAGAAAAAGGCCGAGACACAGATCAGAAAATCTGAACAGGAGCAATAATCAAAGCGACTACAACATACATGGAGGAAGGTACAATTCCTTCCTCTCCTATTATTCCATCACCACGCCCAACAACAAGGAACCAAAATTGAATTTGGTGACAACTCCAAAGGATATACAAGGGGATATTGCACATTGAACATCGAAACTGCCATAGTTCCTAAAATAACATATGTTGAAGGACTTCAACATAATCTCCATTCAGTCAGTCAATTAAGTGATAAACTTAATAGTCTCTTTTGATGCGGGATTATGTGATGTTGTTGATAAATCTATAGGGAAAAACCGTACTATCAGGATCGCGGAGAAAGAATATATACGTTCTAGATTGGAATACTACCGAACCTAAAGCCTACCTGCTTGCATACTAAGTCATCTAATAAAACAACATGATTATGGCACAGAAGACTCAGTCACCTGAATTTCAAAACAATGAAAAAGCTAGCAAGAGATTCAAAAGTCTGAGTACTGCCCAATGAAGTATTTGAACGACACAGAAACTTTGAAGCATGTCTGAAGGGAAAGCAGATAAAGTCAAGCAATCCACCTATTTCGTCATCTTCTACCGATGGAGTCCTTTAGTTACTTCACATGGACTTATTCGGGTCAATCACTCCAGTGTAGATCAGAGGCAAGAAGTATGCACTCATGGTCATAGATGATCTTCATCGCCAACAAATCTGATGTTAAGATTGAGCTGCCTAAACTACTGAAACGACTCGGCGTACAGAAGGATATCAAAATAAAAAGAATAGGCTCAGATCGAGGCACAAAATTCCTCAACTCTATGATGAAAGAGTGTTGCGAAGCTAAAGGTATTCAGCACGAGACGTCAGCAACACGCACGCCTCAGCAGAATGGCTTTCTGAAAGAAAGAACATAACACTTAAAGAAGCAGTAAGAACGTTATTGGCAGACTCATGTCTACTATCAAAGTTTTGGGCAGAAGCTACTGACACAACCATCTACACTCAGAACCTCTCATTATTGACACAAGCACACATGAAGACACCATATGAATTGTGGAAAGGGGAGAATTCCTTATATTTCTCATTTCCATATCTTTGGTTGTTCGTGCTTTATCCATAATAATGGAAAGGATCAGTTAAAGGTCTTTGATAGAAAGTCAGACCAAGGAGTTTTCTTAAGATACTCCAGAGTCAGCAAAGCCTTCAGGGTCTTTAACTACCGGACACTTTGCGTGGAAGAAAGTCCTCGTGTTGTATTTAACGAGTTTGTTACTGAGGATAAGCAACATGTTTCAAAGCAAAATAGTGAAGCTGTCAGCAGCAAGCTACAAAATTTGAACTTAAATAATAACGCTGAAAGAATCCAGCATTGTTGGGATGATGATTCAGATGATGAAGCAATACGCATTCACCCAGCAAGCACTGTAGCTGAACTGATTGATTCTACTGAAGAGAATCAATCACAGACAACTCAGGTCGATGAGGATATCCCAGTGGTAACTGAGGCCAACACTAAGAATAACAACTCAAGGGGAACAAATGATGTTCCTTAGCTTAATGCCCCTAAACCTGGTGACTCAGTAGATCCCAACCTTGTTAGTGAAATTCTTCAATCCCAAAACAGTACTATTGAAATTCCTAATAATTCTACTATCTGTGCAGAAGTAATTTCAGAAGAAGAAATGAGAAAAAGGACGTTCATGGCTTGATGCTCATTCTTCATATCTAATAATTGGTAATCCAACGTACAACGTAAAAAAAGATCTGGATTTCGTTAAGGAGAAAGCGCTTTATACTCCTCCTTCATTTCTACTAAAGAACCTCAGAACATCAGGACGTACTGAAGGATGCTGACTGGATCATCGCCATGCAAGAAGAACTGAACCAGTTCGTCAGAAATGAAGTTTGGGAGTTATTTGATAGACCAAAGCACCAACACGTCATTGGAACCAAGTGGGTATTCAAGAACAAGTGAGATGAAAACAACATTATCGTTAGGAACAAAACTAGATTAGTCGCCAAAGGATAATGCCAAGCTGAAGGAATAGATTTTGATGAGACCTTTGCCCAGTCGCTTGATTGGAAGCCATTCGTCTATTCCTATCTTATGCGACACATCAACGTTTCAAAGTATATCAGATAGATGTAAAATCAGCTTTCCTAAACGGCGTACTGAAGGACAAAATTTATGGAGAACAACCGCTAGCTTTCAATAGGGACATCTGGTTTATAGTATCAGAAATGCTCTGTATGGGTTAAAACAAGTACCTAGGGCTTGGTACGATACCTTATCAGAATTTCTACTTCATAAAGGTTTTAAAAAAGGAACAGTAGATCGCACGACATTATCTTCAGTTCAAGAAACATACTCCTAGTGCAGATCTATGTGGTCAACAATTTGAGAAGATGATGAAAGAAAAGCTCGAAATGTCTATGATGGGAGAAATGAATTATTTCCTTAGACTTCAAGTCAAACAATCTAAGAAAGGAATTTTCATAAATCAAGCTAAGTACACCAAAGATCTCATCAAAAAAATTGGCTGCGATTCTAGCAAACCAGTCAAGATTCTCATGAATACGAATCTGAAAATTGATCTTGAGAAAGAGGGAGTATCCGTTAACACTACTAATTATTGAGATATTATTGGTTCTTTAATACTCCCTCCGTTCCACTCCATTAGTCCAGTTTTTCTTTTTGGGCCGTTCCACTCCATTAGTCCACTTTCCTTTTTTAACTTAAAATAACACTCTTACATATTCTAGTGGACCCCACTACTTTATACTACTTTACACACAACAAATAACTTTCTTAATCTCCGTGCCGAAAAGAAAGTGGACTAATGGAGTGGAACGGAGGGAGTATATCTTACTGTCAGCAGACCTAACATAACTTTTGTTGTAGGTGTATGCGCAATTTTTCAGGCGAATCCCAAGAAAAGTCACCTTGACTTAGCAAAGAAGATTCTCCGATACCTAAAGGGAACATTTGACATGGGGTTATGGTATCCTGCTGATGATAATCTTGAACTAAGTGGATATTTTGATGTTGATTATGCAGGTTGTAGAATCGACAAAAAATCAACTTTAGACTGTGTCAGCTCCTAGGTAGCAAGCTCATTTCATGCTTCTCAAAGAAACATCACCCAGTAGCAATGTCTACTACTGAAGCTGAATATATGGCTGCCGGAAGTTGTTGCTCCCAAATCCTGTGGCTTCGACAACAACTAAGAGATTATGATATCAATCAAGATGAAGCGTCGATCTACTGCGACCACACTAGTGCTATCGCAATTTCTCAAAATCCCGTTCTTCATACGAGATGCAAGCACGTGGATATCAGACATCACTTCATCAGAGATCATGTTGAGAAGAAGGATTTCAGAATGGAGAAAACCCATACTGATAAGCAAAGGGCTGACATACTAACAAAACTTCTAGCTGAGAACAGATTCAGAGAACTCTTAGTAGAACTAGGATTATTGGATCCTACTGACTCCGTTCAGTAAGAAGGATTCAACAAGGGGGAACGTGAACACAATCATGAACGCACTCAGTATTGCTAACGTGGTATCAGCTGGCTACTATGTTCAACTAACATGTTTGCATATTCAACTCAGTATTTCATGTTCAGTACATGCATGACACTTATTTCCCACCATTAATTCATAAAGAATGTCTTTTCTAAAATAGTTTTCATTAAAAGCACGACATTCCATTTACTGACTGTAGCGCATTTAATGCATTTCATCTCACCTTACTTTATTAGCGATAGATATGTGGTCGAGATTATAAGCGGCACATTAATCAATACTTTTAATAACATAAAATCCCAACAGTCTATTTTACAAGTGAGATCGCAGCTGAACCATCTGCTGAATAAACCGTTCAAATTCATATCTTACATATATCTTACTTTATCATCTCACTCTATACTTTCTGCCATTATCAAACTCTTAGTGCTCTACATAAATTTCGTGTTATTGATTCATACTACTCTCAGCACTAAATCATTCAGTAAATCTCCAACTCTTATTCTGCACTTACTAACTTACTCTATTTTCAAGTGCTAACCTCTGTTTTGCATAATATCATCTATGGCGAGCTCTCCCAATAACACTGTCCTTGTCCCTACTGATATGAAAGAAATCTTGGCTAACAACAAAGTCTAGTTTGAACCAGTCATGGCCTTTTGGAAGAGTGAGATTCCGTACATGCAGCCGATCTACAAGGCTCTGTCCATCTCAGGACTTGAGCGTTTCCTCTCCAAACGCCCTCACTTGTGGCTTCCTAGCTAAGTTGTTGAATTCCATTACAACTAGCGATGTGATGCTGACACAATCAAGGATATCACGTGCATCACATATGAGAAGCAAGTGTCTCCTAACACTTGGATTCTGACTCCCGCTCAGTTTGACATTCAGGAGTGCCTGATCGAAAGCTTCATTCCACCTTTTGAAGGCGTATCACCTATATGATACAAAGAGATAGAAATCAACACATATCTTTGCCTCTTCACATGGAAGAAAGACATTGAGTTCAAGGCAATGTTTGCGAAGAACAAACTTCTACATTATCACTCACATGCTTACGAGCTCCGCTGGCTCGTTTGACCAACTATACAAAATCAAGATTCAGCTGATGATGGTGATAGTTGACTGGGTCAAACTAAACTGGGTACAGTACCTCATGCATGAATTCAATGCCCAGTCCAAGAAGTTCATAATCAATGATGAAGGGAAATTGACCCTTTCACCCATTGGAAAGTTGTTGTATGGGAGCAGAGTCTCCATACTGACTGAAGATGCTTGCATCGGCCCTGCTACCTTCGCAGATCACAAGTTTTTCGATCCCAAGTCTATAAGGTTTCTGAATAAGACTGCCGCTGAAAAGTCTATTGGACGTGGCGTGGTCGATAAGAGTTCAGCACCAGCCACTCAGACGACACGTCCAGAGCAAGCCACGAAGAAGAGAAAACTGGCTAAGAAAGATGACACTCCTACTGTCGTCATTCAGCATATTGACATTTAAGATTCAGAGTCTGGCAAGGAGGATGCACTCTGAAGGATAAAATCAAAAGAATAGACTCAAAAGAGACTCAGTCTGAACAACCCATCAGATCCGACGTTCAGCAGACTGTAGTTTCTCCAACTGAAGAGTCAGTACCAGAAACTATTCTACGGGCGAAAAACACAGATGTTACTGAAATCGCCGTACAGATTCAAGAGATACTAGATCATCCTGATCTAGTAGATATAGACATTCGGGCAAGGGTACAAATGTTTCTGAGATTCCTCTCTTGGGATCTACTTGACGAGACTATTCAGAGTAGAATTATCCCTACCCTTATGACAGAAGAGCAAAAACTACAGGAGGAGATAGGCTATGGGGAGCCTGCAGAGATTGGATAGGTGGATGATATCAGATCCATCATGTTCTTCCTACTGAGTGAGAAACGTGGTATTCAAGTTCAGACTCCACCACTACCTCACATGGATGATGATGAAGTTGATAAGGATTCAGCACCCAAGGATGCAGACCAGGGAGGATCTGCTGAGGGAAAATCTCCTAGTGATCACGATGATGTACCACCTCCACCTCCTTCATCTGGTGTCATCGCTGCTGAACCCCCTTCTTCCTCGAGGCGGCAGATCACAACAACTGAGGACATGCTCAGTGAATCGAGCTATCAAGATGAAGACATACCTGATGTCTCAGTTAAGTCATTCAACAAAGGACTGAAACGTCAGAGACACAAGAACAGGCTTCTGGCAAAAGATGTCCATGTCAAATGGTCTCAGTACACAAAAGCTCAAACTGAAAAGCTGAAGGCCTTAACCACTGAACTACAGAGGGTCAGTACTCCAATTGTCCCAGATACTTACATGATCCTCTCCAATGCATTAGAGGCGCAAAAGACTAACCTATCCGCGCAATTTCAGCAACTCCTTGAAGCTCAAGCAAAGTCATTTACTAAGAAACTGACTTCTGCTATAATTGAGCTCAAGACAGCAAATGAAGAGCAAAACAAATTCATCTCAGACAGTGTCTCTAAGGCACTGACTGAACAACATGATGCGGGTCAAGAAATGTGACGAGAGTCAATCACACTAGTGGAAGACTATCTCAAGAAGATTGATAACTCCAAGTCTGAACTGTTGATGAGTATTAGATCTGCTCATGACAGTGATTGGGAGCGATACACTGATGCAGTTTGTGATGTTGAATCTAGAGCTGGAACAGCTCGTTGTCGAAAATCTTCAGACTAAGGTAACTACCCTCTCTACCCTTATATCCAGACTTGATGATGCCAAAAAGGGGGAAGGAATAAGTAAAGAGATTAAAGCTGAAGATATAAGAGATGAGGAGGATAGATAGAAGAATCAAAGGGAAGGAGATAATGTTCAGAATCAACAATTGGTATCTTTTGGAGCTGTTGCAGGATCAGGAGAAAGATCCCCAGTTCCCTGATAAGCCAATAGAAGAAGAGCTCATTCGAGATGAAGCTAAAGGCAAGAAGGAAGCTCCACGATCTCCTACTCTCCCTCCGAAGTTTAGGAGCCCAGAAGAGCAACATGCATACGAAAGAAAATATGTTGAATATCTAGCAGCTCAAGAAGAAGCCTTAGCTGAATAGAAGAAGATTGGGAAGAAATTTGTGAAAGTATCTGCAACCGTCCCTAGAAAGACAAGATCCATTATTCGGAGGCAGACCAGATCTAAGAAGACTAAAGTCAAACAAGCAGAAAAGCCGAAAGAAGTACATAAGTCCAAATCCCCGAAGCAGATTTTGATGCTGAAACAGAGTCGACGTCTGACAACATGCACCCACTACTACTCTAACTAAGAAACAACTTGCTGAAAAAAAGGAAAGATGGGATGCAGTTGAACGAGGATTGGATATCACTGCTGAAGCCAGACAGATCAGTGAAGCAAGAGAGAGAATTCGATTAGCTGATCTTAAATCTCTCAGAGAAAGAACAGAGAAAGAGGCTAGAGAAAGGATCCCTATTAAGGACAGAGAAGTCCCTACAACATCTAAATTTTACAGGCGCAGAGGACCGAAAGATCATCTGAAGCATATTCTTCATCCTTGCACTGATAAATGGATACCATGGACGCTGAACCAACTATGGGAGGAGATAAAAATAGATTTCATCCAAATCTCCTAAGTGTGGCAGTCAATGGAACTAACAACTAATCTCGACACTCTCTTCAAAGAATTTCTATTGATTTATAAATCGGATCTGTATGCTGAAGTTTAGACTATTCTGGATAGAGAAGGAATTCTGCTGAAAGCATATGAATTCAGAGTTCTTCCTCCTCCAGAAACTAAAGAAGGCAACATTGGTGTTATTCACATGAAATCCTTAAGTCTGAAGGATCCTAAAGATTAAGAACACATCAAGGCCCTCAGACGAATATATATCATGCATATGGTCTTGAAGATCCAGAAGCTAAGTCAGTTGCTTTCAAGGCAAAGCTCCAGCATTTCTAGAAGAGAAGTTGACTTGTTGCTTTTCTCTCTAGTGATAGAAGATTTATGTACTTGTAACTCTCTATTCATCTATGAATTTCTTCACTATTTTGGCCGAGACAACTACTCATTGTAACAATGGTTGTTTTTACCTTTCAACACTTGATCACCTAAGTGATCAATACACACTCACCCGTTGTTTACTATTCTGTGTGTTTCTCCCTTGGCCCTTAGATCCTATTCTTATGTATAAGGGAAAATTGTGTTGTAATGGATTTGACATCATCAAATAAGGAGAGATTATTAGGATGAGATTTAGTATGATAAGATTTGAATATCCTAAAATCCTAGCTAAATAATGAGCCAGATAATGTAATAGCTTAGTTGAGTTCAGCATGTTAGGAACTCAGTAGGCTAGTTAGAGTTCAGTAGCTGATAGACTCAGTAGAGAAGATAGTTGTCAGCCAGATGGACTCAACATTGAAACTTAGTATAGTTAGCCAGAAACTACTAAATCCAAAGACATTAAAAAGGCATTAACTGAACTTTTCAGAAGAATATCAGTAGAAGATAACTCAGTCCGAGGAATCAGAGGAAGTCAACTCAGCATCTGCTTTGGAGTTTGAACAAGCTTCACCTACCATTCTACCTCGACCAATGAGAACCTGTCAGCATTGTACCTTGCTCTAACAAAAGCTGCCCTCAAGACTGAAAAAGAGAGAATATCTACTATAACGTTCAAAGTTGAAGATGGTCGTTTTCCTTATCGTTTTTGACATGTGTCTAGGTTCCCTCCAACGGATCTATTCACTAAATCAAGACTATAAATAGAGATCGAGCTTCAAAACGATGAAGACATGACCAGGAACACCAAGCATTCAAGCATGTTGGATATGAGTCGGTAGATTGATACTCAGCTGTTCTAGGGTTAAAAGAAATTGGGGGAAATCATAGTAGTACTATGGAATTGAAGATCCCAAAACCGAGCTGATATCAGTAGATTAGTGTGTCGATAGGATTAGCTGATGTATAGGTTAGACTTGATGTTTTGTTTATTGTTTTTGTCTAAGTCCTGTACGGGGTAGTTGTTGGACTGATCTTCTGCTGAAGATACTTTTCAGAACCCCATGTCATCAGTGTAATCGCTTGAGTTCTTCGTCAGAAGCTGAATGCTAAACTCAGCGGAGACAGGCGCATCGCCTTACCCGATCTCGGTAGAAGACATTATCGGCGATGGTCATCGGCGGAAGAACCTATGCAAGCACAATACCTTCGCAGATCGACCAACCGACTATCGAAGCTCACTTCATCGGTCCGACGACTCGGCCGAAGAAGACAGAGACGTATTCGATCCCATGCACCCGACGTAAAGCGACCACCGCACCCGAAGTCTTTTCGAATAGTTCGGCGAGAAGACATACGAGGTTGTTTGAACGGTCAACTCGACACTCTCACCAACTACAAACCTCGACCAATGAGAAGCCGACAACGCTTACCTACTCTACAAGTAAAGTCTGCTCTCATGAACGGTGCATTAAGCGCCTGCTTTGCCGCAACCGGCTAGAATTTATGGCCGTTTTCTTTGGAGGCTTGTGACACGTGGCATCGTCGTCTCCAACGGACATATGCCACAAGTCACGCCTATAAATAGAGAAGGATTTGAAGATTTCGAAACACAGAGGAATATACGCGAAATCAAGGGAAAGCATTCAAGCTCACAACGCTCTAGAACCTTCAAGCTTATCCAGAGACGAACTAGTTTTCATAGAACACTTCTTGTAGTTCATCTCTCTAGAGCTCTTTGATCCCTTTCTTCTCTAAACTAAGCTCATTGCCAGATTCATAGCTTAGATTCGAAGGAGTTCACATTTAGTGAATCGTTCTTGTTGTAAGAACTCCTTCTCAGTTGGAGAATATTCCCTCCCTTCTAAACTTAGGTTTGGATTGTAAAAGTCGCTAAGGACTATAACTTAGAAGGATCTGTCCTGCGTACAGTTTCCTTCTTTGAGACTTGCTCAGATTAATCAACAAGTTTCTCCTGCTGAGTTCAGGACCGTGGACGTAGGATCTGTTATCCGAACCACGTTAAAAATCGCTTGTGTTATTTATTGTTTTATCGCATTGCATTTAACCCTGTTTTAAATCATCAGCTTGCATAAAACGTATATTAAAAAGCGCACAACCAAAAGACTTTACATTGCGAAAACACGTTTTCAAAAGAGACGACTCCGGGCCTAACACTTATCCGCACTACAATCTCCGACTGAGTTTCGTAATACTGACATCAGTCAGTAGAAGAGCTCGAAGCCGACTCGATTTGACCCAGGTGATCGAAGGCTTACTTGGCAATTGTTCATCGGTTGCAAACATCGGCTTCGGTGACCTTCACTGAGAAAAAGAAACAGAGCTCAGGTGTATTCACCCCCCCCTCTACACCTGACTTTTCGTCTCCGGACCAACAAAGCATACAACCTCTAGAGAACTTAAAACTCACTTAGCGAAGAACTCACCTATTACAACATTTGTCAGAGTTCTTCTCTCTAGAGATACATTGTTTCCAGTCTATATTCTAAGCCACCATTGTTAGATAATAAGCTTAGAAACTGAAAGAGTTTATATTGATTGAATTGTTCTTATTGTAAGAACTCCTTCTCAGTTGGAGAAACTCAAACCCTGTGTTGAAAGTGTGTAAAATCGCTAAGACTATAACTAGAGTATCTGTCCTGCGAACAGATTGACTAAGACTTGCTCAATATAATAAATTCAAGAAATCTTGCTTTGTTCAGGACAGTGGACGTAGGATCTTGCGTATCCAAACCACTTAAAAAACTGCATGTGCACGTACTATTTCATTGATTTACTGTTCATGCTGCATAAACTGATTTGCTAAAACTCATAAGTCAGATCTTCAGTAAAACTGAATCCTCGCATAAGCATAACTGAAACCGTTTTCAGTAATAACGTTTTTCAAACAAGAGACGACATAAAATCGGGCCTACACATTCCGCACTTAATTTTCTACTGATTTTACTGTAGACTGACTGAAGTCACTAGACAGTGTTCAGTATTTCGAATCACTCTGTCCACGGGATCTGAAAGTTTATATGGCTCGCTGACTCGCTCAGTAGTACACTAAGCTGAAGACTGTCTTTCGCGTTTGAGTTGAAACTTGGACTCAAGTGTATTAACTCCCCCCCCGAGCTCCCCCTTACACCTGAAGACTCGTCTATGAACCAACATTTAAAGTTTTATTCATTATTGTTCATACTTCACAAAATGGAATTTCAAAATCCATACAAGTATAGTTTTTCAATAAAGACTTTTAAAACACACACTCACATACTAAACTATTTTCAGTAAAGAAACGTCCAGAGAGACGATAAAATCGGACCCTACACATTTTCGCACACATTCTAATACTGAATGGCTAGTTGACTGACTTTAGTCAGTGAACAGTATTCAGAAGACTGAATCACTCAGTCCATACGATCAGAAAGCTTATCTGGCAAATTTAGTAACTATTGATTTTCGTGTTTGAGTTGAACCTTGGATTCAGGTGTATTCACCCCGTTCCCCCAACTCTTGAAGACTCGTTTCTAGGCCAACAAGGTGCGCATATGTTGAACAATTCTTCAACATTTACATAAACTGCTACAGTTGCAAGTCGTTGTGAAAAAACACTTGCACTATTACTTTATTTTATGCTTATGAACTAAATGCAACAACAAAAGTCAAGAAGAATTTAAATCTTGTTTTCTACAGAACTGATAACTATCTCTGAGTTCCTCGAACATTTCGTAATCCATAATTTGCTTAACAAACATCTAGAGTAATGATAGAAAACATCTACGAAAATGAGGATCAAACATGCATGTACTCCCTCGGTCCCAATATTCTTGTTCATTATACCATATTGGGTCGTCCCAAGATTCTTCTTTACCTTTTCTTTTTTAGCAAATTATTACACGACTTTTTTGTAGGATCCACAAACTTTAAACAACTTTACACACATCTAATAATTTTCCTTAAAAAACGCTCTGCCGTCATAGTGGACATGAATTTTGGGATGAAAGGAGTAGCATCTACTAGTCTAGGTTTGATTTATTGCACAAATAAATAATAACTTTGTTTAACTTGAAGATTTGCAAATGGTAAAACGAACATTGTGCAAAGTCATTCTTCTATGATTGACAATTTGATATATTAATTCTTTCACAATGGAAAATTGCATCCAACTCTATTCAAAGGTATATGAGGATTCGAACTTCATATAACTTTTAAAATAGTTGACCAACGGATTTTGAGTTCCTTTGACATTTGCCAACATAATCTCTATTACTAAATTTATGTTAATTTTTTAAAAATTATGTCCGCGACGGTCGGCCAGAGTTGGTGGTGGGCCGGTGGCAGTTGGACGATGATGGTGGCCGGCGATCGAGGCTTATGTGTGTATAATTGGAGAACATGATTACTAATTGGGATTGATGTGGTTTGCTATATAAACATGATGAAAGTTTCTCAAAAATTTAATGTGGGATAAAGTTGTATTTTATAATTTCGATTAGCGAAGGAAAATACTGATTGAATTTTTCGTCGCTAAATGATGAAATTGTGAAATAGTGATTTTTTGTCGCTACTAAATATTCCGTCGTAAATCCGATATTTTAAAAATCCATCATGTCGGTAATTCGTTGATAAACAACGTTCGTGGATATGTCTCGATAATGACCCGTATTTTATCCGTCGTGAAATCCATCGATAAATATTAGAAACTTTATAGTGATTGACATAATAAAAAGATTTTAAATAAAAATCATTTACATGAAATTTATTAATTATTCTGATACTTGAACAAAATAAAGATATTAAATTCATGTTCACAATAATAAATGAATTAGAAAATGATATTTTTATTGGGACAAGGTGCAAATATGTCTTTCAAATCTTACTCTGGAAAAATATACCCCATGTTACATTTGAAAGCAAAAATACCTCAAGATTATATTTTGGTGCAGAAATGTAAACAAGGTAAGGTTCTTGTACATTTTGAACCAATATGAATTTTTCGCTCTCAACAGTAAAGTTTAAGAATATTTTTACATCAAAATATACATTGAGGTATTTTCACTCCCCGGTAACGTTTAATGACATATTGACATCTCATCTCTATTTTGATTCTTATTCTAATTGTTCGAACCAAATCCTAAATCATGAGATTCGAACAAAAATCTCAAATGTATGTATGTATATATGTCTTACACTTCTATGTCGTCGAATTCGACCATTGGATGAATCGCCAATCTAATGAAGTTATACGAACTTGCATGTGATGTCGACAATTTCGATAATTTTTTTTATTATGATATATTAATTCAAGTTGTAATTTGTCATTACATATTGTATTTCACGTATCAATACAAAATGATCAACGAAATCTAAGCTTCCGAGATAATTTGCATTTTACCTATTCTGCATTTGATTTAGCCTTTTGCGTGAACATATTTTATTTTTTCTTCTTCTCATAAATCATGTTCCAGATTGTCAAAAAACAGACTGTCGAAGAGATGGATGATGAAGTGGATGAGCTCTTTCTGTTGAAGATAATGTCGGTTTATCAAATCCTGCGACAACAAATCAACTCGTCGGACGATCTGCCAGGTTCATTAAAACATTATAGGGAGATTTTAAGATTGGAAATAGTTCTATGTGTGCGTTTTAATTTATTCATTCCTTTGTTTCTTTATTTTGTGGGAAGGAGAAAACGGCAATTTTCACAGCTATATGGTTGAGAAATTTCTGGTGTAATTTTGGCAAAGAGTAGTAGTTTTAGTCTCTTAGATATGTAAGGAAAGTTTTAGGTATTTCTACCCACATAATTTATTTATTTTATTTATTTATTTTTGGCTACAAACTATAATTAAACAAGTCATAACTAAGAATTGTTAAATCTACTTAAATACCTTAAAAAAATGATTCATACATAAAATGTACTCCCTCTGTCCCAACGAGCTGTGTTCGTTTTCCTTTTTAGTTTGTCCCACTCATCTGTTCCTATTTCCAAAAAAGGCAAATTTTTACACACAATTACTCACTCTCTTTTTATGGGACCCACCACTTCACTCACATCTAACAACTCTCCTTAATCTACGTGCAAAAAAGAAATGAGCACAGCTCAATGGGACGGAGGGAGTATATCTTACTAAGTTAACTTCTTACGACGACAGACTCAATTTACAAACATCTGCAAAACATAAACTTATAACTTTGGCCTACAAGTCAACTACTTTATGACTAGACTATTCCCAAAGGAAAATAGTTAAAAGTCGCGCATATTAATCATCTCGCCAATTAAGGCTTTGCTCATATATTCGAATCTCACTAGGTTTGAGTCAGCCGATGCAGTGTACATTTTCTATATCCAATGTCCACCACTGCAGATTTCACTCGTCGTAAGAAAAAAATCATTTTTTTTTATTATTTTATTATTACTCCATCTCAAGACTTGAGTTTATTCACAACTGCAGTACTTCCCCATGATTTTAGGTCCATCTACCAACAATTTGGATACTCTCATCCTTCACAAACCATGCTAAAGCCACTGATCTAGACGACGATGACTACGAGGATCCTGAAGCCAGAAAACGACTCAAACGGGCACTCATAATCATCACCCTCTACACTATACTCACACTCTCCTTCGTCATTTGCATCTACCTAAAAAGAAAAATGCGTAGAAAGAGAGACGAAGCTGCTGCAGCAGCAGCAATTACTGCTGCAGCATCCCAGAGCGACGAGCACGGAAGCACCAGAACAGCCACCAGGAAACTCGACATACAACTACTAAAATCGTTTCCTGAGACGAGTTTTCCGCAGAGTGATGCCAAGTTTGACTTCAGTGACTGTCACATATGCTTGGAAGAGTTCAATCAAGGGGAAAGTTTAGTAGTGCTTCCAACCTGCGGCCATTCTTATCATAAGGGCTGCATCCGTAGGTGGATGGCCACCAGAAAATCATTTTGCCCCGACTGTCGCCATGATTATGGCTTCGTTTGAGGTCAAGAATGAGTGGCATTAGCATTTCAAGAAAATGTGGAAAAATTATCATGAAATGGATGATGGGAGTGTAAGTGTAGTACATTTTGGTTGTGGATTACAGCATGGAGCAATATGTAGACATCTGAAATACAAAAATGTAAATTGAACATCTCAAGAATGCAGCAGCTTACACAGTACCTCGCGAATCAGCAATCTTTGCCTGAGTACCATGATATGGGTAGGAGTGATGTCAGTGAAGTTATTTACCCTTGATGGACTATGAATGCTGTCACACTTTAGAGTTGTTTCTGCCAGCATTTCGTCTTGCACAGCACCCAACGAAGTAAATCATAGACTGCAACAGAACAAGCATACGTTCCAGAAAAACCGTAATTAGAAGTATGACCACAGTAGGTCTAGATATTATATGAGCTATTGGAAAGACAAATATATCAAACAGAACATCTTATTAGCTAGTATATGTTAATAGATGTGCTGAATATATGTTAAAAGATGTATTGTACCAGGACAACAAAGAGAATAACGTTGAAGATGGCAACCACCCTCCACTCAGTTTTCATGTATTGTGCCACTCCAGCCCTTGGTTGTTGATAAAAGTACAAAGAAATGCAATGATGTGTAAGAATCTCTTTGTATGAAGAGGTAAATGAATGCAAGTTCAGTGATACGTACTTGCAGGAATCACAATAGTAGCACTTGATAGCCTTAGAATTCTTGTAGAGCTTGCAATCTTTATTGGAACTTATGGGATGGAAGCTCAGGTCATAGAACGAGGCATTCACAGCAGGGTAACCACAACTGGAAACATGAGAAATAAAGACAATATGAGCAAAGAAATGTCACTTAGCCTCATTAAGGAAAATGGCATATGTCTCTTATAAACACTAAAAAGGAGATACAAAGAGGAAGAAACATACTTAGACGGTGGTCGACAGCAACCAGCTTCAATAGGGCTCAATTTGGCCGACTTGTATTGCTTGAGATTCTGCAGAAAGCAGGTAAAATACATGAATTTGAAAGTCAACGAATTTTCACAAAAAGAACAGTAACAAAGAGGATGGTGGAAGTTCAAAGTCACATGATACCTTGTATTTTTTTGAAAGGTTACTGCAATCTTTAGACTTTACAAGACAGCTCTTCAGGTGCTCCCAGTTATGAGAATTGTTAAGCTGAAACATAGGTGGAAAGCAAAGACAAGATTTCAACTTCTTCAATCGAGAAATCATGCTGATTAGCTACCTTCTATGGATATGTATTAGGAAGCTTACTTGTTTTAGAAACCAGGAACTATAATCTTGAAGTTGATACTCCTTATACCTAAATGGAAAGGAATTAACATATATTTTGATCTGATGAAATGATGCGGAAAAGATGAATAGAACTTATTAAACAATCTTGTCTGATACGAGCACTAACTGTAGCAAGAATAGGAGTAGGGGCAGGGAGTGGCATAAGTGTGCAATATTTAGAAAAAACTAAAAAAGAAAGAGATGTGAACCTAAGAAAGTTGGCATACCTGAGACCCTCTACATGATGACCAGAGCCATTATTTGTTATTATAAACCTGAAGGACCGACATCAAAGATAAACTCATGAAAAAGTATCCCACAACTACTCTGAACAAATCCACCCCACAAACGCTAAAAAAATATAAGAATTCTTATGTTAAAACAAAACTAATGAGTTTGTGTATGGAAAAATTGTACTTGAAGGAACACGAGTGAAGTTGCATTGTAGGCACAGAAATAAAGTTGAGGTAGCTGTCATAGAGAAACATTGAGAAACAAAGATATGCAATGCAGGGCTGGCATTTAAGTAAACATCAAAGATGAAAACTCAATTGGATTTTGCACAGTGTGCTAAATTTCGAACGCTAAATTTTATATATTACACCTTCTGAATTAACCCAGCTAGTCCTCTTGTAATATGCTTTCATAGTGTTGTAAGGATAGTTTTTCAAGATAACTAGAAGAAGGTGGTTAAACTATTCGATAGGTAGTCATCTCCCTCAAACAAAAACATAAATTGTATGCACTTATCGCATTTTCAAAAGTCAAAATCAAGAGTATGATTTCATCACTTAGTCAATGGTAGTCTCTGAATAGTCTTGTTTTTTCTAAATAAGAAAATAGAAAATGGTAATGTCTACAGAAATCTTAAAAAGGAGGTCAGACTACAATGGTTCAAGACTTCTAGCAATCATAGCTGAATAGTAACTATATACGCCTGATTCTAAGGTTCTCTTCTCAAAAAAGAAATTCTAAGATTCAAGACTTGTATTATCATATTTGGAGCTGCCCGTTTTTACTCTACTGCCTTGAGCTGTAGAACTTCGTCACATGCAAGAGTTTCTGAAAGACAATACAATTGATTAGGCATTTCCACTCTCAAACTACACAGGGCTTTAGCTTATCACTTGCATCTATCTGAGAATCTGTAACTTCAGTCTCCAGAAAGCTGGGACAGGAACTTTATTTCCTTCCAGTCCATTAATAATACTTTCTTTCCCTTCTTGAGATGTGTATTGTGATGTGTGTTGTTACTGAGCTAAAGTATATCTGCAGTGAAAGTTCCAGTTGGTCCATTTTTTGAAAGGCAGAGTAGTTTCATCTTAGTTTCAAGATAAAACAACTATGTGCTCCAGTTTCAAGCTAACAGCAAATAGTATTAACATAAGAAATTGATTGCCGTAGTCGCGAGTATTCATTCATCTCTTGTTCCAGAGTGATTTCAAGTAATTGCTAAGAGCATCAAAAGGCAAATTGGTGAAGAAGAAAATTTTCAAATTTGCCACTCATTGTAAGGACCTTGAATAGCACTTCAAAGTAAAAGATAGAGAAACAACAACATGACTAAAAGAGAAACAACAAAAGGTGCACTCTAAACAATAACAAAGTGAAATCCAATTGTACTCTATGAGAAAAAAACAACTACAACGTGCAAGCCGTGTCAAGATATCCAAAATACACGAACTACATCCTATAAATCTTCTTTTGATACCTCACCTATATAGTCTAAAGGGCTTGAATAAGTGTTAAACAAATGTGCAGGCAAATAAATCAGAAAATATTTCCACAAGATCTTTTTACTTGGAAATAACATTGAGTATCACAAGAATGACCAAATTCCAAATTGAGGAATACTTACGCTAAAACCGTGAAGAGCAAAATTGCCACCAATATGATGCAAAGCAAGATCAGATACTGCAAATTACACGCTAAGGAAGAACTGAGCATTAAATACAAAAACATGTGAGAAAAATGAACGAGCCCGGACAAGGCAAAAGTAGAGCTGATAAGGATACAATCCACAGCAAGATTGAATTGTTCTTCAATGCCCCCAAAAACCCAATAATTGATCTGAAAAGATGAATAAAACCCAAGTAACTCCTAGGCAGTAAAAAGATAATAAGTAATAGAACAAGAGAAGCTTACACTAGTAAGATAACAGCACCAAGTCCTATAACAGGGAGTGTAAGAGATTTCCTACAGCTGTCATGATGAGAGTTCATCCACACTCCAAAACCAACAATGCCCACAGCTATAAACTACAAATATATTCAACATGAAGAAATACACAAACCAAGCATGACCATTTTCAAGAATTGTAATGTGGATATAATTTCTAAAGGTTACAAATCGAAGAAGCAGACTTGTCAAACAAAACTAAGTAAACAATTTAAATTAAATCAGGCAACATAAATCTTCCAGCCCTGAAGAAACTCAGGGATGCACTAGCGGAACAACCATACTAACAAAAGATTCCATTTTTAGAAATGAGTATATAAAAAAAATAAAAAATAAAAAATAAAAAAAAGCCCACACGATGGGTCTTCAGAAAAAGAAAAAAAATGGTAAACTGGAATGCAAGAGCCTATACTCGAAGAACTAAAGAACTAAACAAAAAGGGCAGATACCATTGTTAGAAAGTTGATCCATCGAATTACGAAAGTACTTGTTCCTGCCTCTGAACTCATCTTTTCTCCTTACTTCAAGAACTCCACGCACACAAAATCAGCGCCCTAAGAATTGCTTCCAATGAAAAACAATAGAGCTTTAGAAATGGTAGTAGTAATATGGCTATTGCAGTGTGCAAGCAAGCCAAGATGGGGACACGGAAAGGCTAGACAACGGGCTATTTCCAATCTTTAATTTCTTTTAAATGTTTGCAAAGGATGGTGGTCGCATAAAGAAAAGCAGCAAGGCCAGTTTGGAAGAATTCAAGCGTGCAAGGGAAGGGTAATTGGGGAAGAGAAAAGAATCGCCCACATTGTGGCTGCTCAAAACTAGACTTACCAGCTTCAGACAAGTTGGAGCAGTTGTGTTCAAGAATCGACATATCATTTGTAATAATTTCTTTCTAGTTTCGAAAAGAGAAAATTAAACTCGAAAATTATTGATTTTCAGGTTTTACGTATAGAGAAATTTCATCATTTATAATTAACTGTTGGGAGACAAATTCAAACAATCTTGAATCAAGTAAATATAAAAATAGTCACTTTGTGTAAATAATATGAATAGGAGAGGTAAAAAGGTATGTACACTCCTACAATACACCTTTTCGACTAATTTCTAGCAATTTCAGTTTAGAATTTTATTAATATTCACCGCTATTTCTATTGTTGTTAATTGTTATAGTGCCTGACTTCCCATTTCTCCTTATAGTTTTAGTTATCGTTTAGAGATAGTCGAAGGTACAATATTTGTAATAATTATTTGTTGTTTCTGTTTTTAGTCAAGGTAACTTTTGACCTAGGTGTGGTTGTCTATCCTCGATTAGAGTAATTGTGATTAAAATAAAATTAATATTATCATCCTATATATGTAAGGACGAAGAGAATTTCGTTAGAGTATTTCATTTCTTGTAGGTTGAAAAAAAAAAATTAAAAGAATTACTCTCTAAATAAAATACATATATTGTGAAAAAACATATCCAAAAATGGTAATCACCAATTCTTGTAAAGTTATTAAATTCATGTTCAAGATAGTAGCACTAGATACTTACTGATTATTGTTTCTGTTATAGAAATTATGTGACACCCACACCTTTATTCATGTATCAATATTTGATATTTTAATTATGTTGGAAGAAGTTAAAAACAATTTACTTAATTTAAGTTTTATCAATAATTTATAAATTATTTTTATTTATTTTCATAAATTGATAGTAACGACTTAACTTAAATAAATATTTATTATTTAGTTATTTTTCAAACATAACTTTACACATAAGCTTTTACAAATATAAGATAAAATACGTACATGACTAAGATATATACACGTACACAGGGATATTAGTATCTAAGTACATGAAGTTTGGTTAAAATTTAATTTTGCACACGACCTTTAAAACATTCTTCAAAATATGATTTTTTTAATTCGTTACAAATTGAACAACGGTGAAAACTCCGGCAAAATTGAGTCTGAGGGGGCGGACGATGTGGCACTTTACTACTTAGTTGGCAGAGAGATCTTTCCAAATAAGAAATAGATCAAAATAAGAAATTCTATAGTTATTGTCATCTGTACATACACGAAGTTTGAGTTTCATTTGATTTTGCACATGACTTTCAAAATTTTAAAAAATATATATATTTATTTAATAGAGAGTGTGAATAGAATAACCGAGTATTCAAATCAAACCGAATAATTTAAATATTAGTAACAAATCGAATAGGGATCAAGTTTAATATTTCAATAATATAGAATACGAATGTGAATAGAATATAGTGATATTTAATTCGATTAATTTTTCTTTATAATAACCCTATTAAATGTTAAGAATATAATAAAATTTAAACATATTTTTGTTAAAGTTCAAAAGTCATGTGCAAAATTAGATAAAACTCAAACTTCACGTATTTTCTGGTGACAAAAACTACATAATTTCGTACTTGAAAAAATCTTTCTTCCAACTATGAACTAAAATGTCACGTCATCCGCCTTATCAGATTCGATTGTGCCGGAGTTTTTCGCTTTGTGCAATTTTTAAATTAAATTGAAAAGTCATGTATTTTGAGGAACGTTTTAAAGGTCGTGTGAGAAACCAAATTTCAGTCAAACTTTGTATATTTACAAGCTAATATCCCAAAACATTACAAATAAAATCACTAAAATAGCACACTAGAACACAAGAGTGTGATACACAATCCTCTTGGGATGACATAGCTAGGGGTGTTATGGTATACCAAAAATTCGGTATACCGCACATACCATACCGAAAAAATACCGAAGATACCGAATTTTCGGTATACCGTAATTTTGAAGTTTTTTCGGTACGGTAACAGTATGAGATTTTCCATACCGATGTATATCGCATACCGAAGTTCATACTGCATATATCTTGTAGAAAAGAGTACAAAAATGTTGGTTATAAGTTTTGAACACAGATTGTTACAAATATGTCACTCATATCGAACAATCTTAATGTTATATCATAAATTCACTTAAATGACATAACTTTATTTGACATAAAGTCACATTATTTATCTATTAAATCATTAAATTGATAAAAAAAATATATTTTTCAACTTTATAAACATTAACCCGTAATATTAACAAATCCATACAAAATAGATAGATTAATTAATTTTACTGGAAAATAATATTAATAACTTTCTTGGCTTTTATAAAAAATATAGATTAAGTTTACGGTATACCGTTAAATATTAAGTATACCTTAATTTTTCAGTATACCGAAGTGCGGTACGGTATACCGAAAGAGCGGTATGACAATGATATGGAGATTTGCTATACCGAACTTTCGGTATACCGAACTACGGTATACCGAAATGATCGGTACGGTAACGGTATGCTTTTTTCCATATCGACCCTTATCGGTACGGTATGCGGTATGAGAAAAATAGTACGGTATACCGTATCAAACACCCCTAGACACAGCAGTTAAGGTGTTTAGCCCGTGGCCGAAAGCTTATTGGTTCAAAATCCACCAAGGCATATATGTTTGAGTCTTTCACTTATGGTTAGTGTTGGTCCAGAGACGATAGTCAGGTGTAGAGGGGGGGGGGGTGAATACACCTGATCACAGTTTCTTTTTCTCAGAACGTGAAGGACAGCTAAGCTGTTGGTTGCGACTGATGAACAGTGCTAGATAGTAACCTTCGATCACGGGTCAGAGTGTGTCAGCTACTGAGCTCTCCTACTGACTTTAGTCAGTCGTTGAAACTCAGTCAGAGACATTGTGCTGATAAGAGTGGGGCCCGGAAATTCGTCTCAGTTTGAAAACGTGTTTTCGCAAGTTAAGAGTATTTTGGCTGTGCGCTTTTAAAAATACGTTTTATGCAAAGATATGATTTTAAATCAGTTTGTATACAATGCAATAAAACAGTAAATAACACAAGCGGTTTTAACGTGGTTCGGATACGCAAGATCCTACGTCCACGGTCCCGAACAAGGCGGGATAACTTGTTGATTATTCTCGAGCAAGTCTCGGCAAAGGAAACCGCATACTCTGGACGAGATCCTTCTAAGTTATAGTCCTTAGCGACTTTACAAATCAAACCGAAGTTTGAAGGGTGGGGATAATCTCCAACTAGAAGGAGTTCTTACAATAAGAACAATTTCACAGAATGTGAACTCCTTCGAATTTCTAAGCTATGAATATGGCAATGAGCTTAGCTAGAGAAGTAGGGATCTAAAGAACTTTAGAATGAAGAACCAAGAATATTCTATGAAGGCTAGTTCTTCGCTGGATGATCTTTAAAATATGCTAGAGTGTTTGAATGCTTGAGCTTTTTCCCTTGTGAATCCCGTGCGTGGAGCTCGGATTTCTTCTCTATTTATAGTTGTGAGCAGGCATATGTCCGTTGGAGAAGACGATGCCACGTGTCACAAGCTTCCAAAGAAAACGGCCATAATTTCGAATTGTTGCAGCGGGCGCTTAATACTGTACATGAGAGCGAGCTTTAGTTGTTTAGAGCAGGTAAAGCGTTGTCGGCTTCTCATTGGTCGAGGTTTGTGGTAGGTGGGAATGTGCCAGAGATAGAGTTGACTATTCCACATCCTCGTATGATCTTCTGCTGAACTTTGAAAAGACTTTAGCAACTGGGTCGCTTTACGTCGGATCTGATGATGAGACTCAAGACAGTCTCTGTCTTCTTCGGCTGAGTCGGCTGACAAGCTGATAAGGCTTTGGTGGGTCAGCTGATGACTGCGACGGAACTGAGCTTTGCATTATGTTCTTCTGCTGATGGGCTGTCTCCTACTGAGGTGGAGATCAGCTGTTGGCTGAAGAACACAAGCTCTTACATTGATGACGTGGGGTTCTGGAGAGTAACTTCGTCAGAAGATCAGTCCAACAGTTTACCCCGTACGGGACTTAGACAAAAAGATAATCAAAACAAAATAAGTCTAACCTATACATCATCTAATCCTATCGACACACGCAAGCTACTTGATATCACCGGGTTTTGGGATCTTCAATTCCATAGTACTACTATGATTTCCCCCAATATTCTTTTAACCGCTAGACAGCTGAATACCATCTACTGACTCATAACCCAACAATTTCCCCCTAATTGATGATGCCAAAACCCTCTACTTCTATAAAATAAGAGAAGGGAATGCTAATCTACTGACAACAATTTCTCCCTAATATATCTGAAGATACAATCAAGGTGATCAGTTAAAACATCAAGTTCATTAGGTGAGAGATAGGCAAGATCAGAGAAACGGTTATGTGTGAGTGTGTGTCAGATCACTTCAGTGATCAGTCGTGAAAACACAGTCAAGAGCCGTAAGACAATGAGTAATTATCTGGCAAGCAATAGAAACTTTTATATATGATCAAAAGATTACAGAGTTTCTATCACTATTACAACAAATGAGATAAGAAGATCACTACTGACGTCTGAATCTCTGCGTCCGCTTCTTGAAGTCTACAGACATATCAGCTGGAGGATCCAGACCATAATACTTGTAGATTCTGGCTCTCAGTGTCTGGATTTCCTCGAGATCTTCAGGAATGTCTACACTCAGTTCGAAATGATATGCAGCTGCTCTGACTTCGTCTTCTATCTCCTTAGAGCATAGAACTCCGCGAGTTGTCCTTGGAGGTGGAATGCGCCTGAAAGCTGGAGCTTTAAACGGGATATTTTCTTTCTTCATAATCTCCAGGAGCTGATCTCTAACTTGGGCGTTGTACTGATGCATGAACTCATCAAAGGCCTGATCGACTGGTTGCTCAGAGGGATAGCAACCCCATACATAGTAGCCTTTGATGAATTCCTCTTTGAGTTCTTCCCATTGATCATTTAGCTCGACTGGTACCCATTTATCTATGTGAGGAGTAGGCGCTTTCTTGACATAAGGTGCTCTGGGCGCTCTCCTCTAGTACTTTGAAGCTCTGGGTACTTGCTTTCTCAAGTCAGCTTCTGGCTTCTCGGATAAAGCAATCATTTTAGCCATGTCAGCTAACCTCTTCTTCTCTCTGAGGGCCGCTGATCTAGCATCTCCTCTCTGGAGACTTAGTCCCTTCAGCGTTGCCTCCCAGGTAGCTCTGTCCTCGGCCTCCTGCTCAGGTGTAAGAGTTGAAGTGTAGTAACTCTGAGCTGTTGGCTAGACTTCAGTCACTAGAGCCTTGGCTAGCTCCTCCTGAGCTTTCTTCTTCTGTTCGTACACCAGCTGCTTAACCTTTCCTTTGGCAATTTTGCCAATCAGTTTCTTAGGCTTCTTGCCTTTCTTTGCTTCTTCCACCTGATGCTCATGATCCAGCTTGTCTTACAACTGTTGAGCAATTCTCAAGTCGTAAGCTTCCTGCTCCGCCTTGGTTTTGAACTTAGGCGTCGGGGAAGATGGAGTGGCTTCAGTAGTAATCTCCTTCCCCGGCCTTTGCGGTGGCAGTTGCTGTGGCTCTTCTTCTTCTTCTTCTTGTTCATCAAGAAATTGAGCAATTTCCTCGATGTGCAGAGCGGATAAGATAGGTGCTGGCTCAGTCACAGTCGATTGGGGGAGTGAGGCATACTCCAGGAGGAGCACACGGTAACCGGGTCCACTCGGGCGATTGAACCTTCTCCTTGCGGTACTGAGCTGGTTCCTTCCCCCTTGAGTAGATTTCCCTTTCTCCAAACCGTCCCCCTAATCAACTATTTGGACTTCGGGGCTCCTCTGAAACTCAGCCTGTTCCGCCTCAGTATCTTCTATTTTAACTTCTCCTTCCCCCTTTTTGGCAGCAGCAGCCTGGGAGAGGTGAGTGCGGATGGCTTTAACGTTTTTCTCCAAGTTGTAGACGAGGTCTTTGATTTGAGTGGCAGTGGCTTCGAAGTCCTTGACCAGATCACAGTATTTATCCCAGTCGTGCTCCTGATCTTCTCTGAATAATCTGAGTTGTGCGGCTGATCCTGTCGGAGTTTCACCAGAGATTGATCGTGGGAGTCTGTGATCTCCTTCTGGATGAGTTTAAGTGCCTCCGCCTGCTGAGTAATGGCAGATTGGAGACTGGTGGTGGCAACTTTATTCCTCTCATCCATTGTGGCTTGGACAGCCGCTAGCCCCTTAGTCAGCTGCTCAGCGAAGATATTCTGCTGAGTGATCAAGAGCTGCTGACTCTGGGCGGCTAAGTTCGCCTTCTGAGCTGCGAGGGATGTCTCAACTATCTCCTGAATATTAATTTGTGGAGTAGGAGCTTTTGAGACTTTCTCGACCCCGGCTGCAAGTCGGTTGAAGCTCTCCGTCTGAGCTTTCGTATACTGGGCCCACTTAATATGAACATCTTTCAAGAGAAGACGATTCTTATCACCTTGGCGCCTGATAGCCCTGTTTACCGACTTGGAGGACACGGAACCTATAGGTTGTATCTGATAGGACCTGGTTCCGAGCCTCTGCTCAGATGACGCGAGTTGTTGCGCTCGACTTGGCTTCGAGGCAACCTGGGCTTCACCAGATTTAGCAGGTGGTGGTGATTGGCCCTTTTCGCGGGGAGTGGAACCCTCAGCAGAACCTCCCAATTCTGCATCCTTGGGTGGTGCTCGTTCCATCTCATCATCATCCTTGTCACCATCGTTGTTATCCGGATGAGATGGAGGCGAAGAGGTCGCCGCCAGAACCGAGGTGCGCGGGATCGAGAAGATATAACATCGCAGCCCTCAGGTCCTCGAAGTAGGCAAGATCAGTTGGTTCCCCAAAACCAATGGCTGACTGTAAGTCTTGCTCCTCGGCGAGTAGAGATAGAGCTGACTGAGTCCTTATCATGTCTTTGAGAATGTCCCAGCTTAGGAACCTCAGCAGCATTTGAACTCTAGCCCTTATGGCTATCTCCACTAGGTCTGACTGCTCAACAATTTCTGGAATCTGATCATGCACTTCTGCTGTAGCACGGAGACGAGTGGAATGTAAGGTGGTCCACTCAGAGGATATCTCCTCAGTCGGTACCGGAATGTCCGATTGAATTTCCTCAGAACTGATAACCTGAACCTTATCCTTCAACGTGGCACCCTCAATGCCGGTGTCCGAATCAAGGATTTGTTCTTCCTGAGTGGGCAGGGGAGAGGCTTGTTTAGTTTGTTCTGCTGGGACCTCGGAGGGTCCAGTCTTTGTTAGCTTCTTCCTCTTAGGCGGATCGGAGCGAAAGGGCAAAGCTGATGCATCTCTCTTCGGTTCAGGCGGCCCTCGCCCGATAGACTTCTCAGCAGCGACTCTAGTTTTGAACTTAGTGAGCTTGCTATCGAAGTACCTGGAGTCAGCAAAAGCTGAGCTCCTAGAGACTCTCTGCTCGATCATAACGAACATCTTCGTCCCAAACAACAGTTTACCCACACTGACGAGCTTCCTCTCTCCAGTGGGTAAGGCCGTAACTTTCTGCGCCTGAGCCCTCAGCTCGGCTAAGTAGTAGTCCGTCCAATTGACTCGGACTCTATCGTCAATAATCATCATCAGCTGAATTCGCGGCTTCGAAAGCTGATCATACGATCCGGCTGAGCTCGTGAGAATATGAGAAACTATGTATGCGAGTGCCCGATATTTTGGCAATAACAGATTTCTCAGTTGTTGTCGAAGCCAAAGGATCTCAGTTGTTGTCGTCGAAGCCAAAGGATCATAGTTTCTCAGTTGTTGTCGAAGCCAAAGGATCTGGGCACAGCAACTTCCAGCAGCCATGTACTCAGCTTCAGTAGTGGACGTTGCTACTGAGTGATGTTTCTTTGAAAACCAAGATATCGACTTCGCCTAGGAGAACCGACACGTTCGGAAGTTGACTTTCGATCTATCCTGCATCCTGCATAATCAACATCAGAATAACCTGTCAGTATAAGATTATCATCAGCAGGATACCATAACCTTGCGTCAGGTGTTCCTCTTAGATATCGCAGAATCTTCTTTGCTGAGTCTAGATGACTTCGCTTAGGATCCGCTTGAAATCTTGCACATACACCTACAACATAAGTTATATCGGCCTAGCTAGCTGTTAAATATAATAGAGAACCAATAATAGCTCTATAATCAGTAGAGTTAACAGAAGCTCCCTCTTTGTCTAGATCGATTTTAAAATTTGTATTCATGGGGATCTTGGCTGGCTTGCTCGAGTTGCAGCCGAATCTTTTGAGAAGATCTCGAGTGTATTTAGCTTGATTGATGAAAATTCCTTTAGGTGATTGCTTGACTTGAAATCCAAGGAAATAATTCATCTCTCCCATCATGGACATCTCGAATTTCTCTTTCATCATTTTCTCGAATTGCTGACATATGGTTACATTTCTGCAGCCGAAAATGATGTCGTCCACGTAGATTTGCACCAGTAGGATGTCATCTCCTGACTTTATGTTGAATAGGGTGCGATCTACTGTCCCCTTCTGAAAACCTTTCTGAAGTAGAAAGTCTGATAGGGTATCGTACCAAGCCTTGGGTATTTGTTTTAACCCATACAGAGCTTTCCTAAGTCTGTACACCTGATGTCCCTGCTGAAAGCCGGGCGGTTGTTCCACGTAGACTTCTTCCTTCCGTACGCCATTCAGAAAAGCTGACTTTACATCCATCTGATATACTTTGAATCCTTGATGCGTTGCGTAAGCTAGGAAAAGACGAATGGCTTCCAATCTAGCGACTGGAGCGAATGTTTCATCAAAGTCGATTCCTTCCGCTTGACTGTATCCCTTGGCAACTAGTCGAGCTTTATTTCTGACAATGACGTTGTTTTCATCACGCTTGTTTTTGAAGACCCACTTAGTACCAATCACGTGCTGATGTCTAGGTCTGTCAACAAGCTCCCAAACTTCATTTCTAACGAACTGGTTCAGCTCTTCTTGCATGGCAATGATCCAATCAGCATCATTTAGTGCATCCTCTATCGACTGAGGTTCTTCTGTAGACAAGAAACAAGAATAGAGTGAGCTTTCTCCTTGACTTAATTTAGATCTTGTTCTTATCGTTGCTGATGGATCTCCAATGATGAGATCTGAAGAATGAACGTCTGAGTCTGGCTTCTTCTTCTGATACTACTTCGCACGCCGTAGGTGTGTTAGGCATTTCGATGAGTCTTGTTTTGTGATTGCGACGGTTCAAGTAAGAAGGTTAAGATCTACCGAGTTTCCTGTGTTCGGGGGCATTTCGCTCAGGAACATTAATCGTTCCCCCTGAGTTTATATTCTCAGTAGAGGTCTCAGTTACCACTGGGGCTTCCTCATCGACCGTTGTTACCTGTTGTTGATTCTGTTCAGGAGAATCAACTAGGTCAGTTACATCGCTTGTTAGCCGAGTCTGAATTTCTTCATCGTCTGACTCATCATCCCAACAATGCTGGATCTTTTCAGTTTTATCAGTCAGTCCGAGATCATGTAGCTTGCTGCTAACATCTTTAGTGTTTGTCTCTGTATTTTTCCTATTCTCAGTAACAAACTCATCAAAAACAACATGAGGGCTTTCCTCCACGCAAAGGGTTTGATAGTTAAAGACTCTGAAGGCTTTACTGACTCGAGAGTATCCTAAGAATACTCCTTGATCAGATTTGCTATCAAAGACCTTCAACTGATCTTTCTCATTATTGTGAATAAAGCAAGGACAACCAAAAATATGAAAATGAGAAATAGAAGGAATTCTCCCTTTCCGTAATTCGTATGGTGTCTTCATGTGTTGCTGTGTAAGTAGTGAGCGATTCTGAGTATAGCAGACGGTGTCAGTAGCATCAGCCCAGAACTTTGAGGGTAGTCCAGAGTCTGCTAGGAGCGTTCTTGCTACTTCTTTGAGTGTTCTATTTTTGCGTTCATCAAGTCCGTTCTGCTGAGGGGTGCGAGCAGCTGATGTCTAGTGCTGAATTCCCTCTTTATCGCAGTACTCCTTAACTACAGAGTTGAGAAATTATGTTCCTCTGTCTG
This sequence comes from Lavandula angustifolia, assembly GCA_028984105.1. NCBI lineage: Eukaryota > Viridiplantae > Streptophyta > Magnoliopsida > Lamiales > Lamiaceae > Lavandula > Lavandula angustifolia. The sequence goes on along the minus strand of CM054814.1, from coordinate 2,635,661 downwards.
AGCGAATTCTTTGAATCTTGATGTCCTTTTCCACACTGAGTTTCTTCAGTAGATTGGGTAGCTCAGTTTGAACATCAGATTTGTTGGCGATGAAGATGACCCAAGTATATCTCGAGTAGTCGTCAATAACGACGAGGGCATACTTCTTGCCTCTTATAGTCACTGGGGAGACTGGCCCGAATAAGTCCATGTGCAGCAGCTGAAGGATTCCATCAGTGGAAGGTGAAGGAATAGGTGGATTGCTTTTCTTTGTCTGCTTTCCCTTCAGGCATGCTTCACAATTTCTATATTTGATAAACGATTCGTTGGGCAGTCCTCTGACTTTGGAGTTCTTGGCGAGCTTGTTCATAGTCTTGAAGTTCAGGTGGCTGAGTCTCTTGTGCCATAGCCATCCTGACTTGTCACTAGATTTCGTCTGTGCGAGCATGCAAGCCTCAGGTTCTGCGGTTTTCCAGTTTGCAACATATATATTCTTCCTCCGCGAACATGATAACACTGTTTTCCTTGTAGACTTATCAACAATATCACAGAAACCAGCGTCAAAGATAACTCTGTTAAGATTATCACAGAATTGACTGACAGAAAGGAGATTATGTTGAAGTCCTTCAACATATGTTACTCTTGGAACTGAAGCAGTCACAATGTTCAGTGTTCCATATCCCCTTGTGTAGCCTTTTGAGTTGTCACCGAACTCAATTCTGGGACCATCTTCTTGTATGTAGTTGGTCAGCAGGCTCTTCTGGTATGTCATATGTCTCAAGCAGCCGCTGTCCACTATCCAAGGGTCCTTATGCACCTGCAAAACAGAAACATTTTTAGGTACCCTTTGGTTCAGTTGGGTCCTTACATGTTAGTGGGTGATTTAGGAACCCAAATCTGCCTAGGAACCTTAGAAGTCTGAGACTTCTTCTTCTGAACCTTGTCAGTTTTCTTCTCCACAGGACCTGGAGATACTGACTTTCTGATGATTTTGGGCTCAGGAGCTTTCTTCTTCTTAGTCTTTGCGCTCCTCCTGACCCTGGGCTCATAGTAGTACGAGCCATACTGAGCCGGGTGCTCATACAGTGGCTCCTTGTACTGTTCTGCCCATCTGACCTTCTTGGTTCCCCCTGAGTTTGAACGCGGTGTCCTGGGGCTGGAACCTTTGGTCAGTTGCTTTTTGCTGCTCGACTGAGGTGCAACGATTTATTGCTTATTCTTGGCTTGAGGTGTGGTGTCAGCAGTTTGCCCCTTTCCTCTGACGAACCTATCAGCCAGCGCTTCTGAGCTTTTTGAGGTAGAAGCTTTGTGAGTATAGCCAAGACCTTCTTTCAGGACTGTTGGTCGTTGCGCTCTAAGCATACTTTCCAGCTTCTCCTTAGCTCCTAGGTACTGTTCAGTCATCAGTCCTTGCCAGACCTCGTCACTCCTCCTGAGTGAGTCATAATCTTTTTGCACGTCTGTGAGCTTCTGACTGAGTTGGGCTATTTCAGTCTCTTTCTCAGAATTGTCCTTAGTCAGAACTGAGATCTGAGTCTCTTGAAGCTGAGTCTTAGTCATAAGGGATTCAATCTCTTCCTTGAGTCTCGCCACCAGATTCGCTGACTCAGTAGAGACCTGACAATCAGAAGAAAGTCTCTAATTCTCAGCCTTTACCTGTTCCAGTTCCAGAATCGTTTTGCTGAATTCTCTGCTCAGCTGAATTTGTTCCTCTAGCAGATCGTCGTATGCTTGTACCACATCTAGAGGATCATCTGTGACCGAGCACGTGTCGTGTGTGCTGTGTGAAGAAGAGGTTGTATTAACTTTGGAATTTACCTCAGCCTCTTCTCCGGCCATCAGACAGTATTCAGCTGTTCCTTCAGGAACCGTTTCTCCGACCTCAACTGCTACAAATGCAGCTTCGTCCTCAGAGGAATACATGAATGTATCCTCCTCAAGTGAGTTGTCGGATATCTCTCCGGCTATGTAGGCCTGCCTTCTTTGGGCAAATTTTTCTCGTCGCGGCTTGCCGTTACGCTCGTTGAGCAGGTGAGAGTTCGGGACAGATCGTGGGTAGTGTCCCTCCTTCTTACGGTTGTAGCGGTAGACATTCTGCTTGCTTTTTCCAGTGAAGCTTTGGATGGACTCGCAAAGCAGCTCGTGTTCCTGCATTCAGTAGAAGGTTTAGATTCTTCCCTTTTCGATAATCTTTCTTACCCGAGGGAGAATCTCTTGTTGTATTTCCTCAGCTTTCTGACTCTCTCCTTTTCTCTATGATATTTGAGAGCCATCAGTGCGAGTTGGTCAGGGCCTGAAGTCTCAGAGGACTTTTCTACGGTTGTGGCCACTGCGTTGCTGGAGGAAATAGGTTTGGCTCCAGTTTTGGTGACTGTTGCTTTAAAAGCGTGGTCGATCTGTGTGTCAGCTGGAGCACTGGAACATTTTTGGGGTAGACTATGCTCAAATTCCTCTGTTTTTAGTTCTGAAAAGATAACATCAGGGGTTAGAGCATTAAGATCAGAGCGACGTAAATAAGTAGCAAAAGGAAGCCACTTCTGTCGAGGTAGATCTCTTAAGATCTTGGTGTTCATCTCTTTGTTGGTGAACATCCTCCCCAGCCCGTTGATCACATTGACTTGGTTTGTGAATCTGACACTCAGCTCGTCAATGGTTTCACTGGGCTCCATTGTAAAGGCGTCGAACTTCTGAAGCTCTAGTTCGAGCTTGTTCTCTTTGATCTGCAAGGTTCCTTGGCTCAGTACAGCCAGGGCATCCCAGAGTTATTTCGTCGTCTTGCAGTCTTGCACCCTCCCGAGATGAGAGTCACTGAGCGTAGTCAGTATAGCATTTCGCGCAACTCGGTCGAGGTTGTGCAGCTTTTTCTCTTCTGGCATGAAGGCTGTTTTGTCCTTGGCAACCTTAGCACCAGTCTATGCTCCTCCACCTCCTGGTTCAGCATATTGTACGCTGTCGATCATGGGAATGATGGTTCCTGTCTCAAGGACGTCCGACATGCTGTCGTGCAGCGATATGAGGTGTGCCTCCATTCTTACGCGCCATACCGTATAATTCTCCAATGAGAACATTGGTACCATCCGAATACCTGACATATCAGACATTATGTGAACGAGTATAAGGATGAATGAAGAGATGCTTGTGCAGAGAAAACATTTTCAGGATCTGTTCGAGAAGACCAGTAGTACAGAACCGGTGATCAGTAGAACACCGTATGCTCTGATACCAATTGTTGGTCCGGAGACGATAGTCAGGTGTAGAGGGGGGGGGGTGAATACACCTGATCACAATTTCTTTTTCTCAGAACGTGAAGGACAGCTAAGCTGTTGGTTGCGACTGATGAACAGTGCCAGATAGTAACCTTCGATCACGGGTCAGAGTGTGTCAGCTACTAAGCTCTCCTACTGACTTTAGTCAGTCGGAGACGTTGTGCGGATAAGTGTGGGGCCCGGAAATTCGTCTCAGTTTGAAAACGTGTTTTCGTAAGTTAAGAGTATTTTGGCTGTGCGCTTTTAAAAATACGTTTTATGCAAAGATATGATTTTAAATCAGTTTGTATGCAATGCAATAAAACAGTAAATAACACAAGCAGTTTAACGTGGTCGGATACGCAAGATCCTACGTCCACGGTCCTAAACAAGGCAGGATAACTTGTTGATTACTCTGAGCAAGTCTCACCAAGGAAACTGTACACTGGACAGATCCTTCTAAGTTATAGTCCTTAACGACTTAACAAATCAAACCGAAGTTTGAAGGGTGGGGATAATCTCCAACTAGAAGGAGTTCTTACAATAAGAACAATTTCATAGAATGTGAACTCCTTCGAATTTCTAAGCTATGAATATGGCAATGAGCTTAGCTAGAGAAGTAGGGATCTAAAGAACTCTAGAGTGAAGAACCAAGAATATTCTATGAAGGCTAGTTCTTCGCTGGATGATCTTTCAAATTTGCTAGAGTGTTTGAATGCTTGAGCTTTTTCCCTTGTGAATCCCGTGCGTGGAGCTCGGATTTCTTCTCTATTTATAGTTGTGAGCAGGCATATTTGTCCGTTGGAGAAGACGATGCCACGTGTCACAAGCTTCCAAAGAAAACGGCCATAATTTTGAATTGTTGCAGCAGGGCAGTTAATACTGTACATGAGAGCAGACTTTAGTTGTTTAGAGCAGGTAAAGCGTTGTCGGCTTCTCATTGGTCGAGGTTTGTGGTAGGTGGAAATGTGTCAGAGATAGAGTTGACTATTCCACATCCTCATATGATCTTCTGCTGAACTTCGAAAAGACTTTAGCAACTGGGTCGCTTTCTGTCGGATACAGTAGACTCAAGACAGTCTCTGTCTTCTTCGGCTGAGTCGGCTGACAAGCTGATAAGGCTTTGGTGGGTCAGCTGATGACTGCGAAGGAACTGAGCTTTGCATTATGTTCTTCTGCTGATAACTATCAGCTGATGGGCTGTCTCCTACTGAGGTGGAGATCAGTTGCTGGCTGAAGAACGCAAGCTCTTACATTGATGACGTGGGGTTCTGGAGAGTAACTTCGTCAGAAGATCAGTCCAACAGTTTACCCCGTACAGGACTTAGATAAAAAGATAATCAAAACAAAATAAGTCTAACCTATACATCATCTAATCCTATCGACACACTGCACTACTGATATCAGCAGGGTTTTGAGATCTTCAATTCCATAATACTACTATGATTTCCCCCAATATTCTTTTAACCGCTAGACAGCTGAATACCATCTACTGACTCATAACCCAACAGTTAGTCTAGAAAAGTTTAACCCATCCTATGTGATTTGCAGGCTAGTTTGCACACTTCAATAGCAGATGGTCAATACGAAATGAGTGGAAATAAATCTCGAGAGACTACGAATATTGGGATGGTCAATACACAATCACAAAATAGTAGATGAATATTAAAAGTGAAGTCTCGATATTAGACTCTATTTATAGGCTGTAGAACGTGTTAGCAAAAGAGGCAAAACACAAAGACTAATAATACTACTAAATTATAACCCCTAGTATGATGATATGGACTCCTAAATCAAAGACTACTAATTTTACTTACCGTATGTTTTATTGTAGAGAATTACAAAAGAAAAAAAAAATAGAGAAGAGAGAGATTGGAGAGAAAACAAAAATATTTTATTCCCTCCGTTCCCAACCGATTTGTCTGGTTGCTTTTCGGTACGGATATTTTTAGTAGTTGATTTTATATAATAAAAATATAGGACCCATATCATTAAATAATTTTATGGAATTGTGTTGTGAGGTAGAGGTGTAGACCCTTAAAGATATTTAATTATTGAAAGTTGATTTGATGTTATAAAGATGTGAGATTCATTTCCTTATTTAGAAAGTAAATAATTGGAATATGACCATCCCAAAAAAAATTATAGACAAATCGGGCGAGACGAAAGGAGCACCTCGTTTGGTAGAGAAGGAAAAGAGGAGGGAAAGGGAAAAATGGTAGGTCTCATATATTTTTCTTTCTCTCAAAATATGAGTAGAAAGTAGATAGAAATGAAATAAAAAATGACAAATTTATTCTTATAAGAAAAATTTATAGGCTCTATAAATTTTTGAATAAGGACATTATTGTCGTTTTGAATTAAAAATTATTATTCTCTTCTCACTTTTCTTTCTCTTCTCTTTTCTTTTTCTCTCAAAATAAAATCAAACAAATTCTTAATAAACTTGCAACTCGTTTGAGATTCCTATTATACGGTTTCCTCCAATTCGGATATTGGCGACTTTTTGCCGCTCCTTCATATCTCTCTTGTATATATACATATATTTCCCTTCTCACATCGATGAAAATCAATCTAGATATTTTATCATAATAGAATTCTGTTATGGTATGAGAAGCCGAGGGAAATCTTTAGAATCTTCCTTGGGTGGTTACATGTTGCCATCACTGAGCTTCATCTTCTCTGGCGATCAATTCCTTTATCCGATCAATTTTTCTTCTGTTTTCCGGCATCAATGACTGCTGATTCAAATGTTGCAACTCTTCCAAGTATTCATCCGCTTGCGATCAAGCTAGACAAAATGAACTACTCGTTTTGGAAGATGTAAGTTCTCGCGACTGTACACACATACTGTTTCAAAGACATCTTACTCGAACAACTCATCCAGCGCAAACATTGAATCCTCTGTATCTCCGTGTGGCTGCGGTGCGATCAATTCCTTTTCAGCTGGTAGTTGTCGTGAATTTCTCCGACTGTGCTTAGACTTAGCTACGTTGGTCGCTGCACCACGACACATCAAGTATGGAAGGTTGTTCCCTCCTCCTTCTAGATGCATTCAAAGGCAAAGGCGATGAATCTACGATTGATTCCAACTGCAAACTATGAAGAAATGCGATATACCGATTGATGATTACAACATGAAGTTTCGAGCAAAGCATAGATCAGCCCCTTGCTGATTCTGAACTTGTAATTTTTATTCTAGGAGGCCTTGGCCCTAACTTTGTGTCGATCTGCGTCCATCTTACTGCTCAATGAGCTGTAGAGTCATCTTCCGACTCATGAAATTAGTTTGTTTTATCATTCTAATCATTAAGTTTCTGTACCTATAACAGATATCATAACTCTGATTCAAGTGGTGGTTCTTGCCGATCTATGCAAATGCATGCAGCTCTTGTTTGACGGCAAAAATATACTGAAACTTAGGGGTCTAGCTAGATGACATTTCGGGATTCTAGCAGGACCTATGAGAAATTCCTAGGCACCCACAATTGATCTTGAACAGGGGCGGAACCAGGATTTATAGATGGGGGAGGCGAGATTTACCGGGGGTTCGGGGGCGGAGCCCCCGAAAATTTTTTTAGAGAAAAGATAATATAACAATGAGTATAAGGAAGTCAAAAGTACTTATAACATATACAAATGACAAATTAATGAGTCTAAAATGATATCTAACATTAATAACATATTACCTATTCTATCAAAATAAAACTTATCATGATCAATAATTCATTTAATAGTAACCTGAAAACTTTTAGTTTTCAATCTACGTGCTTGCGGACAAAATAATCTGGCACATCAAGAGACAAATTAACAGATAAATAGTAAACATATCCTAAAAATTCTATATTTTTAACATGATTGACCTAACATATACTTATCCCATTAAAATTCATCATGGTCGAAAACAATGTAAATAAAACATGAAAAACAATTTTTCTATCAAGCTCATGAACATGCTGCCAAAAACTGGCAGGTTACGAATAACAATTTAAAAAAAATAATTATCATGCTTTAAAATTCTACAAAAATCATAGAGTATACTAGACATACCGAGGAAGGCGATCCTAAATTTTCACAACGAGATGACGACGGGAAGATGTGTAAATAATTCTTGAAACAGTTCGTAGATATGCTGGCAGATTTTTGAAAATCTAATGTGAAACTAAATTATGGACGACTAAGGGTGTATTTATAGGGCTATTGGACCACTTAATTTAGTTCATGTTGTTGGGCAACTAATATATTTTTAAATTTGCTTCCATATATTAAATTTTCGTAAAATACGGGGGGTGCGAAAATATTTTTTTCATAAAATTACACATTAATTTCGACTTCGACACGAAAAATGGGGGGTGCGGTCGCACCCACCCGCACCCCCTGGTACCGCCACTGATCTTGAAGATGACTGCAGATACTAGTTCATGGAGTATTTCTTTTCTTTTGCGCTCGATTATTAAGAAGACGTTGATAGTTGTGTGTAAATTTGTGTAAATGTATTGATCCTATAAATAAAAAATATTTGTAATAATACACCATTTTTAACAAAAATGAATATGGTATGAGAGTGAGACAGCCTGAAATGAAATGACAGACATATTCTATAGGACGGAGGAAGTAGTATTTATTTATTAGAGTATTTGATTGTTTGATTCCACAACAAAAAGAGATTGTAAAATGTGGGAAAAAAGCAAAAGAAACTTACAAGTGAAAAACCGTTATATGTGACACCCGCTTTGTAACTAACATATTATTCATGACCATCCTATAGCCAATCTCCTATATTGCATTTATATGGACCATGCAATAGTCAGAAGTATATAGCTTCATTTATTTAAGTTAGATTAGACAATCTTTTCATAGGGTCCGATCTAGATTGAGAATAACGGATCAAATCTACAACTTGCGAGGTAAATAATAATTTTACAAAATAATAAATAAATAGAGAAAATATGAAATGCTACACAATTCAGAGGACGACCCCCACCCAGCACTATATAGAAAGATTTTTTTTTTTGGAATCTATTTGGACAGAAATGAAAATTACTAACTAAAACTCGTGATTTTAATTAGTAAGAAATTGAAGAGTAAATTCTAATAAGAGTCTCATAATGATTAAAAATACCAAAAATTAAAAGAAAAAAATGAAAATGTCCTAAAAAGTTAAAACACGTAATATGGTGGACTTTAGTTTAAAGTTTAAACCACATCACTTTTCTCCTCGAAGATATCCGTAGCAAAGACGTAAAAAAGCGTTTCCAAGATCCTTAATGGTGATTTTGTTTCCAGGACTTATTAAAAATAAGAGGCATTTGCACTTATAGTAATTAACTTAAATGAAAACAACCATAGCCATCCATTATAACAAATTGATTCCTTTTTTTGTCTTCAATCACATCTTCCCAATCATTTGAGGTGGTGTTGTAGGAATTGTGTCAGTATCATTTTTTTTCGTTTGAAACGCAAAGAGCCGAATGAGTGTCTATGGAGGCCAATGGAGGGCCTAGGGAAGAATAAAACTATTGCCCAAAATAGTAATAGGCAGTATTTCCCATAGGCTCAACCATCATAGCCTGCGGCCGTCCCTCAGCCCTCCATATGCCGAGAGAAAAGCTAAGGCCGAGCAAGATCATCGGCTGAGCCACTTCTTTGAGTCAGGGGCCGATTCGGGGCTGAATACTCCTTAGGCTCTCCTTTGGCCCTCTGTTTTATCTCTCTTAAAGTCCATCGGTCGAGAATTAGACTCGAACACCTTCGGCCATGCTCCCCTTTGTTCAAGATAGACAAGACACAAAATTAAGGTTTTATCTACAAAAGCACAGAAGGGCCAACGGATGGCCGTTGGAGGGTGTACAGAAGGTGTAGTTTCCATTCAACTTTTTCTTCTGAAATGACTAGTCGAATATGATATTCACATGACAGTATTTCAGGGCCGATGGGAGGTGCAGTTTCCACTCAACTTTTTCTATACGATTTTTTTTTGGGGGGTAATTTGGGGGCCGAGGGGTTTCGGCCCTACAATAATTGAAGTTGGTGTGTTTGGTTTTCGGCCCTTTCCACCTGTTATCTCTCTCGGCCGAAATTTATTACTAAGCCATTACACTTCAATAATAAACTCTAGGGCTGAAAGGCGGGTCTATGGTGGGGCCGAGGGATTTCGGCCCTCCAATTATAGTAATAGTTTAATTTTGAAGGAAATTGTAAATATTCTCTCGTCCCCCCTTGGCTTTATGTTCGTCCTCTCGACCCTCGGACATTTTTTAACGGAATCTTGTATATGCAGATAAGATACAATCACCAATCATTAAATCTGTCACAAAAAGTGTACCTAATGATTATATTTGTGTTTTCTTTTAATGGATTACTAAAGTTGTACTTGTTATAAGGTTATAAGGTATATGGCCACAAAGTGTATATTAACATTAAAAATAATATGTTTTGGGGTTAATCTGGACGACAAGAATTGATCATTCTTATATTATGTATGACCGAATTGACATATATTTGTTCTTCGATTGTTCGCATTCGGGATCAGAGAATAAAGACAATAAATAAGGAGTCAGTAGCCCCTTTTAATACTATCTGGCATGAAGCCTTACACATTCAATTAAATTAAAAAAAACCAAATAATGCTGCAATTAATAGGATATTAACTGACAATTTCTATTCGCAGCTACCGTTGGCGCCTTTCTCGTAACATGTTATTTGAATGTATGTAACAGTATTTATTGTTAATAATTGATAATTTATGCATATTCCTGAAAAATATGTAGCGAATGAAAATTCAAATTATTTTGCACATATTTATCCAATTTATAGTGGTAATTACAGGCCCATATTTTTCGTTTCTTTGTAAAATAAAAGTAATCCGCAGGTGACATTTAAATGGAACATTAAATAAACTTTGTTGTTGTTGTTGTCAAATAGCACAACATATAGAATATACAGAAAATTGTTGGATATGAGTCAGTAGATGATACTCAGCTGTTCGTGGTTAAAAGAAAATTGGGGAAAATCATAGTAGTACTATAGAATTGAAGATCCCAAAACCGAGCTGATATCAGTAGTTTAGTGTGTCGTTAGGATTAGCTGATGTATAGGTTAGACTTGTAATCGTTTTTATATTTTGTCTAAGTCCTGTACGGGGTAATTGTTGAACTGATCTTCTGCCGAAGATACTTTTCAGAACCCCACGTCATCAGTGTAATCGCTTGCGTTCTTCAGTCATCAGCTGAGTAGACCTCAGTAGAAGCCAACCCAACAGCTGATAAGTCATCAGCAGAAGAACTCATGCAAGCCCAGTACCTTCGCAGTCGCCAGCTGACTTACTCAGAAGTTACATTCCTTGTCAGCCGACTCAGTCGAAGAAGACAGAGACTTAGCAGTCTACTGTATCCGACAGAAAGCGACCCAGCTACTTAAGTCTTTTCGAAAGTTCAGCAGAAGATCATACGAGGTTGTTTGAACGGTCAACTCTGACATTCTCACCAACCACAAACCTCGACCAATGAGAAGCCGACAACGCCTTACCTGCTCCAAACAATAAAGCTGCTCTCATGTACAGTAATTAACTGCCCTGCTGCAACAAGTTCGAATTAATGGCCGTTTTCTTTGGAAGCTTGTGACACGTGGCATCGTCGTCTCCAACGGACATATGCCATAGCTCACAGCTATAAATAGAGAAGATTTCAAAGCTCCAAAAAAAAAAAAAAAGAGAAGCACGAAATTAAAAAGGGAAATTGCTCAAGCTCTCAAACACTCTAGCAAACACATAAGAATATCCAGCGAAGTATCTGCATTTATTAGAATATTTTGTGATTCTTCTCTCTAGAGTCTTTAGATCCCTTTCTTCTCTACCTAAGCTCATTGTCAGATTTGTAGCTTAGATTCGAAGGAGTTCATTTTTAGTGAACTGTTCTTATTGTAAGAGCTCCTTCATTAGTTGGAGAACTGTTTCGCTCCCTTTCGAACTTAGGTTTGAATTGTAAAGTCGCTAAGGACTATAACTTAGAAGGATCCGTTCTGTGCACAGTTTCCTTGCTGAGACTTGCTCAGACTAATCAACAAGTTATCCTGCTCTGTTCAGGACCGTGGACGTAGGATCTTGCGTATCCGAACCACGTTAAACTGCTTGTGTTCTTTACTGTTTTAGTGCATACAAACCTTTGAAAATCATAAGTTTGCATAAAACGTATTTCTAAAGTCGCACAACCAAAAGAATTTAATCTGCGAAAACACGTTTTCAAAAGGTGACAAACTCCGGGCCCCACACTTATCCGCACACTTAAGTCTCCGACTGAGTTTCGAAGACCGACAAAAGTCGGTAGGGAGAGCTCGATGGCCGACTCACTCTGTCCCGTGATCGAAGGTTTATTTGGCACTGTTCATCAGTTGCAACCAACAGCTTCAGCTGACCTTCACCGAGAAAAAGAAACGGTACTCAGGTGTATTCACCCCCCCCCCCTCTACACCTTATATTTGTCTCCGGACCAACAATTGGTATCAGAGCGCACGGTGTTCTACTGATCACACTGTTCAGACATCGGTCTTCTTCTCGAACGGATCCCGAAAACTTTTTCTCTGCACAAGCATCTCTTCTTTCATCCTTATACTCGTACACATAATGTCCGACATGTCAAGTATCAGGATGGTGCCGATGTTCTCGATAGAGAACTTCACAGTATGCCGTGTAAGAATGGAGGCACACCTTACGTCGCTGCATGACTGCATGACTGACGTACTGGAGACCGAACCCATCATTCCAATGATAGACAGCGTTCAGTTCGCTGAAGTGGAAGGTGAAGGTGCTCGTATCGGTCCGAAGATTCCCAAGGACAAATTAACCTTCACGCCTGAAGAGAAAAAGCTGCATAACCTCGACCGAGTCGCACGAAATGCTATACTGACAACGCTCAGTGACTCACACCTCGGGAGGGTGCAGGACTGCAAAACGGAAAAAGAACTTTGGGACGCCACGGGCATGACCGAGCCAAGGAACTCCTCAGATCAAAGAAAACAAGCTCGAATTAGAGCTTCAAAAGTTCGAAGCCTTTGCGATGGAGCCCAGTGAAACCATTGACGAGCTGAGCGTTAGATTTACGAATCAAGTTAATGTGATAAACGGGCTGGGAAAAGTGTTCTCAAACAAAGAGATGAACACAAAGATCATAAGAGTGCTACCTCGACAGAAGTGGCTTCCTTTTGCTACTTATTTACGTCGCTCTGATCTTAATACTCTAACTCCTGATGTTATATTTTCAGAATTAAAGACGGAGGAATTTGAGTATAGTCTACCTCAAAAGTGCTCCAGTGCTCCAAGTGACACACGGTTCGATCATGCCTTCAAGGCAACTTTCAAAGAAAACGGAGGCAAAAATATTTCTTCCAGCAAGGAAGTAGCTGCTGCAGATACAAAGACCTCTGAAATATCTGCTACTGACCAACTCGCACTGATGGCTCTCAAATACCAAAGAGAAAAGGAGAGAGTCAGAAAGCTGAAGAAATACCACATAGATTCTCCCTCAGGTAAGAAAGATTATCAGAGAAGGGAAGAGTCTAATCCTTCTACTGAATGCAGGAAAACAGAACCTGCTGCTAGTCCATCAAAAGACTCAGCTGAAAAAAGCAGCAGCAGAGCATCAACATGCTACAACTACAAGAAGGAGGGATGCTATCAGTACGACTGTCCCGAACTCTCAGCTGCTCAAAGAGCAGAACGGCAGGCTAGAAGAGACAAATTTGCCCAGAGGAGGCAGGCCTATATAGCCGGAGAGATATCCGACAACTCAATTGAAGAGGATACATTCATGTACTCTTCTGAGGATGAAGCTGCATTCGTAGCTGTTGAAGTCGGAGAAACGGTTCCCCGAAGAATCACCGAACACCGTCTCGATGGCCGGAGAAGAGGCTGAGGTAAATTCTAAACTTAATATAACCTCATCTTCACACAACACACACGATACTTGCTCGGTCTCGGATGATCCTCTGGACGTAGTACAAGCATATGACGACCTGCTAGAGGAACAAATTCAGCTGAGCAGAGAGTTCAACAGAACCATCCAGGAACTTGAACAGTAAAGGCCGAGAATCGAGACTTTCTTCCGATTGTCGGGTCTCTTCCGAGTCGGTGGATCTAGTTGCGAGACTCAAGGAAGAGATCGAATCTCTTATGACTAAGTCTCAGCTTCAAGAGACTCAGATTCTCGGTCCGGACCAAGGATAATTCGGAGAAAAAGACGGAAATAGCCCAACTCGGTCGAAACTCTCAGACGTACAGAAGGACTATGATTCTCTCAGGAGAAGTGATGAGGTCTGGAGAGGACTAATGACTGAACAATACCTGGGAGCTAAGGAGAAGCTCGAAAGCATGCTCAGAGCACAACGGCCAACTGCTGTGAAAGAAGGCCTTGGCTATACCCACGAAGCTTCTACCTCCAAAAAGCTCAAGCAACGCCGGCCGATAGGTTCGTCAAAGGAAAGGTGCAAGCTGCTGACACCACACTTCAGGCGAAGAACAAATAGAAAGTAATCGCACCTCAGCCGAGCAGCAACAAACAACTGACCAAAGGCTCCAGCCCCAGGATACCGAGATCAAACTTAGGGGGAACCAAGAAGGTCAGATGGGCAGAACAGTACAAGGAGCCACTGTATGAGCACCCGGCTCAGTACGACTCGTACTATTATGAGCCCGTGGGTCAGGAGAAGCGCAAAGACTCGAAGAAGAAAGCGCCTGAACCCAAAATCATCAGCAGAAAGTCAGTATCTCCAAGTCCTGTGAAGAAGAAAGCTGACAAGGTTCAGAAGAAGAAGTCTCAGACTTTTAAGGTCCCGAGACAGATTTGGGTTCTAAAATCACCCACTAACCAGTAAGGACCCAACTGAACCAAAGGGTACCTAAAGATGCTTCTGTTTTGCAGGTGCATAAGGACCCATGGATAGTGGACAGCGGCTGCTCAAGACACATGACATATCCGAAGAGCCTGGCGGACCAACTATGTACAAGAAGATGGTCCCGAAATGAGTTTGGTGACAATTCAAAAGGCTACACAAGGGGATACGGAACGCTGAACATTGAGACTGCCTCAGTTCCAAGAGTAACATATGTTGAAGGACTTCAACATAATCTCCTTTCGTCACCAATTACGTGATAATCTTAACAGAGTTATCTTTGACGCTTAGTTTCGTGATGTTGTTGATAAATCTACAGGGAAAACAGGTGTTATCGGGATCGCGGAGGAAGAACATCTATGTTGCAAACTGGAAAACCGTAGAACCTGAGGCTTGCTTACTCGCACAGACAAAATCTGGTGACAAGTCAGGATGGCTATGGCACAAAAGACTCATCCACCTGAACTTCAAGACTATGAACAAGCTAGCCAAGAACTCCAAAGTCAGAGGACTGCCCAACGAATCGTTCGTTAAAGACAGAAATTGTGAAGCATGTCTGAAGGGAAAGCAAACAAAGAATAACAATCCACCTATTCCGTCACCTTCCACTGATGGAATCCTTCAGCTGCTGCACATGGACCTATTCGGGCCAGTCTCTCCAGTGACTATAAGAGGCAAGAAGTATGCCCTCGTCGTTATTGACGACTACTCGAGATATACTTGGGTCATCTTCATCGCCAATAAATCTGATGTTCAAACTGAGTTGCCCAATATGCTGAAGAAGCTCAGTGTGGAAAAGGACATCAAGATTCAAAGAATTGGCTCGGACAGAGGAACAGAGTTTCTAAACTCAGTAGTTAAGACATACTGCGATAAAGAGGGAATTAAGCACGAGACATCAGCTGCACGCACCCCTCAGCAGAACGGACTTGCTGAACGAAAGAACAGAACACTCAAAGAAGCAGTAAGAACGCTCCTCGCAGATTCTGGACTACCCTCGAAGTTCTGGGCTGATGCTACTGACACCGCTTGCTACACTCAGAATCGCTCACTACTCACTCAGCAACACATGAAGACACCATATGAATTATGGAAAGGGAGAATTCCTTCTATTTCTCATTTTCATATTTTCGGCTGTCCTTGCTTTATCCACAATAACGGGAAAGATCAGCGAAGGTCTTTGATAGCAAATCTGATCAAGGAGTTTTCTTAGGATACTCTCGAGTCCGTAAAGCCTTCCAGAGTCTTTAACTATCGGACTCTTTGTGTGGAGGAAAGCCCTCATGTTGTTTTTGATGAATTTGTTACCGAGAACGGGAAAGAAACAGAGTCAAATGCGATGATGTCGGCGGCAAGCTTCGAGGATCTCGGACTTGCCGATAAAGTTGAAAAGATCCAAGCATTGTTGGGATGATGAGTCGAGCAATGAACAAACTCGGACTCAACCAACAATCGTCGTAGGCGACCTAGTTGATTCTCCCGACACGAATCAACAACGGGTAACATCGGTCGATGAGGAAGCCCCATGGTAATCGAGACCTCTACCGAGAATATAAACTCGGGGGAACGATTAATGTTCCTAACCTAAATGCCCCCGAACACCGGAAACTCAGTGGATCCTAACCTTCTTACCGAAATATTACAATCTCGGAACGAATACTGCGAAATGCCTAACACTCCTACCGATTCTCGCGAAGTTGTATCGAAGAAGAAGCCGGACTCGACGATCATGGCTAGATGCTCATTCTTCAGATCTTATCATTGGAGATCCATGAGCAACGATAAGAACAAGATCTAGATTTAATCAAGGCGAAAGCTCACTATATTCTTGTTTCTTGTCTACAGAAGAACCTCAGTCGATAGAGGATGCACTTAATGATGCTTGGCCCCGGATCATCGCCATACAAGAAGAGCTGAACCGGTCGTTCGAAACGAAGTTTGGGAGCTTGTAGACGGACCTAGACATCAGCATGTCATTGGTACTAAGTGGGTCTTCAAAAACAAGCGAGATGAAAACAACGTCATTGTCAGAAATAAAGCACGACTAATTGCAAAGGGATATAGTCTGGCGAAAGGAATTGATTTTGATGAAACATTCGCTCTAGTCGCTAGATTGGAAGCCATTCATCTATTCCTAGCTTATGCAACACATCAAGGCTTCAAAGTCTATCAGATGGATGTAAAGTCGGCTTTTACGAACGGCGTGCGAAGGAAGAAGTCTACGTGGAACAACCGCCCGGCTTTCGGCGGGGACATCAGTGTACGAGACTTAGGAAAGCTCAGTATGGGTTAAAACAAGCACCCAGGGCTTGGTATGATACCCTATCGACTTCCTACTTCGAAAGGTTTTCGAAGGGGACGTAGCTCGCACCCTATTCAATATAAAGTCAGGAGATGACATCCTACCGGTGCAAATCTACGTGGACGACATCATTTTCGGCCGCGTAAACGAGATCATATGTCAGCAGTTCGAGAAGATGATGAAAGAGAAATTCGAGATGTCCATGATGGGAGAGATGAATTATTTCCTTGGATTTCAAGTGAAGCAATCACCTGAAGGAATCTTCATCAATCAAGCCAAATACACTCGAGACCTTCTCAAGAGATTCGGCTGCGACTCCAGCAAGCCAGTCAAAATCCCCATGAATACGAATTTTAAAATCGATCTAGACAAAGAGGGAGCTTCTGTTAACTCTACTGATTATAGAGCTATTATTGGTTCTTTATTATATTTAACAGCTAGCCGACCTGACATAACTTATGCTGTAGGTGTATGCGCAAGATTTCAAGCGGATCCCAAGCGAAGTCATCTCGACTCAGCTAAAAAGATTCTGCGCTATCTGAGAGGAACACCTGATGCTGGGTTATGGTATCCTGCTGATGATAATCTAATACTGACAGGTTATTCTGATGCTGATTATGCAGGATGCAGGATAGATCGTAAGTCAACTTCCGGAACGTGTCAGTTCCTAGGCAGCAAGCTGATATCTTGGTTCTCAAAGAAACAACACTCAGTAGCAACGTCCACTACTGAAGCTGAGTACATGGCTTCGACAACAACTGAGAGATTATGGTATCATTCAGAATGAAGTGCCCATCTACTGTGACTCCACAAGTGCTATTGCCATAACTCAGAACCCAATTCTACATACGAGATGCAAGCACGTGGATATCCGACACCACTTCATCAGAGACCATGTCGAGAAGAAGGATATCAGAATGGAGAAGATCCATACTGACAAGCAAAGGGCAGACATACTGACCAAACCACTAGCTGAGAACAGATTCAGAGAATTATCAGTTGAGCTAGGTCTATTGGATCCTACTGAAATGCATCAGTAGAAGACAACTACTGATAGCAGCCCTTGGAGACAATTGGAAATATTTGGTATCAGTAGATGGAACCAGTACGACAAGCCAGTAGACTCCGTACAGTGATTCAGTGGGAAGAATCACACTGTACACAGCAAGGGGGAACGTGCTTATCAGTACTTCAATCACCCTCCTGCGATATAACGGTAACCAGCTGATCGAAAGTTCAGCTGAAGAGGTTTGCGTAGTATCATATACTTAATTTCTTTTCAGAAGCATGTCTGCACTTATTATATCAGTCGCACGTAGTTAACAGTTAATGTGCATTTATTTCCCGCCTTTAATAGTTTAAGGAAAGGTCAGTAGGAAACCTTCTCATTTGAATAACTGAGTAATTAATGCTGTCTGTCGCGCATTTAATGCATGTCTTGTCACTTACCTTTATTGCGTAAGTCTATGTTAGAGGCGGGTTTGGTAATCATTCTTTTTTTTAACATTTAATCTCAGCCGTCCATATATTTGAAAGATTAAAATAGGATCGTTGGATCTAAACTTATAATCAGTCAATATATACAAATCTTTCATCTTCTATCCATTTTCTCACTTTCCGCCATTTTTCAACTTAAGAGCTATCTTCAAGCGTTCAGTTTCTTTCTCAAAAATCATCTTAATTGTCTCGCTTTTGCATCTCTCAAGCTCTTTAGTACTCGGTAATGTATTGAAACCTGCTGAATACATGCTTACTCTATTTTCAAGTGCTAACAAATTATTTTGCAAATTTCAATGGCGACATCTCAAATTCCTGAGAATATAGAGGAGATTATGTCATCCAGGATTCAGTTTGAACCGACTTTGGCCTTCCGTCAAGTAGATATCTCTTATTTGGAGCCGATGTTTGATGCTCTGGAGCGTTCTGGTCTTCAGGAGCTGGTGACGAAGCACCCAAGATCATATCTACCAAGGCAAGTGGTAGAAGTGTACTACAACTGGAGGTCGCTCGCGTCTGGAGGTGAGGAATCTTCCTTCGTCTACATGAAGGAAGTTGATCAGAATTGTTGGGATGCTACTCAGAGAGTCTTCAACGTCAGGGACGCTCTGATGCTGACGTTTGATCTTCCAGACTCCGGTATTTCTCCTATCGGATACAAGGAGAAGGAGATAAACGAGTATGTCCATAAGTTCTGCAGACGAACTGACATATCGTTCAAGTCAGCTCTGCAGAAGAACCTTCTGCTTCCCCAATACAGAGGACTAGCCTACATGGTCTCTCATATCCTGACGAGCTCAGCTGGATCATACGATCAATTATCCAAGCCAAGGATTCAGTTGATGATGGCGATAGATGATGGAGTTGAAGTGAACTAGGCCGACTATTATGTTTCGGAGATGAAAGCCCAAGCCCAGAAGTTCACTACCCTACCCACTGGAGAGAGGAAGTTAGCCAATGTAGGGAAATTACTCTATGGGACTAAGATGTCAGTCCTCATAGAAAACTCTTTTCAAAGACACTCGTCGTTTGCTGATTCTAAGTTCTTCGACGTAAAACTGATAAAGTTCAAGACTCAAGCAGCGACTGAGAAGTCTATCGGTAAGGGGCCGCCTGAGCCGAAGAGAGCTGCATCCGCTCTGCCCCCTCATACCGAAGTGCCTAAGAAGAGGCGGCTGACTAAGACCAGACCAACTGAGGTCTCAACTGCTCAGCCCCTCTCTGTTATTGAACCACCTCCTCCTCCTCCTACTCAAGAAGAGCAGATCTTGGACTCGATATCGGGCATTGAGGGTGCGACCCTCAAAGATAAAGTCCGAGTAATTAGCTCGAGGAGACACGGTCGGACGTCAAGGAACCGACCGAGGAGACTGCGGCCCGAGTGGACAACTATTCACACCACTCCTCTCCGTGCCACATCCGAAGTACACGATCATATTCCCCGAGATCGCCGGGCACTCGAGACTTAGTCGACATAGCCATCGTGGCTAGGGTTCAAATGCTTCTAAGATTTCCGAGTTGGGATATTCTAGAAGACATAATCAAAACCCACTCGGTCATCTACTTGCTCGATGAGGAGCGAAGCTACAAGAAGTAATAGGGTACGGAGAACCAGTGACTTAGCTACTCTTGAAGATCTCAGAGCCGCAATGCTTTACCTTCTAAGCTTGCGAGAGTCAGTCCCTGGTAACAATCCTCCGCCCCCATCTCCTCCTGCTGATAAGAAAGACGATGATAAAGATGATGATAACAATCAGAGGAAGGATCAGACACCCAAGGATACAGAGTTGGGAGGCTCTGCTGAGGGTTCAACTCCCCGTGAGAAGAGCAAATCACCATATCCTGATACATCAGGTGATTCTCAAGGTGCTCCGAAGTACAGTAGGGAGCAGCTCCTCACGTTTTCTGAGCAGAGGCTCAGAACCAGCTCGTACCAGATACAACCTATCGGTTCCGTGTCCTCGAAGTCCGTAAATAAAGCCATTCGACGCCAAGGGGAGAAAAATAGACTTTTGGCTAAGGACGTCCATCTGAAATGGACAAAGTATACAAAGGCTCAGACACAGAGCTTTCACAGAATAGCTGCAGGCATCTCAAAGACTCCAGTAGCTCCTCCTCAACCCAACTTTCAGGAGATTATTGAGGCAGCCTTAGCAGCTCAGAAAGTCGATCTAGAAGCTCGTAGTCGGCGGTTGCTCCGAATCGGCAAAAGATATTTTCGGAAGCGGTGACTCAAGCTCTCGCAACCGTTAAGCTCGAAATTGATGAACGGAATAAGATTGCCACCTCTAGCCTTCGTGAAGCTATTACCCAACAGTGCGAGGCTCAAACTTATTCGAAAGAAATGACAGAATCGCAGGATCAGGCTCTGCTGAAACTCCGTCAGGAGTCAGCTGCACAGCTTAAAACATCTAGAGCTGATCAGGAAAAAGACTGGGAATTATATTACGATCTCGTCAAGGACTTCGAATCCACAGCAACTCAGATTAAGGATTCAGTCCACAATGTGGAAAGAGACATTCAAGCCATCCGCACCCAACTCTCTAAGGCAGATGATGCCAAAAAGGGGGAAGGTATTATGAAGGATGAACTTGATACGGATATGGCTGATGTACAAATAGTAGAGGGTAGTCAGGAGGAAGGACCCTCAAATGCTCAGACTCAGGGGGAAGGTATTCAGGCGGAACAACCCTCAACTGCTCATGCTCAATCCTCAGCAGCTCAGGCTGAAGATACTTCAGGGGTTCTGCTGCTCGAATTTCCTCTAGAACCTACCCCCATCTCATCTTCTGCTGCTCACATAGAAGATATTGCTCACTTTATTGAGCAAGAGTCTGAAGAAGAACAGGCTCCTCCGCAGAGGCCGGGGAAGGAGACTGCTACCGCTACACCTCCTCCTTCCTCCCCGGTCCGAAAATTTAAATCTAAAGCGGAACAAGAGGCCTTCGACCTCCGCGTAGCCCAACAACTACAAGACAAGCTGGACCATGAGCGTCAGCTGGAAGAAGGTCAACTTGCTAAAAAGCCTAAGGGCAAAGTTGTTAAGGGCAGAGGTAAGAAGAAGCAAGAGTCAGTGGACGAAGAAAAGAAAAAGGCTCAGGAGGAGTTCACAAAAACTCTTTCTACTACAGGTCAAGCTACTGCTCAGAGTCACTATCAGACCCATCTTACACCTGAGCAGGAAGCCGAAGACAGAGCCACTTGGGAAGCCACGCTGCGAGGCCTAAATCTCAGGAAAGGAGACTGTAGGGCAGCGGCTCTCCGAGAAAAGAAGAGAATGACTGATATGGCTAAGATGATTAGCTTATCTCAAAAGCCAGCAGCTGATCCCAGAAGACAAATCCCACGAGGATCAAGGAAAAGAGCGCCTTCCCTGTGCTTCATGTTGATAAATGGGTTCCTGCTCTGGTTAATGATCAATAGGAAGAGCTCAAAGAGGAATTTATCAAAGGCTACTACGTATGGAAATTCTATCCAAGTGAGCAGACTATCGAACAAGCCTTTGACGAGTTTATGTTCAATTATAACTCTGAGCTGAGGGAACAACTTCTGGAGATTATGAAAAGAGAGAACATTCCTTTTAGAGCTCCAGCTTTCAGGCGCATCCCACCTCCTAGAACTGCGTGCGGAGTTCTATGTACAAAGGATATAGAGGATGAGATCAGAACTGCAGCTTCTCGCTTCGACTTGAGTGTCGACCTAGCTGAAGACGACGAGGATGTCCAGACACTGAGGAAGAGAATCTACTTATACTATGGTCTGCAACCTCCTGTCGAAAGATCTGCTGATTTCAAGAAGCGTACTCAAGGCTTCAAGCGTCAGTAGTTTTTATCTCCTCTCTTTTGTAATAGTGATAGGAACTTGTAATTTCCTGATCATATATGCTATCGTTCCTATTGCTTAATAGACAATTACTCATTGTCTTACAGCATTTTGCTTTGTGTTTTCACAACTGATCACTAAGTGATCTGACACACACTCACAATCAGTTTCTCTGATTTTGCCTATCTCTCACCTGCTGATATTTTGAAGTCATCATATCAGTTTTTTTTCCTCAGATGGATTAAGGGGGAAATTGCTGTCAGTAGGTTAGCATATCTTATAAGATGTTTAGAGTTTAGAAGTAGAGGTTTTGGCATCATCAATTAGGGGGAAATTGTTGGATATGAGTAAGTAGATGATACTCAGCTGTTCGTGGTTAAAAGAAAATTGGGGGAAATCATAGTAGTACTATGGAATTGAAGATCCCAAAACCGAGCTGATATCAGTAGTTTAGTGTGTCATTAGGATTAGCTGATGTATAGGTTAGACTTGTAATCGTTTTTATATTTTGTCTAAGTCCTGTATAGGGTAATTGTTGAACTAATCTTCTGCCGAAGATACTTTTCAGAACCCCACGTCATCAGTGTAATCGCTTGCGTTCTTCAGTCATCAACTAAGTAGACCTCAGTAGAAGCCAACCCAGCAGCTGATAAGTCATCAGCCGAAGAACTCATGCAAGCCTAGTACCTTCGCAGTCGCCAGCTGACTTACTCAGAAGTTACATTCCTTGTCAGCCGACTCAGTCGAAGAAGACAGAGACTTAGCAGTCTACTGTATCCGACAGAAAGCGACCCAGCTACTTAAGTCTTTTCGAAAGTTCAGCAGAGGATCATACGAGGTTGTTTGAACGGTCAACTCTGACATTCTCACCAACCACAAACCTTGACCAATGAGAAGCCGACAACGCCTTACCTACTCCAAACAATAAAGTTGCTCTCATGTACAATAATTAACTGCCCTGCTGCAACAAGTTCGAATTAATGGCCGTTTTCTTTGGAAGCTTGTGACACGTGGCATCGTCGTCTCCAACGGACATATGCCATAGCTCACAGCTATAAATAGAGAAGATTTCGAAGCTCCAAAAAAAAAAAAAAAAAAAAGAGAAGCACGAAATTAAAAAGGGAAATTGCTCAAGCTCTCAAACACTCTAGCAAACTCATCAGAATATCCAGCGAAGTATCTGCATTTACTAGAATATTTTGTGATTCTTCTCTCTAGAGTCTTTAGATCCCTTTCTTCTCTACCTAAGCTCATTGTCAGATTTATAGCTTAGATTCGAAGGAGTTCATTTTTAGTGAACTGTTCTTATTGTAAGAACTCCGTCATTAGTTGGAGAACTGTTTCGCTCCCTTTCGAACTTAGGTTTGAATTGTAAAGTCGCTAAGGACTATAACTTAGAAGGATATGTCCTGTGCACAGTTTCCTTGCTGAGACTTGCTCAGACTAATCAATAAGTTATCCTGCTCTGTTCAGGACCGTGGACGTAGGATCTTGCGTATCCGAACCACGTTAAACTGCTTGTGTTCTTTACTATTTTAGTGCATACAAACCTTTGAAAATCATAAGTTTGCATAAAACGTATTTCTAAAGTCGCACAGCCAAAAGAATTTAATCTGCGAAAACACATTTTCAAAAGGAGACAAACTCCGGGCCCCACACTTATCCGCACACTTAAGTCTCTGACTGAGTTTCGAAGTACTGACAAAAGTCAGTAGGAGAGCTCAGTAGCTGACTCACTCTGTCCCGTGATCGAAGGTTTATTTGGTACTGTTCATCAGTTGCAACCAACAACTTCAGCTGACCTTCACCGAGAAAAAGAAACGGTACTCAGGTGTATTCACCCCCCCCCCCTCTACACGTGATATTTGTCTCCGGACCAACAAAAATGACAAACTCTACTAAACTAATTATGTGCACATTTTATTTTAGCATGATATTTATTTTATAATTAGTCAAAATTTAGCTCGTTTTTCCCTATAAACTTTTTTTGTTGGGATAACTAATTTACGTAACTTAATATGTAATTGACATGTGTAGAATTTTTTTTCTTTAATGACGAGGTAACTTCAACTACTATATAAAATAATAGTAAATAATTTAATAATGTATTGAACTCATAATTCAATAGATACTTTATATGAATATATATATATATATATATATATATATATATATATATATACATTAACTAGTGGATTTTAGATTGGATTGTCGGTACGAGATTCCCTGTGATATCCTAGTTTTCCTAGAATATTTAAGAAGATTATTTGATTTGTTAAAATTAGGATTCGCATCTCGGAGAATATTTGTTTAATTCCACCAAAACAGAACTTGATAAAAATAATAAGAATCAAGTTTTCAAATTAAAAACTCATCGCCATTTTAAATAAGGATTTTGTATATAATTAACACATTATGAAATTGTTACATATATACTTAATTTTGAAATAATGGTATGTTATAAACATGACTACGATAGAATATCATAAATGAAAATAGGTACAAATCTTGGTATATGTATTTAATATGATGTAGTCAATTCTATCTTGTCTTCTTCTTCATGATCCATGCATCTAACTGAAATATCTATGTACGTGCATGCAAAAAGGTTAGCATGAGTATTCATAAACATCCTCTTTCTTCTATTTCCCTACACGTGTTCATTATAGTAGGAGGTGTATTTGCTTGATAGTATTGTATAGAAATGGACATGGTACTTGAAGGCATATCTACTATTAGCCAAATAGTAGAAATGAAAAAACAAATGTAGCCTATAACTAAAACAAAACACAAAAGTAGACATTTTGTCTTTATCCGACGGACTGAACAAAAAAATTCGAAACCCCCCGTCGGCTGAGCAAATTCATCGGTCGAGCCATTGAATTCTGCAGAGACAATTCCAGGGCCGATGGAGGGCTGAAGGTGGGCCGATCTCCATCGGCCCTCAACATATTTAAAAAAAAAAGTTAAGCAGGGCCATCGGCCTCAACTTTAAAAAAAATGTTAAGCAGAGCCATCGGCCCTCAATTTAAAAAAAAAGTTAAGCAGCCCATCGGCCCTCAACTTAAAAAAAAAAATTTGTTGATTGAAGGCCATCGGTCAACATTTCAAAAAATAAATAAAATTTGTTGATTGAAGGCCATCACTCATGAGATTGGCCCTCAACACAAATATTTATTGATTTTTTTTTTTAGCATGTTGAGGGCCGATGGAGATCGGCCCTCCATCAGCCCCTGACAGTCTGCCGCCACAAGAGGACAAAATGGCTAGATATGTGTTTTTGTTTAGTAAAAAGGCTACATTTGCTTTTCGATTTATTCTTTTGGCTAACAGTGAATAATAACACATTTAATATTAGAATTCTATCTCCCAAGTACAAGTAATAAACTAATAAAAATGAGATATTGAGACTTATGAGTAGGCAAGACTATAGGGTAGGTCGATGACTAATATGACCTAGTCTACAAAAAAAATCACTATAAATACCAGCCTAAGGCTAAAGAAAGCTCTTCATTCCTACCCCGACAAATTCACTCTCACAACTTCCACGTCCAGTGAGTAAAACAAGGCAAATCTTCCTTCCTTTAACTTTATTAATAGAGTTAAATTAATAATTGAATATAAAGACAAATTATAATTAGCTAGAAATTTGACTTGTGGATAATTTGCTGATACATAAACCTTCCATGACCATAAAATACGTGGTTAACATGTAGGGGTAATTAGCAAGGCAAAACCGTGAGAGGAGATTTTATAGGCGATTAGAATATGAAAGTTAATAAGGTAATTTGATAACATAGTCGATACTATATCCCAACAGGTATAATTAGATGTTGTAAATTAAGCAATAATATACATCTGTAATATTTATTAGTATTAATGTTTATTGATTGGAAATCACATTATTATATGCTAAGTGGATGGACATTGAGCAAATGATTGGAGGATGATTTTTTTTTTAAATCCAGAACAATAAATCAGTTATCAATGTGAAGATTTAATTAATAATTACTATTATGTGTGGAATTGAAAGTCAATGAGTTTGGATATTAATAATTACTAAGTAAACAAGGGTATGTAGATCTAGACTTATAGCTAAGCTAATTACTTTTGTTATGTATATACAATTCATGTTGCATCTTCACATCATAAAATATAAGTTATTCACCATATAGTACAACTATATAGATTTACCTTCTTGACTTCGATCCATGAAATTCGAGTGAGATTGGTATCATTGGTTTGTATTAAGATCATTGAAGATGAGTAGTATCTTCGATTCAAGCTAAGACTATAGTCCCTCTTGTAGGCCCTATTAAAGGAGAAAAGTAACATCAAGCTAAGTGACTTAATACTGTTGCAGCTATAAGGTGGGTTATATTTTATTTAAGAAATTTATGTTTGAGTTATTAAGCTCTAATATTTATGCGAATTAAAGTTATGAATGTTCATGAAATGTTTTACTCGCTATTGGATAAATGCATCTACTTGAATGAAATTTGCTTTGTCAATATGAGATGAAACAATCGGATGCTGAGCTAGACGTTGCTAGGGTTAGTGTACACCAAACGTCACGAAGTTAGTCTTGGGTGAATCTGCTTCCCAAGTCTAATGAAGGGTACGAGGTTACTCTTAGGTGAATATGTTTCCCTAAGTCTAACAAGGAGAAAAGTGTGTAGAATGCACCAATAGTTGAGAAAGGAAGGAAATAACTAAATGCTAAATGTTTTGGTATGCGTAGAGAGCTTTTGGTTTTAAAAACTCACTATGTGATACCCATGGTGCATGAACATTTCATTTTCAGAGGATTTTCAAATGTTTATTTTCATCTGCTTCCCACTGAGTACACTAGTGCTCAACCCAAACGTTTTCAAAATGTTTTGCAGACTGAGACTGGCGGTATGCGAATGAAGTGCTGAGTTGGTCTAGTTTGATTTCATACTCTTTTTGGTGTACAAATATCCTTCTACTTTGGAGACGCTTCCGTTCTAACATTATGTATATTATTCTCTACCTCCTTTGGGTCTACAGAGGTAGTTGAAATAAAGTTTTACTCATATCTATGTGAATCTGAGTATACTGATAGCGATTTCTTGATTTTTCCTCAAGTTCTCCCCCTTTCTATCCCATTTCTTTCATCCCTCCCCAGTCACGTTCCGGCGGCATGCCTTCCCTCGGGAATTGGGGCGTGACAGAGTGGTATCAGAGCATAAGTTCTTGGCCCTTTGACTAAACATCTTTCTTAGAGCAAGTTGTTTCGCTCTCAAGATCTGTTTTATCATTCAAGGCAGTCTAGATTTGATTCACTAGACTTCAATATTGCAATATCTGAAATCTAAACTATTATTCAAGAAGGTCTAGATTTGGATCTCTAGATTTTCAATGTTATTCATTAACTCTCAATAGCCTCCCCACCGCCATTGGAAAAAAAAAAAAGGTACGCTCTCTTATAAGTTTCAAAACTTTAATGCGTACGTGTACTTAAATGTTTTCAAGTTGAAAATGAAAAACAAATAATAGAAGTTTTCTCATCTGATGAAATAAAGAGATTGTAAAGAGGAGATGATCACTTGAGTTGTAATGCCATGTGATAAAGTTTTGTCGTGTTAGGGACCTGTGAGCCCTTACGACTTAATTAAAGGATGATATATGAAGTATATAATGAATAACTGTCATGTTTGGAACTTGTGAGCCCATATGACCAAGTTTTCAGAAAGTGGTCATTTTAACTCTAAAACCATTTACCTTGATCATAATTAAGAATGAGAATTTATTTGAGTTGGAAATCTTTAGCAGAGTAGTTGAATTTAGTAAATGGACGAGGGTAATGAATGAATAGATATGCTTGACCTTATAGACAGAAGCTAAGTATATTGCACTAGATGATATTATCTTTGTTTAAACTCTTGTCATAATGCTTATAAAGCATCAGAACCTTAATAGACATCTTGAGAGGCTGATTAAGAACTATTTTGTAGATGGTCGCGGGAAAGGTTACAGCTAGGAAGAGTATTCCGGTTCGCCGGCAGGATCCTATATGTCGTTTCCGAAATTATACTAGGGATCCAACACTTTCCATTGGTAAGTTTGTCACCAAATATTTTGAGCTATGGAGGGAGGCCACACAGAGGTTAGGGATTTTGAGGCATCTAACCGTCTCATCGAGCAGCTACCCTCAGAATGGCATACATGGACACAATATCAGTTGGATATTAGTGTTTATAGGGATCCGGTAACTTACATGCCAACTTGTAGCTTTCCAACACTGGTATCCTTAGTTTTTGATAAATGGGATATGGGCGATTGACTCTCTATGTCAGAAACTGGATCCTGTAGTGCGGCACCAAAAGAATTTTCTGGCCATAATATCCAGTTCAAATACGACGGGTATGATCCGAATTACAATAACACCCTCTTGTTGTTTACCATGGGCGATAAAGTATATGAGGCAAGACTATCTATGATAATACCACCGCAAGAGTTACCCGCTGAGGAGCAAGTTCAGACTCTTAGAACACGAGAGATGGCAAGGAAAGGCACACATGATGCCATTGAACGGGGAAAGGGGAAGGAAGTAGTAGAGGAAGATCCTGACATGTAGATAATCGGATATAAGTAGTTTTTAATTATATGTATATTATACTTGAAAGGTTGTACATCCTAGTGGGCTCTTTTTGCCCTTCCTGGTTGTATAATCGGACATTCTTATGTTGTATCTATTTCCCGTATGATAGTATTGTAGTTTGAAGGTTGTAAATTATGTTTGATGTAATGAAAATTTTCGTTGAGTATATCTTTAAAATACAAGTGTTCTATGGTTGCGCTACAAATTTTATGGATCATTTTCAAACTTTGTTCTAATAGTATTATAATCATCAGAATGTCGCAACCTGAAGTTCAAAATGTTGGAGAACCTGAAGCCCACAATGTGGGAGAAGCGCGTCAAGAAGTCCCGATACGGCATAGGGCAGAGGATATACCACGACCTAGAGCAGAAGATAACTTCTTAAGGCAAAATCCACCTACCTTCAACGGAATGGGAGATCCCACAGATGCAGAAAAATGGATCAGGTCTCTAGAACGAATATTCGATTACATGGGTTGTTCTGATAAGGATAAAGTAGCATGTGCGCTGTTCCAGCTGACAAATGAGGCTGATTATTGGTGGGAATCAACAAGAAGAACATTATCACCACCACAATGGGAGGCGTTTATGTGGGAAAACTTTAAGAAAGAATTTTATGGTAAGTATATTCTCCAGAATTATCGTATTAAGAAACAATCTGAGTTTTGAAATCGTCAACAAGGAAAAAAGACCGTTACGAAATATGATAGGCTGTTTAATCAACTATCCCGATACACTCACGTATGTCTTTGGCTAGTTCAGGACCATTGACATATGCTGAATCCTTGAATAGAGCACTTGATATTGAGGCAATGATGCTGGAGGAAAAGAAAGTACCTGTGGTAATTCCTATCTGAACTTTTGATAATAAACGTAGGTGGGATGACAGAAATAGAGATTATAACAACAACAATGGAAGGAGACAATGGCAGGAGAATTTCCAGCAAAGACAACAGGATCAACAACAAAATCCGTTTTGCCAGAATTGCCACAAGAATCACTTTGGAGTATGCAAGGTCGGTACTAATACTTGTTTTAGATGTGGTCAGAGGGGTCACTATATTAAAGACTATCCGGGGAATAGACAATGAGCACCAATTAGGCCTAACCAAGGGGGTCCTCCGAGGCAAAATCAGAATCAGTACAGGAACCCCAACTAGGCCACCTCAAAGGGCTAGAGCTTATGCCCTTAATCAGCAACAGGCTGCACAGGCTCCTGGAAACTTGGCAGGTATGATTATTTTCTCTAACATACATGTCATAGCATTTTTTGATACGGGAGCATCTCATTCCTTCATTTCTAATCTGGCGTGCGAAAAGTTGAAATTGATTCCAGAAATAGCGAATAA
This sequence comes from Lavandula angustifolia, assembly GCA_028984105.1. Taxonomy (NCBI): domain Eukaryota; kingdom Viridiplantae; phylum Streptophyta; class Magnoliopsida; order Lamiales; family Lamiaceae; genus Lavandula; species Lavandula angustifolia. The sequence continues at coordinate 2,605,958 of CM054814.1, read as the reverse complement.
TGCCTTAGAAATTAGCACTGCTGCACAAAATACAATGACTTCAGAACATGTGTGCTCGAACCTAGAGCTTAACATATAAGATGATAAGTTTAAGGCAAATCTATATACTATCCCTATGAAGGACTTTGATATAATCCCAGCAATGGACTGGTTAGAAACGTCTTTTGCAACAATAATTTGCCACGAAAGGAAACTTACTTTCCAGCCTCCTGGGAAAGAAGAAACAAGCTTCTATGGTGTAAGAATGGGGAAAATAGTACCAATTATTTCTGCATTGGAAGCTGCCAAGATACTAGCTAGAGAAGGTTGCACGACTTTCCTAGTCAACTTAACTGAAGAACTAAAGCTACAAGAAAAGATCGAGGATGTACCAGTGGTTTGTGAGTTTAAAGATGTATTTCCAGAAGATTTACCAGGCTTACCGCCTGATAACCGCCTGATAGACAAGTGGAATTTACCATAGATCTAGAACCCGGAGCAGCTCCAGCATCTAAGGCACCGTATAGAATGGCTCCTAAAGAATTGCAAGAACTTAAATTGCAATTACAAGGACTTTTGGACATAGGTTTCATCCGACCTAGTGTATCGCCTTGGGGAGCACAATTCTTTTTGTGAAAAAAGAAAGATGGCACATTGAGGATGTGTATAGACTACAGAGAGCTAAACAAATTAACTATCAAGAACAGATACCCTTTACCAAGGATAGATGATTTGTTCGACCAGCTTAAGGGCGCCAGCGTGTTTTCAAAGATTGATCTACGATCCGGATATCATCAATTGAAACTACGAAAAGAAGATATTCCTAAAACTGCATTCAGAACGCGTTATGGCCATTACGAATTTACTGTAATGCCTTTTGAACTAACAAATGCCCATGCAGTCTTTATGGACTTGATGAATCAAGTTTTCCACCCATACTTGGACAATTTTGTCTTAGTATTTATAGATGATATCCTCATTTATTCGAAGAATAAACAGAAGCATGAAGAACACCTAAGGATCATCCTGGAAACACTTCGTGTAGTGAAAATCTATGCCAAATTCAGCAAATGTGAATTTTGGCTCAAGGAGGTAATGTTTCTTGGACATATTGTATGTGCAGAGGGAATTAAGGTGGAAGCAGTAAATAGTTGGAAATCCCCAACGAGTGTGTAACGAAATCTGAAGTTTTCTTGGCTTAGCAGGATACTATAGAAGATTTATTGAAGGATTTTCAAAACTAGCTAGACCGATGACGCAGTTACTCAAGAAAGGATCAAAATTTGTTTGGACAGCAGAGTCTGAGGCGAGTTTTCAAGAGCTCAAAAGGAAGTTAACTACAACACCCGTATTAGCTATTCCAGAAGGGAATAAAGGATTCCCTGTGTACATAGATGCATCAAAGTTAGGACTTGGGTGTGTTCTAATGCAAAATCAAAGAGTAATAGCCTACTCATCTCGCCAGCTAAAACCCCATGAACTGAATTACCCTACCCATGACTTGGAACTAGTTGCAGTCATTCATGCATTAAAAATTTGGAGGCACTATTTATATGGAGTTAAGTGTGAAATATTCACAGACCACAAAAGTCTAAAGTATATTTTTGAACAAAAGGACCTTAACATGCGACAAAGAAGATGGCTCGAACTAGTAAAAGATTATGATTGCACCATCAACTACCATCCGGGTAAGGCAAATGTGGTAGCAGATGCCTTAAGTCGAAAAAGTCAATCCAAACTAGGGTACTTAATTACTCAACATGAGGAGTTGATTCGTGATTTTGACAACCTTAGGTTGTAAGTGATTCGCCCTCCGGATAGGATATCTGGATATGTAGCCACACTTGTAGCCACACCAGATTTGAGGACAACAATCATAAGTGCGCAGAAAGAGGATGAGTTTTTGGAAAAAATACGCGTAACCATAAAATCAGATGAACCTAAAAGGGTATACTGAAGCTAAAGATAACGCTCTCTTATTCAATGGAAGATTGTGTGTGCCTCAAAATGAAGAATTAAAAGATGTAATCATGAGTGAAGCTCATAACACTCCTTATACTGCTCACCCTAGAAGTACAAAAATGTACAGAGATCTAAAACAAAACTTCTGGTGGAACGAAATGAAGAAAGACATAACATCATTTGTGGAGTGATGACTGGCATGCCAACAAGTGAAAGCTATGCATCAGAGACCATATGGACTATTACAACCACTATCAATCCCTGAGTGGAAATGGGAACATATCAATATGGATTTCGTAGTCAGTCTACCAAAATTTGCGCGTGGAAATACCGCCATCTGGGTTATAGTGGATCGTTTGACCAAGTCTGCACACTTTTTACCGGTCCAAATGACATTCGGGTTGGAGAAACTCGCGAAACTTTACATAGAAGAAATAGTGCGACTGCATGGTATACAATGTCAATTACATCTGATCGTGAACCCAGATTCACATCAAAATTTTGGACTAGCTTTCAAGAAGCTTTGGGCACCAAATTGAATTTCAGCACAACTTTCCACCCTCAAACCGATGGACAATCTGAAAGAACTATACAAATTTTAGAGGATATGTTACGTGCAGTAATTATAGACAGGGGTGGAAACTGGGAGGAACTATTGCCCCTTGTAGAATTTGCTTATAACAATAGTTATCAAGCAACAATTGGAATAGCACCATACGAAGCACTATATGGCAAGAAGTGCAGATCACCACTTTATTAGGATGAAGTTGGTGAAAGAAAGCTTTTGGGACCAGAACTAATTCAACAAATGGTCGATAAAGTTGATTAGGTCAAGCAAAGAATCAAAGAAGCTCAATATAGACAAAAATCTTATGCCGATATGCGACGAACAGAGTTACAATTTAATGAGGGGGATCACGTTTTCCTCAAAGTATCTCCTTCCAAAGGAATCACACGATTGGGTAAGAAAGGCAAGTTACATCCTAGATACATAGGACCTTTTGAAGTCTTGAAGAGAAAAAGTCCTGTAGCATACCAGTTGGCCTTACCGCTTAATATTGGAAATTCGTATGACGTTTTCCATGTATCTCAACTTAGAAAATACGTGTATGACTGTTGGGTGATGATTCTATCCTCAGCACTGTAATACTTAGTGGGAAATGATTCTATCTTCCGTACTGATACGCGCTCAGTAGGCTTATGCTTTGAGTGAATCTATGAAGATTTAAAGATCCCAAAACCCTATCTTGATTGGTGAACCATTCCGTTGTAATTGTTTTTGTCTCTGAGGGTTCAGACTCAGTAGACACTCTGCTCTGGTTCAGGCATTCAGTAGATTATCAGCCTCAGCACCAGATGTAGAAGACTCAGTAAATACTGGACTCAGCAGGAGCGGTATACTAAATAGAGTCAGTAGAACTGAACTTAGCAGGACTAGTTCACTGTACTCAGAGCTGATCTTCAGTAAAGCCATCTCAGCATATTTGCTACTGAATCAAAGATCAGACTCAGCAAGGGCCAGACAATCTTCTGAACTGTCAGATCTTTTGAATGACAATCAGCATAGTCAAATACGAGGTAGAGAGAAGTCAACTTCAGTATGCCTCGAAGTTTGTTCTGTCTCAACTGCTTTGTAAACCTCGACGAATGACAAGCAGACACCTGTCCTATACCTACTAAAGCTGCAAGTCAACAACTTTCCAGAAAAGGAGGGAAAGGACACTGTCACTCTACTTCAAAAGAGCCGTTAGCTACCAAAAGAGAGAGAGTAAGGGATGATCGTCTCCAACGGATCTTTCCAAGACTCTTCTCTATAAATAGAGGGATCATTCAAAATTTGAAGCTTATGAGAAAACACAAGAACACAGAGCATTCAACGAGCAAATCAAAAAGCCTAAGTCTTCCGCAAGAACTCGAAGAATATTTCTCCGGCGAAAGACTACAATCTAGCTCTTAGGGAACCAAGCTGAACCGATATATAAGCCTCTAGTATCCAAACGACGTTACACGAACCCAAAGCTAAACTCAGCTGTTCGTCGTTCTAGAAGCTACATTCTCGTTCCCTATCCCTATAACCCTGAGCTCAACCGAATATATCCATAGCTTAGACGAAGGAGTTCATATTTGAACCTTATCCTTATTGTAAAAGGACTCCTTCATAGTTGGAAAGTTAGTCAAACGCTTCAGTTTGATACCTTTGTAAACTGAGACTTGCTCAGTATAAATTTCAAGACGCGGCTTTGTCCTGTGTACAAGCTGACTGAGACTAACTCAGTATAATAAATAGCCTCCTGATCTTTCGGGACAGTGGACGTAGGATCCTGTGTATCCGAACCACTTTAAAAATCTGTGTCTCTCGCTTGTTCTCTTATTTACTGTTACATCAATTTTAACTGTTCATACTGAAAATTATCCTTTAAAATCATTCAACTAAGTTTCAGCGATCTTAACTGCTTATTCTTCGGAACTGAAACTGTTTTGATAAAACGTTTTCCACTCAACTGTTTTGGGCCTACACATTTCCGCACCATTGAACTCCAACCGAAGATACCGAATTCGACTCGGTCCGGTTAGCGTGTCTCGGTAGAGTTAGTATCTCTTTGCCTAACACGATTGGGAACAACCGTTGCAGTCCGCTTTGAATTCATTCAAGACGACACCATCCTGAATAGGACTGTTCATGTTTCAAGTTGAGAAATAGGTTTCAGGTGTATTCACCCCCCCTCTACACCTAAACGTGCTCTCGGGACCAACAATTGGTATCAGAGCAGGAGTTCTATAAGACTCTTGTTATCTTGAAACTGGTCTACTTGAACGGATCCGGAAAAATGTTTTCACTGCATATCATTCTACACTCATATCATTATTCATCATGACTGATATGTCAGGTATAAGGATGGTACCCATGTTCTCGTGAGAGAACTATGGTGTATGGCGGGTCGAATGGAGGCTCATCTGACTTCCCTTCACGACAGCATGACCGAAGTACTTGAGGAAGGACCTATCGTTCCTATGATAGATAGTGTCGTAACTCAGGATCAAACAGCTGGAGGAGGAATGGTGACCGGAAAGAAGATTCCCAAGGACAGAAGTCTCTTCACCCCTGAGGAGAAGAAACTTCATAACTTAGACCGAGTCGCCAGGAATGCCATACTAACCACCTTAAGTGATTCTTATCTCGGCAGGTTTCAGGAATGCAAGACAGCTAAGGAACTCTGGGATACTCTAGCGCTACTAAGTCGGGGGACTCAGAAGATCAAAGCCAACAAACTTGCGCTGGAACTCCAAAAGCTGGAGAGTTTGTCTCTCATGCCCGGAGACACCATATAAGATCTCAGCATCAGATTCACGAATCTGATGAACTCCATCAACGGGCTGGGAAATACATTCTCCAACCGAGAAATGAATCTCAAAATACCGAGGGCACAGCCAGACGGTCATTGGACTCCTTTTGCTATATTATTACGACATTCTGACTTAGATATTGTTACTCCTGACCATATCTTTTCAGAACTTCAAGCAGAGGAATTCGAGTTTGACAGACCTCAACGAAAGCAGCGAGCTGAAGCTGATACCAAAATTGACCATTCCTTTAAAGCATCAGTCAGCACAGCGTCTCCTGCGTCGAGTAAGACTGAACCTTCACTTAACGACATACAAGAAGGAAGTCTCGCTCAGAAGTACGCATTGCTTGCCGTAAAATATCAGAAGGAAAAGGAGCGGCGCAGAAAAGTGACTAAATCGAAAGGTAAGTCTGAATACACGCCTAAACGCACTCCTGACTCGCATACTTCTGAATGCAGAAAGAGGGATGACTCAGCTCCATCAAAAGACAGCGAAAGCAAAGAAGAAAGAGTCATTGCCTGCTACAACTGCAAGAAGCCAGGACATTATCAGTAGACTGTCCTGAGCTCAGTAGTACTGCACGAAAAGCAAGGAGAGAGAAATTCGCCAAGAAGAGACAAGCATACATAGCTGGTGAACTCTCAGATGACTCAGAAGAAGTCAACTCCTTCATGGATTCATCCGATGATGAAGCAGCTTTCATGGCCCTAGAGTTTGAAGCTGAAGAAACTGCTGAAAAGTGTTTAATGGCAGGAGAAGAGGATGAGGTAAACTCTCATGAACTATTTAACTCTCCTTCACACTGCACACACGATACTGTTTCAAGAGCAGACAAGAATATGGACGTCAGTACAGCATATGAAGAACTTCTAGACGAACAGATTCAGATGAGTCTGCAGCTCAGTAAGACTCTTCAGGAGTTGGATACCCTGAAAGTGGAGAACCAGAGACTTTCTCAGGAGAGTCAGGTTACTACTGATTCTGAAGGACTTGTGTTGAGACTCAGGGAGGAGATAAACTCTCTGATGGCCAAGTCTCAGCATCAAGAAGATCGGATCTCAGTCTTGACCAATGACTTAACTCAGAAAGATACTGAACTGAGTCTACTGAAGCAACAACTATCAGGACTTCAGACCGAGCACAAAACACTGAAGAAAAGTGATGATGTCTGGAGGAACCTGATGACTGAGCGGTACATGGGCGCTGAAAACAAGCTGGAGGCTATGCTAGCAAGCAACAAGCCCAAGCACTGCAAGAAAGGACTTGGTTTCAGCCAAGGTGCTTCCTCATCTGCCCCCGTCCACTCAGAAGTGCGACTTGCTGATAGGTTTGTTCAAGGGGAGACAATCAATGCAAACATACTGAACCCTCTAGCCAAGAACAAATAAAAGATGAAGGCACCTCATCCTACACATCAACATTCTGGCAAAAAGATCAGCACCAAAACACCCCAGTTCAATCAAGGGGGAACCAGCAAGCCAAAGTGGGCTGATCAGTATGGACCTCCTCAGCAGACACATCCTGCTCAGTATGGGTCATACTATTATGATCCTATAGTCAGAAAAGGATCCAAGAGTCAGAAGAAGAAGAAAATCGCACAAAAGGCAAAGGTCAGCAGTCCACCAACTCAGAAGATCCGGACTCCTGAACCAGAAAAGTCTAAGAAGTCAGTATCGACCAGTCCAGTGGTCAAATACGTTGACTCAAGTGGAAAGAAGTTGTCTGAGACCACCAGGGTCGTAAGAAAAATATGGGTTATTAAAACTAACATCTAAGGACCCAAAATCAAAATAAAGGGCACCTGAATATAATTCTGTTTTGCAGGTGCACAAAGACCCATAGTATGTGGACAGCGGATGCTCACGACACATGACATATCAAAAGAGTCTGCTGAAGAATTATATCCTTGAACAAGGACCCAGAATTGAGTTTGGAGACAATGCTAAAGGTTACACAAGAGGATTTGGAACACTCAGCATTGGAACTGCCAAAGTTCCAAGAGTATCATATGTTGAAGGACTTCAGCACAACCTTCTCTCTGTTAGTCAATTTTGTGATAACTCGAATATAGTTATATTTGACGCTGGTTTCTGTGATGTCATTGATAAATCCACAGGGAAAACAGTGTTATCAGGTTCGCGCAAGAAGAATATCTATGTGGCTGACTGGAACTCAGCTGAACCTGAAGCTTGTTTGTTAGCGAAGAACGACAACCAAACGGGGTGGCTGTGGCACAGGAGACTCAGCCATCTCAACTTCAAGACGCTTAACAAACTAGCAAGAAACACTCTAGCAAGAGGACTGCCGAATGAAGTATTCAGCAAAGACACTCAGTGTCAAGCATGTCTGAAGGGAAAGCAAACAAGGAATCAAAATCCACATGTTCCATCTCCTTCCACTGATGGAATCCTTCAGCTGCTACATATGGATTTGTTCGGTCCAGTCTCTCCAATGATGATCAGAGGCAAGAAATATGCTTTAGTGGTCATCGATGACTACTCGCGCTACACTTGGGTCATATTTATTGCCAACAAGTCTGACGTCAAAACAGAGTTACCAAGGCTTCTGAAAAGGCTCAGTGTCGAGAAGAACACCAAAATTATCAAAATCCGTTCTGACAGAGGAACTGAGTTCCTTAATTCTGTGATGGAGGAGTTCTGCAAAGAAGAAGGAATAGAGCATGAGACATCGGCTGCTCGCACACCTCAGCAAAATGGAGTTGCTGAACGAAAGAACAGAACTCTCAAAGAAGCAGCTAGAACTCTACTCGCAAACTCAGGACTCCCAGCCAAATTCTGGGCAGAAGCCACTGATACTGCTTGTTACACTCAGAACCGTTCTCTACTAACAAAGCAACATAAGAGAACACCATATGAACTATGGAACAACAGGAAACCTTCTCTATCCTATTTCCATATTTTTGGGTGCTCGTGCTTTATCCACAATAATGGAAAAGATCAATTGAAAACTTTTGATAGCAAGTCAGATCAGGGAGTATTCTTAGGATACTCTCGGGTCAGCAAAGCTTTTAGAGTATTCAACTATCGAACCCTTTGCGTGGAGGAAAGCCCTCATGTTGTTTTTAATGAGTTTGCTACTGAAGACAGGAGCAATAACTCTAATTCTGAATCTGAGGACAACAGTAAACAGCTACAGGATCTAAGACTAAAAGACAAAGTCGAAAAGATCCAGCTTTGTTGGGATGATGATTCAGATGAGGAAAATGAAGACAAGTCTACTGAATCTCAACCAGCAGTAAATGTAGCTAAGCCGATTGATTCTCCTGAACAGAATCAATCCCAGGTAACTCAGGTCGATGAAGAAACCCCGTGAGGTAATCGAGACCACTACCGAGAATAACAACTCGGGGGAACATCTATTAGTGTTCCCGAGCCGAATGCCCCCGAACCTCGGTGACTCGATAGATCACACTCTCATTCTTGAAATGCTTCAATCTCAGAATAGTACAACTGAAATGCCTAACTCGCCTACTATCTGTGTTGAACAAATTTCAGATGAAGAACTGAAACATCGTAGATCGTGGCTGGACGCTTACACTACTGATCTGATTATTGGAGATCCCTCAGCAAGAGTAAAGACAAGATCCAGATTCTGTCAAGGAGAAAGCGCCTTATATTCCTGCTTCTTGTCTACTGACGAACCTCAGATGATTGAGGATGCACTGAAAGATGCTGACTGGATCATAGCTATACAGGAGGAGCTGAATCAGTTCACGAGAAACGACGTTTGGGAGCTTGTTGATAGACCCCGGCATCAACATGTTATTGGAACAAAATGGGTCTTCAAGAACAAGCGGGATGAAAACAACGTCATAGTAAGGAACAAAGCAAGACTCGTGGTAAAAGGCTACTGTCAAGCTGAGGGAATAGATTTCGATGAGACTTTCGCTCCAGTTGCAAGATTGGAGGCAATTAGACTATTCATAGCCTACGCAACACATCAAAGATTCAGAGTCTATCAAATGAATGTGAAGTCTGCGTTCCTGAACGGCGTACTGAAAGAAGAAGTCTACGTGGAACAACCGCCAGGCTTTCAGCAGGGACATCAGGTTTATAGACTCAAAAAGGCTCTGTATGGGTTAAAACAAGCACCCAGGGCTTGGTACGATACCCTATCTGAGTTTCTTCTTCAAAAAGGCACAGTAGACCGCACTCTATTCAGCATTCGACTGGAAAACGATCTACTACTTGTGCAGATCTATGTAGATGGAATTATATTTGGATCTAAGAATGTCATCATGTGCCAACAATTTGAAAAGATGATGAAGGACAAATTCGAGATGTCAATGATGGGAGAAATGAACTGCTTCCTCGGTTTCCAAGTCAAACAATCTGAAAAAGGGACGTTCATTAATCAAGGCAAATACACTCGAGACCTCATCAAAAGATTCGGTTGCACATCCGGCAAACCTATCAAGATCCCGATGAACACAAACATGAAAATTGATCTTGATAAGGAGGGAGTATCGATGAGACCAAACTGAATTTCGTGCTATAATTGGTTCTTTATTATATTTAACGGCTACTCGTCCCGACATAACTTATGATGTAGGTGTGCGTTGCTCGATTTCGGGCGAATCCAAAGCAGAGTCACATGGACTCAGCAAAGAAGATTCTCCGCTATCTCAGAGGAACACCTGACATGAGTTTATGGTATCCAGTTGATGATAATATAGAACTAACTGGTTACTCTGATGCTGACTATGCAGGGTGTAGAATTGACCGAAAGTCAACTTCAGGAACGTGTCAGTTCCTTGGCAGTAAGCTGATCTCATGGTTTTCAAAGAAACAGCACTCAGTAGCCATGTCAACTACTGAAGCTGAATATATGGCTGCCGGAAGTTGCTTTGCGCCCAAATCCTCCGGGCCGAGACAGCGGCCTACGAGACTATGACGTCATTCAGAATGAAGTGCCAATCTTCTGCGACAGTACCAGTGCCATTGCAATCACTCAGAACCCTGTATTTCACACAAGATGCAAGCACGTGGACATCAAACATCACTTCATTCATGACCATGTCGAAAAGAAGGATATCAAAATGGAAAAGATCCATACTGACCATCAAAGGGCTGATATACTGACCAAGCCTCTAGCTGAATCCAGATTCAGAGAACTTTCAGTAGTGCTAGGTCTGCTGGACCCTACTGACTCCAGTCAGTAAGAGGTTTCAGGAGAGGAGCATTCAGTAAGGGGGAATGTTCACTCTCGATCGAGTAAATTCGATGACGTAGAGACTCAGCAACCATCTACACGAGGTATCAGCTGACTACGATGTTCAGCTGATAGGTTTGCGTATCTCTACTCAGTAGTAACTAATAGAACTGTAATATGCATTTATTGCTCAGAATCAGCATCGAATTTAATATCTCAAGGATTGTCATTTAATATTAACGACTTACATTTAATGCACGACATTCCATGCATAAGTATGCTGAACTCTGCCACGCATTTAATGCATGTCGTATCATAGTTACTACTTAGACAAGTTACAACTGGCTTTTGACTTAGGCGGCTTTGTGATCATTACCTATAATATACTATTTAATATTGACCGTTCATCTCATAAAGCAAGTTTAAACTCGGCCATTGATCGATAACTCTTCATCTTCACGTAGATATATATTTTCGATCATATCTTAAAAACCGCCATTAGCATACTTTACTCCGAAAAATCTGAGATCTTCCTAGCAAATCCTACTTGCATATTTCTTAAACGCTCAGTTTTTCATTAGTATGATTATTAGATCTGTCACGATAACTTTTTTTTTTCAGCATCGGTATACTAACTGTTTTATCAAACTCGATACTGATAAATTCTTCTTGTGACAGATATAATGGCGAGTTCAAACATCTCAGTAACTGCTCCCTCAAACATGAAGGAGATTCTTAAAAAAGACCGTGTGCAGTGCGAACCCGATCATGGAGTTCGATGCGTGTGATCTGGACTACATGGAAGAGATCTTCGACGCTCTTCGGGCATCTGGACTGGAGGGATTTCTCTCCAAGAAGCCGACGTTCTTCCTTCCCAGACAAGTTGCTGAGATCTACCTAAACTCCAACTCAGTAGATGGCGACATCATTGGGAGATTCACTGTCCATACAATCGGCGAAGCTGCTTTGCAGATAAAGTAGATATCAGTTAAAGAAGCTCTGAGGATAAGCTTCAACCTACCGTCTGAAGGTGTCAACAACGTTTTGTACAACGATGATATGGTGGACGACTACCTATCGATATTCTGCGGGAAGCCCACTGCGTTCAGAGCTGCCTTCCCTAAGAATGTAATGTTGCCTTAGTACCGCGCTCTAGCGTACATTGTTACGCAGCTGCTGATGAGCCAAGCTGGCTCATTTGATCAAGTCTTGAGGCCCAAGATACAGCTGATGATGGCAATTTATGATCAAGTCAAGATCAACTGGACTGAATTCTTTCTCCATGAATTCATGATCCAGGCTGCGAAATTTGACAAAGCCTCCTACAGACTGGGCGTGAAAGGCAAGCTTTTATATGGTCTGAAGCTGTCAGTAATGATTGAGGACTTCTGCGGAGATGACCAAATCATGTACAGCAACAAGGTTTATTTTAACGTGAAGAAGGTCAGGTTCCAAAACAGGGCAGCAGCCCTTCAGCAGATAGGGACAGGGCCCTCAGCTCAGCAGACGACGCCTCAGAAGACCACGCCAACTAAGAAGCGGTCTCCTCAAGGAAAAATTCCTAAGGCACCAGCGAAGCGACTGCGGAAATCTACTCCCGTCGTGCCTACTGAAACAGAGGAAGTCCCAGAGGCCACTGCTGAACAGACTCGACAGCCAATGCAGCTGGTTGATGAGTTAGAGTCCTCAGAAAAGACTCAGTCAGTGGAGAGGGCCATCTCCACTGAACAGGCAGTAGGAGTGGACCAAGGGGTTCCAACTGAAGCAGTCCAGAGTGGTGACCTGGAAACCCTGGACAGCCCCCTTGATGTTCCACCACTCAGCAGTCTGCCTTCTGCTGAGAAACAGACGTCTCCGATAGACATTGAAGATTCGGAGACGGCGTCTGAACAGGAATCTGTCGGAATGGAAGCTTCAGCTATCCTATCTCAAGCATTCCGGGAGATTACTGAGCATATACCGGAGATTTCTAGCCACCCTGATCTGGTGACTATTGCCAAACAGGGCCGGACTCCATATGCTTCGAGGTTCCAGGAGTGGCCCAATCAGCTACGCCTCATTCTTCACTACACCTGCGAGCAACTGCATGAAGAGGAGTTGATCATAAGGCAGCAGATAGGCTACTCACAGCCTGCTGACCTTGGCACTCTAGAGGACCTAAGGGCAGCAATGCTAGCCCTGGCCCGAATGACCGTCGCAGGCGTCGGCGGCTCAACTCCTTCAGATGGGTCTGACCCTGATGGTCAGGACCCACCCCGTGATTCAGGCCCTGAGAAGCCTGATGAGGGAACTCACCAGGACAAGGATACCTCTACTCAGACTAAGCTTTCTCTCACAATCCTTGCTCCTGAGAAGTCGGCGGGTGGTACTTCTGAACAACTCTTACTTAAATCTAAGTTCGAAGTAGCGCCCAGCCCCAAAGGCCGACGATCCAAGGCAATGGCGAAGGCTCTTAGAAGCCAAGGGACACAGAACCGTGCCCTTGCCAAAGCAGTCCACAAAGTGTGGAAAGAGACTGCCCAAGCCACTAGCGCAGAGATTCAGGGGCTGAGGACCTCAGTGACATCATCAGCCACCCCTGATATCTCCACCATTATATCTGAAGCGCTGGCTAAGCAGAGAACTGAAATTGAGGTTCAGCTAAGACAGATTCAGGAAGGCCAGAATAAACTATTTGACAAATTCAAGGCCACCCAAAACTCTCATACTGAATCTGTCACAACCATATCCCAGGCCCATGAGCTCAGACTCAACTCTATCCAGACGACCTTGGAAGATAAGATTGAGGCCAAGCTGAACGAGTTCAATGCCGGAGCTGACCATTCTCACAAATTATACAAAGATGAACTGATTACAGAGAAGAATGAGCGCTGACTAAAATCCACTCCAGACTTAATGAGCTGTCAACCTCGTACAAAAGCCTGAACACCAAGGTACTAGCTCCTACCCCGGTTGGAATTGCTGATGCCAAAAAGGGGGAAAAGAAGTCCCAGACAACTGTACCTAAGAAATTCCAGGAGGATAAATCTAAGGGGGAAGATAAATCTAAGGAGCAGGTACTGAAGTCTTCGAAGAAGACAAGGTCAGTAGAAGGAGCAAGCTCGGTTCGGACAAGCTGCTCCTCTTGAACCGACTGGTGAGGCCCAGGGTATCTCAGCTGGAATCTCAGCAGGGACTGGCCCAAGCGGCTCAGGATCCAGGGAACAAGCAACTCAGGCAACCCAAACTCCTCTAGACATAATCAAAGAGGTTGCTAAGTATGCTGAGGAAGAGGATTCTGAAGAGGAAGAGGCACCTCTCCCACCTCCAGTTGAAGGAAAAGGTAAGAAGATCTTAAAACTCCCTACCCCTCCCTCCAAGAAGACTAAGAGGTATATCAGTAAGGAGGAGGAGGCTCAGATAGCAGCCGATGAAAGGTTGGTTAGGGAGATAGCCGAAGCTGAAGCAGCCAACAAGCCTAAAGCGAAAACTGTAAAAGGAAAGACAAAGGCCCCAGCTCGCGGCGGAAAGAAGTCAACAACGACTAGGTTGCCTCCCAGACAGCGGACACTTCAAGATAATGATGATAGGGAGCAGCAACAACAGCAGAAGGACACTGAGAAGCAGGGTACGTCCAAAGAAAAATCAAGTACCCCTGCTGACTCAGAAGATCAATCGCCTCGCAAACCCTCCTACACAACTCCAAAAGAACAGGATGCTGAGATAGAAGCCATCTTTGCTCAGATGGATCGGTACCTGTACAGAGGAGAAGAGGCGAGACAGATTGAAGCTGCCAGAGAGAGAATCCATATGGCAGAGTTAAAAGCACTCAGAGTCCGAACTGAACAAGAAGCCAGACTGAGGGTTCCTTCCAAAGCTGACATTCCATACAGATATAGGAAGTTCAGGAAACCAACAGATCTGAAGATACATAGATGGCCAAGGACTGATGAGTGGATGCCAGCTCAGTACACTCAGAGATGGGAGTCACTGAAGATAGAGTTCATCAAGAGGAATTATTTCTGGAAATTCTGGTCAGACAAGGCAAAGGCTGATGCCTATGTTGAATGGATGATGAGGACTGAACCTGACTTGTATGTCTACATGCAGAATGCTATGAAAGAGAATATTGAAGTCCGAGTCCCTGAACCCGCAGTACGCCACCACCGAGAAGACTTGATGATTCTATTCACTATGGTGTGATTGAAAAAGAAGTAAAGGATGCTGCCAGAGCTAGATCTCTCGAAGAAGATGAGCCAACAGACTTTGCTGAATTTCTGAAGCTAAGGAAGTTTACCTACAGGATGTATGGACTGCCCCTTCCCGAGACTCAATCGCAAGATTTCAAGGATAGGATCGAGCAGTACAAGCGCTCCTAGATCTTAGATTCTTCTTTAACTTTCCTAGCTTAGAAAGAGATGTAATGTACTAAACTTTCTCACATTATATATATATATATATATATATATATATATATATATATATATATATAGATAGATATCTTTTGGCTTCGACAATATCTTATTGTCTATATAAGCCATGTTCTGTTTTATACTTAACACTCAGAATCACTGAAGTGATTACTGACTCACACACTCACTGTGTAAATTCTTTGTCAGTAGCTGCTGAGATTCTGATAGACTATTTATTGTGATATAAAGGGAAATTGTTAAGACAGGGATATGCTTAGTCTAAATATTCTGACTCCCTGCTCTGCTCCCTTCAGTAGTCTAGAACTTGAAGAACAACTCCGCTGAACCTACTTGTAAAATTGTAAGGAGCTCTGTCTCTGAGTAGTTTAGTGTTAGTTAGCATAGATGGTGTTAGGTTTTGGCATCATCAAATAGGGGGAAATTGTTGGGTGATGATTCTATCTTCCGTACTGATACGCGCTCAATAGGCTTATGCTTTGAGTGAATCTATGAAGATTTAAAGATCCCAAAACCCTATCTTGATTGGTGAACCATTCCGTTGTAATTGTTTTTGTCTCTGAGGGTTCAGACCCAGTAGACACTCTGCTCTGGTTCAGGCATTCAGTAGATTATCAGCCTCAGCACCAGATGTAGAAGACTCAGTAAATACTGGACTCAGCAGGAGCGGTATACTAAATAGAGTCAGTAGAACTGAACTCAGCAGGACTAGTTCACTGTACTCAGAGCTGATCTTCAGTAAAGCCATCTCAGCATATTTGCTACTGAATCAAAGATCGAACTCAGGCAACGGCCGACGGTCTTACGAGCCGTCGAGATCTTTTGAATGACAATCAAGCACGATCAAATACGAGGTAGAGAGAAGTCAACTTCAGTATGCCTCGAAGTTTGTTCTGTCTCAACTGCTTTGTAAACCTCGACGAATGACAAGCAGACACCTGTCCTATACCTACTAAAGCTGCAAGTCAACAACTTTCCAGAAAAGGAGGGAAATGACACTGTCACTCTACTTCAAAAGAGCCGTTAGCTACCAAAAGAGAGAGAGTAAGGGATGATTGTCTCCAACGGATCTTTCCAAGACTCTTCTCCATAAATAGAGAGATCATTCAAAATTTGAAGCTCATGAGAAAACACAAGAACACAGAGCATTCAACGAGCAAATCAAAAAGCCTAAGTCTTCCGCAAGAACTCGAAGAATATTTCTCCGGCGAAAGACTACAATCTAGCTATTAGGGAACCAAGCTGAACCGATATACAAGCCTCTAGTATCCAAACGACGTTACACGAACCCAAAGCTAAACTCAGCTGTTCGTCGTTCTAGAAGCTACATTCTCGTTCCCTATCCCTCTAACCCTAAGCTCAACCGAATATATCCATAGCTTAGACGAAGGAGTTCATATTTGAACCTGATCCTTATTGTAAAATGACTCCTTCATAGTTGGAAAGTTAGTCAAACGCTTCAGTTTGATACCTTTGTAAACTAAGACTTGCTCAGTATAAATTTCAAGACGCGGCTTTGTCCTGTGTACAAGCTGACTGAGACTAACTCAGTATAATAAATAGCCTCCTGATCTTTCGGGATAGTGGACGTAGGATCCTGTGTATCCGAACCACTTTAAAAATCTGTGTCTCTCGCTTGTTCTCTTATTTACTGTTGCATTGATTTTAACTGTTCATATTGAAAATTATCCTTTAAAATCATTCAACTAAGTTTCAGCGATCTTAACTGCTTATTCTTCGGAACTGAAACTGTTTTGATAAAATGTTTTCCACTCAACTATTTTTGGCCTACACATTTCCGCACCACTGAACTCCAACTGAAGATACTGAATTCTGACTCAGTCAGTTAGCAGGTCTCAGTAGAGTTAGTATCTCTTTGCCTAACACGATTCAGAACAGTTGTCTGGTCTGCTGAATTCATTCAGTACGACACCATCCTGAATAGGACTGTTCGTGTTTCAAGTTGAGAAATAGGTTTCAGGTGTATTCACTCCCCCCCCCTCTACACCTGAACGTGCTATCGGGACCAACAATGACCCTAAACACGTAATCAAATATGAAGAGGTAAATCTGGACACGGACCTTAGCTATGTGGAAAGACCTGTACAAATTCTTGATCGCAAGATCCAAGTTTTAAGAAACAAGCAGATTCCATTAGTAAAGGTCCTGTGGAATCACCACGGAGAAGAAGAAGCTACTTGGGAACTAGAAGAAAAAATCACATCTCAATATCCTGAATTGTCTCATGCAGGTACGTGAATTACGAGGACAAAAATTTTTGTAGTAGGAAAGGATGTGATATCCCTAGTTTTCCTAGAATATTTAAGAAGATTATTTAATCTGTTAAAATTAGGATTCGCATCTCGGAGAAGATTCGTTTAATTCCACCAAAACAGAACTTGATAAAAATAACAAGAATCAAGTTTTCAAAGTAAAAACTCATAGCCATTTTAAATAAGGATTTTGTATATAATTAAGACATTATAAAATTGTTACATATATACTTAATTTTGAAATATTGGTATGTTATAAACATGACTAGGATAGAATATCATAAATGAAAATAGGTACAAATCTAGGCATATGTAGTTAATATGATGTAGTCAATTCTATCTTGTCTTCTTCTTCATGATCCATGCATCTAACTGAAATATCTATGTACGTGCATGCAAAAAGGTTAGCATGAGTATTCATTAAACATCCTCTTTCTTCTATTTCCCTACACGTGTTCATTATAGTCGGAGGTGTATTTGCTTGATAGTATTGTATAGAAATGGACATGGTACTTGAATTTAATATTAGAATTCTATCTCTCAAGTACAAGTAATAAACTAATAAAAATGAGATATTGAGACTTATGAGTTGGCAAGGCTATAGGGTAGGTTGATGACTAATATGACCTAGTCTACAAAACAATTCACTATAAATACAAGCATAAGGCTAACGAAAGCTCTTCATTCCTACCCCAACAAATTCACTCTCACAACTTCCACGTCCAGTGAGTAAAACAAGGTAAAGCTTCCTTCCTTTAACTTTATTAATAGAGTTAAATTAATAATTGAATATAAAGACAAATTATAATTAGCTAGAAATTTGACTTGTGGATAATTTGTTGATACATAAACATTCCATGACTATAAAATACGTGGTTAACATGTAGGGGTAATTAGCAAGGCAAAACCATAAGAGGAGATTTTATAGGTGATTAGAATATGAAAGTTAATAAGGCAATTTGATAATATAGTCGATACTATATCCCAACAGGTATAATTAGATGTTGTAAGTTAAGCAATAATATACATCTGTAATATTTATTAGTATTAATGTTTATTGATTGGAAATCACATTATTATATGCTAAGTGGATGGACATTGAGCAAAGGAATGGAGGATGATTTTTTTTTAAATCCAGAACAACAAATCAATTATCAATGTGAAGATTTAATTAATAATTACTATTATGTGTGGAATTGAAAGTCAATAAGTTTGGCTATTAATAATTACTATGTAAACAAGGGTATGTAGATTTAGACTTATAGCTAAGCTAATTACTTTTGTTATGTATATACAATTCGTGCGGCATCTTCACATCATAAAATATAGTTATTCACCATATATTACAACTATATAGATTTACCTTCTTGACTTCGATTCATGAAATTCGAGTGAGATTGGTATCATTGGTTTGTATTAAGATCATTAAAGATGAGTAGTATCTTCGATTCAAGCTAAGACTATAGTCCCTCTTGTAGGACCTATTAAAGGAGAAAAGTAACATCAAGCTAAGTGACTTAATATTGTTGCAGCTATAAGGTGGGTTATATTTTATTTAAAAAATTTATGTTTGAGTTATTAAGCTCTGATATTTATGCGAATTAAAGTTATGAATGTTCATGAAATGTTTTACTCGCTATTGGATAAGTGCATCTACTTGAATGAAATTGGTTTTGCCAATATGAGATGAAACGATCAGATCTTGAGCTACACGTGGTCAGGGTTAGTGTACACCAAACGTCACGAAGTTAGTCTTGGGTGAATCTGCTTCCCAAGTCTAATGAAGGGTACGAGGTTACTCTTAGGTGAATATGTTTCCCTAAGTCTAACATGGAGAAAAGTGTGTAGAATGCACCAATAGTTGACAAAGGAAGGAAATGACTAAATACTAAATGTTTTGGTATGCATACAGTGCTTTTGGTTTTAAAAACTCACTATGTGATACCCATGGTGCATGGACATTTCATTTTCACAGGATTTTCAAATGTTTATTATCATCTGCTTCCCATTGAGTACACTAGTGTTCAGCCAAAACATTTTGAAAATGTTTTGCAGATTGAGACTAGCGGTATGGGAATGAAGTGCTGAGTTGGTCTAGTATGATTTCATACTCTTTTTGTTGTACAAATATCCTTCTACTTTGGAGACGCTTCCGTTCTAACATTATGTATATTGTTATCTACCTCCTTTGGGTCTACAGAGGTAGTTGAAATAAAGTTTTACTCATATATGTGAATCTGAGTATACTGATAGCGACTTCTTGATTTTTCCTCAAGTTCTCCTCCTTTCTTTCCCGTTTCTTTCTTCCCTCCCCAGTCACGTTCCGACCGCATGCCTTCTATCGGGAATTGGGCGTGACATTCCCGATCCTGAAATATGGCAAAATACAATCCCAATACCGATCCCATAGCAGTATTCGGTAACGGTATTTGGAACGATTAAAATGAGATTGGTATTCGGGATTACCGAAAATCCCAAAAAATGTATTTCTTGTTAAAAAAAAAATCACTCCTATCCATACCCAATCAAAAAAATTCTCCAACAAAATCTCAAGAAACAGAATACCAAGAACCCATCTTGTAGACAAACGCCAAAAAAAAAAAAGCCAAGAAAACCAAAAAAAAAAATTATGCCTTCGTGTTGTTGCCGCCAAGAGGGAGAGGACTCAGAGGGAGGGTCGAGCCGTGGCCGACCGGCTGAGGGGGCAGGGGGCTTATGCTTTTAATTACAGGCTTCGGCGTAGCGGAGGGGAGCCGACGTGCCTTTTACGTGGGGGCAGAATGGGTAGCCGTCGGCCGCTGGCGGAGGGGCGGCGATTTGTGAAGGCCGGGGAGTAGCTAGCCGAGCCGAGAGATGGAAAGAGATTCTAATTTATGAATTCTGAGTGTGAATTGAGAGTTTGAATCGAGACGGGAGATCTAATTGAGTAATTGACTAATTTTAACTAATTATTAATTATTTAATTATGCTACAAAATTTGTTCGGGATTTCGATAAATTCCGTATTCGGTATCGGTTATACCAAATACCCGTATACATGAGGAAAGCAATACCGATACCAATACTATATTCCGAAGCACGGTATTTCGGTATCCAATATCGATTTTTTTGATTCGATATTCGGTATATCTCGAATACCGATCCCGTTTAGATATCCCTAATTTTATAGGATATATTTATGAATAAATCAAAATATACTAGTACTTTAATTAATATGCCCCGCTAAAACCCGAAAGTATTGCTTAAAATATTTTATTTTTTTGGAAGACTTCATCTGATAATAGTCTTTCCAAGTTCCAACATATAAAATGATACTCCCCTTGGCCACTTTGATTTTTTTGGGTTTCATTTCGGTACAAGAAATAAGAAGTTTTAATTAGTGCAAATGTGTGTTTATAACCATTCACATTAAAAAAATATAATAATAGTTATTGACTAAAATTAAAGTTACAAAATACCCTATTTTACCAATTCACCCTCATTTTTTCACTTGCATTCTTTTAGATTTGACTGCCATCGAGTGCCGAGGGGAGCCTACGGGTGCAGATACTGCCCCACTAGTGCCGATTTTCGTCAGATGTGCACTGCCTTGAGTGCCGAGAGAGTGACTATGGAGTGCATATGGGTGCTGCGAAGAGCCTAAAATTTCAATCATCACCATAGGCACCCATAGGCTCCCTTTAGGCACTGGAACGAAATACCACAACCTAAAATTTCTATCAACACCATAGGCATCTATAGGTACCCATAGGCTCCCCTTAGACATTGGAACGAAATTTTGAATATCAATCCAAATGATTAAAATTTGAGGGTAATTTGATAATCTTGGGTATTTGGTCAACATAACTTAAAAAAAGAGTTATATTGTATTATTTTTAGCGGAAATGAGTATTTCAGCAAATTTCTCTTTTAATTAATTGTTAATTATTATGGTCCACAAATAATATTATTATTGTATTGCAACTAATCCTTGTATTTTGTATGACTACACAATATTTATACGTGTGCTACACATATAATACGGATATTTCGATGCACAATGTTTATACGTATGCTACACATATAATACGGATATTTTGATAAATATATTTTTGTGACGGTCATTGAAGCTATCACCACATCGTCCAAATTACAACAGTCGTAAATCGGCTGGGAAAAGAGGAAACAAGTTTCCATTTGCGATTCAGCTACGAACGAAGACTCACACCCTTCCTCTGCTAAATCGCAGTATTGGTCACACCCTTCCGAATGGCCAAATCGCGACATGGTTCCTCCTCCTTTTCGTCAAGTCGGACAAGCCCTTCCTCCTTCAGACCGGACTTGTCGCACAATTCTTTGAGTCGCAGGAAATAGATCTGGGACACCATCTCCACAATCTCTCGTCTAGATCTTCCGAGCCGCTCGTCCATGGCAATTAAACTTCCTCGCCCAAATCGGACGCAACCTGTCACAACCCTTGTGAAACAGAAGGTAGTGGAGAGGGAAAGAAGAAGAATAGAGTACTGAGTGGGAATAATTTCCTTTATGTTGACCAAGTAGAAAAAGAGGAGGCAGAGGAAATGGTGCCAGCTGGGAATGGCTTTAGTGGCTGATAAATCCTCCACGTATCTATCCTACTTAGATATATGTTTTTTATTATATGCTTTATGTTTTAGTTGTCTTTAAATAGAATGTAATGGATTGGAAACGGGATCAAAAAAAGAAATGAATCAAGTTATTATTTTCCTAGATTAGCTTCTATCTTCTTTCGATTAGCTTTCTCTCTCAACTTCTGTGTTCTTCTCCTACAAACCAAGATCTACAAGAAAATATGCTTAACAATCCGACGAATTCTTCTCGGGTTGTTACAATGGTATCACAACCCGGATTAATGAAGAGAGAAGTTGTATGATAGCCAAAGATATGGATGATCGAACCGTTGGATCGGAAAGACAGTGGGCGGCTGGGATCGCCCACTCTTATCTTTAACGTTTTTATTAATTGCCTTGTTAGAAACGTGTTTCTATTTTCGCTGGAATATATGTATGAAGAAGTGCGTGAGAAATGTAAGCAAAATTTCAGTAATCTTCTTCTCCTTTGTTTCTTACCTTCTGCATCTCCTACCTACTCTTTACCTTATCTTCTCTTATATAGAACATATCAGAAAATGGAAAAAAATAGATACAACTCCATTAACAACTCTCAAGGTTGTTACATGGTATCAGAGCAACGATCTTTCGACAGTGGGCAACCATCTGAAGAATGGATTCAGCAAGCATTTACCACCATGAACAACCAATATCAAAATATGGTAAGCGTTTTAAACACAATGGCCTCAAACATGGCATATCCAAACTATCCACACCCACCATATCCCCCACCTCCAATAAACTTTCAGAATCCTATTTTTCAAAACCATACCTTCCCAAACCCTAATTTCTTAAGCCCTCAATTTACCTTCCCCAAACCCAACACCAACCTTTTCACAATCCCAACCTTTCAACGAGCTGCGGAAACAGTTTATTCCCCACCACCTAAATCTCTTTCCAAGGAGAAAGTGGAGGACTCACCAGCTCCCGAAGCAAGTGAATGCGCTGAGGAAACAGCCGAAATGGCGTCGGGTAAGCACTTTGCACTATCCGGCGATCAAATGGAATATTTCGGCAGCTCTAGTTCTTCCATTGTTAATGTGGAGACTTCGAGCACCGCCGGCGATGAGAACTCATGCTCCGATCATTTCGTCGGTTTCGATATTTGGAAGAGCAACTGCGATTACGAGGAGAGTGAGAAATCGAGCTGCGGTTACGTGACGAAGGAGTTTTTCCCGGGGTCCAGAGGGGGGCCGACGCAGAGTTTGGATATCTCTGAGAACCGGCATGAGCTGATGGAGCAAATGATTATTTCTCGGGAGGAGCAGCAGCAGAAGCGGCAGCTAGTGAAGAAGAGTCGGCGGGGACCTAGGTCTCGCAGCTCTAAGTATCGTGGCGTCACATTAAATCTCCGCACCGGACGCTGGGAATCGCACATTTGGGACTGTGGTAAACAAGTTTATTTAGGGGGATTTGACACTGCACATGCTGCGGCTCGGGCATACGACCGTGCTGCAATTAAATTTCGTGGACTGGATGCAGACATCAATTTTAATGTTGATGAGTATGATGAAGATTTTAAGCAAATGAAGAATTTAACCAAGGAAGAATTTGTGCACATACTTTGTGTAGAGGAAGAGAAATCTGAGAAAAAAAAGAAGAAGATCAAGGAAGTTTCTCATGAGTGGGACTTGGTTAACAAACAGAAGCCCATATGGATGAGGAAGCCTGATGAGATCACAAAGGAAGAGTACTCTGCCTTCTACAAAAGCCTTACCAATGATTGGGAGGAGCACTTGGCTGTCAAACACTTCTCGATTGAGGGCCAGCTTGAGTTCAAGGTTGTTTTGTTTGTTCTCAAGAGGGCTCCTTTTGATCTCTTCGACAACAAGGAGAAGCCAGCGGCGAAATCCAAGCCAACTGCTAAGGTGAAAAACTCGGCTGAAGTTGTTGGTAGTGGCAAATTTTTGGTAAATTACGGATGCATTGGTCTGGATGAAAAGTTATTGAAAGGGCCTACAAGAAGCTTGCTCTTGATGCCAACTACTATTGAGGAAAAAGTTATTGAAGGGGCTTACAAGAAGCTTGCTCTTGATGCCTTGGTTATCCAACAAGGGAGACTAGCTGAACAAAAGACTGTTAATAAGGATGAGCTGTTGCAAATGGTAAAGTTTGGTGCTGAAATGGTTTTCAGTTCCAAAGATAGCACGATAACAGATGAAGATATAGATAGAATCGTTGCCAAGGGAGAAGAAGCAACAGCTGAACTTGATGCCAAGATGAAAAAGTTTAATGAAGATGTTATCAAATTCAAAATGGAAGAGACTAGAGGAAAGAAAGTTGCAATCAAGATTGTAAAGAACATTCACGTGCCTCCACTCAAAACTGTAGAATTTGAGCCAGCACTTAAGAAGCAACTCATAATCTCTACGGCATTGATGACTCTTGGAATAGCCTTAGTTAGCTGGGCTGGCCTAATCATCGGTTCTGTCACGAAGTACTACACAAGCAATGCTTATAGCCCAGTTCAAGATGTTGCTGATGCCTGCCGTACAGGAGCAGCCACCAATGCCATCTTTGGCCTTGCATTGGAATACAAATCAGTCATAATTCTAAAGTGTGCCATAGCAGAGAGCATTGTTGTCAGTTTCAACTTTGCTGAAATGTATGGTGTTGCAGTAGCTGCTCTAGGAATGCTGAGTACTATAGCCACTGGTCTGGCTATCGATGCTTTTGGACCAATTAGTGACAGTATTGGAAGTATTGTTGAGATGGCCGGCATGAGCCACACAGTCCGAGAACTGACCGGTGCCTGTGATGCTGCCGGAAATACCACAGCAACTATTGGAAAGGGATTTGCTATCGGATATGCTGCTCTCATATCCCTAGCCCACTTCGGTGTATTTGTAAGCCGTGCAGCGATATCAACTGTTGACGTACTAACTCCTAAAGTTTTCATTGGCTTGCTTGTTGGTGCTATGCTTCCTTACTGGTTCTCAACCATGACAATGAAGAGTGTTGGAAGTGCAGCCCTTAAGATGGTTGAAGAAGTTCGTCACCAAATTTCTATAGCAGCCCTACTACCGTTGTCAAAGATCCGAGTCTCGAGGACAAGACTCCTTAAAGAGGGGAGTATTGTCACAACCCGGATTAATGAAGAGAGAAGTTGTATGATAGCCAAAGATATGGATGATCGAACCGTTGGATCGGAAAGACAGTGGGCGGCTGGGATCGCCCACTCTTATCTTTAATGTTTTTATTAATTGCCTTGTTAGAAACGTGTTTCTATTTTCGCTGGAATATATGTATGAAGAAGTGCGTGAGAAATGTAAGCAAAATTTCAGTAATCTTCTTCTCCTTTGTTTCTTACCTTCTGCATCTCCTACCTACTCTTTACCTTATCTTCTCTTACATAGAACATATCAGAAAATGGAAAAAAATAGATACAACTCCATTAACAACTCTCAAGGTTGTTACACAACCCTTCGTACCATTGGACGAAGAGACCAAATCAGAAATGTGGACGACCAGATCTGAGGATTTGAAGCCAGGGCTAGCATTAACTTTCCTCATTGGCTGTTTGGAGGGGAAACAAGTTTCGCGAACCGATTTGCGGATGAAGGTTTCCTTGCTAAAAAAGGAATCACCTGACAAATCCCAAACGTTGGCGAGATTTGGAGTTTCGCACAAACGGAGACAAATCCAACAGCGTGAAAGGTATAGCTTCATCGAGAGGATGAGAGTGCAGAAGGAGAAGGGGGTTTCATCATGGGTGTGATGTGTAACGGGCCGCATGACTCAAGGAGCCTTTTCCACACGAATTGAGCCATGCTACATCACATTGGGCTATCCATAAGTTTAGCCCACATTTTGAGGATTCTAGAATAATTTTAGAATATTTTATATCCTAGACCATTATGGAAATATCTAGGTAATTAGTGAGATTGATATGTAATTGATATGATTTGTATATATTTATGGTAGGGTTCTAGAAGGTAGATAGCTGTTAGATCGAATTGATCTAAGCTATTCATTGTAGAGGAGGAGGGCTATAAATACCCAACCTTCATTCATTTGTAATCATGAAGTATTCAAGTAATACAAAACATTTTCAAGAGTTTCTCTCTCTACTTTTATCTCTCTAAGTGTGTTTGTTCGAGGGTAGGCTGACTAGCAAGCTTCGAGGCGACGTCAAAGTTGCTAGTGCCGCATGTGAAATTCCGCGCACGTGACAGTTGGTATCAGAGCTCCGAGGGGAGTACGGTCCGAGCACACAAGAGAAATGGCGGATATGAGTGAAGCTGTGAATGTGGAGAACGTGGAGGTCGTGAAGCAAGCTAAGGCCAAGAGGGCAAGTTCTCGAGACGTGATGACGGATCTCAACGCTAGGCTTGCAAGGGTCGAGCTAGCGGTTGGTGAAGGCAAGACAAGTTCGAGGAGTTGGACCGATGCATTGATGAGCTCGACGAGGGAAGGGACGAGCTCTGGGAGGGAATGCAAGGTGCCATGAACGAAGCCTTGTCCAATTTCCAAGCCATGGTGAAGTCGATGGAGGACGCCTTTGAGGCAAGGTATGTTTCACTTGAAACTGAACTCGCTAAAGTTGTGTCTAAGTTGAGCGAGACAAGGGACGAACTAGTCCTTTGCAAGAAGGCGATTGCCCAAGGGGAACGTGTTGCCGAATCAACAAAGGTTGTCAACTCCGGAAGGGTGGACGTTCCAAAACCGAGGGTGTACAAGGGGTCAAGGAACGCAAAGGAGTTGGACAACTTCCTTTGGAGTCTTGAAAGGTACTTCAAGGCACTTGGCGTAGAGGAGGAAGCTAAGCGGGTCGATAACGCGACACTCTACTTGGAGGACACCGCTATGGTGTGGTGGAGGCGACGGTGTGGAGACATTGAACGTAGGACGTGCACTATCGACTCATGGGATGAGTTCAAGAGGGAACTCAAGAGGCAATTCTACCTGGAGAATGCCGAGGAGGAAGCTAGGGCCAAGCTTCGCCATCTTACCCAAAAAGGTACGATTCGTGATTATGTTAAGGAATCATCTGAACTGCTTCTCGAAATTCCTGAATATCCGGACAAGGAGGCGCTCTTTGCCTTCAAAGATGGCCTTCAAAATTGGGACAAGTTGGAGATACAACGACGGGGTGCTCAAGACCTTGCCACGACAATGTCCATTGCCGAGTCCTTGATAGAGATAAAGAAGATGCATAATCCCAAGTCCATGAAGGAGAGGGGTGATAAAGGCAAGAGTGGGGGAGACCACCATGGCAAGGAGAGCAAATACAAGTCCGACAAGGGGCGGCACTCGAAGTCGGACAAGAGTGGGGTCGGCGACCACTCAATGTTTTTTTTGTGAAGGGCCACATAAGGCGATGGATTGCCCTAAGAAAACCAAACTATCAGCCCTCATTGATGAAACGGAGGACAATGTAAAGGATGCGAAGACGGTGTCACTTCAAATCCTTGGCGATATCAAGG
The DNA here is from genome assembly GCA_028984105.1 of Lavandula angustifolia. Classification (NCBI taxonomy): domain Eukaryota; kingdom Viridiplantae; phylum Streptophyta; class Magnoliopsida; order Lamiales; family Lamiaceae; genus Lavandula; species Lavandula angustifolia. The sequence goes on along the minus strand of CM054814.1, from coordinate 2,578,765 downwards.
CGAAAGTGGAAGTGCCGAAGTCGGAGCGAAATGGACGGTTGTTTGTAGAAGCTAAGGTGGGTGCTCACACCACCAAAGCTCTTGTTGATACCGGCGCCCAAGCCAACTTCTTGAAGTACGAAGAGGCGGAAAGGCTAGGCGTCAAGTATACGAGGCGATCGGGGTTCCTCAAAGCCGTCAATTCGCCACCCAAGGCCATTTATGGTGTTGCTAAGAATGTTGATGTATGTCTTGGCACTTGGTGTGGTACTATTGACTTTTCAATTGTTCCTATGGATGATTACCCGATTGTGTTGGGGATGGATTTCATGGATCGTGTGAGGGCTATACCAATTTCATGTGCCGACATTATGTGCATCTTGGAGGAGGGTAAGACTTGCATGGTGCCATTAGACCGAGAGTTCAAAAGCGGCGTAAAGTAACTCTCGGCCATACAGCTATCGAAGGGGGTCAAGAAGGCACAACCGACGTTCCTTGTTACCTTGAAGGAGGACAAAGGCAACCCGACATCCGATGGGGTCCCGAATGAGGTCACTCACGTTCTTGATGAGTTCAAGGACGTTATGCCGGAAGCATTGCCCAAAAAGCTTCCGCCGAAGGGGAGGTCGACCACAAGATCGAGTTGGTACCCGATGCTACCCCTCCCACGGCCGTGCCTTAACTAATGGCACCTCCCAAACTCGAGGAGTTGAGGAGGCAATTAAAGGAGTTGTTGGATGCCGACTACATCCAACCATCGAAGGCTCCCTATGGTGCACCAGTGCTATTCCAAAAGAAGCACGATGAGTAGTTGAGGATGTGCATCGACTATAGGGCGCTTAACAAGGTGACGGTGAAGAATAAGTACCCGATACTGTTGATCGCCGACTTGTTTGATCAACTTGGAGAGGCGAAGTGGTTTTCCAAGTTGGACCTGAGATCCGGCTATTATCAAGTACGGATCGCCGAAGGAGACGAACCAAAGACCGTATGTGTGACGAGGTATGGTTCGTACGAATTTAGTGTTATGCCCTTTGGACTCACAAATGCCCCTGCCACATTTTGTACCTTGATGAATCGGGTGTTTCAACCGTTCTTGGATAAGTTCGTGTGGTGTACTTAGATGACATCGTCGTCTATAGCAAGACGTTAACGGAGCATATGGAACACTTGAGACAAGTTTTCCAAGTCTTGCGGGAGAACGAACTTTATGTCAAGCGGGAGAAGTGCGAGTTTGCCCAAGCCGAGGTGATGTTTTTGGGCCACATCGTGGGAGGCGGCAAGTTGAGGATGGACAAGTCCAAGGTTCGGGCCATTGACGAGTGGGAGCCACCAAAGAAGGTGACTGACCTCCGATCCTTCCTTGGCCTCGTCAACTACTACCGGAGATTAATCAAAGGATTCTCCACCATAGCCACTCCGCTCACCGAGTTGTTGAAGAAGGACAAGGTGTGGAGTTGGGATGCAAGAGTGCAAGAGGCATTTGATGCACTTAAGAAGGCGATCACGAAGGAATCCGACCTTGCCCTATCGGATCACACCAAGGCGTATGAGGTACAAACCGATGCTTCCGACTTTGCTCTTGGTGGTGTTTTGATGCAGGATGAGCATCCTATTGCCTTCGAAAGTCGGAAGCTCAATGAGGCGGAGAGGAAGTACACCGTCCAAGAGAAAGAGATGACAGCTGTAGTCCATTGTTTGAGGACATGAAAGCATTACTTGTTGGGGTCCAAGTTCGTGGTGAAGACGGACAATATGGCGACAAGTTACTTCCTCAAACAAAAGAAGCTTTCCTCGAAGCAAGTCCGGTGACAAGCGTTCTTGGCCAAGTTCGATTTTGTCATGGAGTACAAACCGGGCAAGGCAAATTTTGTGGCGAATGCACTAAGCCGCAAGGCGGAGCTCGCGGCTAGTACAAGTCCAAGTTTCCCGTTGGTGGACCGTATTAAGGAGGGACTAGAACATGACCCGCAAGCCAAACATATGGTGAACTTGGCGAATGAAGGTAAAAGCCGACAATTTTGGTTGCAGGATGGATTGCTCATCACCAAAGGAGACCGAGTGTATGTGCCGAAGTGGCAAGGCTTGAGGAGAGAGATCATCAAGGAGTGCCATGACTCAAAGTGGGCAGGACATCCGGGGACGCAACGAACTTTGGCCCTTGTGGAGCGTGCCTACTATTGGCCTCAAATGCGGGAAGACATTGAGGTATTTGTGCGGACGTGTCTTGTGTGTCAACAAGACAAGGTTGATCAACACAAGCAGGGCGGGTTGCTTGAGCCGTTACCCATACCGGAGAAGCCATGGGAGAGCATCTCAATGGACTTTATCACTTGCCTTCCAAAGTCCAAGGGGTGTGGGAACATCATAGTCGTGGTGGACCGATTTAGCAAGTATGGTGTGTTCATTGCGGTGCCAACGAAATTCATGGCCGAGGATGCGGCAAAGCTCTTCTTCCAACATGTGGTGAAGTATTGGGGCATACCCAAGACGATAGTGAGTGATCGGGACACTCGCTTAACGGGACGGTTTTGGATGGAGCTCTTCAAGATGATGGGGTCGGAGCTCAACTTCTCAACAAGCTTTCACCCTCAAATGGATGGGCAGGCAGAGAGAGTGAACGCCTTGTTGGAGCTATATTTGAGGCACTATGTGAGTGCCAACCAAAGTGATTGGACTAACTTCCTTGATATTGCTCAGTTTTCTTATAATTTGCAGAGAAGCGAGTCAACGGGAGCTACTCCATTCGAGATCGCGACGGGACAACAACCTCTAACACCACAAACACTTGCCGGAGGTTATAGAGGTCCGAGTCCCTCCGCTTTCAAGTTTGCCAAGAGATGGCATGAGAAGACAAACATGGCGCACTCCTACTTAGCTAAAGCCACGAAGAGGATGAAGAAGTGGGCTGACACTAAGAGGAGACACGTCGAGTTCGAGGAAGGAGACTTGGTCATGGTGAAACTTCTTCCTCATCAAAGCCGAAGGTTTACAAAGGTGCACAAGGGGCTAGTCCGACGTTACGAGGGGTCGTTTCCGATAGAGAAGCGGGTCGGGAAGCTAGCTTACCGTTTGACATTACCTTCACACTTGGAGATGTATAATGTCTTTCATGTGTTCTTGTTGAAGCCCTACCATGAAGACAAGGAGGAGTCGAGTAGGGGTGAATCGAAGAGGGCACCAACCGCCATCACTACCATGCCCGACAAGGAGGTCGATGAGATACTCGCACATAGAGTTGTGCCGAGGAGAGGCTCGCATCTGAGCTAGGTGGAGTACTTTGTCAAATGGAAGGGGCTATCGGAGAGTGAGGCAAGTTGGGAGCATGAACTAACCTTGTGGAATCACAAGGAGGAGATCGAGGCATACAAGGCGGACGCGACGAGGACGTCACCGAATTGAGTAGGGGAGAATGTAACGGGCCGCATGACTCAAGGAGCCTTTTCCACACGAATTGGGTCATGCTACATCACATTGGGCTATCCATAAGTTTAGCCCACATTTGGAGGATTCTAGAATAATTCTAGAATATTTTATATCTTTGACCAATATGGAAATATTTAGGTAATTAGTGCGATTGATATGTAATTGATATGATTTGTATATATTTATGGTAGGGTTCTAGAAGGTAGATAAGAGCCGTTAGATCGAATTGATCTAAGCCATTCATTGTAGAGGAGGAGGGCTATAAATACTCCACCTTCATTCATTTGTAGTCATCAAGTATTCAAGTAATATAAAACATTCTCCAAGAGCTTCTCTCTCTACTTTTATCTCTCTAAGTGTGTTTGTTCGAGGGTAGGCTGACTAGCAAGCTTCGAGGCGACGTCAAAGTTGCTAGTGCCGCACGTGAAATTCTGCGCACGTGACAGATGGTAGTGGCAGCGTTTCGATGAGGAGGAGGAGGAGGCATTGCTAGAACCGAGAAAAGAGAGTGAGACAGTTCGTGTGATTCAAAACGTATGTGAGTAATATATTAGGGACTCGTATATTTTGTTTTATTTAATAGGTATGGAATTTAATTAGGCAGAGGTAATTAGTTTAGTTAAGGGTAATGATCAAATAAAACACGAATTTGTCCAATTTTGCAATTTTAACACTAACTTCTAAATTTGGCGAATTAAAGCACAAAGTCTTAATTTTTTTGCGATTCGAGACGACACGCTGCGATCCCCAAATTTTTCCGGCCGAAAAAAATTAAAACGGTTCTGTTTCGCTGACTTGGCAGTCTAGCTGGACCATTTTAACCTGATACGACGAGTTTGGTGATGAATTGCCATCTTGTAAAAAATGTTATTTCTACAAATATGCCTCATCACAATTCAAAATACGATTTACACAACTTAAATCTCACAAACTAATTCATAAACACTTAATCCTAAAATTAAGTTAGAACCCTAAATCTGAGAAAAGACTAAATCGCTCTCCACCTTCCTCTTTATTATAAATCAGATCCACTAGGAGGAGATCAGCGGCATAAAGTTATTTGGTGGTTGTTGCTTCGCGTTGGCGGCAGTATCGAGTGGCGGTGGTGGTGAGATCTCGAACTCCTACTGTACGTCGTTCGCAGAGTCGGTGATGGAATTGGTCATCTCGGCGAGGGTTACTTGTAGACAGTTTACATGGGGTCATGGGCGGCGTTGTTTTGGGTTTTGGCCTGCTGTTGCCTCCCGTCAGCTGCTATTTACGAGCGGGGTTTTAGTTTGGGGAAGGCGGTGTACTTGGGGTCGTGGGTGATGCCGTTTAAAGGGAAGAGTTTATTTGCTACTCAATCCCGACTTCATGAGCTCATTTTCTTTTTAATGACGAAAATCAGAAAGCCTTAAATTTGACAATGTTTTTAATGGAGCGAGTAGATTAATTGAACATTGAATTCATTTTCTCGGAATGTTGTTATATGTTTGTGGGATTATCTAGTGATTAAAATTTATTTTTTTTAAAAAGAATCTAAATTGCAAAAAATTAAAAAGTTGATCATTTATTTTTAGGGTTCAAAACGACATCGTTTGGTAGAATAATTTGGGGATCGGAGTATGTCTTGAATTGTAAGAAATTGAAACTTCGTACTTTAATTCGCCAAGTTTACAAGTTCGTGTTAAAATTGCAAAATTTGACAAGTTCGTGCTTTATTTGGTCATTATCCATTTGGTTAATGTAATGAGTTAAGGAGAAATAAGTTTTCATTTTAGGAAATGAGACAAATCAAGCGGGACAGCCCGAAAAGAAAAATAAGACAAGTCGAACGGGACGAAGGGAGTAGTATTTATCTCCGTACCATCTTTTGGATACTTCCCATTAATTTGAATAATAACAGAACAAAACAATTTTCGACAAAACTCCCAACACTCATATTTGGATACATATTTCCAAAAAAAAATCGATTTTAGTCCTTTATTGTGGTATTTGTTCTTTTTTTTTTTTTTTCTTTTAATGTGGTTGTGTCCGATTTTGATCCTTAACTTTATAAAATGTTCGATCTTAGTCCTACAACTTTATAAAGTGTTTGATTTTGGTCCACCGCGGAAATTGTCAAACATAAAAAGGAGCATGAATAACACTCTTATCCGAATAACTAAAATCCGACATTTTTCTTAGATACAAGATAAACAAAAACTAACACTTTTAAAAGTTATATGACACAAAACGGGCAGAGACTTCGTTGTATGACATAAATCGAATTTGATTTTGGTTCTGCAATGTAGAATCTGTATGTTTTTGGGTCATGTAACTTTTAGGAGTGTTAGTTTTTGGGTCATGTAACTTTTAGGAGTGTTAGTTTTATATGATGAAACATTTAAAATTAAACACTCTATAAGATTATAAGAATAAAATTGAATACTTTCGCCGTGTATGTTAATAAGTTGAAAAAATGCAATCTACACATTATTATACTTTTGAAGAATTTACGTATTGCATCATTGCGACGACAGTTTAATATCCACCCAAATAGCAACACAAGTTTATTGCCACGTACAACAGAACATGCAAAATTAGATCATTCCTATTAATTTATTATTCCCACCTGTATAAAAATAAAATAAAATAAAATATTCCATTCAGCTGCAAGGGCCTAAGTGTTGGGATAAGGATTCAGTAGACACATTTATAGATTTAAAGATCCCAAAATCCTAGCTGAATGTTGTACCTTCGTTTGTAATAACTTAGTTCGAGTTCAGTTGTTAGGAACTCAGTAGGCTAGAGTTCAGTAGCTGCAGAGTTCAAGAGAAGACCTTGCACTCAGCCGTTGGACTCAGGATCGAAGAAGTCAGTTGGTCAGCCTACCACCAACTGAATCTGCACAGGAATTCATGCCCATACACTTATACTTAAAAGAACGTCAGTAGGAAGTCACTTCAGTTGAAGGTCCGAGGATTCAGAGGAAGTCAACCTTAGTGTTTGACACAAGTCTCACCTACCAATCTACCTCGACCAATAAGGAGCCGACAACGACTTATCATTTTTGACAAAAGCTGCTCCCAAATTGAAAAAGAGGCGAATCTCTACAGTGCACCTACTCACCAACGTCCAAAATTAAGGAGCCATTTTCCTTGTCGTTTCGACACGTGGCTAGACCTCCCTCCAACGGATCTATTCACCATCGACAACTATATAAGAGAAGTCTTCATGCAGAGACACCACCGGGAACCCAAGCTATCTACGCACAAAACTCTTAACACTCTCAATTGAAGAATCCAGTGAAGAACTAGCATTCATAGAAGAACTGTTGGGAGATGATTCAGTATGACTCAGTAGCCTAGTTCTCAGTAGATATGAAGATCCCAAAACCCTAGTTTGACATATGAACCATTCTATTGTAATTGTTTGTTCTGTCTCTGAGAGTTTCAGACTCAGTAGACACTCTTCAATATAGTTCAGGTGCTCAGTTCTGTCCGCTGGTTCTTCAGCAGACTATCAGCCTCAACACCAGAAGAAGAAGACTCAGTAGTACTGGACTCAACAGAAGCAGTATACTGAAAGAAGTCAGTTGAACTGAACTCAGCAGGAGTGGTTCACTAAACTTAGAGTTGATCTTCAGTAGAGCTGAACTCGGCAGAAGTATGCTACTGAACATAGATCAGACTCAGCAACGGCTAGACAGTCTTCTGACTGTCAGGAGATCTCATAAGTTAAATCAGCAGAGTCATACGAGGTATAGAGAAGTCAGCTTCAGATCCACCTTGAAGTCTGTTTGTCTCACCTACTTTCTTCAGCCTCGATCAATGACGAGCAGCCAGCTGTCCACTTTCTGATTAAAGCTGCAAGTCAACAACTTTCCAGAAATGGAGGGAAAGGACTCTGCCACCATACTTTGAAAGAGCCGTTAGCTACCCAAAAGAGAGAGACACATGGATCGTCGTCTCCAACGGATCTATCCATGTCTCTGCTCTATAAATAGAGGGAAGATTTCAAATTGAAGCTCACAACCTAGAAAACGAAGAATACACGAGCATTCACGACCAACTCAGAAAAGACTTAAGCTTTCCGCAAGAACTTCATAGAGTAATCTCCAGCGAAAAGCACATACCTGCTCATAGGGAACCAAGCTGAATCAGAACATAAAGCCCCTAGTATCCAAGCGACTGAATACGAACCCAAAGTCTATACTTAACCGTTCGTCGCTCTAGAAGCCACCTTTCTCGTTCCCTTTCCCTCTAACCTAAGCTCTGCAGACTATATCTATAGCTTAGAACGAAGGAGTTGATCTTTGAACTGATCCTTATTGTAAAGGACTCCTTCATAGTTGGAGAGTTTGTTAAACACTTAAGTTTGATATCTTGTAAACTGAGACTTGCTCAGTATAAATCTCAAGACCAGTGTTTGTCCAGTGCACAAACCGACTGAGACAAACTTAGTATAATAAAATAGCCTCCTGATCTTTTCGGGACAGTGGACGTAGGATTGTTGGATCCGAACCACTTTAAAATTGCTTGTGTTCTGTGTTTTTACTGTTGCATTGATTACTGTTCATACTGAAAATATCTTTCGAAAATCATTCAACTGAGTTTCAGCTAAGCCTAACAGATCGCACTAATATACTGAACTGAATTTGGGCCTACATATTTCCGCACTATACTGAACTTCAGCTGAACGGTACTGAATTCTGACTTAAGTCAGCAAGCAGGCCTCAGTGAAGTCAGTCACTCTGCCACGCGATTCAGAACAGCTTATTTGGTCTACTGAACCTGTTCAGTACGGTATCCTCCTGAAAAGGACTGTTCGCGTTTTAAGTTGAGAAATTGTTTTCAGGTGTATTCACCCCCCCCCTCTACACCTAAACGTTTATCTCGGGACCAACAATTGGTATCAGAGCAGGAGTTCTCTAAGACTCTTGTTTTCTGAAACTGGTTTACTTGAGCGGATCCAGAAAATGTTTTCACTGCATATCATTCTTCATTCATATCACTATTTTCAATGTCTGATATGTCAGGAATAAGGATGGTACCCATGTTCTCAGTAGAGAACTACGGGGTATGGCGAGTCAGAATAGAGGCACATCTGACTTCCTTCCACGACAGCATGACAGAGTTATTGGAGGACGGACCTATCGTTCCCGTTGAAACTCAGGACCTAGCACAAGGAGGAGGCATGGTGACCGGGAATAAGATCCCCAAAGATAGAAGTCTTTTCACCCTTGAGGAGAAGAAGCTTCACAACTTAGACCGGGTTGCCAGAAACGCCATACTAACCACCCTAAGTGATTCTTATCTCGGGAGAGTTCAGGACTGCAAGTCCGCGAAGGAACTCTGGGATGCTCTAGCGCTACTGAGTCGGGGAACTCAGAAGATCAAAGCGAACAAACTGGCGCTGGAACTTCAGAGGCTGGAGAGACTGTCTCTCATACCCGGTGACACAATTGAAGATCTTAATGTCAGATTTACGGATCTGATGAACACCATCAACGGGCTAGGAAAGACGTTCTCCAACCGAGAAATGAATCTCAAGATATTGAGAGCACTGCTGGACGGACATTAGACTCCATTTGCTACTTTACTAAGACATTCAGACTTAGATATTGTTTCTCCTGATCATATCTTTTCAGAACTAAACGCCGAGGAGTTTGAGTTCGGTCTACCTCAAAGGAAGCAGCGAGCTGAGGCTGACACTAAAATCGACCATACTTTCAAAGCATCAGTGAGCACAGCGGCTCCCGCGTCTAGCAAGGCAGAACCTTCACTCAGTGACATACAAGAAGGAAACCTGGCTAAGAAATACAAACTGCATGCCGTGAAGTATCATAAGGAAAGGAGAGGCGCAGAAAACTCTCTAGAGTCATCAGAGACTCCAAGGGTAAGTCTGAATATACCCCAAACGCACTCCTGACTCGCATACTTCTAACTGCAGGAAATAGGAAGACTTAGCTCAGTCAAAAGACAGCGAGAGCAAAGAAGAGAGAGTCACCACCTGTTACAACTGCAAAAAGCCAGGATCAGTATGACTGTCTTGAGCTCAGTACTGCTGAGAGAGCAGCACGCAAAGCTCAAAGGGAGAAGTTCATCAAGAAGCGTCAAGCATATATCGTTGGTGAACTCTCAGACGACTCAGATGAAGTCAATTCCTTCATGGATTCATCAGATGATGAAGCGGCATTCATAGCCGTAGAGCTTGAAGAAGATGCTAAAAAGTGTCTCATGGCCGGAGAAGAGGATGAGGTAAACTCTCACACTCCATTTAACTCCTCTTCACACTGCACACAGGACACTATTTCAGGTGTAGATGAGAATCTGGACGTCTCGATCGGTTACGAAGAACTTCTAGACGAGTAGATTCAAATGTGCCTGCAGCTCAGTAAGACTCTTCAGGAGTTGGATACCCTGAAAGTGGAGAATCAGAGACTTTCTCAGCAGAGTCAGGTTGCTACTGAGTCAGAAGGACTTGTGTTGAGACTCAGGGAGGAGATTAACTCTCTGATGGCCAAGTCTCAGCATCAAGAAGATCAGATCTCAGTACTGACCAATGACTTAACTCAGAAAGATACTGAACCGAGTCTACTGAAGTGAGAGTTATCAGGACTTCAGACCGAGCATGAAATGCTTAAGAAGAGTGATGATGTCTGGAAGAATCTGATGCCTAAGCACTGCAAGGAGGGACTTGGATTCAGTCATGGAGCCTCCTCGTCTGCCCCCGTACGCTCAGAGAATCGGCTAGCTGATAGATTTGTTCAAGGGGAGACCATCAACGCTGAGATTCTGAACTCCCTAGCCAAGAACAAACAGAAGATGAAGACACCTCATCCCAACTATCAGCATTCTGACAAGAAGATTAGCTCAAAATCACCCCAGTTCAGTCAAGGGGGAACCAACAGAGTTAAATGGGCTGATCAGTATGGACCTCCACAGCTGACACATCCAGCTCAGTATGGGTCATATTATTATGATCCTATAGTCAGGAGATGACCTAAAAGTCAGAAAAAGAAGAAGAAAGCCGTTCAGAAGGCAAAGGTCAGTAGTCCACCAATTCAGAAGATCAGGACTCCTGAACCTGTGAAGCCTCAGAAGTCAGCATCGACCAGTCCAGTGGTCAAGTATGTTGATCAAAGTGGAAAGAAACTATCTGAGACCACCAGGGTCGTGAGACAGATTTGGGTTTCCAAAACTAACATCTAAGGACCCAAAATCAAAAATAAAGGGTACCTGAATATAATTCCGTTTTGCAAGTGCACAAGGACCCTTGGTATGTGGACAGCAGATGCTCAAGACACATGACATACCAGAAGGATCTACTGAAGAATTGTACTACTGAAGAAGGACCCCGAATCGAGTTTGGAGATAACGCAAAAGGCTATACCAGAGGCTATGGAACACTCAGCCTTGGAACCGCCACAGTTCCAAGAGTATCATATGTTGAAGGACTTCAGCATAATCTTCTCTCTGTTAGTCAATTTTGTGATAACTCAAATAGAGTGATTTTTTACGCTAGTTTCTGTGATGTCATTGATAATCTACAGGGAAAACAGTGTTATCAGGTTCGCGCAAAAAGAATATCTACATAGCTGACTGAAACTCAGCTAAACTTGAAGCTTGTTTGTTGGCGAAGAACGACAACAGAACGGGGTGGCTTTGGCATAAAAGACTCAGCCATCTCAACTTCAAGACGCTCAACAAGCTAGCTAGGAACGCTCTAGCAAGAGGACTGCCGAATGAAGTATTCAGCAAAGACACTCAGTGTGAAGCATGTCTAAAGGGAAAGCAAACAAAGAAACAAAATCCACCTGTTCCATCGCCTTCCACTGATGGAATCCTTCAGCTGCTACATATGGATTTATTCGGTCCAGTCTCTCCGGTGACGATCAGAGGCAAAAAGTATAGTTTAGTGGTCATTGATGATTACTCCCGATACACATGGGTCATATTTATTGCCAACAAGTCTGATGTCAAAACAGAGTTACCTACGCTTCTGAAAAACCTCAGTGTCGAGAAGAACACCAAGATTATAAAGATACGTTCAGACAGAGGAACTGAGTTCCTGAATTTGATGGTGGAGGAGTTCTGCAAAGCTGAAGGCATAGAGCATGAGACGTCTGCTGCGCGCATGCCTCAACAAAATGGGGTTGCTGAAAGGAAGAATAGAACACTCAAAGAAGCAGCAAGAACCCTCCTCGAAGACTCAGGACTCCCAACCAAATTCTGGGCAGAAGCAACTGACACTGCATGTTACACTCATAACAGATCTCTACTGACTAAGCAGCATAAGAAGACACCATATGAACTATAGAACAAAAGGAAGCCTTTCATATCTTATTTCCATATTTTTGGGTGCTCGTGCTTTATCCACAATAATGGGAAGGATCAGTTAAAGACTTTTGATAGCAAGTCAGACCAGGGAGTCTTCTTAGGATACTCCTGGGTCAGCAAAGCCTTCAGAGTTTTTAACTACCGGACCCTTTGCGTGGAGGAAAGCCCTAATGTTGTTTTTAATGAGTTTGGTACTGAAGACAGGAGCAGGCACTCTAAATCAGAATCAGAAGACATCAATAAGCAGCTACAGGATCCGAGCCTAAAAGATAAAGTTGAAAAGATCCAATTGTGTTGGGATGATGATTCTGAAGAGAAAAATGAAGCTAAGACAACTGAATCTCAGCCAGCAGCAGAAGTAGCTGAACAGATTGACTCTACTGAACAGAGTTAATCCCAGGTAATTGAGGTCGATGAAGAAACCCAAGTGGTAACTAAGACCTCTCTGAGGATAATAATTTAGGGGGACCGGATGAAGTTCCTGAGCTAAATGCCCCTGAACCTGGTGACTCAGTAGACCCAACTCTCGTAACTAAATTACTTCAATCTCAAAATAGTACAACTTAAATGTCTAATTCACCTACTATCTGTGTTGAACAAATTTCAGATGAAGAGTTGAAACATTGTTGATTGTGGCTGGACGCTCACACTTCTGACCTGATTATTGGAGATCCTTCAGCAAGTGTAAAGATAAGATCCAAATTTTGTCAGGGAGAAAGCGCATTATGTTCATGCCTCTTGTCTACTGAAGAACCTCAGTCAGTTGGGGACGCACTCAAGGATGCTGATTGGATCATAGCTATGCTGGAGGAGCTGAACCAGTTCATGAGAAACGAAGTATGGGAGCTTGTTGACAGACCCCGGCATCAACATGTGATTGGAACTAAATAGGTCTTCAAAAACAAGTGAGTTGAAAACAATGTTATAGTAAGGAACAAAGCGAGACTCGTGGCTAAAGGCTGCTGCCAAGCAGAAGGGATAGATTTCGACGAAACTTTCGCTCCAGTTGCAAGATTGGAGGCAATCAGTTTATTCCTAGCCTATACAACACATCAGCGATTCAGAGTTTATCAAATGGATGTGAAGTCTGCATTCCTGAACGGCGTGCTGAAACAAGAAGTCTATGTAGAACAGCCTCCCGGCTTTCAATAGGGACATCAGGTCTACAGACTCAGAAAGGCTCTGTACCGGTTAAAACAAGCACCCAGGGCTTGGTACGATACCCTGTCTGAGTTTCTTCTTCAGAAAGGTTTTCAGAAGGGCACAGTAGACCGCACATTATTCGGCATTCGACTGGAAGACGACATCCTACTTGTGCAGATCTACGTAGATGACATAATTTACGAATCGAAGAACGTCATCATGTGTCAGCAATTTGAGAAAATGATGAAGGATAAGTTCGAGATGTCAATGATGGGAGAGATGAATTATTTCCTCGGCTTTCAAGTCAAACAATCTGAGAAGGGAACATTTATCAATCAAGGCAAATACACTCGAGCCCTCATCAAGAAGTTCGGTTGCACATCCGGCAAACCAATTAAGATCCCGATGAATACGAATATGAAAATTTATCATGATAAAGAGGTAGTATCAGTAGACCATACTAAATTTCGTGCTATTATTGGTTCATTATTATATCTAACTGCTACCCGACCTGACATAACTTATGCTGTAGGTGTCTGCGCTTGATTTCAGGCGAATCATAAGCAGAGTCACATGGACTCAGCAAAGAAGATTCTCCGCTATCTCAGAGGAACACCTGACATGGGTTTATGATAGACAACAGATGATAATATTGAACGAATTGGTTATTCTGATGCTGACTATGCAGGATGTAGAATTGACCGAAAGTCAACTTGTGGAACTTGTCAGTTCCTTGGCAGTAAGCTAATTTCGTGGTTTTCAAAGAAACTGCATTCAGTAGCGACGTCAACTACTGAAGCTAAATAAATAGCTGCCGGAAGTCTATGTGGAACAGCCTCCCGGATTTCAGCAGGGACATCAAGTATACAGACTCAGAAAGGCTCTGTATGGGTTAAAACAAGCACTCTGGGCTTGATCTACGTAGATGACATCATCTTCGGCTCGAAGAACGTCATCATGTGTCAGCAGTTTGAGAAAATGATGAAGGATAAGTTCGAGATGTCAATGATGGGAGAGATGAACTATTTCCTCGGCTTTCAAGTCAAACAATCTGAGAAGGGGACGTTCATCAATCAAGGGAAATACACTCGAGACCTCATCAAGAGATTCGGTTGCACATCCGGCAAACCAATCAAGATCCCGATGAACACAAATATGAAGATCGATCTTGATAAAGAGGGAGTATCAGTAGAACAAACTGAATTTCGTGCTATAATTGGTTCTTTATTATACTTAACAGCTACATGTCGTGACATAACTTATGTTGTAGGTGTCTGTGCTCGATTTCAGGCGAATCCGAAGCAGAGCCACATGGACTCAGCAAAGAAGATTCTCCGCTATCTCAGAGGAACACCTGACATGGGTTTATGGTATCCAGCTGATGATAATATAGAACTAACTGGTTATTCTGATGCTGACTATGCAGGGTGTAGAATCAACTGAAAACCAACTTCTGGAACGTGTCAGTTCCTCGACAGTAAGCTAATCTCATGGTTCTCAAAGAAACAACATTCAGTAGCGACGTCAACTACTGAAGCTGAATACATGGCTGCCGGAAGTTGCTGCGCCCAAATCCTTTGGCTGAGACAGCAGCTACGCGACTATGACGTCATTTAGAATGAAGTGCCGATCTTCTGTGATAGTACCAGTGCTATTGCAATCACTCAGAATCCTGTACTTCATACGAGATGCAAGCACGTGGACATCAGACACCACTTCATTCGTGACCATGTCGAAAAGAAGGATATCAGGATGGAAAAGATCCATACTGATCATCAAAGGGCTGATATACTGACCAATCCTCTAGCTGAAGTCAGATTCAGAGAACTTTCAGTAGAGCTAGGTCTGCTGGACCCTACTGACTCTAGTCAGTAAGCGGATTCAGGAGAGGAGCATTCAGTACGGGGGAATTTTCGCTCTCAGTATTGAGTAAAATCAGTACGTAGAGATAGCAACCAACTACACGAGGTATCAGCTGACTACGATGTTCAGCTGACAGGTTTGCGTATCTCTACTCAGTAGCCTATAGAACGATTTTGTGCATTTACGATGAGATTCAGCATCGCATTCAATGCTTTAAGAAATGTCATTTAATTTTTAACGGATCATATTTAATATATGACATTCTATGTACGAGCATGCTGAACTCTGCCACTTAATACATGACATTTAATGCATGTCGTATCAAGTTTCTACTTAGGCTATTTACAATTGGCTTTTGACTTAGGCGGCTAATTTGATCATTGCCTATTTTATAAGACTTAATCCTAGCCGTCCATCTAAAAGGCGCGTTCAAACTGAACCATTGATCTTTAACTGTTCATCTTCTCTAAGATACATATATTCGAGTTCAAATCTTTGACACCGTTATTCCATATCTGCTATATCTCAAAAACCCGAGATTTTCTGAGATAATTACTTCCTTTCTATCCAAATTCTCTCCAAAATATTCAGAAAATCTTTTGGTATTCTTCAATGATTATTAAGTATCGTATGATCTTTATTTCTCTTATATGTTAATCGATACTGACCTGTGCTGTGTATGCTGATTACAAAAATGACAGGAATTCAAGTTGGTGCTCCGGCAGATATGCAAGAGATCCTCGAGAAGGATCAAGTCTGGTGTGAACCGGTCATGGAGTTCGATGAGTGCAATCTGGATTTTATGGAGGAGATATTCTACGCACTCAGAGAAACAGGTCTTGAAGGATTTCTGACCAGGAGGCCGACTTTCTTTCTTCCGCGCCAAGTCGCCGAGATCTACTCCAACAATGATTCAGTAGATGGAGATATTAGAGGAAGATTCGTCGTCCATCCAGTACACGATCCCTCACAGAACGCGATTGAAGTGATGCAGATGTCCATCCGCGAAGCCCTTCAGAGAAGCTTCAACCTCCCCAACTCAGGACACAGCACACTCAACCACAAAGATGACTTAATGGATGAATACCTCACTGAGTTCTGCAGAAAGCCAACCGTTTTCAGAGTTGCTTTTCCCAAGAACGCTATGCTCCCTCAATACAGAGCACTAGCTTACATTGTGACTCAGTTGCTGACGGTCAAGCAGGCTCGTTTGACCAGGTATCTAGGCCCAAACTGCAACTGATGATGGCAATATATGATCGGGCCAAGATCAACTGGACAAAATTTTTCATCAAAGAATTCACAGTACAGTCAGCCAAATTTGATAAAGCATCTAACCGGCTGAGCGCCAAAGGAAAGCTCCTCTATGGACTCAAACTCTCAGTGATGATAGATGATTTCTGCAAATCTGACAAAGTTCGCTGACAAACAATACTTCAACGTGAAGAAAGTCAGATTTTAGAATAGGTCAGTAGCCCTTCAACAGATCGGCTCAGGGCCCGCTGCACCTACGAGTGGGACTCAGCAGACCTCGACACCGAAGAAGAAGAGGTCCCCACCGAAATCCACACCAGACGCCAACTAAAAAGCTGAAGAAGGTCAGCCAGGTTGTGCCCACTGAAACTACAGTGGAAACAGAGGTTGTCATTGCTCAGCCACCACTTCAGCTGAGAGACGAGCCTGAGTCTTCTGAGTGGACTCAATCAGTGGAGAAGATCGTCTCCACTGAATATGCAGAGACAATAGACCAAGGGGTCCAAGCTGAAGAGATCCAATCTGAAGTCCAGACTGAAGAAGTCCAGACTCTGGATAGCCCCTTGGACGTCCCTCCACTCAGCAGTATCCCTACTGCTGAGAAACAGGCGTCTCCTATCGAAGTCGAGAGCTCGGAGATTGCCTCGGAAGAAGAATCTGTCGGGATGGAAGCCTCAACGCTCATATCCAGAGCCTCCCGGGAGATTGCTGAGATGATACTGGAGATCGCCAGCCACCCAGACCTTGTTACATTAGCGAGGCAGGCGAGGCTCCATATGCTGATCAGGTTCCTGGAATGGCCCAATCTGAAGCGCCTTGTCCTCTACCATACCTGTGAACAGCTACATGAAGAAGAGCTGCTGATAAGAGAGAAGATTAGCTACTCAGAGCCATCTGACCTCGGCACGCTCGAGGATCTGAGGGCGGCTATGCTCGCATTGCTGAATGAGAGACAACCCGTCTCAGCACCCGCACCCTCAGATGGGTCTGACCCCGATAGTGAGGACCCACCCCATGATTCAGACCCTGAGAAGCCTGATGAGGGAACTCAACAGGACAAGGATGCCACTGCATCTACTGCTGACCCTCCACTCAGCATCCTTGGTCCTGGAAAGACGGTGGCTGGTACTTCGAAGGCAGCTGATCCTGCTCAGCTTCTTCTCCAATCTGCTTTCGAAGTAGCGCCCAGCCAAAGATCCGTCGTTTAAAAATAGTGGCCAGGGCACTGAAGGATCAAGGCACACAGAATCGCCTTCTTGCCCGTGCCGTCCACAAAACTTGGCGGCAAACCACTGAGGCACAGAGTGCAGAGCTGCAGGGACTCCGTTCAGGCATTTCTTCATCTCAGGTCCCTGACTTCTCCAGCATTCTGACGAATGCCTTAGCTGCACAGAAAGCTGAATTCGAGGCTCAGCTTAAGACTATTCAGGAAGGCCAGGATCAATTGTTGAATCAATACAAGGCCACTCAAACCGCTCATACTGAATCAGTCGCAGCCACCTCTCAAGGCAATGAACTCAGACTCCAAACTGTACGGAAGGCCCTTGAAGAGAAGGTTGAACAACAACTGAAAGAGTTCAAGGCTGCAGCAGATCTCTCACACAAAGAATACAACAATCAGCTGACCAACGAGAGAAATGAGCTGCATGAGGCGCTGACCAAGATCCACGCCAGACTAGATGATCTGTCAGCCTCCTACAAAAGCTTGAACAAGAAGGTATCTGCTCCAACCCCAACCCTACTTGCTGATGCCAAAAAGGGGGAAAGTTTGGCTAAGGGGGAAAGTCTAATAGAAAATCAATTAAGGGCGAAGCTGCCAAGGAGCTGATACTGAAGGCTCCGAAGAGAGCAAGGTCAGTAGCAAGGGCAACAACTCAGACATCCGCCCCTACTGCACCTACTGAAACTGGCGAGGCCCAGGGTGTCTTAGCTGCAGCTGCAGCATCAACTGAGACAGGCCCAAGTGGCTCAGGAGCCAGAGAAGTCGCGACTCAGGCAACTCAGACTCCTCTCGATATCATTAGAGAAGTTGCCAAGTACGTTGACGAGGAAGACTCCGAAGAGGAAGAAGCTCCTCTTCCACCTCCTGTTGCCGGCAAAGGTAAGAAAGTACTGAAACTCCCAACACCTCCCTCCAAGAAGAAAGGACCCAGGAGGTTCATAACCCCGGAGGAGGCGGCTCAGATAGCCGCTGACGAGAAGCTGGCAAGGGAGATTACCGAAGCTGAAGCAGCTAAAAAGCCTAAATCGAAACCTGTCAAAGGCAAAACCAAGGCTCCAGCTGGAGGCAAGAGAACAAGGTCAAGGCTGCCTCCCAGAACAGTTAAACTCAGCGACGAAGCTGACAAGCAAAAAGAGAAGGAGTAGCAACAAAAGTCTACTGAGCAGCAGGGCACCTCCAAAGAAAAATCTTCTACTCCTGCTGACTCAGAAGAAGAGCCACCTCACAAGCCTTCCTATACTGCCTCTAAGGAACAAGAACAGGAAATGGAAGAGATTTGGGCTCAGTTAGACAGATACTTGTACAGAGGTGAAGAGGCCAGGCAGATTGAAGCAGCCAGGGAACAATTACATACAACAGACCTTGAAGCCCTCAGGCTGAGAATAGAAAAGGAAGCGAGTCAGAGGATCCCCTCAAAGGCTGATATCCCTTACAGGTACAGAAGATTCAGGAAACCTACGGATCTGAAGACTTATAGATGGCCTAGAACTGATGAATGGATGCCAGTAGAATTCACTCAGAGATGGGAAGCGCTGAAGATAGAGTTCATTAAAAGGAACTACTTCTGGAGATTCTGGCCTGACAAGCGAAAGGCAGAAGCTTACACTGAATGGATGATGAGAGCCGACCTAGACATGTATGCCAGATTGCAGAAAGCTGTCAATGAATATGTTGAAGTCAGAGATCCTAGAATCTTTCCACCCCCACAGAGACTTGATGGATCCGTTCACTATGGTGTTATAGAGAAAGAAGAGAAGGACGCTGCTAAAGCCAAATTTCTTGATGAAGAAGATCTAGCGGACTTTGCTGAGATACTGAAGCTGAGAAAAGTCACCTATCGCATGTATGGAGTGCCTCTCCCTGAATCTCAATCCCAAGATTTCAAAGACAGGATTAGGCAGTTCAAATGACTCTTTGCTTCTGTGTTCTCTTTGTATCTTTTTCTTGTTTTCTAGCTTAGCAGAGATGTAATTATACTGAACTTCTTTACATATATGTAATATATCTCTGTTTGGCTTTGACAATATCTTATTGTCTGAACAGTCGTGTTTATTTATGCTTAACACTCAGAATCACTGAAGTGATTACTGACTCACACACTCACTGTCTGATTACTTATTGTTAGTTGTTGCTTAGCTAGATTCTGATAGACTTGATAGATAAAGGGAAAATATTGTTAAGATGGGGAAATTGTTGCTCAGACTCTGTATTTATTCTGACCTTCTGCCCTGATCCCCTCAGTAGTCTAGGACTTGAAGAACAACTCCACTAATCCTACTTGTAATACTTGTAAGGAGCTCTGTTTCAGATAAGTCATAGTGTTAGGTTGCTTGTTTAGCTATTAGGTTTTGGCAACATCAAATAGGGGGAAAATGTTGGGTGATGATTCTACCCTCAGCAGTATCGATAATAGTGGAAAATGATTCAGTCTTTTATGCTGTGAAACACTCAGTAGCCCTGTGCTCTGAATGTATTTATGAAGATTTGAAGATCCCAAAACCCTATATTGATTGGTGAACCATTACATTGTATTTTGTTTTGTTCAGACTCAGCAGACCCTCTGCTCTGGTTCAGGCACTCAGTCGATTATCCGCCTCAGCACCGAAGTAGAAGACTCGGTAAATACTGGACTCGGCGGAGCAAGATATGCGAAAGGAGTCGAAGAACTGGACTCAGCAGGAGTAGTTCACTGTACTCAGAGTTGATCTTCAAGTAGAGCAGACTTAGCAGGAGCATGCTACTGAATCATATATCAGACTCAGCAACGGACAGAGTCTTCTGACTGTCAGAATCTTTGAAGTCACCTTTCAGCAGAGTCAATACGAGGAAGAGAGAAGTCAGCTTCAGATCCCCTTGAAGTCTGTTCTATCTCAACCACTTTCTGAACCTCGACCAATGACAAGCAGATACGTAACCTATATCTACTTAAAGCTGCAAGTCAACAACTTTCCAGAAAATGAGGGAAAGGACACTGCCACCATACTTCAAAAGAACCGTTAGCTACCTAAAAGAGAGAGACAAAGGATCGTCGTCTCCAACGGATCTATCCTAATCTCTTCTCTATAAATAAAGGGATAAATCAAATTTGAAGCTCAAGAGAGAAAAACGAACACGAATACGCAAAAAAAATGAACTACCAAGAACACACAGAGCATTCAAACGAGCTAATCCGAAAAGCCTAAGTCTTCCGCAAGAAGTTCGAAGAATCTATCTCCGGCGAAAGACTACATTCTAGCTCATAGGGAACCAAGCTTAACTTTTTCATACAACCTCTAGTATCCAAGCGACGATACACGAACCCAAAGCTATATTCAGCTGTTCGTCATTCTAGAAGCCACCTTCTTGTTTCCTATCCCTCTAACCTAAGCTCAATAGCATATATCCATAGCTTAGACGAAGGAGTTCATCTTTGAACTAATCCTTATTGTAAAGGACTCCTTCACAATTGGAGAGTTTTTCAAACACTCAGTTTGATAACCGTGTAAACTGAGACTTGCTCAGTATAAATCTCAAGACCAGTGTTTGTCCAGCGTACAAACCAACTGAGACTACCTCAGTATAATAAATAGCTTCCTGATCTTTCGGAACAGTGGACGTAGGATTTTTGTGTCCGAACCACTTTAAAAATCTCTGTGTCGTGTGTTCTGTTCTTAACTGTTGCATTGATTTACTGTTCATGCTGAAAAACCTTCTTTAAATCATTCAACTGAGTTTCAAAGAAACTAAATAGATCGCACTAATCAATCGAAACCGTTTTGATAAAAACGTTTTCTAACTTAACTGAATTGGGCCTACACTATTCCGCACCACTGAACTCTATCTGCAAGATACTGAATTCTGACTCTCAGTCAGCTAGCAGGTCTCAGTAGAGTCAGTCACTCTGCCAACACGATTCAAAACAACTTATCTGGTTTGCTGAACTTGTTCAATACGACATCATCCTGAAAAAGGACTGTTCGTATTTAAGTTGAGAAAATCGATTTCAGGTGTATTCACCC
Source organism: Lavandula angustifolia (assembly GCA_028984105.1). Classification (NCBI taxonomy): domain Eukaryota; kingdom Viridiplantae; phylum Streptophyta; class Magnoliopsida; order Lamiales; family Lamiaceae; genus Lavandula; species Lavandula angustifolia. The sequence goes on along the minus strand of CM054814.1, from coordinate 2,557,574 downwards.
CCCCCCCCTCTACACCTGAACGTGCTCTCGGGACCAACATAGACTCTGATTGTTGCTGTAAGGAGCATGATTATGGTTCAATTCAGTCATTATCGGGTTAATTTCGTGTTTGGGGCGGCCTGCGAGCCACTGTTTTGATCCCGTTGTAACGTTTTTCTCATGAAAAATCCACGAGTAGTTGAAAGGACCTATTTGTTATGTGATTGTACTATTTTTTGTACTGTAATTGGTCTCAGAGGCACGAAAAACAAGACGAAGAAGAACCTGATTTTCGTAGCAAAACCCTAGTTTTCTAGGGTTCCGCCGCATCTTGCGGCGAAGATTCCCGACGCGTCCGGAGTCGGATCGATGATCGGTTTGAACCTCTGGAATCCTCGTCTTACGAGATTCGCATTGATAGGTTGTAAGGGATCATCCGAACCCGGATGCAATCGAAATTGACGTCTGAAGTTGGCTACTCGTTATGAATTCGTTCTGGCGAAATGTTTGAAATTCGGGAAATTGAGAAACTAATCTCGGCCGGAATCCTTTACCCGGTGGTCGTTAGTGTTCCAATTATGTTTTCCCTCTTTCAATTGATCGAATTGCAGCTTGGAAAGGGAGAATTCGGGTGGCGGAAGTGGTGGCGGCGCGAGGTGCAGTCTTGTGTGTGCACGTCGTCGCGGCGGCGTTTGTCGCCGGAATTGGGCCGCCCAAATGTGTGGGTCGTGTTTGGTGGCGGCCAGAGATGACGAGGACAGCGGGCGCCGGCCTGGGAAGGCGCGGCGGTGCGCGGCTCGCAACTTGCGAGACGCGGCCACGCGTTCGCGATCAGAGCGGCGCCGCGCGGCGAGAGCAGCCACAATGTCGTGATGCAGGCGGCAGGAGACGGAGGCGGCAGCGGCGCGGTGCCAGGAAGCGCTGGAAGACGGCGGCGGCGGCGATTTCTTGAGGTAGAAGATGCTGACGTGGCGCGCTGACGTGGCGCGCCACATCAGCCCTTGCTGACTGTTCTGCCAACGTGTCTGCCATGTGTCTGTCATGTGGCAGACCCCCTGATGATGTGGCGATGACAGTTTTCGATGCAGTTTTCAAATTCGAAGATTTTGAAGATCGAAGAGCTGTATTTTGATCGGGCTATGTAATAGTTAGGAATTACGTGTTTTAAAGCCCGATAACGACGTTTTAAATTTCCTATTTGCGCATTTATTTATTATTATGCTTTAGCATGCGATTATGTGATTAATTGCGCTTAGAAAAGCATGTAAATAGGATCTACGTCGTATTAAAGCATGTTTTAATTTTCGCGAGCACATTTTATTATGTGCGTTTAGAAATTGCATGCTTTAGGAATTATATGATGAGGCATGATTCGTAACAAACATTTTGAATAAAAAGACTAAGCAACTTTAAATTAAATGTTTAATTAGATTCCATTAATTTGGATATTAAACACTTAATTGGACCTCCATTAATTGGACTCTACACAAAAGTAGTAAGATTATGTGAGTAGACGTCCACCTGTGTGGCTTGCGTGCCTAGTAAACACGAGTACTCTAGAAGATAATAATTAAATAGGATGGGTAATTAGATCAAATTGAATGCGGCATGGTTCGAGTAAGTATGTCAATTTTGAGAATTTGATTCTATTTTGGTCAAATTAATGGTCATTGCTTAGATGTCACCGCAGGTACAATTCACTTCCCTCGAAGTCCCTTCCCGCGTTTTAATAGTGACATGGTCCAGAATATCGAACTATTAATTCCATTCGTCTTAAGAACCTAGGCATAGATTGGAATTAAAGAGCTAGGTAAAAAGCTTGTTTTAGGGTTACGGTAGTAAACGTCCACCTGCGTGGCTTGCTAGTGGAATTCCTAGAGCCGTTCGAGGTTTTTAACATCATTGTTTTTTCAAAAGGTTACAATGATCGTTAATTACGAATTATGTGCAAATTATTAATTTCATACATGTTTTTAAATTACATTTTTCAGATATGTCTGTTCGAAAAAATTTCGAGTTCCTAAACAGTCTCACCAACCAAACCCTAACGGGTTTAACAATTTTAAATAATTTCATAGAGTGGAAGAGATATCTTACCTTCCCAATAAATGCTCTGCAAAGGTCCTATAAGAACTTCTGTTTTAGGACCGCTATGTCTAAGAACGAGTTTACTATGAGTAAGTTACTTAAATCTTTTGTAGCGGTCAAAGAGGTTATAGGAAAGGGCAAGAGTGCTCAAGTCTTGAATATCCCTAGTAGTTCAAGGAATCCTCCAAAAGGCGGAAACCAGAAAAAGAGCAGAAAGGGTGGTCAATTCAAGAAGAGCAGTGGGAGTAAGAAGATGGTCCTTACCGGCGACATACGAATGTCAAAGGAGAAAGGAAAGTTCTTCAAGATTGGTAAGAAAGGACACTGGAATAATTGTAATCCAGATGTCAAGGCAAAACAGAAAGAGACGCGAGTTGCTCTTGTAACTGAAATTGTTCTGGTTTCCTCTTCTACCAAGAATGGGTAGTGGATTCGGGGGCAACTGATCATGTTTGTTACACCTTGCAAGGCTTCTTGCAGAAAAGGCAATTGAGCAATGGCGAGGTGGTAGTCACAATGGGCAATGGATCGAAAGTTCCTGCAATTGCCATTGGAGATTTACATCTATCTTTTGATAGTTCTGTTTTAGTATTTAAAGAAGTTTAATATGTGCCTGAGTTTAGGCGAAACACTATTTATGTTTCAAAACTCTGCACCATGGATGGTTATAAATCAAGTTTTGATAGTGAAGTTTCTATCATGAAAGACGATGATTTTATCTGTGGTGGACCATTAAACGGATCTTTATATACTATTACTTGTAAACCGCATAGTTCTGTTAATATTGCTTCCTCATCATCAAATCCTAAGAAGAGGAAAGAGTCTTCTAAGGTAAACCAAACTTATCTGTGGCACTTAAGACTAGGTCACATCAATCTTAATAGGACTCAAAGGTTGGTGGCATATGGATTCCAACTTGCGAAACCTGTTTGGAAGGAAAGATGATGACTAGGTCTTTTAAGGCAAAGGGTTATAAAGCCACAAAAGTATTAAGTTTGATACATTCTGACTTGTGTGGGTTTATGTCTACACAAGCTCGTGGAGGGTATGAGTACTTCGTCACATTTACCGACGATTACTCGAGGTATGGATATGTTTACCTTCTTCGCCACAAGTTGGATTACTTTGAAACCTTTAGGAATTCAAGGCAGAAGTGGAGAAGAAGCTAGGTAAATAAATCAAAACACTACGATCTGATCGTGGTAGGGAATACCTATCCAACGAGTTCAAGGACTACTTGACAGAATGTGGGATTACATCCCAGCTGACAGCACCGGGCACGCCTCAGCATAATGGTGTGTCAGAGATGGTTCGGTCGATGATGAGTTATGCAACTTTGCCAGTTTCCTTTTGGGGATATGCCCTAGAGACTGCAGCATACTTGCTGAATCGTGTGCCTTCCAAGTCGGTACAAAAGATCCCTTTCGAGTTGTGGAGCGGGCACAAACCCAGTATGCACCACTTAAGGATTTAGGGTTATCCTGCTTATGTGCTAAACAGGCAGGCCGATAAATTGGAATCACGTTCGGAAGTGATGTTGTTCATAGGGTATCCGAAGGAAACGAAGGGTGGATACTTTTATGATCCTAAAGAACAGAAGATCATTGTTAGCCCTAACGCTCGGTTCTTAGAAGAGGATTACATTAGTAACCATAAATCTCGAGTCGACATCATCCTTGAGGAATTACAAGGTGGTCGAGTTCCACTTGAACAGCCAGTTGTGCGAGATAGTACTCCACGAGTAACTGCACAATCTGTTAACACAGCATTTGACACTGTTCGACGTAGTGGGAGAGTGATATTTACACCTGATCGGTATATGTTCACTGGGGAGACATTTGATCATCACCCGACAGATTAACAAGATACCGTGGATCCCTGGACTTACAACGAAGCAGTGGGAGATGTAGATGCAGATTCCTAGCGAATCGTCATGGACTGAAGTACCTGAGGACTGCAAGGCTATTGATATAGATGGATACGAGATCACTGAAGTACCTGAGGACTGCAAGGCTATTGGTAGTAAGTGGGTATACAAGAGAAAGAGAGAGGACCGAATGGAGAGATCATGGCGTTTAAGGCCAGGCTAGTGGCGAAGGGTTTTACCCAGAAAGAAGGTATCGATTACGAAGAGACCTTCTTGCCTGTAGCAATGATCAAGTCCATTTGGATTCTCCTTGTCATAGCAGCTCACATGAACCTAGAGATCTGACAAATGTATGTCAAAACTGCATTCCTAAACAGAACGGTCACCTTGAAAAAGGTAGGGACATCTACATGAAACAGCCAGATGGTTATGTGAAGGAAGGGCGAAGAGCATCTAGTTTGGAAGCTTAAGAAGTCTATTTATGGACTTAAGAAAGCTTTTCGGTTATGGCACCAGCATTTTCGACGAGGTAGTCAAATCCTATGGATTTGTAACCTGTCCTAACGAGGTGTGTGTACCGTATTTGTGTTAACGGATCAGTGGTGTTTCTTGCATTTTACGTAGATGACATCCTTCTCATTGGCAACAATGTTGAAGTGTTATCAGACGTAAAGACGTGGTTATCCGAGCAGTTTCAAATGAAGGACTTAGATGAAGCTGCTTACATCCTTGGGATCAAGGTTATCCGAGATCGCCAGAAAAGGATGTTAAGCTTGTCACAAGTAGGGATGGCAATTTTGCGGGTCGGGGTCGGGTATCATTGGACCCGGACCCGCCCTGAGCCTTAAAAATTGGACTCGGACCCGCCCCGTGGACCCGCACGGGTCCAGAATTTAGGACCCGGCCCCGGACCCGTACGGGGCGGGTCTACCCGCCCCGGACCCGCAAATATTTTAGATATTAATAAATTTAAAATTATGTTCCCACAAGGATTCGAACTCAGGTCATCCGAAAATATACAAACACTCTTGACCACTAGACCAACAACTTATTTGTTAAATTTAGACAAACATAAAATATATATAATTTTAAACTGGTATTTTATTAAAACATGACTAATATTTCTTGTGAAAAATAAAAATAATGATTGTAGTAAGCATGACTTTAATCAAATATAATGATTGTAGTAAGCATGACTAAAATTTCATGTGAAAAATAAAAATAAAACACAAAAACAAAATCATCTTTCAAATATATTTTATAGCTTTTATTCATCATATTTCTTTAATTTTTTTAAATATACTTTCATATGTTATGATTCTTATTAAAGTACTATTACACATCAAATATATAAAATGAAAATAACGATAAAAAGACGAAAATAACGAAAATCATTTTTCAAATATATATTTTGTTTTTTTTATTCATCGTCTTTCTTTAACTTTTTCAAATATATTTTCATATAATATGATTCTTATCAATTGCTTATGATTCTTATCAATTGCTTGTCATATGTTATAATTTTTATCAATTTATAACTGAAGTTCATAAATAATAAGATAAGAGTATAATTTTTCACATGTATCAATAATTTTCTTACATGAACAAATATAAATTTTGTTGCTTTTGTTCATCATCTTTCTTTAATTTTTCAGACATACTTTCAAATCTTATGATTCTTACGAACTTATGAATTGCCTATGCATATGTTATGATTCCAAACTCCAATTGTTCATTAGTCATGAAAAAAATTCGATTGTGAACTTGTAATTGTTCATTAATACTTATTTGTAATACAAAAAACGTTAATTTTATTTTCGAAATACATGTTCATGTTTACAATTTTGAATATAAAATACTGAAATCTAGAAAGTTAATATTAATAAAATTTATATTTTCTAAGCTAATTTTTTGTTAGATGTATTTTCACTTGTTATAAAAAGTTTTTAATTGTATTTGTTCATTTACATGATTGTATTTACACATATAATCCATTTCAATTAAAGAATAGAAATAAAAAATTGCGTTCTAAACATATATATTTTAAAAATACTTATTTTATGATAAAGAAAATGTTAATTTTATTTTCGAAATACATACTCGTGAGTCGTGATTAAAATTTGGAATATAGTATATTGAAGTTTAGAAAAGTAAATATTTACATATTATAAGCTAATTATGTTAGATGTATTAATTTAGTATATTATATTTTCATATATTAATATCACTATATATGTGGAAGAATAACGAATGTGTGTATTAGCTAAACTGGAAAGTCTGGAATAAGTTCATGTACAAAATCTATTGATGCGGGTTCGAATCCCGCTAACAGCATTTTTATTGCAGGACGGGTCCGGGCGGGTCCTGCGCGGGGCGGGTCTAAACGGTTCGGTTCTACATGGGGCGGGGCGGGGCGGGTCCACTGTGGGAACCGGAACCGCCCCGGACCCGGCACGGGTCGGGTCCGGAACCGCCCCGTCCTCCTATTGGGGCGGGTATTACCCGCCCCATCGCGTGCGGGTCCAGGGCGGGGGGGTCCAACGGTTCCGGGTCTTTTTGTCATCCCTAGTCACAAGTGTCCTACATTGACACTGTTATTGCTCGTTTTAGCATGCAAAAAGCCAAGAGAGGTTCAGTACGTTTCAGACATGGTATTTCTCTATCCAAGAATCAGTGCCCTAAAATGTCTGAAGAGATAGAAATATGAGGCTAGTACCATATGCTTCCGCTGTCGGTAGTCTCATGTATGCGATGCTTTGTACGAGAGCAGATATCTCATATGATGTAGGCATGGTCTCAAGATATCAGTCTAACCCTGGAAAGGAACACTGGACTGCGGTCAAGCATATTCTCAAGTACCTTAAATGGACTAGAGATTATAGGCTTGTTTACCAGTCAGACAGTCTAGTGTCTTTGGGTTATACATAATCGGATTTTCCAGGCTGACAGAGACGAGAGGAAGTCTACCTCGGGTTATGTGTTTACCTTGGGAGGTGGAGTCATTTCATGAAGGAGTGCAAAGCAGAAATGCATTGCGGACTCAACCATGGAAGCAGAGTATGTGGCTGCTTCAGAAGCTTCGAAAGAGGCAATTTGGCTCAAAAATTTCCTCCTGGATCTTGATATAGTTCAGAATTTGCCTAAGGCGATCATGATTTATTATGGTAATGCGAGTGCAGTGACAAATTCTAAGGAACCTAGATCTCACAAGGTGTCTAAACACATAGACAGGAAGTACCACATTATACGAGTATTCGTAAATCGAGGAGACATGATGATTGACAAATTTGGAACTGAAGTCAACCTAGCTAATCCTTTCACAAAGAGCTTACCACTCCCGGCTTACGAGAAGCATGTTCGTGGCTTAGGAGTGGTAGAGATGCCCCCCACTTAGGACTACAGAAACTTTTGTATAAGTGGGAGAAGATGCTGTGATAGATAGGATAGATAGCTGAGATGTAGTTGAGTACTAGTTTGTACCTAGATAGCTGAGATATAGTTGAGTACTAGTTTGTACCTAGAACTGACACATTGTATACTAAAAGTTTACTTTAGTATAAGTGGGAGAATTGTTGGGATTTTGTATACTGGAAGCAAATTTTATGCTTGTATACAATGTGTTTTGTCCCTACCACTATTTTATTCTCCTATCTGATAAATTTATATATTTGCAGATGTTATCCTTTATCTTGTATAAAAGTTATATTTGTGTGGTCTGTCGGGTATCACAGAAGACAACACAAATTGGTTGAACTGACAAGATATAAACAGTTATCACAGTTGAGACAACTTAAGGATAAGTTGTCAGTTTAAGCTGCAGTTTAGATAAGAAGTGGCTTGTCTTAGCTGCTTGTCTTTACTGGTACACTGAATGTGGTGTATTGATGGATCACAGTAAGATGTGTTCTCCTAACTGACCTTGGTGGAGAACCAAGATCTCGGTGACTTAGCTGGTCTCAAGCTTGATAAGACTTCAGCTGAGTGCATTTGGCTATCTATCTCTTTGACCTACTATGGTGAACGTCATCGCGACCGGATCGACGTATCTTGGGTGTTAGTAGTTATTTGTGGCTCAGGCTGGTTGTCTGTATCTTGCAACCGTATCCTAGTAAAATGGGTTGATAATATCCCCTGAGGAACTCGAAAGGATTAGCACACTAAACTCGGCTGGTTGATTAAGCTTAGGTGTGTTAATAAGGTCGAGTGGTACTACTCAGGAATATAAGATGTTAATTAATTTAAGCTGTCAGTGAGCTTAATTAATTAACGGATATTTCAATCTTAAATACGGAGATCGATTAAGTCTAAAATACAAGCCCTTGCTCAATTTGGGATAAAGGGGTAAGTCAGCACGAATTCTCTAGTGGAATGAATCTGTGTTTATTAATTAATTTTGCTCTGGGTTGAGGATAGATAATTAATTAATTTGATGCCCAACTTTATTTCTTGTATTAGATCTTTGATCTGGCCCAATTAGTTGCCTAGTTATTTATTATCTCTCAGAAATCATTATTAATGGATTAATGTATTTTTACATTATTTAATAATATTATTTATCTGGAATGAACTGGTTGTGTCAATTAATTGATAAATATTAGTAGCCCAGTGGATTAATTAATTATATTATGGGCTAATTATGTGGAAGCCCATTTGAAATATAATTAAATTAATAGGCTACAAATATATTAATATAATATTGGTTTTTGAAGCTTATATATATATTAGTATTTTGTTCAGAAACAGAACACACATACACATAAGAGACACGCACGGCGTGAATAATATGAGAGACAGAAATCTTATTTTCTCCAGTTCTCTGACCACCCAGAGGGAGAAAAAGGCCGGGACACAAATCAGAAGATCTGACACACGAGCAACAATCAGAGCTGCAACAACATACGAAGGAGGAAGGTATCGATTCCTAACCTAATATTTCCTTCAAAATAATGAGTTGGGATTTGCTGCAAAAAAGACAACTAGTTTGAATGATTTTTACAAAATCTTTTCGAGAACAGTTGAACAATGGAGAAGTAACGAATCAAAGGATGAATTCCAATGTTCCATAGCCCGCCCTGTATCCTGCTTGCCATTGTCGGGAATTCTCAAGCATACTTCTGAGGTATATACTCTTACAGTTTTTAAAAAATTTGAGAAGGAGTTCTTGACATCGATTTCCACTACATTCCAGTTTATATGTGAAGAAGATGGTGTGAAGATTTATCAGGTTACTAATGACAGTAGCAGTAATCATCAATATGTTAGTTTTTATTCTTTCGGAAGTTTAGTAGGCTGCTCTTGCAAAAGATTTGAAGAATGTGGACTATTATGCTATCATTGTTTGAGAATACTACATGTTCATTGTGTGACTCAAATACCAGATTGCTACATCAAGAAGAGATGGACAAAATTTGCCAAGCAAGAGGTATGGGATAAAGCTGCTTAGACAAATAGTACTTCTGAAAATTTTCAGAAGAGTTCTTGGAGAAGCCAATTGATGAGAAAGTGTTATAATCTGGTTCTAAAAGTACAAGAAAGTGAGGAGATGCGGAGAACTGTCGAAGATGGGATTAATAATGTGATTTCGAATGTCAATGCATTGATTGCTGCAAAGGAAAACCCCGTTCATGACATTATTATTTCAAGTTCATCAAATCAAGTCTTAGATCCATCTCATGCAATCACAAAAGGGAGAAAGCAGCAAAGGATAAAGGGTAATACAGAAACAAAGAAGCTGAAGAGGAGAACATTAAGAGATACTTCAACCTCAAAACCAACAAAGGAGTTTGGTACCAAAACTCGTAATCCAAGATTGTTTTAGGTAACAATTGACATGTTCTTTTGTCAACATTGACACTTTTATTGAACATAATTGACACTTTTGTGTAGTATGATTGACACTTTCTTTTATCAATGATTGACACAATTCTTGAACACTTTTCTGCTAGTTTAATTGACACGTTCTTTTGTCAACACTGACTCGCGCCGCAGAGACAATTGAGACTATTCTTGAACACTTTTAATGAACATAATTGACACTTTTAAAGAACATGATTGACACTTTTAATGAACATAATTGACACTATTCTTGAACACTTTTCTTGAACATGATTGACACTTTTAATGAACATGATTGACACTTTTAATGAACATCATTGACATGTTATGTTTTTATAAATGAATGACACTTTCTTTTATCAATAATTGACACTTTTTTTAACCATGATTGACAAGTTCTTTTGTCAACATTGACACTTTTATTGAACATAATTGACACTTTTGTGTAGTATGACTGACAGTTTCTTTTATCAATAATCCACACTTTCTTTAATCATGATTGACACATTATATTAATTGAATTGACACTTTCAAGTAACACGCACCGCAGATACAATTGACACATTATGTTAGTTGAATTCACACGTTCTTTTATCGACATTGACACCATTCGTGAACATGATTGACACATTTATTGAAGATAATTGACGCTTTTCTTGAACATGATTGACACTTTTCTTAAAACATAATTGACACTTTTCTCTAACATATTAAAAAGATACAAACATTGACAATTTTCTGTAACATAATTGACACTTTGTTCGAACATGATTGATATTGTTACTAATGAACTAAGAACTAACACGATTTAACATGATCAGTAGATTAAGATTCACATTAATATCATATACACTAGAAAACATGTTCCAACATTTAACAACAAATCTTAAAAGCTAGATCATTAATATTCAAATGCATCGAACAAAACTAAAGAAAAATTTCTTCAACAACCTCCTCGAAATCATGATTTTGATACAAATGTTCGAACTGCCGCCAGATCAGCTTGCATTACCTCATTGTAACTTGAAAGAATAATCCTTGTGCAATATTTTGCTCGAAGCATTCTTCTTCGACCAATCTAATAATATAAAGCACGAAAAAAAATCACGTTAGTTAAATTTTTACAAATAAGCTGATACAACAAGAAAACATATGAAAGTCATACCTGCAACAAATTCTCACACTCATAAGGCACCCCTACAAAGTTTTCCATGTGATTCATTAGAAAAATACCGCAATCAACATTAGTTCTATCATTCTGCTATGCAAAACCTATGTTTTCAATGACATATTCATCGTACTCAGCAGCTTTGGGGTGATACATCAACTTTAGGAATTTCCCCAAAAAAAAATTACAGATATCATAGAATGACACTTTATATCAATAAAATTGATACTTCCAATTAAATAGATTGACACTTAGATTATATAATATATACAAATGACAAAATACATACCAATTCTTTGACAAGACCCATGAAATCTGAGTTCTCTTTTGAATTTGACTTCACATTGTCAATATAGTGCACTTTTCTCATATTGAAGTCAATTACAGCTCCAAAAAAATGAGTATTGAAGCATATCGGAAAATATATCTATATAAGAATGAAAATATTTAAGCATATAATATATCTATATCGGAAAAAATCAATGAAATTTTCTCTTACTAAATTTGCCTTCATCAGATCAGTACCCTGTTCCAAGCGTGTCATCCAATACATCCAACAATTTATGACATCAACTTCCCTTTCATCTTTCTTTGTAGAATCTTTTTCATTTGTGCAGACTTTAAGAGCGTTCTATATGGAAAAAAAAATAATCAGTAGAACAATTTATTAAAAAAAGATGAGAAAATAACAATTTTATTTACCGAGAATTGAGCATTAAAATAGAATTTTTCAATGTTTTTTTTCAGTTGGTGGAAGAATACTTAGAGGCTCTGCAACAATATGGACTTCAACTGCCCTCGAAGCATCAACTCGATGCGCATTTAAATCATCAGTTGCACGACCTCTGGTCCTTGGTGGCATTTTCACCTATCACACAACATGTTTCAGTTATTCTGAGAAATACTACCAATCATTCAAAAGACAAAAACAAACAGCTACATGTGTTAATTAGTGTGAGTAATAGTAGCAGTTATTGAGACGGCAAAAAAAGACACGGTGGGGGGTATCAATTAATGAAAGCATATCAGTTTATGAAAATATGTGTCATTTGTAAGAACTAAAAGTACCAAAAAACCCTAGATTCAAACAGCCTGAATGAATAAAACTTGAAATCACCACTCCAGAACATTGTGAACGCCAAAAACAAACAGCTAGTGTTAATTGTCCCGGCGCATGTGTCAATTAGTGTGAGTAATAGTAGCAATTATTGAGACGACAAAAACAAACACGGTGGGGGGTATCAATTAATGAGAGCATATCAATTTATGAAAATATATGTGTCATTTGTAAGAATTAACAGTACCAAAAAACCCAATATTCAAACAGACTGAATGAATAAAACTTGAAATCACCACTCAAAACACACTGTTGAAGTATAAACATAGTAATGTATTGTTGTTCTTCATCAATCTAAATTGAGAAATAAAGTGTGTGAATAACTACACGAATCGCAAAAAAGTGAGAGTTACCTCAATTTATGGACAACAGAAAAGCTCCTCTTGAATTATCGCAGCCTGTGATGGACACACGATGATTACAGGGAGAATGAAAGTAGTATGGAAGTTTGAACTCCACAATCGATGATTTGAACAATTTTTTCTCCTCACCACCCACGATTAGAGACCACGACTGAGAAGCCACCCACGAACAAGAGAGAAAAAACTGAACGCGTGATGAATTCTACTTTTTTCTTCAATTTTTTTTTTAATATTGAACCGGGTCAAACCCGGTCCAACCCGGTCAAACCCGGTCCAACCCGGTCAAACCCTATCCAATCGGGTCAAAATTAAAAATTCAATCATGTTGCATGTGCAACATGATGCACACAAATTTTTGCCTTATAATATATATTATTATCTTATATACACACTACGTATAACGCAAATTAAAGAATGTGAAGAAGAAATACATATGATATATCGATCATCTATACGCTATAGCTCTATTCATCAAAATCTCAATCTGAAATTATGATTCGATTATTCGCAGTTGCTTTTTGGCTTACGAGGTTCGATTTTTTTTTAAGGTTTGTTTTCTCAATGTTCGAATTTATTTTAGCAGAACTATTTTGAAGTTGTGAGCCCCAAAGTAAGAAATAAAACCCCCAAATTTTATCGATTTAAATTTAATTTTCCTCGTTGTTATGTGCTTTTTGAATTTGCAAACTTATAATTTAATATGATCAAGTACAGACAAAGGTTAAGATAAGAAGTTTAGCCTTGGTTTTGCCGGTTGCAATTACTACACTAAGAAAAATATTATTTGCCATGAATATTGTGAAGGATCGACTCCGTAATTAAATGGGTGAGGTTGTGGTTAGTTGTAAAACTTAACTTTTTATCTATTATAATGGCTATATTTTTTCGAGAATGCCCTCTCTTAATAAAAATCTTGCATTCGTCCTTGATCATTGCTATCTACTTTGGTATGAATGTATAGGTGTAGAAGCCTATGAATAATATATTTGGTGGCTGCATATTAGAATTATCATTGCTATCTACTTTGGTATGAATGTACAGGTGTAGAAGCCTATGAATAATATATTTGGTGGCTGCATATTAGAATTCTACATTGTGCACAAGTCATCTAGATTTAAAATCTAATGCTATCAAAAGTTCTCGCTGTGAAACTTTTGAGGTCATACATAGCTCGTGCTCTCCTCTCAAATCGGTGCTATATTTCACCTCTTCACCTCACCCCCTCTTTGATAAAGTTGAAATCAGATTACTTCCACAAAGTAATTGAACTTCTCACATTCATATTTGCACGTAAGAACCAAGTGAGCATCTACAGCTACGGTTTGAAAGCTCATAAAGGAGGTCCATGAGTTTGACAACAAGAAAGAAGTGCAAACTCGTCGCCTGAGAGACTCGAACTCTTGCAGGGAAACCCTGAATACTTAGCAGACACACGCATTAACCACTCGGCCAAAGCGACTTCATGTAAAGTGAAGTCTACTATTTACTTATTAATTTGAGTTATTTCATGCATTTTCATATAACCAAATATATCACCTTCTAAGGTTGAATTCGTATAATTTGTTTTGTTGCCTGACACGCATGTGAGATTGTGTTGAATAATTTTCCAACGGATATATCATAGATGTGCATCAGTTATAACTAGTGTTCCTCTTTTCGTACGGTAGTGTTTTTAGGTTACTATTTTATTTTCAGCAGGAAATCTGTTGTTCTGTTTGATGTAAAATTCGCTTTAGATACGATGTTTTTGGATTTGGCAGGGTCAAAACTGAAATCTATGCGATGAGAGTGCGTCGTGATATTGTTATTTACCCAGTTGTGTTTAGATGACATTACAAATATATATACACATGACAAACATCAGTAAAGTGAAACACGAGATGTCAATTGGGAGCTGAACCTATTCATATTTGCAGCACATTGCATTTGCTTACCACAATATGAATTCTGACATCATAATGTTTTCCAGTAGCAGCAAATCTTGATTCCAGAAAAAATAGATATTTCTGTTTCAAGATTATGAGATTGTTTAAATGAACGGAAGCATATCATGGTTCTAGGCCTTCTTTTTCTAGCTTCAAATGTCAACATAATGTACTCAATTTAGCCCTAAGGAGAATCCAGAATCATGAAAACAAACCTGAATACTGCATTAGAGTCAGATTATAGCAACCTTATTGATAGCTGCCCATTTTCTTAGTAAAAACACTTCATATAGATCTTCGAAACATGATAGAACAATTGGCTAAAGAATAGATTTCAGATGAATTAGTCAGCTTATAAACAATTAATCCCAAAAACTAATCCCTTCCCCCTACTTCAGATAAGCATCTCTTAACTGGGCTGGGGATGGACCGGGGCGAATCCAAGCTCTTCAAGAGTAGCTGCTTGACAGCAGAAATGAGTTCATGACCTGGACTTTTTAGTGGGCTCAAATTCTTGAATCTTCTGCAGAAAGTGATGTGCTGATTCACAGTCTCCCCTTCCCAATCCTTTTCTCTGATTCATCCTTCACGCAGAGCCCGCATATCCACGAACGCGCTTTATGTACTCATCCCTGCACTCCTCCGTTTGGCCGCAGCACTCGCATTTTCCTTCAACACGGTTTGCTTCTGCTGTGCAATCTCCATTGCTAAACTGGTAGTGTTAAGAATGGAATATGTTAATTATTATTGTATTTATTTTTGTGTCCTACGTGGCACTTTATTTTGTTTCTATTTAAGTCCCGTGTGAGGGCATTAAAAAGGAGCCGAAAATTAGTGTAGAAACTATTTTGGCTCTGGAGAGTCGCCCTACTCTCGAAAGGGGCTCGACTTTATGTCGATCTATCTTCTATTTTATTATCCCTGTATCTTTGGTTATGTTTTGAGTTTCTATCGGTATCGTTTCTGGGTAAATTTCGTTGTTTGCGGTAAGGTATCGTAACAATTGGTATCAGAGCGGTAAGATCCGGAGAGACGAAGGGAAATCCAGATCTTTAAAAAAAAAAAAAAAAAAAAAAATCAGATCTGGATCGATTTCGTTCAGATCTGTCCGCTTCCGAAGACGCCGACGCCGCCGGGGACGATTCAGTCCAGATCTGCGCCTCTTCCGCACGCGCACCGCCGCCGCCGACGACGCCACCATTGGCGGCCGGCTCGAAGGCCGCGAGTTCCGGCAGGAAAACAACCGCGCCGCTCACACCACACCATCCACGCCGCGCATCGCAGCGCCGCCGCTGGATCTGTCCTGATCTGCGCCTAATTCTTGAAAACTGATTGAGAAGTCTGTCAACTCTTCGGACTTTATTCTTGTCGATCGGCGCTCGAACTTTTGGAATCTCGAGGAATATCAGGTTCCGCTATGACGACGGCGGCGAGACCTACGTGGGCACCGGCCAAAGGTGGGAATGAACAAGGGGGCACTCGAATCTTCGGTCCTTCTCAAAAGTATTCGTCTAGGGACATGGCTGCTCACACTGCTCTCAGGGAAGAGCTTGAAGATCGAGAGTAGGAGGCATTTTTCATCAAAGGAGGATAGAGATCGTCGGAAGGGAAATAATCTTCTCTTAGAAGGGTCTCGGAGAGAACTTGAGGACCGTATTATTCCACGAAGTATAGATGCAGATGATGTTGATGGAGATGGTCAAAATGACGATGACAGCTGGAAGTATTAATGGCAAATGTCTTTTTTCTTTTTCCCATGACCCAATCATTTCCAAAGTGAAGAAATATTTCTGTTTTTCGTGGCCCTCGAATTTGATTCACCTGTGAAAGTTTGGGCGGCCAGTATTGTTAAGAATGGGATATGTTAATTATTATTGTATTTATTTTTGTGTCCTACGTGGCACTTTATTTTGTTTCTATTTAAGTCCCGTGTGAGGGCATTAGAAAGGAGCCGAAAATTAGTGTAGAAACTATTTTGGCTCTGGAGAGTCGCCCTACTCTCGAAAGGGGCTCGACTTTATGTCGATCTATCTTCTATTTTATTATCCCTGTATCTTTGGTTATCTTTTGAGTTTCTATCGGTATCGTTTCTGGGTAAATTCCGTTGTTTGCGGTAAGGTATCGTAACAGGTAGCTAGAGGAGAAATTGAAAACTGACAACATTTGTACACGGCAGGGATTGATGTCTAACAGAAACAAAATTTACTTTCTGTAATTCGAAGCTTTCGACAATAAATGAAGGATTATTGGAAAATAATATGCTATATTTGCAGCGAATGTAAATCTTTTTGATGGCTGATCTTGAATTCCACTTTCGTTAAGGATGCATGTGTTTTGACTGTGATTTGTCAAGTCTTTTATGGGCATTTAACGCAAGGAATTGTGATAGAAACTGTCGCCAACAATGATCGACTCGATCACAGTGAAACATGCTTTGTAGTCTTATGTTTTACTGCTGTGACGGCTGCTCCTCTGCTCCCTAGCTATCTCGAGATTGGATCTATGATATGATCTTATTTTATTTTTTTCTCTCCCATTAATCATGCATGCTTAAGTTTTTTATAGATTTTGATAGACTAATCTGGAATATAGACTAAAGTACTAATACTATATTATATTTGAACATGACAGTTAATCGAGTAGTTAACAAACCATTAGGTGCTAAAAGTCCATCATTGTTAAATAGGATTGTAGTTAGGTAGATTAATAAATTATTATTTGTTTACCTTCAACTACAATTCAGACTTTCATCATACTGTATAACTATTACTTCAATAAATATATAATTTGAAATTTCACAATTTATTATTACAATTAATGATAATGACCATATTTTTTTCATTAGGAAAAAAATTCACAACAGCGAAGATGACTAGTTTAATTTCAATTTTACATGTGACTTAGGTATATGCGTTTTGTAAATAGTTAAAAAAATAATCAAGTCTATCATGAATCTTTTGGGTACTTAGAATTCTAACGTGGCTTGTTTTAACTATCGATATAAAATTCCAGATACTGGAAAAATATTCCATAGTAAATTTAATTAATTTAAACTTCTAAATTTAAGATATGAATACAAAAATGGGATAAAATTAAATTAAATGTTAATCCCAAGATTTCGAAGTAGAATTATAAGATACTTTGGTCTTATAAAGGAGTGTTTAGAATAGCCGAAGTTTATAGATAAGTACAGAAGACTGCTGAGAGCTACTGAAAAAACAAATTTTGGAAAAATCAATATTTGTCTCTATTTATAGAGAATGATTTATAGAGAATGAAAGAATGAATTTTGATATATATATATATATATATATATATATATATATATATATATATATATATATATATATGAGTTCGAATGAGAACGCCCTTTGTTGTAAAAATTAGGAACGAATCACAGCCGTTTGATCGGGCGATCCAAAGGTTCAGATCTGTTGTTCACTTAAAAAAATTCTGTGCACTTTCTTCACAATTTAATTGCAAAAAGGGCCAAATAGTAATTTTAAATCATAGTTTAAAAAATAACATAATTCACTACTGCTCTCTGCTCTCTCAACGCAAAAACGAAATCTAATGGGTTAGTTCAATAACTCTTCATTTTTATCTATTTCTTCGCTTCCTTCATCAATTTACCATCGTTTATTGAAATAGAGGTATGAGTAGTTAACCATTTGGTGTAAAATATGTTAATCTTTATATTTCTGTCTAATCTTAATCGATTTGTTGTTGCTTAACGTGATTGTTTCTTCAATTCTTATTCCTTAATATCGATTAATTTCGAATTGGAGTCACTGGAATATTTTTCGGTGGGATTTCGCGTGGATGGGATGGTATTCGTTTTTCATCAGTGTAGCCATAATATTTAGGTTGTTTTCAACTCACAATGGGGTTTGATTGCTTAATGTGGATGTTTGAATTCGATTGTGTTCGTTTTAGGATATGGTCGTTTTTCGTTCGAAACGATGTTCTGCGTCAATTTCAATTTTTGGCAAAAATAAATGCACTTTTGGGTCATTTTTAAAGTACCAGCTTAAACTGCCTATTTGATTTCGATTATGCTAGTGTTAGAAGAGCTTCCAGACTTGGTTGGAGTTAATGTTTTGGGACGAGTTCACTTTGTTGCAAAAATAAATGCACGTTTGGGTCAATTTTAATACACTTTTGATAAAAACTTCATTCTAGCATAGGTGATAACGATGATTAGATGCCGTAGACAAAAATTGTTCCTGATTGTCCTCTTGAATGCAAACCTTTTATTGGGATGAAATTTTAAACGTTGATTGAGGGGATACAGTTTTATCGAGACTATGCCCGGTTATGTGGATTTGACGTTTGACTTGCTACTTTTGAGTTATGTGCTGATGAAGATAACAGATTAACACGCTTGTTTTTAGCGGAATTGCGATCAAACATGTGAAGACAATTCTAGATTTATTATGTATTAGTTTGTGTTGTTTTTCAGTTTTCTCTTAGTTATTGAACCGAATGATTTGGTGTTATTAGTATGAAGTTTGTACTTCTACATGAAATTGACTTTTGAAGACCGTGCAACTATTATTCATGAAAAGTGAAGTTAATTTACATTATTGGTGAATTTATGAATGTATATGAAAAATGAAATTTTGCTACATTAACAGTGCATACGTTTTACGTAAAAAGTGCAGTTGTGTTTGGAAAAAAGTGAAAAATTCAAATACATATAATACTACTCTCATAATACTAGTATTAAACTATCAAACAACATTGTACTTTCTTCACGACCTTTTCGTTTATGTCATTTCATAATATGCTACAACTTCCTTCATGACTTCTTCTTTTATGTCATTTCTTTTACAAGTGATAAACTTCCTTTATGTGTCGTCTTCCACCATTGAACTATCTTGTCGGAT
Source organism: Lavandula angustifolia (assembly GCA_028984105.1). NCBI lineage: Eukaryota > Viridiplantae > Streptophyta > Magnoliopsida > Lamiales > Lamiaceae > Lavandula > Lavandula angustifolia. The sequence goes on along the minus strand of CM054814.1, from coordinate 2,538,344 downwards.
TCTAATTTCTGTAAAAAAGAACATGCTCGTATAAGAATCAAGTCCCTAATGATCTTAATTGATATAATTCTACAGGAAGTACTCACTATATGCAATTCACAAATTAGATCCAATGGAAGCAAAATTCATTTAAAACATTTGTATGTTCAATAACTGCACAGATATTTAGAATAAACTATACTTTTATGATAAACTTACTGTACAATTTAGTAGACTGAGAACAAAATAGATTAAAAAGAAGCAAAATCAATTACCAAATCCCAAAACAAAAAGCAATCGAAACAGATTCATTTCAAGAAGAATTCATTCACTAGTACTCATTATCCGCAGTTCACATAATAGATTCAATTGATGCAGAATTCATTCAAAACATTATATTTTAATAACTGCACAAATTATTCGAATTAAGTGCACTTTTATGATAAATTTACTGCAGAATTTATCAGACGCAGAACAAAATAGATTCAGAAGAAGCAAAATCAATTACCAAAATTCAAAACCAAAATCAATCGAAACAGATTCATTTCAAGAAGAATTCATTCAGTAGTACTCAGAATCTGCAGTTCACAGAACATATTCAATTGATGCAGAATTCATTCAAAACATTATATTTCAATAACTGCACAAATTATTCGAATTAAGTGCACTCTTATGATAAATTTGCTGATTTATCAGACGCAGAACAAAATATATTCGGAAGAAGAAAAATTGAAAGTCATTCGGTTCGTGTTTGACAATCACTCACCGCCGAGGTAGGTCGTTGCCGAGAGTATTTCCGTTGCCTCACGCTTAAGGTAGCCGTCGCCGAGGGTATTTCTGCCGCCGCCAATGCCTAGGGTTTCATTGAGAATATTTCCGCCGCCGCACGCGCAAGGTAGCTACTGAACGGATACGCCGCCGCCTTCGAAGTGAACGCCGCGGAGGGTTCCGCTGCCGCACAGTCGCCGCCACCGAGGCCTAGGGTTTCGCAAGAGTATTTCCGCCGCCGCACGCATAAGTAGCAGCCGAACGGATACGCCGCCGCCTCCGAAGTGAACATCACAAAGGGTTTCGCCGCTGCATAATCACGCTCAGTCACCCTCGTTGCACCAAAATCTCGAAGAAGATGAAGGAATCGTCCTATTTTTCGAAGCAACAGATGTGGAGAGAGTTAAAAGGAGACGAAAATCCCTAAGTTTCTTCTGAAATCGTTTTGAATCAACCACCTAAAAAAACTGGCTAATTTTAACATGTAAATTTACCCTTTTGTCCTTTGTGCAGTTATTTTGTTCATAAGATGCAGCGAATTTTTTTAGGTTGAGATCCAATGTTGGCCTTAGTTTGCCTCGATCTAGTGGCTTCATATTAGCTCTTTTTTTGGGATGATGAGGGTAACCCGCAGCCGCTATCGAAGTGCGCACTGGATAAACCCCACTCCTGTTCTCTAGCCTACAAACAACATAGGAGAGTTCAACCACCCTAGGCTAGCCATAGGTGACAGACTCACGCATGCTTCATATTAGTTCTTAATTCTACAATAAGAGGCGTTCCCACGGGAACATCCTCATATGTATGAGTAGGACTGTGCAACGACCGGTTCGGTCGAAAAACCAAACCGGAAATTCGGTTAACCGTTATTTCGGTTTCGCCAAATATTTGACCGAAAACCGAACCGAAAGTGTTCGGTTCGGTCCGGTTTTTTGACCGAAAATTTTGGCCGGTTTCCCGAATCGGCCGAATTGACCGTTTTTTTTTTCCCTCAGTATGAATATAGATCAGTAGAGGCAAAAATAGACCAGTTTAAACTATCAGAAGGTAAACAAGTTTAAAGGGGTGTTCTTTCGTCTAATCCATTGGTTTGTGGAGGGAGAGGGGGATGAAAAAAACAAAAAAAAAAAGACCAACTAGTGAATGAATCTTGCATCATGACAGAAGCATTAACACAAATTCATAATATGATTTACTGATTTCCAAACACCACCTATTCCGTTTCAAGTGATTTCCAGTACCTATCTAAGCTGAACTTAATAAACGTTTATACTTTGAACTTTGAAGATCAAGAAATCTAAAAAAAACTTCAATACGTAGAGGATTCAAAAAGAAAGTATTCAGTAAGGGGGAATGCAATCAGCAATATTGAACGTATCAAAAGGTTCAAATGTAAGCATACTTATATCGTTTGAATGTGTGAATATGCACTTTAAAGATAAACGTATTTTACTTTACAGATGATAATACTGCACTTTTAAATTATCAGACTGAACTTAAGGGACTTTTTTTGTAATCTGATAAATACAAGTGCAGTTTCTTTATCTTTAAAGTGTAGTGTCACACGTTCACACGATAAGTTATTGTTAAGATGATAAGGGGCTTTTAAATACTATATATTTAAAATGTATTATGATTTTATCCTTAAAAGAATATATCACTAACTAATGGGATGACAACACGTGTCACCATCCCATTGGCTAACACAACCCAAGCAAATGTATGGATTTGAAATTGCAGACCCAGGTCGGCCGACTCGAAGTAATGGAACCGTATTTAGCTTTTTTATTATTCTTTTGAAATACGGTGGAGGAAATCGACCTTTCCATTTTCAATAACGATAAAAGTGGTCTAAGTGTCACCCTCTGCTAATAAGGTTGTACCTTGCTATTTTAGTTACATCTTAATTAACATATTACACACATTTTAAATTTATATCAATTGAAAAAACTATATATGAAGAGACTAAAGAGTTCTTATATAGTACATCAAATCCAAGGCTGAATTGCATTATTGATTGTACAGGACTTCAAGATGTTGATTTTGTGGTAAACTCTTTCACTTGGTCGAACAGCCAAATTGGAATTAACATCATCATTTACAGACGGCTCGCTAATTCAGAGTGGAATCTCCTTTTTCGCAATGCTCTAATTACCCTCCTCCTTGCTATTGAATCTGATCACCCCACTTTTCTCTTGAAATTTAGTCTCCTGCTCCTAGGGAACTCGCCCTTCCAGATTTGAAACTATGTGGCTGTCCTCTAATAGTTGTCTTGATGTTACCCATGATGCTTGGAATCAGTGACGGAACCAAAACTTTACAACCGAGGGGTTGAAGTAGAATAATATTCAAACGCAAAAAAAAAAAAAAAAAAAAAACAATAATAACTACAAAATACATATTCCATCAGCAAAGTCTTTCAAGTAGCTTTCTTTTTTTTTTCTTTGAGTCTACAAGTGATTAAACGACTACTTTTTTTTTTCCAATCGATGTTGACATAAAAATTCCTTCTAGTTTCTATATCTTGAAAATGTTGCAAAACCGCTTCATTTTCAACACTCGCAAAAATTCCTTCTCGATGTAACACACCAATAAATCTGTGAGAAAGTTATCACCCATCATGTTCCGCAAATCATTCTTCACAAACTTCATTGCCGAGAAAGATCTTTCTACAGTGGCAGTTGCAACAGGTAAGACCAAAGCCAACTCACGAAGATGATAGACCAAATCATAAATAACATGATACCCCATCTCAATCATCTTCTTTGCAAGTTCCGATATCATGTAGGTCGGAGAAAACATCATTATGTCTCACATTCAAAATGTACCGATCCAATTGAATTCTTAACTAATGTATGTAGGGGCTAACAAAATCTTCTGAGTATAACTCGGCAAGACATATCAACTTCTCACTATCAAACTTTTGAAATGAATCTCTAGGATCAAGATATGATATGCACATAAGCAACTCCGAGTTGACTTTGTGAAAAGTTCATCCATCTTATTAGAAAGAACATCAACAACCTAGTATTCAACAAAAAAAAATCAAATATTATAATTTATAACAAAAAATGGTTCAGCATATAAAAGATAATGAATGAAAATAAAGTACCTGATAGAAAATATCCTCCCTGAAATAATGGAGGTAAGTTTGTGGCTCATCATCAATTATTCTTCTAATTCGGCCTGGAATGATATTTTCCATATCATAAACATGAATTTCGTTTTTAGAACAAAATGTTGTGAATTCTTTCAGTAACTCATCCCCTCCACCATCTCTATAATTCTTCAAATCATGTTTCACATCTTCAATCAATTGGATTGCATTGCCCACATTTTGATTCTTTAACTGGAGAGCCTGTGAAAGATCATTTGTCCGTCCTAATAAATTAAGCATCAAATGAGCAGTGAACACAAATTCGAAACTTTTCATTTTCTCAGCTAAGTCCAAAGCAGCGCCTCGATTTTTCCCACCAATGGCCTCTTTAGATAAGGAAATAAGCACTTCGTTCATTGGCTTCCACAAGCCTAAAAGTCGATGTATTGTTCTAAAGTGAGAACCCCATCGAGTGTAACCTGCCCGTGCTAAACTCATTTCTTGATTTTTTCCCTTTCCCGTGGAAATTTCACTCATATCTATACGTTCAACTAAATCATCAGTTTTTGCTGAATTGCATCTTTTCTTTTACATGAAGCTCCAACAATATTCATAATCATGCCAAGATGGTCTAAAAAGTAACTTACGATTGCAAACTCCGATGCCGTAGCCACGACGACTAATTGTAGTCGGTGAGCAAAACAATGGATGTAAAATGCATACTTGTTCTCATCCCAAATTTTCTTTTTGAGTCCATTAAATTCACCACGCACATTGTATGCCTCATTGTAGCCTTGACCTCTAAGCCTTGACATTATTAATCCATGTTTTGCAAAAATATCATCAATAGCACTTTTCAAAGATGACGCACAAGTGTCACTTACATGCACCAATCCAAGAAACCCTCTATAACTTCTCTATTGTCATTCACAAATCTTAAAACCACCGCCATTTGCTCCTTTATAGAACAATTACGGGCCTCATCAATAAGAAGAGAGAAGAACTTGCCTCCAATTTGATTTACATTAATGTTTCTTACCTCCATAGCACAAGCACAAACAATTTCCTTTTGGATTTAGGAGAAGTCGGTTGATGATTTCCCGGAGCTCTTAAATTGACTACCCTATTTACTTCCTCATTATGCTCACAATACCATTGGAGAATTTCAAGAAAATTACCCTGATTCATAGAATCTGTAGTCTCATCGTTTCCACAGAAAGGTAACCCTAACTTTAGAAGTAGTCGAATCACATCCACAATGGTTGTTGAACGGTATGATAATTCCTCTCATTTTCACTACTTTGGTGTGACAACATGTATTGCAAATTGTGTGTTTGATCTAAAAATAACTCAAATTGAACTATTGCATGATTGTGTCTACTATCATTACCTCCTTTATGGTATCGGGACTTTTCAAAATCCTTTCTCCAATTGCTAAATACATTCTTCACAAAAACATCATCCCCATTTTTATGACCGGTGGGAAACAAATAGCACTATAAACAAAATGCGGCATCTTTCGATACACTATATTAAAGCCAACGAAAATGATCAAACTATTTCTCTAAAAAAATTCTCATACATCCACTAATTTCTTTTTGAGGAAAAATTTCTCCTTTTGGTTGACAATGTCATTTTGAGATTTGAAGATCACAAAATCCTAGTTGAATGGTGAGCCTTATAAAATGTAATAATTTAGTTGAGTTCAGCATGTTGGGAACTCAGTAGGCTAGCTAGAGTTTAGTAGCTGATATATTCAGTAGAATATCTATCGTTCAACCGGAATAACTTAACATCAGGAATTCAGTTGGGAATGTTATAACCTACGAAATCTGCAAAGGAATTCGAGCCACGACTGAAATCTCAGAAGAATATAAGTAGAAGACAATTAAGTAAAAGGTTCGAGGAATCTGAGGAAGTCAAATCAGCATGCTCTTGGAGTTTTAACAAATCTCACCTACTCTCTAACATCAACCAATGAGAAGCTATCAGCACTGTACCGGCTCTGCCATAAAGGTGCTTCCTAGACTGAAAAAGAGGGAATCTCTACAGCAACATTCAAATTGAAGATGATCGTTCTTCTTGTCGTTTTCGACACGTGTCTAGACTCCTTCGAAAGGATCTATTCATACGTCGCGACTATAGATAGAGAAGAGTCTTCATGCAGAAAAGACAAGAGGGAACCAAAGCATTCAACCAAACAAACACTCTAGCGAACTCAAAGTCAAACCCAGCGAAGAACTTGCATACAGAGAGATCTTCTTAGTTCTTCACTCTAGAGATTCATTAGTTCTCATTCTCTACTCTAAGCGATCATATTGTAATATCATAAGCTTAGAAAAACTCGAAAAGAGTTCGACTTTACCGAACTATTCTTATTCTAAGAACTCCTTCATAGTTGGAGAAAATCGAACCCTTGTGTTTGAACTTGTAAAGTCACTATGACTATAAGTAGAGTATCTGCCCAGTGCACATATCAAGTCACTAAGACTATAGCTAGAGTATATGTCTATGCATAGATCGACTAAGACTTGCTCAGTATAAATTAATTCAAGAACTCCTGATTTGTTCAGGACAGTAGACGTAGGATCCAATGTATCCGAACCACTTTAAAAATTGCTTGAGTCAATTTACTGTTGCATTGATTACTGTTCATACAGCATAAAACTTACTTTAAATCAATCTTCATAAAACGTGTTTTCAAACTGAGACGAACATATTTCTGGGCCTACACTAACGCACATCATATCTTATACTGAACATTGTTCACTGACATAATCAGTAGATAAGACTCAATAGACCAATAGGTACTGGTTGAGGAATAGGCATAGGTGGGTTGCCCTGCGGTGGCGATTCCGATAATTCTGGCAATGACTCAGGGCTATCGGGAATGCAGAAGGCGTATAGTCTGCCCACGTGATCTTGAAAGTTTATTTGGCCAACTGATTAGTTCAGTAGAAATATTTAGTAACACTGACTTTCACGTTTGAGTTGAAATCTGCACTAAGGTGTATTCCCCCCCCCCCCTACATCTGAAGTCTCGTATCTGGATTAACAATTTGTATCAGAGCGGTGTTCTTCTGATCATCATTTTCTGAATACTGGTCTACTCAAACAGATCCTCAAAACCATTTTCTCTGCATTTGCATCTCTTCATAGCATCCTATACCATAAAATTTCAAAATGTCTGATATTTCAGGTATAAAGATGGTACTCATGTTTTCAGTAGAAAACTACGCGGTAGGGCGTGTAAGGATGGAGGTGCACTTAACATCGCTGAATGACAGCCTGACTGATGTCCTAGAGAAAGGACCTATTGTTCCAAAGATCGATTGAGTCGAACTTGCAACCATAGCAGCAATAGGTGCCAGAACTGATGCAAAGATACCCAAGGACAAGAGCCTCTTAACACCTGAAGAGAGAAAGCTGCACAACTTCGACCGAGTCACACGTAATGCAATACTGACTACGCTCAGTGATTCTTACCACAGAATGGTGCACGATTGCAAAACTGCAAAGGAGCTCTGGGATGCTCTCGCAGTGCTGAACCAAAGAACTCCACAAATCAAACAAGACGAATTGGAGTTGGAGCTGCAAAAGCTCGAGGCGTTTGCAATGATACCCGGAGAGTCGATTGATGATTTCATAGTTAGATTAACGAATCATATCAACATCATCAATGAGTATCATTGGGGAAAACATTCAGTAATAAGGAGACCAACACTAAAATTCTAAGGGCTCTCACTAGGCCCAAGTGGTACTCTTTTTGCTACTTGTTTGCGAAGAACTGACTTAAGCTCTGTTACTCCTGATTATATATTTTCAGAACTGAAAGCAAAGGAGTTTGACTTCAATCTTCCGCATACCCCAACTGTTGATACTGAAATGCTAATGATCATGCATATAAGGCAACAATCAGCACACCTGGAGCAAGTCCCTCAGTCATAACTCAATCAGCTGGAAGCTCAATGACGATCCTAACCGCTAATAACTTAGCTGAGAAATATGCTCTCCTTGCAGTGAAATATCAAAAGAAGAAGGACAAGCTCAGAGAGTTGAAGAGAGCTTCAAAAAGCTATCAAGGTATGAGAGAAAATGCTCATCCGAAAGGTGAATCTAAATCTTTACCTGAATGCAGGAACACGGAGACTTCCTACACTGAACAGAATGAGACACCAAGGAAAGAAGGCAGAAGCTCAATGTGCTATAACTGCAAAAAGACTGGGCATTATCAATATGAATGTCCAGAGCTCACGACTGCTGAAAGAGCTGAAAGGCAAGCCAAGCGAGATAAGTTCATTAGAAAAAAGCGAGCTTACATAGCCGGAGAAATATCCAATTACACGAGCGATGAAGAGTTGTTCATGGAATTATCTGATGATGGAGCAAGTTCATGTTAATCGAGGCAGAAGATATTGAACTGTGTCTTATGGCTGAAGAAAAGGCTAAGGTAAATTCTAATTCTAATATATGTCCCTCTTCACCATGCACACACGACACAAGCTCTGCTGCAGGTGAACCTCTACATGTGGTTCTTGCATATGAAAATCTGTTAGAAGAACAAATTTAGATGAGCAATCAGTTCAGTAGAACACTTCAGGAGCTGGAACTCCTGAGAACTAAAAATTAGAGACTTTTGTGGAGGAATCAGGAACCGAATGAGTTTGAAGGACTTGTTTGGAGACAGAAGGAAGAGATAAACTCTCTGACGAGATTCCTTAATTGGGATATTCTTGAAGACATGATCCAGCAGTATTTTGTACCCACATTACTGGCAGAGGATCAACAACTGCAGTCTGAGATAGGGTTAGGAGAACCCTCAGATATTGCATCTTTTGAGGATTTGAGATCAAGTTTGCTATATCTGTTAGAGCTGAAGTATGCCTCCTCTCCTGCCAAAGAGTCTTCGCCCACTGACAACCCAACTGAGGGTGATGATTCAACACCCAAGGATGCAGAGCGGGGAGACTCTGCTGAAGGCAAAACTCCCAGCAAGAAGGGCGATTCACCATCACCTCCTCCTGCATCTGGTGCTACCCCTGTTGCGTCTTCTTCAAGACAGCAACAACTCGCCGCCTCTGAGCAAAGGATAGATAGTTCATCATATCAGATCAAACCTATCGGTACCGTATCCTCGAGGACCATCAACCGAGCTATCAGGAAGCAAGGAGACAAAAATCGTCTCCTAGCTAAGGATGTGCACCTGAAGTGAGCACAATATACGAAAGCTCAAACTAGCGCATTGATGTCCTCACTGGAGAGGTCAAGAAGATATCTGAAGCCCCAACGCCAAACTTTCAGGAGATCATCGAGACTTCTCTAGATGTTCAGAAAGCAGGACTTGGCCACTCAGTGCCAGCAGTTGCTTGAAACTCAATCCAAGAAATTCTCAGAGAAACTGGCTGCGGCAATGGCTGACGTCCAGAAAATAGTGGATGAAAGGAATAGAGCTGCATCTTCTAGCGTGGCTAAAGCTCTTGAAACTCAAGCTACAACTCTGAACCTCATCCAGTCTGACTTCAAGGAGTTACTCGAAGCATCTCTTCTGCAGCACAGAACTCAATCTGAGTCCCAGATCAAGGATATTCATCGTGATCAAGAAATTGAATGGGAACATTACTGTGATGTTGTCGGGGACCTCAACTCCACTTCCGCCTAGATCAAAACTTATGTCTACAACCTTCAAGGAGAAGTTGCAGCTATGAAGACCTTACTGACCTCGGCTGATGATGCCAAAAAGGGGGAAGGTAAAGGGAAAGAAGTTAAGGGGTGAAGATAAGTCAGAGACTAAGGAAGGGTAACATAATACGGGGGAAGAAACTGTAGAGATTGAAATTTATTGTTCTCCCCCTCCCCTCAGTCCAAGAAGAAAAGGCTAAGGAAAAAGCCTCCGCTGAAGGCCATGCAGAGCCTCAGCAAAACATAGCACAACTGACAATGCAGGCTGGAGGATCAAGAGAAGGATCCTCAGCCCAGGCACACATTGATGAGATAGCAAATTTCGTCGAGGGATCAGAGGACATTGAGCCTCTACCGCTGAAGAGGCCTGGCTAGGAGATTGCTACTGAAAACTCCCCCCCTCCATCGCCTAAGTTCAATCTAAAAAGGAACAAGAGGCGCATGACGAACGCATAGCTCAGCAGCTGCAGGCTCAGCTAGATCATGAAGCCCGACTTGAAGAAGAGGCCCAACTGAAGAGAAAGCCAAAAGTCCCAGTGCCCAAGTCGTCAAGGAGTCAGGCTCAGCGAATGAGAATTTAGATGCAAAAGCCAACACCTCCTAAAAAGACTCAGCAGAAGCAGAAACCTACTGAAAAATCAGCTTCTGAGTCTACTGAAGACTCCGACACTGACAACCTACCACTTTTTGAAAGGCTAAAGAAGAAAACTCTCAAGCTTACAGCGGAACGAATTGCGGAGGAGAAAGCCTTGTGGGACGCAGTTGAAATGGGCCTTGACTTCAGAGCCAGAGAGAGGCTGACATATGAAGTCAAAGAGAGACTGAGAAAAGCTGAACTGGCAGAGCATATCACAAGGACTGAAAAAGCAGCCAGGGAAGCAGTTCCTGTCAAAAGTAGAGAGATCCCAATGACTTCCAAGTTCTATAGACGCGGTGGGCAGAAGCCACATCTCCGGAAAACTCCATTCCGATGCGTAGATAAATGGATACCTTGGAACCTGAACGAGGAATGAGAAGGTCTGAAAGAGGACGTCATCAAAGAGTAATATGCATGGCAAAGCTACTCAAGTGATGTTCCAGCGGTTAAAATGTTCGATCAATTCTTATAGAACTATCACCCCAACTTTCGAGCTCAGATCAAATTGCTCATATACACGGAGAAATTGCCATTTGTTGCGCCTGCATACTGCCAACTGACCCCTCCCAGGACTCTTCAAGGAGCCATCTACACCAAGGAGATAGAGGACGAGGTGGATATAGCCATGCAACGCCATGATCTTTCCTCCTAGTCGCAACAAGATCTTCCAGAAATCAGGCGTCTGAGGGAAGCTCTCTACAGATCTTATGGGCTTGATCCTTCAGAGGCCAAATCTGCTAACTTCAAATCCAAAATTAAGAAGTTCAGATCTCAAAAGTAGCAGACTCAGCCATCTTTATGTCTTTGCCTCTCTCTCTCTCTCTCTCTCCTTTCTCTCTAGTGTTGTACTGATTGTATTGTAACTTTATACATCTATAAAATCAGTATTTCACTTGGCCAGACAACCACTCATTGTCTCATAGTTGTGTTATTTATCTTAACACTGACTGATCACTGAAGTGATCAACACACACTCACTGTCCCGATTTCTTCTAATGTGCCTCTCTTAGTTGCTGTTAACATGTACTTAATTCTTTCAGTTGTTAATAATTAAGTTTTTTGGTTAGTAGTTTAGTGCTTAGTGGTTTTGGCATCATCAATTAGGGGGAAATTATAGGGATATGAGTCAGTGGTCAAGTAGACCATTGCTAGGGGGTACATAGAACTTGACTCAGTTGATGTATTTGTATTTTGAGTCAATAATTTATGTGAATTGTAGGGATGCTATATTGTATAGTTTTGGGGAAATTGTAGGGATGTTGAACTGTATTGTTATGGAGAATTGAAGATCCCAAAACCCATGTCCTGACCCCTATGTGTGTTGAACCGTTATGATGAAATAGGCTAGACATGCTTTGATTGTCATAGATTTATTTTAGTCTAAGTCTTGTAAGGGGTATATTGTTGGATTGAACTTCAGTAGAGAATTTAAAGTTCCAGAACCCCAAGTCATCGGTTCAGTAGAGCTCGGTAGTCTTTAGAGTCTGTAGCTGACATCACACAGCAGAAGTTTCTCTTCAGCAGACTCAGGAAGAAGACCAGTACGATCACCCTTGATCTACGGATTGAGTGAAGAGCTCAGTTGATTGTCTTTGAGTCCATAGCTGACAACATTCAGTAGAAGATCCTCTTCAGCCGACTCAGAAGAAGACTCAGTACGATCAACTTTGATCTACTGATAGGCTGTGACTAAGTTGCATACCGAACAAGGAAAATCGACTGCCTGACCTTTATCAGTCGGATGTCAGCAGAGAACATTTATTATCCGAGGTTCAAAGAGTCAACTCAGGTAGAAAACTGATGCCTGACAAGTCTCACCTACCGCCGCATACCTCGATCAATGAGAAGCAAGCAGAGCTTACGTGCTCTGACACAAAGTTTCTCTCATGCATAGAACGCCAAGCACTCTGCGAAGACATTTTGAAATTATATGCCCGCTTTCCTTGGAGAACTCCAACCACTCAAAGCTGCTCTCATGCACAGAACTGTGACACGTGGTATCGTCCTCTCCAACGGATCTATGCTTGGGTCACAACTATAAATAGAGAAGGGTCTTCAAGCATTGAGACAATAAGAAGGGAACACAAGCTTTCAAGCGAGCAATCTCTAGCGAACTCAAAGCCAAACACAGCAAAAAACTTGCTCTTTGAAGATCATTTTTTTTAGTTCTTCTCTCTAGAGAATCTCTAGTTCCCCTTCTCTATCTAAGAATTCATTGTAATATCTTAAGCTTAGAACCTTCGAAGGAGTTCACTTTTAGTGAAATGTTCTTACTGTAAGAACTCCTTCATTGTTGGAGAGAATCTTTCAAACTTCGGCTTGAATCTATAAAGTCGCTAAGGACTATAACTTAGAAGGTTCTGTCCAGTGCTCATAAACCTTATTGTGTCTTGCTCAGATAAATCAACAAGACCTCCTGTTCAGCAGGACCGTGGACATAGGATCTTGCGTATCCGAACCACGTTAAAAATTGCTTGTGTCATTTACTGTTTTATTGCATCTGTGTTTAAAGTGTTTACAAAATCATACTTCCAATGAAACAAATTTGAAAATTGCACCAACCAAAACTGTTTTGGTTTGCATAAAACGTTTTCAAAGAGACGAAGTGAAATCGGGCCCCACACTTATCCACATAATATTTTGCGAGTGAACTTCTCAATATTGACCTTAGTTAGTAGAAAGAACTAAGTTGCTGAAACACTTTGCCCCGCGATCAGAAGGCTTATCTGGCAAAACAGTTGTTCACATATACATGTTCTAGATTTCTCTCGGAATCACTAGGCTACTTCATTACCTGGAATTGTTTGGTCATTTAGTGGTACTATTTGGGTTGGGCTTTGAATCAAAGGCCCATTAGGGTTCTTTGGCTAATCGTATAAATAGGGTACAAAGGGGCCACTTGTTCACATACATGTTCTAGATTTCTCAGCCATAAAGTGTGAATCCGAGAGTTAACCGTTGAGATCTTCTAGCGCCTCCGTCCTTCCGGAGTTGTAAGCTCGGGCAATGGGAACAGTCCAGAAGATCTTTTTCTAGAGTCAAGAAGATCGTATACTAGGACAATCATGCGGTATGATTTCCTTCAACTGGTATTAAAGCTTAGTTCTAATACCTAGCTCTGCGTTTATTTAAATTTGTAGTATCATGAATAAGAAGTTTGTATGGTATGTTATGGATGGTTTTATTTCTTGTTTGTCGTCGTCGGGTTCTTTTTCGTGGGATGGCATGCATGTCACTTTATTTTGATCCCAGTTTTGGATTTCTCGTGAGATATATCAACGAGTAGATTATAGCCAATGTTAGGTATTTTCTTCGATTATTTAATTAGCATTGCCGATTGGTTCGTTTTCATGACGAGAACACGAAGATTGAAATCGGTCAAAACCCTAGTTTTTGCATTTTGATCGGACAAATTTATAACAACAAGAGCAACCCATCGGGATCGAATAGAGGCAATGGGCGATGAGCTAGGAAGCAGGCGGTGGCCTACGGTGGCGGATTCACTGGATCTACTGTCAGCTTCAGCTGGCTTCCCTCTTGGCAATGTCGACGGGTTCCAGGTGGCACATCGTCTGCATCGGCAACGTGCTAAGCGGGCAGCAGCGCTGCCGACGTATTCCAAATCTAAGCTTGACGGGTGGCGGAGGGTCTCCTCTAAGCATGTGACGGGATATGGTGCATCGGCGCCGGAAGCTCGGCCACGTCACAGGGGCGGCAGTACGGGCTTGAGCCAGGCGGTGGTTCGCCGGCAGCGGTGCCTTGCTGCTCGCTGCGTGCGTCTCTATCGCTCAACTGTGTGCTGACATCAGTAGGCGGGGTGCTGACGTCAACCCTAGCTTGCTGACGTGGCACTGATTTCTTGGGCTGCAAGTTTTGCCCGTTTCTTCTCCGAGCTCCATTTTTCGAAGACATGTATTTGTTCGGGCCATGTAATAGATAGATTTTTTATTTCTATGTGTTTAAGCCCGGCGACGACATCTATTACCTATTTTATTTATGTTGTGGATGTCTAATTTCATATTTTATCATGATTACTTATTTTATCAATTGTGCTTATAAATCATGAAATTAGGGCTTTAACTCGTATTATAAAGCATGGGTTAATTTTCTGCGAGCATATTTTATTAAATGTGCTTAGAATATTTATACTTTAGGAGTTACTTGTTTTTATGAGCCCAGTTTGACAAATCTTTTGAAGCAAAAGATTAAACAAATACAATTTTGATAATTTTAAGGTTTATTAAATTATCAAAAATAGATCTCCACCAATTGGACCTTAGACAAAGTGATACGGATTGTGATAATTTTAAGATGGCTATGGAAATTGAATTGAAAGCGGTATGGTCTTCGTAAGATGCCAATTTTGAGAATTTGATTATCTTGTGTCAAATTGAGTGGACATTGCATAGATGTCACCGTAGGTACAATTCACTTCACCAAAGTCCCTTCCCTCGTGTTTAATATTAACATGGTCTAATCATATCGGACTATTAATTCTTTTTTTTAATAGGATATAAATTTGACATGGAATAAAATTGAAGTGCTAGGTGAATAGCATGGTCAAGGGTTGTACGGGTAAACGTCCACCCATGTGGCTTGCATGTGTGATCTTTGGGTTGTTCGAGATTTCAAAGCAATATTGTTTTATCAAAAGGTTACAATATTATTTTGTTTCGAAATTCTTGTGCAATTGTTTCTAACATGCGTTTGTTTTATTTATTTTCAGATATCTCTTTTACTCCCATCATCAATTCTCTTACCAATAATCCCTTAACTGGGAATAATTATGTTGAGTGGAAACAAAGTTTGGAATATGTTCTTATCGCTGAAGAACATATGTTTGTCCTTACTGAAGACAAGTCGGCCGATCTCACTGATCAGTCAGCTGATGCTGAGCAGGATGCAATGAAGGCATGTGAATTGTCTAATAACATATCTAAGGTTATGATTATGTTTCTCATGTCGCTCACATTACAGCTGCAACATCGGTCTTTCACCAATGCACACGATATTTGGGCAAATCTCGAGGAAGTGTATGGCGAGACCGATAGGACTGCTCGGTTCAATATCATGCGGGGCATCTTAAGATGTAGCAAGGATGAGGGCAGTTCTGTGTACGATCACGTCATGCACATGATTAATCTCATGGATAGGCTTGACTTACTCGAAGGAGGTATCAAGGTTGAGATCAAGTGCGATATCATCATGAATTCTTTGCTCAAGTCCTTTGCGGGCTTTCGCCTAAGTGATGTGATGGTCAAAGAGGAATTACACTCTTAGTGAGTTACTCAATGACTTGATTACAGCGGAGGGAGTGATGGGCAAAGGTGCACAAGTCTTGAACACTTCCACCTCTAGGGGCCCAAAGTGTTCTCCGAAAGGTGGAAACAAAAAAAAAGCAATAAGGGTGGAATGTCCAAGTCAAACAGTGGGAGCAAGCATATGGGCCCTTCCAGAGGCATGACTAAGCTTAAGGGGAAAGACAAATGCTTCAAGTGCAGCAAGGATGGGCATTAGAAGGTTGACTGTCCTATGCTCAAGGCAAAGAACAAACTTACTTGAATCGCTCTAGTAACTGAGACTGTATTGATTTTCTCTTCTATCCATGAATGGGTAGTGGATTCGGGGGCAACTGATCATGCTTGTTACTCCTTGCAAGGGTTTTTGCGGACAAGGGATCTGAGTGATGGCAAGGTCGTGGTCTCCATGGGTGATGAATCGAGAGTTCCTGCACTCGCCATTGGAGATTTGTCTTTGCATTTTCTAGATAACGTACAAGTATTAAGAAATGTTTTCTATGTGCCAAACTTTAGGCAGAACATTTTTCTGTCAGCAAACTGTTTAAGCAAGATGGGTATAAATCTGTTTTTGATGATAGTGTTCCTATCATGCGAAATGATGATTTCATCTGTGGTGACACATTACATGGAGATCTTTATACTATATCTTGCGAACCTTTACCTTGTTCTTATGTTGCAACTACATAATCACCCTAAGAAGAGGCAACAGTCTTCTACGGAGAATCACACTTATATTTGGCATTTTAGACTAGGCCACATTAGTTTGAATAGGATCCAAAGGTTGGTGAAAGATGGATCATTGTAGTCTCTCCAGGCTGAACCATTTCCAACCTGCGACTCTTGCTTGTAGGGGAACATGGTGACCAAGCCTTTTAAGGAAGAGGGTAATAGAGCCAAAGATGTGTTGTGATTGATTCATTTAGACTTGTGCGGATCTCTGTCACATTTATCGACGATTAATCAAGATTTGTGTACATATCTTCTTTGCCACAAGTCTGAATGTTTTGATAAATTCAAGGAATATAAGGATGAAGTGGAGAAGAAGTTAGATGCCAGTATCAAGTCACGGTGATCGGATCATGTTGGCAAGTACCTCAGCCACGAGTTCAAAAGTTACTTGAAGGAATGTGGGAATACATTACAACTGACTCACCAGGTACACCTCAGCAAAATGGTGTGTCTAAAAGAAGGAACCGAACTCTTTTGGTCATAGTTCGATCAATGATTAGTTATGCAACCCTACCTATTTCGTTATGGGGATATTCCTTGGACACAATAACATATTTGCTAATACTAGTGTCATCCAGGTAGGTGTCTCAGTACACTTTCGAGTTGTAGGTTGGTCGTAAGCTCAACTTCAACCACATATGGATTTGGGGTAGTTCAGCATATGTGTTGAACAAGCAACCCGACAAGTTGGATGCTAGATCTGAGGCTATGCTCTTTACAGGCTATCCTAATGGAACGAAAGGTGGTTATTTTATAGTCCTAAGGATCATAATGTTGTTATTATCACCAACACAAGATTCCTGGAAGAGGATTAAGTAAGTAACCACAAGTCCAAAGTCGGCATTATCCTTTAAGAAATCGAAGGTGGTCGAGTTTCACTCAATGAGCCAAGTGTGCAAGAAATGTTACCACAAGTAACTGCACAATTTGTTGACACAGATCCCGTAACCACTAGGCACAGTGGGAGGGTATTATACAACCAGATCGTTAAATGTTCTTGGGAGAGACTTCTGATCTTCTCCTGGCAGACGAACAAGATGTGGTCAACCCTTGGACCTACGATGAAGTAGTGGGAGATCAGGATGCAGAATCATGGCAAATCGTTATGGACTCAGAGTATGAGTCCAGAAGTGCTATGGATGTAAACGAGGTCATAGAGCTACCTGCTTGCTTCAAGGCCATAAGTAGTAAGTGGGTATACAAAAGAAAGCAAGGTCTTGATGGAGAGGTCACGACTTTTAAAGCTAAGCTTGTGGCGAAAGGATTCCCTCAGAAATAATGTATTGATTATGAGCAAATCTTTTCACCTGTAGCGATGCTCAAGTCCATCAGAACACTCCTAACCATAGCTGCTCACATGAACCTAGAGGTTTGGCAAATAGATGTCAAGATGCTTTTCTAAATGGTTACCTTGTAAGGACATCTATATGCAACTACCTGAAAGTTATGTGAAGCAAGGTGAAGAGCATCTTGTGTGGAAACTTAAGAAGTCTATTTATGGACTTAAACAAGTTTCCCAGTCATCAACATTAGCTTTGACGATGTAATCAAGTCTTTTGGATTTGTCCAGTTTAAAAGTGAAAGTTGTGTTTATTGTTAATGTGTCAATGGAGCCGTGGTTTTCCTTGCAGTTTATGTAGATGATATTCTTCTCATTGGCAGCAATTTGAAGTTGTTGTCAGACATAAAGATATGGTTATCCGAACAATTTCAAATGAAGGACTTAGTACAAGTTGCTTACATCCTAGGGATCAAGGTTATCCGAGATCGCCAGAAATATATGTTAAGTTTGTCTCAGGCGTCCTACATTGATACTGTAATTGTTTATTTTAGCATGCGAACGGTCAAGAAAGGATTGCTACCTTTCAGAAACGGCATTCCTCTATTTAAGGATCAGTATCCTAAGACACTAAAGGAGATAGAGGACATGAGACTCATTTCTTATGCTTCCGCTGTCGGAACTCTCATACATGTTATGCTATGCACGAGGCCAGATATCTGTTATGCCGTTAGCATGGTCTCGAGATATCAGTCTAACCCTGGACATGCTCACTGGATTGCGGTAAAACATATTCTCAAGTACCTAAAACGGGCTTGAGATTATAGGCTTGTTTACCAGTCTAACGATCTAGTACCTGTGGGTTATTCAGATCTGGATTTCTAGGCAAATAGAGACGAAAAGAAATCTACCTCGGGGTATATGTTTACCTTAGGAGGTGGAGCCCTTTCATGGAGAAGTGGAAAGCAAAACTGTATTGCTGACTGTACCATGGAAGCAGGGTATGTTGCTGCTTAAGAGGCCTCTAAAGAGGTAGTTTGGCTCAAGGCCTTCCTCCTAGATCTCAAGATAGTTCCTAGTTTGCCTAAGTGTATCACGGTCTATTATGATAATTTTGATGCAGTTTCAAACTCTAAGGAACTGAGATAACACAAGGCGTCTAAACACATAGTGCGTAAGTACCATATCATACGAGAATTAGTACGTCGAGGAGACGTGGTCATTGAGAAGATAGGAACCGGGCATAACCAAGAAAATCCATTCACTAAGAGTCTACCACAAGGGCCCTTCGATATGCATGTTCGAGGTCTGGGCTTGTGTCGACTTCCCCCCACTTAGTCAGAAATCTTAAGTGGGAAAGTGATAGCTAGTAGTTATGTTTTGAGACACATTGCATACTTAAGATTTGCTTTAAGTATAAGTGGGAGAATTATTGGGTTTGTATACTGAAAGTAGTCTATATATTTGCGTGTATACAATATTTCCTGTTACCACTATTATTATTCTCCTACCTGATTATTATAATTGCACAAATTAGTCTTTTAACTCACAAGAGTTAGATCATACAATATGTTTTAGATCATAGAAGACTGTAGTGATTGGTTGAACTAGTGAGATATAAATAGTTATCAGAACTGAGACAACTTTAGGACAGGTTGTCTCAGCTGTGATAACTTGTCCTAAAGTTATCATTTTATGTATTAATGGATCACGGTGAGACATGTTCTTCTATCTGACCTGTGTGAAGAACCAAGGTTTCGGAGACTCAGCTGATCTTAAGCTTGATGGACTCTCAGCTGAGTGTACGCGACTAGCTATCACTTTAACTTACTATTTGTGAGGGTCATTGCGACTGTATATCTCTTTATGTTGGGTGGGTGTTGTTGCGTGTAGCTTAGGCTGGTTATCTGCATCATGCATCCGTATCCTATTAAAGGGATGGCGATATACCCTTGAGGAGATCGAAAGGTTTATCATACTAAACCCTACAATGTTGATTAAGTTCAAGTATGATAATAAGGTCAAGTGGTACTTCTTAAGGGTAAGATTTAATTGTATTAAGTAGTCAATAAACTTAATCAATTAATAGATATTCGATATCTTAAATACGGGGATTACCTAAAGTTAAAAATACAAGCACTGACTCAACTATTGGGATAAAGTTGTAAGTCTGCATAGATTCTTTAGTGGAACGAATCTATATTTGTGAATTAATAATACTCAGGCCCGACTTTATTTCTTGTATTAGGTCTCTAGTCTGGCCCGATCATGTCTAGTTGTATGCGACATTTTCCCTCGAAATCACTAGACTACTTCATTGCTTGCAATTGTTTGGTCATTTAGTGGACCAAAATAATTGGTAATGATTTAGTGGTCCCTTTTACTATTTGGGTTATGCTTGGAGTCAAAGGTCCATTAGGGTTTCTTTGACTAGCCCTATAAATAAGGTACAAAGCGGCCACTTGTTTACATACTTGTTCTTATTTGTGAGCCATAAAGTGTGAGTTCGAGAGTTAACTATCGAGAGCTTCTAGCGCCTCCGTCCATCCGGAGTTGTAAGCTCGGGCAATGGGAATAGTCTAGAAGACATTTTTTGGAGTCACGAAGATCGTATACTAGGACGATCCTGTAGTATGATTTCCTACAAAAGTAAGAGAGATAAAATGAGTGATATAGTGAGAGAATAGATGATAGAGTAAGAGAGAGAGAGAAATGATAAAGTATGATAGAGAAATGATAAAGTAGGAGAAAATTTATAATTTTTTTAAAAAGTTATTTCCTTTTTCGGAAACGTGTGGCTTCAAATGGGACACCCTGAAAAAGAAAACGCATCGCTTCAAATGGAACGGAGGGAGTACAATATAAAAAAATATAAATCCCAATATAAAAAAATTATTATTGTTAGAATTCGATGGTAGATCTCTACATAAGCTCCTATAAGTTACTCATAAGTTTTAGGCCTCGTTTGGAAGAGTTTAAAAATGACTTATTTCAACTTATTCTAAATAACACCCTCCGTCCCACTCCATTATTCCAATTTTTTAATTTTAATTTAATTTTTTTGCTTTTTATTTTTTTTAATTTTTTCGCTTTTATTTTTTTCCCCCTTATTGTAAGGTTGAGCGCGTCATTCGTTGTGAACAAAAGTGTCATTTGTTCTAAACGAAAGTTTTTAATTTTTAATTTTTTTTTCATTTTTTTATAAGGGAAGACGTGTCATTTGTAATAAATAAATGTGTCATTTGTTATGAACATAAGTGTCATTTATTTCGGAGAAAAAAGTGTCATTTTCGTTTTGGGACACCATTTTACCATTATTGACAAAAGTGTCATTTGTTTTAAACAAAAAGTCACATTCCCAGTGTCATTTGTAATGAATAAATTTGTCAATTGCAATGAACAAAATTATTATTTATCTCAAAGTGTCACTCGTAACAAACAAAAGTGTCATTTGTATTTGAATAAAGTGTCATTGGAATCATTTATTAACTATCAATTATTTTTGAAAAAAAATGCAATTTGTTTCATAACAAGTGTGATTTGTTTATGAAAAAAGTGTCAATTGCAATAAACAAAAATGTCATACAGTGAAACAAGGTGTCAATTATAATCAAGAAACACGTTACTTTAATCCAGAATGTTAACAAAAGTGTCAATTGTCCCGAATGAGAGTGTCACAATCACATAATGTGTCAATTGCAACGAACAAAAGTGTCATTTATCTCAGAGTGTCAATCACAGAGAAGTAAAGTGTCAATTATAATTAAGGAACGTGTCATTTTAATCCAGTAATTACACAATAAAATATAAAGCATAATAACTATAAATGTTACCCAAAGTATCAATTGTCTCGAAGGAAAGTGTCACATTCTCATAATGTGTCAACTGCAACGAATAAAAGTGTCATTTATTTCAGAGTATTAATCACAATGAAGTAAAGTGTCAATTATAATTAATGAACGTATCACTTTAATCCAATAAATACACAATAAAATATGAAGCATAATAACCAGAAATATTACTCAAAGTGTCAATCGTAATAAACAAAAGTGTCAATTTTCCCGAAGGAGAGTGTCACATTCTCATAACGTGTCAATTGTGATGAAAATTAAAGATTAGAAACATTGAGAGCGATATTTTGTAGATTTGTGATGTATGTCATTCTCAAACTGCGTCATTGCTCTTCCAAGAACCTTACGAACAATTAGAACACAAACTTAACATTTGCATTCAGAGAGATGAAGCTCTAATCCTAAGTTTACACATTTTAGATGTGTTAACCGAGCTATTGTCGTTCGTGTATAATTAAAAAGTTGTTTAGACTCACGCTTTGCTTGAACCCTCTTCTCTTCTACTTCTTCTTTTCTTTGATAGAGATCCGTAGCTGCTATAAGAAAACTAACACATTCCGCCTTTATTAGTACACACTAAATTAACCAATCTAATTTATCTAATCTTATTTCATATTATCGTATATACCTAGTTAGTTATGTATCTCTGATATCCAATAGATTTGCCACATTAGCAATAACACGAGCAAGATCAAATTTGATGGCAAAGTATCATTCACCAATCCAACTTTCTCCAAAATCTCTCTAATCCTTGCAGTTGTGATGATGAAGTAAAAATATGTTACATAAAAGAAGACGAAGTTATGCAAAAAATTGTGATGAAAATTAAAGATTAGAAACCTTGAGAGCGATATTTAGCAGATTTGTGATGGAAGCTGTTCAAGAGAATGTTGGCAGACTCAGTTTTGGCCAGAGACAGACTTCAAATCCTTATTTGTCAGGCCTCTAGTGTTGTCGCCGGTAGTAGAGCTAAATCTCGATTTTTGGTGATGTGGCGGATTCAGACGCAGCGCAAGATGGTGACGAGGTTGACCATGTAGATCAATGCGTAGAGGAGAGCGGCGAGGACCACTACGAAGTTGGAATCGATAGTTACCGTCATCAGAGAGGAGTTGCGAGACGGTGGCGACGACGACGAACTTTCAGGGTGGTGGCGAGCTTTCACGGAGAAATTGAGGACGGTGAAAGGAGGAGAGAGAGAGAGAGGAGTGGAGAAATAGAGAGGTAGGTGGAGGATATATATATATATATATATATATATATATATATATATATATATATATTGGATTATAGTTTTTAGTAAATGGATATTACTCAAATCGGGTCAAACACTGAAATTGGATTATAAATTGAATATTTTTGACACTGTTGCACCTACATCATAATGCACATTAGTCCATCTCTTTATCATTAAGGAACTTCATCAACCATAATTATTTTAAGGTAATTAATCCTTATTCTATAGAGGGGTATAAGGGGTAGATCATGAAACTACCGCAGTTTTCAAATTTTTAAAATCGAAAGTCAAATCAATTTTAGTAAATTAGTATTTTGTCTCCTTGAATTGGACATCCTAAATTTCATTACCCAAATATAAATTCTAGATCTACACTCGCTGCCTGCCTTACTCCTTATAATCATGTTGTTCACGCATATTGAAATTATGTGTACTAATATTCATATGAATTATGCTTACTTTTATTTTTATTTGTGATGGTAGTATTTATATAGAGAATGACTAGTGTGCATCATGTTGCACATACAACATGATCCAATTTTCAATGTTGACCCGGTTTGATCAGGTTTGACCCGATTTTCTATTTTATTAAAAATAAAAATAAAAATAAAACCAAACCTTCAGCTCACGCCGCCGCGACATTTATTGAAGAAGAGGCTTCGATTTCATACGATTTCGATCGCTCCGCCGCGTCAAGACGGAGTAGATGCGGTGCTAATTATCTGAGTGGTGGATCAATTCCACAGCGTCGCAGATACGGCGCTACTCCAGAGAAGCGGTTGAGGAATTCGTCGGCGACGCAGAGAAGCGGTGGAGGAATTCGATGGCGGCGTGTAAACGTGACGAAATTCACCACGAATTTTGTGGAATTTCTTTCAAACGATGTTGGGTATCAAGTTTGATATCAAATTTCTTAATTGGAATACAAAATCAAAAATGAATTTTGAATCAGATATTCCATCCAGCATTGAAGGTAATGGCACTATGTTTATAAGAATTGACACTTTAATTAATGTTCTCTTGTTGTTGTGCTGCTCTAATTTTGTTGATTGAAGTGTTGTATGGATATTGAATTCAAGTCACAGCTTCTATGTTAATAATTGACACGTTATTTTAATATAATTGACACTTTACTTCAGGAAGAGTGAAACGTCCCTTTAATTAATGTTTCTGGTTGTTGTTCTACATGTGCTCTGTGCAATAAACTTTGGTATGATTATTGTGTCAATTTGTTTGTGGTAGGATCAAATTGACACTCTCTAATGATAATTGACAACTTTCTTTATTATGCTTGATCTTGTTGCAATTGAAACTTCCTTGCAGAATCTGGACCCGAAACAAACATCCAGAACAATTGTGATGATATTCAACCTGTGAATACACAATGTATAGTGACAAATGATTCACAAAATAGTAAGGAAAAATTATTAAATGTATTTTTATAGAGCAGTGTCATTTTATGTGACTGTAGTGTTACTATCTGTAGGTAAAAGTGTCAATCTTTCAGAAAGTTGCAGATCAGGGATTGAAGATAGCCAAACAACTGTCAATGATGGAACACTTGTTTCAGTTATTGTTAATCGTCCTTGTCATGATATTCATACGAGAGAAGGTATTCAAAATTGTTATTACATAAAAGTGTTACATTCCGTTTTAACACTTTTGTTTATTCAAGATTAACACTTATATTTATTACAAGTGACACACTTGTTCTGTTCTTCTTCTTATAGATAATATTACAGATTTGTCGGGTTCTTTGCTTGGTTTAAAGGATAGCAGCATTGAGTATATGTATCAAACGTACTGTGCACATGCTGCTAATGTTGGATTTAGTGTAAGAAAATTAAATTCAATAAAAAATGTTGTTGGTGTTACTATTGCAAAGTTATTTGTCTGCTCATCTCAAGGAGTGCGAGGCAATGCAGCTGCTTCTTTGGGTGCTAAAAAAAGAGTTCTAGAAAGTACGTAACCCGCACGAATTGTAAAGCTATGTTGAAAATCAAACTAACAGATGATGAAATGTATGAAGTTACTCAACATGTAGCGGAACACAACCATACACTATGTAAGAAAGAATTGAGCTACATGTATCGTTCAGAACGGACAATTACGAGTGAGAAGGTTGCACTTATTGAAGATATGATATCATCTAGGATAAGGGCTGTAGACACGTTTCGATTCATGTCCCAAGATGCAGGTGGTGAGCAAGTCCTTGCTCATACCAAGAAGGATCACTTGAACTTTGTGAACCAACTGAAAATGTTAGTAGTAGAAGGTGGTGATGCACAGAGCTTGATCGACATTCTCCACCAACAAAATGCTGAAGACCCAGACTTCTTTTTCCGTATGAGGCTTGATGATGATGGTAGGTTCTGTAATGTATTTTGGAGAGACTCCATGATGAAAGAAGACTATATGGTATATGGAGACGTGCTTATTTTTGACACGACGTATAGAACTAACAGGTATAACTTGATTTGTGCACATTTAGTTGGATTGAATAACCACTACAAAAATGTTATGTTTGGATGTGCATTTATATCAAATGAGCAAGAGGAGTCTTTTGCATGGTTGTTTGATGTGTTCAAAAAGTCAATGGGAAATAAAAGTCCAGTTAGTATTTTCACGGATCAGGACAAAGCCATTGCAAATGGACTAGAGAAGGTGTTCCCAACAGCAAAGCATAGACTTTGTATATGGCATTTGTATCAAAATTGTTGGGTGATGATTCTATCCTCAGCACTGTTTCACTCAGTGGGAAATGATTCTATCTTCTATACTGAACCAAGCTCAGTAGCCTATGTACTCTGAACTGTTGAGAAGATTTGAAGATCCCAAAACCCTATCTGATTGATGAACCATTCCGTTGTATATGTTGTTTGTCTCGAGGTTTCGGACTCGTAGGACACTCTGCTTCCGGTCAAGGCGCTCGCAGCTTATCGCCTCGAGCACCGGTGTAGAAGACTCGGTGATCTTGGACTCGGCAGAGCAAGATATCGAGAGAGTCGATCGAACCGAACTCGGCAGGAGTAGTTCATTGGACTCGTAGCCGATCTTCGATAGACTTATCTCACTGTCTCATCTACCGAATACAAGGTCGGACTCGAAGCATCGGTAGATAGTCTTCGGGATCTGTCGAGAATCTTTTGAAAGACAATCGGCATTGTCATATACGAGGATGAGAGAAGTCAGCTTCAGTTTGTCTCGAAGTCTGTGCTGTCTCAACCGCTCTATCTGCCTCGACAAATGACAAACATACACGTGTCATCCTACCTACTAAAGCTGCAAGTCAACACATTCCGAAAAAGGAGGAAAAGGCATTGTTACCTACGCCAAAAGAGCCGTTTGCTACCAAAAAGAGAGAGAGAGAAGAAGATCGTCTCCAACGGATCTTTCTCAATCTCTTCTCTATAAATAGAGGGATCATTCAAGCTTTGAAGTTTGAGAGTTCACGAGCTAACGAAGAAACGAACACACACACGAACATTCAAACGAGCGAATTCCAAAAGCCTAAGTCTTCCGCAAGAATCGAAAGAGTTATATCCGGCGAAAGACTACCTTTAAGCTCATAAGGGAACCAAGCTGAACCGTCAATAAAGCATCTAGTATCCAAGCGACGTGACACGAACTTATAGCTAAACCTCAGTTGTTCGTCGCTCTAGAAGCTACATTCTTGTTCCCATCCCTCTAACCCTAAGCTCAACCGATATATCCATAGCTTAGACGAAGGAGTTCACTTTTGAACCCAATCCTTATTGTATAAGGACTCCTTCACTGTTGGAGAAGTTTGTCAAACACTTTAAGTTTGATAGAAGTGTAAACTGGGACTTGCTCAAGTATAATCCCCAAGCCACGGCTTTGTCCTCGCGCACAAGCCGACCGAGACTAACTCGATATAATAAATAGCCTCCCGATCTATCGGGACAATGGACGTAGGATTGTTGATATCCGAACCACTTTAAAAATCTCTCGTGTCGTTTACTTACGTTCTTTTCTTTGTTACATTGATTTTACCGTGCATACCGAACATCTTATTTAAAATCAATTAACCTGTCTCGCATACCTTGAACTTCTTATCTACTGAACTGAGACTTAAAACGTTTTCTCATAAAAACTGATTTGGGCCTACACTATTCCGCGCACTGAACTATTGCTGATCGATACTGAATTCTGACCTAGTCAGTTAGCAGATCTCAGCCGAGTCAGACTTTTAGCCTTTAACACGATTCGGAACGGTTGTGCGGTCCGGCCGAATCATTTCAAGATCGACATCTTCCCCGAATAGGACTGTTCGTGTTCGAAGTTGAGAAATTTGGGTTCAGGTGTATTCACCCCCCCCCTCTACACCTGAACTCACTCTCGGGACCAACAATTGGTATCAGAGTAGGAGTTCCTTAAGACTCTTGTCACTTTGAGACTGGTCTATTCGAACGGATCCGGAGGAAAACATTTTTCACTGCATATCACTCTACATTCATATCAATATTTTTCATGGCTGATATGTCAGGTATAAGAATGGTACCCATGTTCTCGGTGGAGAATTATGGAGTGTGGTGAGTCAGAATGGAAGCACATCTGACATCCCTCCATGACAGTATGACTGAAGTGCTTGAAGATGGACCTATCGTTCCCATGATCGATAGTGTTGTAACTCAAGACCAAGGAGGAGGAATGGTGACTGGGAAGAAGATCCCTAAAGACAGAAGTCTCTTCACTCCTGAAGAGAAGAAGCTTCAAAATCTAGACCGAGTCGCCAGGAATGCCATACTAACCACTCTTAGCGATTCTTATCTTGGCAGGGTTCAGGAATGCAAAACCGCTAAAGAACTCTGGGATGCTCTAGCGCTACTGAGTCGAGGGACTTAGAAGATTAAAGCGAATAAACTAGCGCTGGAACTCCAAAAGCTGGAAAGCTTGTCTCTCATGCCTGGTGACAAAATCGAGAATCGGAACGTCGATTTACTAATCGATGAACTCAATCAACGGGCCGGGAAAGACATTCGAAGAACCGAGAAATGAATCTAAAGATACCGAGGGCACCGCCGGACGGACACCGGACACCTTTTGCCACTCTATTGCGACATTCCGATTTAGATGTTGTCTCTCCCGACCATATCTTTTCGTAATTACAGTGCGAGGAGTTTCAGTTCGACATACCTCAAAGAAAGCTGAGAGCTGAAGCTGACACAAAGATCGACCATGCTTTCAAAGCAACAGTCAGCACAGCATCTCCCGTGACGAGCAAGACGATGGGTAAGACTGAGCCTTCACTCAATGATCTACAAGAAGGAAGTCTCGCTCAGAAGTATGCGCTGCTCGCTGTAAAGTATCAGAAGGAGAAAGAGAGGCGTAGAAAGCTGACTAAAGCATACCGAGACATAAAAGGTAAGTCGAATATACACCAAAACGCTCTCTCGACTCACAATCTTCCGAATGCGAAAAGAAAGATGACTCAAAGACCCTCAAGGGATAGTGCAACCAAAGAAGAAAAAGTCATCACTTGCTACAATCGCAAAAAGCCGGACATTATCAATATGATTGTCCCCGAGCTCGATAGTGCCGAACGCGCAAAGCACGTAAGGCAAGGAGAGAGAAATTCGCCCAGAAAAGACAATCCTACATAGCTGGCGAAATCTCAGACGACTCAAAAGAGGTCGACTCCTTTATGGATTCATCTGACGATGAAGCAGTCTTCATGGCCTTAGAGCATGAAGCAGATTAATCGATTGAAATGTGCATGATGGCAGGCGAAGAGGATGAGGTAAATTCTCATGAACCAGTCAACTCCTCTTCACACTGCACACACAACACTGTTTCAGGTGTGTTCCTGAGCTGAATGCCCCTGAACCTGGTGACTCAGTAGATCACACTCTCATTACTGAAATGCTTCAATCTCAGAATAGTACAACTGAAATGCCTAACTCGCCTACTATCTGTGTTGAACAAATTTCAGATGAAGAACTGAAACATCGTAGATCGTGGCTGGACGCTCACACTGCTGATCTGATTATTGGAGATCCCTCAGCAAGAGTAAAGACAAGATCCAGATTCTTTCAAGGAGAAAGCGCCTTATATTCCAGCTTCTTGTCTACTGACGAACCTCAGACGATTGAGGATGCACTGAAAGATGCTGACTGGATCATAGCTATGCAGGAGGAACTGAATCAGTTCACGAGAAACGACGTTTGGGAGCTTGTTGATAGACCCCGGCATCAACATGTTATTGGAACAAAATGGGTCTTCAAGAACAAGCGGGATGAAAACAACGTCATAGTAAGGAACAAAGCAAGACTCGTGGCAAAAGGCTACCGTCGTCGAGGGAATAGATTTCGATGAGACTTTTGCTCCGGTTGCAAGATTGGAGGCAATTAGACTATTCCCGCCTACGCAACACATCAAAGATTCGTAGTCTATCAAATGGATGTGAAGTCTGCGTTCCTGAACGGCGTACTGAAAGAAGAAGTCTACGTGGAACAACCGCCCGGCTTTCAGCAGGGACATCAGGTTTGTAGACTCAGAAAGGCTCTGTATGGGTTAAAACAAGCACCCAGGGCTTGGTATGATACCCTATCTGAGTTTCTTCTTCGAAAGGTTTTCGAAAGGCACATAGAGCCGCACTCTATTCAAGCATTCGGCCGGAAGACGATCTACTACTTGTGCGGATCTATGTAGATGACATTATATTTGGATCTAAGAATGTCATCATGTGCCAACAATTTGAAAAGATGATGAAGGACAAATTCGAGATGTCAATGATGGGAGAAATGAACTACATCCTCGGTTTCCAAGTCAAACAATCTAAAAAAGGGACGTTCATTAATCAAGGCAAATACACTCGAGACCTCATCAAAAGATTCGGTTGCACATCCGGCAAACCTATCAAGATCCCGATGAACACAAACATGAAAATTGATCTTGATAAGGAGGGAGTATCAGTAGACCAAACTGAATTTCGTGCTATAATTGGTTCTTTATTATATTTAACAGCTACTCGTCCTGACATAACTTATGCTGTAGGTGTTTGTGCTCGATTTTAGGCGAATCCAAAGCAAAGTCACATGGACTCAGCAAAGAAGATTCTCCGCTATCTCAGAGGAACACCTGACATGGGTTTATGGTATCCAGCTGATGATAATATAGAACTAACTGGTTACTCTGATGCTGACTATGCAGGGTGTAGAATTGACCGAAAGTCAACTTCAGGAACGTGTCAGTTCCTTGGCAGTAAGCTGATCTCATGGTTTTCAAAGAAACAACACTCAGTAGCCACGTCAACTACTGAAGCCGAATACATGGCCGCTTGGAAGTTCTTTGCGCCAAAATCCTTTGGGCCGAGACAAGAGCTACGAGACTATGACGTCATTCAGAATGAAGTGCCAATCTTCTGCGACAGTACTAGTGCCATTGCAATCACTCAGAACCCTGTACTTCACACAAGATGCAAGCACGTGGACCTCAAACATCACTTCATTCGTGACCATGTCGAAAAGAAGGATATCAGGATGGAAAAGATCCATACTGACCATCAAAGGGCTGATATACTGACCAAGCCTCTAGCTGAATCCAGATTCAGAGAACTCTCAGTAGAGCTAGGTCTGCTGGACCCTACTGACTCCAGTCAGTAAGAGGTTTCAGGAGAGGAGCATTCAGTAAGGGGGAATGTTGACTCTCAATACTGAGTAACTTCAGCAACCATCTACATGAGGTATCAGCTGACTACGTTGTTCAGCTGACAGGTTTGCGTATCTCTACTCAGTAGTAACTAATAGAACTGTAATATGAATTTATTGCTCAGAATCAGCATCGTATTTAATATCTCAAGGATTGTCATTTAATATTAACGACTTACATTTAATGCACGACATTCCATGCATAAGTATGCTGAACTCTGCCACGCATTTAATGCATGTCGTATCATAGTTACTACTTAGGCAAGTTACAACTGGCTTTTGACTTAGGCGGCTTTGTGATCATTACCTATAATATACTATTTAATCTTGACTGTTCATCTCATAAAGCAAGTTTAAACTCGGCCATTGATCATTAACTATTCATCTTCACGTAGATATATATTTTCGATCATATCTTAGAAACCGCCATTAGCATACTTTACTTCGAAAAATCTGAGATCTTCCTAGCAAACTCTACTTGCATATTTCTAAAACGCTCAGTTTTTCATTGGTATGATTATTAGATCTGTCACGATAACCTTTTTTTTTTTTGCATCGGTATACTAACTATTTTATTAAACTAGATACTGATAAATTCTTCGTGTGACAGATATAATGGCGAGTTCAAACGTCTCAGTAACCACTCCCTCAAACATGAAGGAGATTCTTGAAAAAGACCGTGTCTGGTGCGAACCAGTCATGGAGTTCGGTGCGTGTGATCTGGACTACATGGAAGAGATCTTCGACGCTCTTCGGGCATCTGGACTGGAGGGATTTCTCTCCAAGAAGCCAGCGTTCTTCCTTCCCATACAAGTTGCTGAGATCTACCTAAACTCCGACTCAGTAGCTGGCGACGTCATTGGGAGATTCACTGTCCATACAATCGGCGAAGCTGCTTTGCAGATAAAGTAGATGTCAATCAAAGAAGCTCTGAGGATAAGCTTCAACCTACCGTCTGAAGGTGTCAGCACCGTTGGGTACAACGATGATATGGTGGACGACTACCTATCGATATTCTGCGGGAAGCCCACTGCATTCAGAGCTGCCTTCCCTAAGAACGTAATGTTGCCTCAGTACCGCGCTCTAGCGTACATTGTTACGCAGCTGCTAACGAGCCAAGCTGGCTCATTTGATCAAGTCTCGAGGCCCAAGATACAGCTGATGATGGCAATTTATGACCAAGTCAAGATCAATTGGACTGAATTCTTTCTCCGTGAATTCATGGTCCAGGCTGCGAAATTTGACAAAGCCTCCTACAGACTGAGCGCAAAAGGCAAGCTTCTGTATGGTCTGAAGCTGTCAGTAATGATTGAGGACTTCTGCGGAGATGACCAAATCACGTACAGCGACAAGGCTTATTTTAACGTGAAGAAGGTCAGGTTCCAAAATAGGGCAGCAGCCCTTTAGCATATAGGGACAGGGCCCTCACCTCAGCAGACAACGCCTCAGAAGACCACGCCAACTAAGAAGCGGTCTCCTCAATGCAAAATTCCTAAGGCACCAGCGAAGCGACTGAGGAAATCTATTCCCGTCGTTCCTACTGAAACAGAGGCAGTACCGGAGGCCACTGTTGAAGTCCCAGAGGCCACTGCTGAACAGACTCGATAGCCAATGCAGCTGGTTGATGAGTCAGAGTCCTCAGAAAAGACTCAGTCAGTGGAGAGGGCCGTCTCCACTGAACAGGCAGTAGAAGTGGACCAAGGGGTTCCAACTGAAGCAGTCCAGAGTGGTGACCTGGACACCCTGGACAGCCCCCTTGACGTTCCACCACTCGGCGTCACCGCCTGGCCGAGAAACAAAGTCTCCGATAGACATTGAAGATTCGGAGACGGCGTCCGAACAGAATTGCCGGAATGGAAGCTTCAGCTATCCTATCTCAAGCATTCCGGAGATTACCGAGCATATACCGTAGATTTCTCGGCCACCCCCGATCTGATGACTATTGCCAAACAGGCCAGACTCCATATGCTTCTGAGGTTCCAGGAGTGGCCTAATCAGCTACGCCTCATTCTTCACTACACCTGCGAGCAACTGCATGAATAATAGCTGATCATAAGGCACCAGATAGGCTACTCACAGCCTGCTGACCTTGGCACTCTGGAGGACTTAAGGGCAGCAATGCCGGCCCCGGCCGAATGACCATCGCCGTGTCGCTGGCTCAGCTCCTTCAGATGGGTCTGACCCTGATGGTCAGGACCCACCCCGTGATTCAAGCCCTGAGAAGCCTGATGAGGGAACTCACCAGGACAAGGATACCTCTACTCAGACTGAGCTTCCTCTCACAATCCTTGCTCCTGAGAAGTCGGCGGCTGGTACTTCTGAACAACTCTTGCTTAAATCTAAGTTCGAAGTAGCGCCCAGCCCCAAAGGCCGACGATCCAAGGCAATGGCGAAGGCCCTTAGAAGCCAAGGGACACAGAACCGTGCCCTTGCCAAAGCAGTCCACAAAGTGTGGAAAGAGACTACCCAAGCCACTAGCGCAGAGATTCAGGGGTTGAGGACCTCAGTGACATCATCATCCGCCCCTGATATCTCCACCATTATATCTGAAGCGCTGGCTAAGCAGAGAACTGAATTCGAGGTTCAGCTAAGATAGATTCAGGAAGGCCAGAATCAACTATTTGACAAATTCAAGGCCACCCAAAACTCTCATACTGAATCTGTCACAACCATATCCCAAGCCCATGAGCTCAGACTCAACTCTATCCAGACGGCCTTTGAAGATAAGGTTGAGGCCAAGCTGAACGAGTTCAAGGCCGCAACTGACCATTCTCAAAAATTATACAAGGATGAACTGATTATTGAGAAGCATGAGCTGCACGAGGTGCTGACTAAAATCCACTCCAGACTTAATGAGCTGTCAGCCTCGTACAAAAGCCTGAACACCAAGGTACTAGCTCCTACCCCGGTTGGAATTACTGATGCCAAAAAGGGGGAAAAGAAGTCCCAGACAACTGTACCTAAGAAATCCCAGGAGGATAAATCTAAGGGGGAAGAGAAAGCTCAAAAGACCAAGGAGCAGGTACTGAAGATAAGGTCAGTAGAAGGAGCAAGCTCAGTTCAGACAACTGCTCCTACTGAACCGACTAGTGAGGCCCAGGGCGTCTCAGCTGGAATCTCAGCAGGGACTGGCCCAAGTGGCTCAGGATCCAGGGAACAAGCAACTCAGGCAACCCAAACTCCTCTAGACATAATCAAAGAGGTTGCTCAGTATGCTGAGGAAGAGGATAACGAAGAGGAAGAGGCACCTCTCCCACCTCCAGTTGAAGGAAAAGGTAAGAAGATCTTAAAATTCCCCACCCCTCCCTCCAAGAAGACTAAGAGGTATATCAGTAAGGAGGAGGAGGCTCAGATAGCAGCCGATGAAAGGTTGGCTAGGGACATAGCCGAAGCTGAAGCAGCCAACAAGCCTAAAGCGAAAACTGTAAAAGGAAAGACAAAGGCCCCAGCTCGCGGCGGAAAGAAGTCAACAACGACTAGGTTGCCTCCTCAGACAGCTGACACTTCAAGATGATGATGATAGGGAGCAGCAACAACAACAGAAGGACACTGAGAAGCAGGGTACGTCCAAAGAAAAATCAAGTACCCCTGCTGACTCAGAAGATCAGTCGCCTCGCAAGCCCTCCTACACAACTCCAAAAGAACACGATGCTGAGATAGAAGCCATCTTTGCTCAGATAGATCGATACCTGTACAGAGGAGAAGAGGCGAGACAGATTGAAGCTGCTAGAGAGAGAATCCATATGGCAGACTTAGAAGCACTCAGAGTCCGAACTGAACAAGAAGCCAGACTGAGGGTTCCTTCCAAAGCTGACATTCCATACAGATATAGGAAGTTCAGGAAACCAACAGATCTGAAGATACATAGATGGCCAAGGACTGATGAGTGGATGCCAGCTCTATACACTCAGAGATGGCAGTCACTGAAGATAGAGTTCATCAAGAGGAATTATTTCTGGAGATTCTGGTCAGACAAGGCAAAGGCTGATGCCTATGTTGAATGGATGGTGAGGACTGAACCTGACTTGTATGTCTACATGCGAGTCTTTGTGAAAGAGAATATTGAAGTCCGAGTCCCTAAACCCGAGTGCACTCGCCACCACCGAGAAGACTTGATGATTCTATTCACTATGGTGTGATTGAAAAAGAAGTAAAGGATTTTGCCGCGAGCCAGATCTCTCGAAGAAGACGAGCCAGCAGACTTTGCTGAATTTCTGAAGCTAAGGAAGTTTACCTACAGGATGTATGGACTGCCCCGTCCCGAGACTCAATCGCAAGATTTCAAGGATAGGATCGAGCAGTACAAGCGCTCCTAGATCTTAGATTCTTCTTTAGCTTTCCTAGCTTAGAAAGAGATGTAATGTACTAATCTTTCTCACATTATATATATATATATATATATATATATATATATATATATATATATATATATATATATATATATATATATATATATATATATATATATCTCTTTTGGCTTCGACAATATCTTATTGTCTACATAAGCCATGTTCTGCTTTATACTTAACACTCAGAATCACTATACTTAACACTCAGAATCACTAAAGTGATTACTGACCCACACACTCACTGTGTATATTCTTTGTCAGTAGCTGCTGAGATTCAGATAGACTAGTTATTGTAATAAGGGAAATTGTTGACAGGGATATGCTTAGTCTCTGTATTCTGACTCTCAGTAGTCTAGAACTTGAAGAACAACTCCGCTGAACCTACTTGTAAAATTGTAAGGAGCTCTGTTTCTGAGTAGTTTAGTGTTGGTTAGCATAGATGGTGTTAGGTTTTGGCATCATCAAATAGGGGGAAATTGTTGGGTGATGATTCTATCCTCAGTACTGTAATACTTAGTGGGAAATGATTCTATCTTCCGTACTGATACGCGCTCAGTAGGCTTATGCTCTGAGTGAATCTATGAAGATTTGAAGATCCCAAAACCCTATCTTGATTGGTGAACCATTTCGTTGTAATTGTATGTCTCTGAGGGTTCAGACTCAGTA
The DNA here is from genome assembly GCA_028984105.1 of Lavandula angustifolia. Taxonomy (NCBI): domain Eukaryota; kingdom Viridiplantae; phylum Streptophyta; class Magnoliopsida; order Lamiales; family Lamiaceae; genus Lavandula; species Lavandula angustifolia. Next base: position 2,503,103 of record CM054814.1, on the reverse strand, counting down.
GACACTCTGCTCTGGTTCAGGCGTTTAGTAAATTATCAGCCTCAGCACCAGATGTAGAAGACTCGGTGAGATACTTGGACTCAGAAAGTGCGGTCCATCGAATAGAGTCGATAGAACCGAACTCGCCGAGAGTAGTTCACTATACTCAGAGCTGATCTTCAGTAAAGCCATCTCAGCATATTTGCTACTAAATTGAAGATCATACTTAGCAACGACCAGACAGTCTTCTGAACTGTCAGATCTTTTGAATGACAAATCAGCATAGTCAAATACGAGGAAGAGAGAAGTCAACTTCAGTATGCCTCGAAGTTTGTTCTGTCTCAACTGCTTTGTAAACCTCGACGACTGTTTCCAGAAAAGGAGGGAAAGGACACTGTCACTCTACTTCAAAAGAGTCGTTAGCTACCAAAAGAGAGAGAGTAAGGGATGATCGTCTCCAACGGATCTTTCCAAGACTCTTCTCTATAAATAGAGGGATGATTCAAGATTTGAAGCTCACAACGAACAACGAAAACACGAGAACACAAAAAAAAGAGAGAACACATGAGCATTCAAACGAGCAAAACCGAAAAGCCCTAAGTCTTCCGCAAGAACTCGAAGAATATTTCTCCGGCGAAAGACTACAATCTAGCTCTTAGGGAACCAAGCTGAACCGATATACAAAGCCTCTAGTATCCAAACGACGTTACACGAACTTAAAGCTTAACTCAGTTGTTCGTCGTTTTAGAAGCAACACTCTCGTTCCCTATCCCTCTAACCCTAAGCTCAACCGAATATATCCATAGCTTAAACGAAGGATCCTGTGTATCCGAACCACTTTAAAAATCTCTGTGTCTCTCGCTTGTTCTCTTATTTACTGTTGCATTGATTTTAACTGTTCATACTGAAACTGTTTTGATAAAATGTTTTCCACTCAACTGTATTGGCCCTACACATTTCCGCACTACTGAACTCCAACTGAAGATACTAAATTCTGACAGTCAGTTAGCAGGTCTCAGTAGAGTTAGTATCTCTTTGCCTAACACGATTCAAAATAGATGTCTGGTCTGCTGAATTCATTCAGTACGACACCATCCTGAATAGGACTGTTCGTGTTTCAAGTTGAGAAATCGGTTTCAGGTGTATTCACCCCCCCCCCCTCTACATCTAAACGTGCTCTCGGGAACAAAACTACTACATGTCCATTGTGTGACTCAAATACCAGATTGCTACATCAAGAAGAGATGGACAAAATTTGCCAAGCAAGAGGTATTGGATAAAGCTGCTCAGACAAATAGTACTTCTGAAAATTTTCAGAAGAGTTCTTGGAGAAGCCAATTGATGAGAAAGTGTTATAATCTGGTTCTAAAAGTACAAGAAAGTGAGGAGATGCGGAGAACTGTCGAAGATGGGATTAATAATGTGATTTCAAATGTCAATGCATTGATTGCTGCAAAGGAAAAACCCGTTCATGACATTATTATTTCAAGTTCATCAAATCAAGTCTTGGATCCATCTCATGCAATCACAAAAGGGAGAAAGCAGCAAAGGATAAAGGGTAATACAGAAACAAAGAAGCTGAAGAGGATTAAGAGATACTTCAACCTCAAAACCAACAAAGGAGTTTGGTACCAAAACTCCTAATCCAAAGTTGGTTTAGGTAACAATTGACACGTTCTTTTGTCAACATTGACACTTTTATTGAACATAATTGACACTTTTGTGTAGTATGATTGACACTTTCTTTTATCAATGATTGATACTATTCTTTAACACTTTTCTGTTAGTTTAATTGACACGTTCTTTTGTCAACATTGACACGCGCCGCAGAGACAATGGAGACTATTCTTGAACACTTTTAATGAACATAATTGACACTTTTAAAGAACATGATTGACACTTTTAATGAACATAATTGACACTATTCTTGAACATTTTTCTTGAACATGATTAACACTTTTAATGAACATCATTGACACGTTATATTTTTATAAATGAATGCACTTTCTTTTATCAATAATTGACACTTTTTTTAACCATGACTGACACGTTCTTTTGTCAACATTGACACTTTTATTGAACATAATTGACACTTTTGTGTAGTATGACTGACAATTTCTTTTATCAATAATCCACACTTTCTTTAATCATGATTGACACATTATATTAATTGAATTGACACTTTCAAGTGACACGCACCTCAAATACAATTGACACATTATGTTAGTTGAATTCACACGTTCTTTTATCGACATTGACACCATTCGTGAACATGATTGACATATTTATTGAAGATAATTGACACTTTTCTTGAACATGATTGACACTTTTCTCTAACATATTAAAAAAATACAAACATTGACACTTTTCTGTAACATAATTGACACTTTGTTCGAACATGATTGACACTGTTACTAAAGAACTAAGAACTAACACGATTTAACATGATCAGTAGATTAAGATTCACATTAATACCACATACACTAGAAAACATGTTCCAACATTTAACAACAAATCTTAAAAGCTAGATCATTAATATTCAAATGCATCGAACAAAACTAAAGAAACAATTCTTCAACAACCTCCTCCTCGAAATCATGATTTTGATACAAATGTTCGAACTGCCGCCAGATCAGCTTGCATTACCTCATTGTAACTTGAAAGAATAATCCTTGTGGAATATTTTGCTCGAAGCATTCTTCTTCGACTAATCTAATAATATAAAGCATGAAAAAAAAAATCACGTTAGTTAAATTTTTACAAATAAGCAGATACAACAAGAAAACATTTGAAAGTCATACCTGCAACAAATCCTCACACTCATAAGGCACCCCTACAAAGTTTTCCATGTGATTCATTAGAAAAACACCGCAATCAACATTAGTTCTATCATTCTGCCATGCAAAACCTATGTTTTCAATGACATATCCATCGTACTCAGCAGCTTTGAGGTGATAGAACAACTTTAGGAATTTCCCCAAAATCTTTTTCTGGATATCATAGAATGACACTTTATATCAATAAAACTGATACTTCAAATTAAATAGATTGACACTTAGATTATATAATATATACAAATTATTGGGAGATGATTCAGTCGCTCCACAACTCAGCAGCGTAGTGCTCTGAATATTTGCTGAAGATTTGAAGATCCCAAAACCCTACTTTGACTGATGAACCATTCCGTTGTAATCTGTATTGTTCTGTCTCTGAGGTTTCAGACTCAGTAGACACTCTTCATTTGGTTCAGGCGCTCAGTAGATTATCAGCCTCAGTACCAGAAGAAGAAGACTCAGTGATACTGGACTCAGCAGGAGTAGTATACTGAAAGGAGTCAGTAGAACTGAACTCAGCAGGAGTAGTTCACTGAACAGAGATGATCTTCAGTAGAGCTCACTCAGCAGGAGCATGCTACAGAATATAGATCAGACTCAGCAACGGCTGGACAGTCTTCTGACTGTCAGGATTTACTAAGTCAAATCAGTAGAGTCATACGAGGAAGAGAGAAGTCAGCTTCAGATCTACCTTGAAGTCTGTTCTTTCTCACCTACTTTCTTTAGCCTCGACCAATGACGAGCAGCCAGCTGTCAACTTTCAGATTAAAGTTGCAAGTCAACAACTTTCCAGAAATGGAGGGAAAGGACTCTGCCACCATCTTTGAAAGAGCCGTTAGCTACCCAAAAGAGAGAGAGACAATGATCTTCGTCTCCAACGGATCTATCCTTATCTTTGCTCGATAAATAGAGGGATACAATTCAAATTGAAGCTCATGAGAAATGAACGACCAAGAACACACGAGCATTAACGAGCAACTCGAAACGACCTAAGTCTTCCGCAAGAAGTTCAAAGAGTAATCTCCGGCGAAAGACAACATACCTGCTCATAGGGAACCAAGCTGAACCCGAGTATAAAGCCTCTAGTATCCAAGCGACTGAATACGAACCCAAGTCCATACTTAACTGTTCGTCGCTCTAGAAGCCACTTTCTCGTTCCCTATCCCTCTAACCTATGCTCAGCAGATCTTATCCATAGCTTAGATGAAGGAGTTTATATCTGAACTGATCTTTATTGTAAAGGACTCCTTCATAGTTGGAGAGTTTGTCAAATGCTTTAGTTTGATCCTTTGTAAACTGAGACTTGCTCATTATAAATCTCAAGACCAGTATTTGTCCAACGTACAAACCAACTGAGACTATCTCAATATAATACATAGCTTCCTGATCTTTCGGGACAGTGGACGTAGGATTGTTGGATCCGAACCACTTTAAAAACTGCATGTGTTCTGTCTTCTCTTTACTATTGCATTGATTACTGTTCATACTGAAAGTATTTCTAAAATCATTCAACTGAGTTTCAGCAAAGCTTAATCGATTGCTCTAACATACTGAAACTGTTTTATTAAAAACGTTTTCTAAACTCAACTGAATTTGGGCCTACATATTTCCGCACTATACTGAACTTCAGCTGAATAGTACTGAATTCTGACTCAAGTCAGCTAGCATGCCTCAATGAAGTCAGCCACTCTGCCACACGATCCAGAACAGCTTATTTGGTCTACTGAGCTTGTTTAGTACGACACTCTCCTGAAAGGACTATTCGTGTTTAAAGTTGAGAAATTATTTTCAGGTGTATTCACCCCCCTCCTCTACACCTGAACGTTTAATCTCGGGACCAACGATTGGTATCAGAGCATGAGTTCTATAAGACTCTTGTTATTCTGAAACTGGTCTACTTGAACGGATCCTGAAAACATTTTCACTGCATATCATTCTTTATTCATATCATTATCTACTATGTCTGATATATCAGGAATCAGGATGGTACCCATGTTCTCAGTAGAGAACTACGGGGTATGGTGTGTCAGAATGGAGGCACATCTGACTTCCCTCCACGACAGCATGACAGAGGTACTAGAGGACAGACCTATCGTTCCGATCGTTAATAGTGTCGTAACTCAGGACCCAGCCAAGGAGGAGGAATGGTGACCAGGAAGAAGATCCTAAAACACGGAAGTCTCTTCACCCCTGAGGAGAAGAAACTTCACAACTTAGACCGGTTCGCCAGAAACGCCATACTGACCACTCTGAGTGATTCTTATCTCGGGAGAGTTCAGGTCTGCAAGTCCGCGAAGGAACTCTGGGATGCTCTAGCGCTACTGAGTCGGGGGACTCAGAAGATCAAAGCGAACAAGCTGGCGCTGGAACTTCAGAAGCTGGAGAGACTGTCTCTCATGCCTGGTGACTCCATTGAAGATCTCAACGTCAGATTTACAGATCTGATGAACTCTATCAACGGGCTGGAAAAGACATTCTCCAACCGAGAGATGAATCTCAAGATTTTGAGGGCACTGCCAGACGGTCATTGGACTCCATTTGCTACTTTACTGAGACATTCTGATTTAGATATTGTTACTCCTGACCATATCTTTTCAGAACTTAAGGTTGAGGAGTTCGAGTTTGGTCTACCTCAAAGGAAGTAGTGAGCTGAAGCTGATACCCAAGTCGACCATACCTTCAAAGCATCAGTCAGCGCAGCGGCTCCAACCTCTAGCAAGGCTAAGAAGTACGCGCTGCTTGCCGTGAAGTATCAAAAAGAGAAGGAGAGGCGCAGAAAACTCTCAAGAGTCGTCAGAGACTCCAAGGGTAAGTCTGAGGATACACCTAAGCGCACTCCTGACTCACATACTTCTGAATGCAGGAAACAGGAGGACTCAGCTCAGTCAATAGACAGCGAAAGCAAAGAAGAGAGAGTCACTACCTACTACAACTGCAAGAAGCCACGACACTATCAGTATGATTGTCCAGAGCTCAGTACTGCTGAAAGAGAAGCACGTAAAGCTCGAAGGGAGAAGTTCATCAAGCAACGTCAAGCATATATAGCTGGTGAACTCTCAGGCGACTCAGATGAAGTCGATTCCTTCATGGATTCATCCGATGATGAAGCGACATTCATGGTTGTAGAGCTAGAAGAAGACGCTGAAAAGTGTCTCATGGCAGGAGAAGAGGATGAGAAAAACTCTCACGCTCCATTTAACTCCTCTTCACACTGCACACACAACACTATTTCAGGTGCAGATGATAATCTGGACGTCACAATCGCATATGAAGAACTACTCGACGAGAAGATTCAGATGAGTCTGGAGCTCAGTAAGACTCTTCAGGAGTTTGATACCCTGAAAGTGGAGAATCAGAGACTTTCTCAAGAGAGTCAGGTTGCTACTGAGTCAGAAGGACTTGTGTTGAAACTCGGGGAGGAGATAAACTCTCTGATGGCCAAGTCTCAGCATCAAGAAGATCAAATCTCAGTACTGACCAATGACTTGACTTAGAAAGATACTGAATTGAGTCTACTGAAGCAAGAGTTGTCAGGACTTCAGACCGAGCATGAACTGCTGAAGAAGAGTGATGATGTCTGGAGGAACCTGATGACAGAGCGATACATGGGCGCTGAAAAGAAGCTTGAGGCGATGCTAGCAAGCAACAAGCCTAAGCACTATAAGGAGGGACTTGGATTCAGTTATGGAGCCTCCTCATCTACCCCCGTACGCTCAGAAAACCGGCTAGCTGATAGATTTGTTCAAGGGGAGACCATCAACGCAGAGATTCTCAGCCCCCTAGCCAAGAACAAACAAAAGATGAAGGCACCTCATCCCAGCTATCAGCATTCTGACAAGAAGATCAGTTCCAAATCACCCCAGTTCAGTCAAGGGGGAACTAGCAAAGCTAAGTGGGCTGATCTGCATGGACCTCCGCAGCTGACACATCCAGCTCAGTATGGGTCATATTACTATGATCCTATAGTCAGGAGAGGACCTAAGAGTCAGAAGAAGAAGAAGAAAGTCGTGCAAAAGGCAAAGGTCAGCAGTCCACCTACTTAGAAGATCAGGACTCTTGAACCTGTGAAGCCTCATAAGTCAGCATCGACCAGTCCAGTGGTCAAGTATGTTGATCAAAGTGGGAAGAAACTGTCTGAGACCACCAGGATCTGGGTTTCCAAAACTAACATCTAAGGACCTAAAATAAAAAATAAAGGGTACCTAAATATAATTATGTTTTGCAGGTGCACAAAGATCCTTGGTATGTGGATAGCGGATGCTCAAGACACATGACATACCAGAAGGACCTACTGAAGAATTATACTACTAAAGAAGGACCCCGAATCGAGTTTGGAGACAACGCAAAAGGCTATACCAGAGGCTATGGAACACTCAACATTGGAACCACAACAGTTCCAAGAGTATCATATGTTGAAGGACTTCAGCATAATCTTCTCTCTGTTAGTCAATTTTGTGACAACTCGAATAGAGTGATTTTTTACGCTGGTTTCTGTGATGTCATTAATAAATCTATAGGGAAAACAGTGTTGTCAGGTTCGCGCAAAAAGAATATCTACATAGCTTACTAGAACTCATCTGAACCTGAAGCTTGTTTGTTGGCAAAGAACGACAACAGGACGGGGTGGCTCTGGCACAGAAGACTCAGCCATCTCAACTTCAAGACGCTCAACAAGCTAGCTAGAAACACTCTAGCAAGAGGATTGCCGAATGAAGTATTCAGCAAAGACACTCAGTGTGAAACATGCCTGAAGGGAAAGCAAACAAGGAATCAAAATCCTCCTGTTCCATCTCCTTCCACTGATGGAATCCTTCAGCTACTACATATGGATTTATTAGGTCCAGTCTCTCCGGTGACGATCAGAGGTAAAAAGTATGATTTAGTGGTCATTGATGACTACTCGCGCTACACATGGGTCATATTTATTGCCAACAAGTCTGACATCAAAACAGAGTTACCAATGCTTCTGAAAAAGCTCAGTGTCGAGAAGAACACCAAGATCATCAAGATACGTTCAGACAGAGGAACTGAGTTCCTTAATTCGATGGTGGAGGAATTCTGCAAAGCTGAAGGCATAGAGCATGAGACGTCTGCCGCGCGCACGCCTCAACAAAATAGGGTTGCTGAAAGGAAGAATAGAACACTCAAAGAAGCAGCAAGAACCCTGCTCACAGACTCAGGACTCCCAACCAAATTCTGGGCAAAAGCTACTGACACTGGATGTTACACTCAGAATAGATCTCTACTGACAAAGCAGCATAAGAAGACACCATATGAATTATGGAACGACAGAAAGCCTTCTCTATCTTATTTCCATATTTTTGGGTGTTCGTGCTTTATCCACAACAATGGGAAGGTTTAGTTGAAGACTTTTGATAGCAAGTCAGACCAGGGAGTCTTCTTAGGATACTCCCGGGTCAGTAAAGCCTTCAGAGTCTTTAACTACCGGACCCTTTGCGTGGAGGAAAGCCCTCATGTTGTTTTTAATGAGTTTGCTACTGAAGACAGGAGCAAGAACTCTAAATCAGAGTCTAAGGACATCAGTAAGCAGCTACAAGGTCTGAGCGTGAAAGATAAAGTTGAAAAGATCCAGCTGTGTTGGGATAATGATTCGGATAAAGAAACTGAAGATAAGTCCACTGAATCTCAGCCAGCAGCAGAAGTAGCTGAACAGATTGACTCTACCGAACAGAGTCAATCCCAGGTAACTCAGGTCGATCAAGAAACACAAGTGGTAACTGAGCCCTCTACTGAGGATAATAATTCAGGGGGAACAAATGAAGTTCCTGAGCTAAATGCCCTTGAACCTGGTGACTCAGTAGACCCAACTCTAGTAACTAAATTGCTTCAATCTCAGAATAGCACAACTGAAATGTCTAACTCATCTACTATCTGTGTTGAACAAATCTCAGATGAAGAGTTGAAACATCGTAGATCGTGGCTGGACGCTCATACGTCTGATTTGATTATTGGAGATCCTTCAGCAACCGTAAAAACAAGATCCAGATTCTATCAAGGAGAAAGCGCATTATATTCCTGCTTCTTGTCTACTGAAGAACCTCGGTCAGTTGAGGACGCACTTAGAGACGCTGATTGGATCATAGCTATGTAGGAGGAGCTGAATCAGTTCACGAGAAACGAAGTATGGGAGCTTGTTGACAGATCCCGGCATCAACATGTGATTGGAACTAAATGGGTCTTCAAGAACAAGCGAGCGAGATGAAAACAACGTTATAGTAAGGAACAAAGCAAAACTCGTGGCAAAAGGCTACTGTCAAGCTGAAGGAATAGATTTCGATGAAACTTTCACTCCAGTTGCAAGATTGGAGGCAATCAGACTATTCCTAGCCTACGCAACACATCAACGATTTAGAGTTTATCAAATGGATGTGAAGTCTGCATTCCTGAACGGCGTGCTGAAAGAAGAACTCTATGTAGAACAGCCTCCCGGCTTTCAGTAGGGACATCAGGTCTACAGACTCAGAAAGCCTCTGTACGGGTTAAAACAAGAACCCAGGGATTGGTACGATATCCTGTCTGAGTTTCTTCTTCAGAAAGGTTTTCAGAAAGGCATAGTAGACCGCACATTATTCAGCATTCGACTGGAAGACGACATCCTACTTGTGCAGATCTACGTAGATGACATAATCTTCGGATCGAAGAATGTCATCATGTGTCAGCAGTTTGAGAAAATGATGAAGGATAAGTTCGAGATGTCAATAATGGGAGAGATGAATTATTTTCTCGGTTTTCAAGTCAAACAATCTGAGAAGGGAACGTTCATCAATCAAGGCAAATACACTCGAGACCTCATCAAGAAGTTTGGTTGCACATCTGGCAAACCAATCAAGATTCCGATGAACACGAACATGAAAATCAATCTTGATAAAGAGGGAGTATTAGTAGACCATACTGAATTTCGTGTTATTATTGGTTTATTATTATATCTAACAACTACTCGACCTGACATAACTTATGTTGTAGGTGTCTGTGCTCGATTTCAGGCGAATCCTGAGTAAAGTCACATGGACTCAGCAAAGAAGATACTCCGCTATCTCAGAGGAACACCTGATATTGGTTTATGGTATCCAGCTGATGATAATATTGAACTAACTGGTTATTCTGATGCTGACTATGCAGGATGTACAATTGACCGAAAGTCAACTTATGGAACTTGTAAGTTCCTTGGCAGTAAGCTGATTTCATGGTTCTCAAAGAAACAGCATTCAGTAGCGATGTCAACAACTGAAGCTGAATATATGGCTGCCGGAAGTTGCTGCGCCCAAATCCTTTGGCAGAGACAGCAGCTACGCGACTATGATGTTATTCAGAATGAAGTGCCGATCTTCTGCGACAGCACCAGTGCAATTGCAATCACTCAAAACCCAGTACTTCATACGAGATGCAAGCACGTGGACATCAGACATCACTTCATTCGTGATCATGTCGAAAAGAAGGATATCAGGATGGAAAAGATCCATACTAACCATCAAAGGGCAGATATTCAGACAGAGCCTCTAGCTGAAGCCAGATTCAGAGAACTTTCAGTAGAGCTAGGTCTGCTGGACCCTTCTGACTTCAGTCAGTAAGTGGATTCAGGAGAGGAGCATTCAGCAAGGGGGAATGTTCACTCTCAGTACTGAATAAATTCAGTACATAGAGACTCAGCAACCATCCACACGAGGTATCAGCTGACTACGATGTTCAGCTGACAGGTTTGCGTATCTCTACTCAGTAGCCAATGAAATATTATGTGCATTTATGATTCAGATTCAGCTTCGTATTCAATGCCTTAGAAAATGTCATTTAATATAACGGTTTACATTAAATACATGACATTCTATGTAAAGCATGCTGAACTCTGCGGCGCATTAAATGCATGTCGTATCAAGTTACTTCTTTGGCTATTTACAACTGTATTTTGACTTAGGCGGCTAAAATGATCATTACCTATTTTATAACATTAAATCCTAGCCGTCCATCTCAAAAAGCTATTTCAAACTGAACCGTGGATTATTAACTGTTCATCTTCTTTAACATATATAAGCACGTTCAAAGTTAGAAACCACCATTTTCACTCTGCAATTTTTACGAACCCTAGATTTTCTGAGAATATCTTCCGACTCCATGCAAACTTATTTTCAAATCTCTCATAAAACTCTTTGGTAAATCTTTAATGATTATTCAACATCGTATATGATATCTTTAATACTTTTCGCTCGATATTGATACTTCTTCTTTACAGAATATTAAACATGGTAGGATCATTTGTTAACATTCCCCTGGACATGAAGGAGATCCTTGAGAAGGATCGAGTCTGGTGCGAACCCATGATGGAATTCGACGCCTGCGAGCTCGACTACATGGAGGAGATTTTTGATGCTCTCAGAGCAACGGGCTTAGAGGGATTTCTATCGAGGAAGCCGTCTTATTTCCTCCCTCGACAAATTGCTGAGTTGTATCTAAACTCAGAGTTAGCTGAAGGGGACATCAGATGCAAATTCATAACTCATACAGTTGCCGACCCTTCCCAATCTTATTCCGAGATCAAGACAATGTCTGTGAAGGAAGCTCTTCAGCGCAGCTTCAAACTTCCCATGGAAGGATTCAGCACGGTGGGCTACAAGGATGATCTTATGGATGAATATTTAGAGATCTTCTACGGGAAGCCAACTTCTTTCAGAGCAGCATTCCCAAAGAACGCCATGCTCCCAAAATTCAGAGCCCTCGCCTACATCGTCACCCAGATACTGACGAGTCAGGCCGGATCTTTTGATCAAGTATCTAGGCCGAAGATACAAATGATGATAGCCATATATGATCACGTGAAGATCAACTGGACTGAGTTCTTCCTCAAAGAATTCATGACTCAGTCCGCCAAATTCGACAAATTATCCCAACACCTAGCAGTGAAGGGAAAATTATTATATGGACTGAAGCTCTCAGTCATGATAGAAGACTTCTGCGGATCGGACAATGTGGTGTATGCTGATAAGCAATATTTCAATCCGAAGAAGGTCCGATTCTAGAGCAGGGCAGCGGCCCTTCAGCAGATTAGGTCAGGGCCTGCTGATCCCAAGACCGGAGCTCAGAAGACCTCCAGTCCTACAAAGAAGAGGTCACCTCCCAAGTCTACTCCCAAGACACTGACCAAGAGACTGAAGAAAGTCAGTGAGGTCGTAGCAAAGGTTGTTACTGAACCACCTCTACAGCTGAGGGACGAGGCTGAATCCTCAGAGAAAACTCAGTCAGTGGAGAAGGCCGTCACCACTGAACGAGGAGATACATTGGACCAAGGGGTAGAGACTGAACAGGTTCCTACTACTGAGAGCCCCTTGGATATTCCTCCACTTAGCATCATTCCGTCTGCTGAGAAGCAACAGTCTCCGATTGAAGTCGAAGATTCAGAGACTGCTTCTGAGTCAGAATCGATCGGGATGGAGGTGTCTGCTCTTCAATCAAGAGCCTCCCAAGAGATTGCTGAACATATTCCGGAGATAGCCAGCCACGCGGATCTTATCATACTGGCAAGGTAGGCTAGACTCCATACTTTGATCAGGTTCCAGGAGTGGTCTACTCTGAACAAGCTGATCAAACACCACTCCTGTGAACAACTCCACGAAGAGGAGCTGATGATAAGGAACAAGATTGGCTACTCAGAGCCATCTGACATCTGTTCCTTAGATGACTTGAGGGCTGCCATGCTTGCCATGCTGAACGATCGACAACCAACCTCAGCAACAGCACCCTCAGATGGGTCTGACCCCGATGGCCAGGACCCACCCCGTGATTCAGGCCCTGAGAAGCCTGATGAGGGAATTCAACTGGACAAGGATGCACCAACTTCTACAGCTGAACCTCCTCTCAGCATCCTTGGACCAGGTCAGTCGGAGGCTGGTACCTCGAAGTCAGCAGAACCAGCTCAACTTCTACATGAATCTGCGTTTGAGGTAGCGCCCAGCCCTAAAAGCCGACGATCGAAGTCAGTGGCCAAGGCCCTGAGGAGTCAAGGAACTTAGAATAGACTCCTCACCCGTGCCGTCCACAAGACGTGGAGGCAGACCACTCAGGCTCAGAGTGCGGAGATCAAGGAGCTCAAAATTACTATTCAGAACACTCCTGCCCCCGACTTCTCAACCATACTGACTGAAGCACTCGCCACTCAACGAGCCAACTTCGAAGAGCAACTGAAGCTGATGGAGGCTGGCCAGGCTAAACTTCTGGAAGAATACAAGGCCGCCCAGTCAGCTCAAACTGCATCCATCTCCTCTATCTCTCAGGCCTCTGAGCTCAGACTCCAGAACATTCAGAAGGCTATGGAAGATAAGGTGGATCAGAAGTTGCAAGATATTCAGACGGCAGTAGATGCCTCTCACAAGAAGTACAGCGAACAAGTAACTGATGAGAGAAACGAACTGCATGAGAGACTTGTAAAGTTGCAGTATACATTAGATGACCTTTCAACAGCTTACAAGAGTCTGGATAAGAAGGTACAAGTTCCCACCCCTGGCTTATTTGCTGATGCCAGAAGGGGGGAAGGAAAGCTGAAGATAACTGAAGGGAAGGAGAAGGTACTGAGAGTACCAAAAGGAGTAAGGACAGTGGCTGGAGCAACTCAGACCCAGATTCAGCAATCTGCTCCCACTGGTTCCTCTACTCAGATTGCACAAGGCGAGGCCCAGGGTGTCTCAGCAGCAGGAGATGTAGTGCCTGCTGAGACTGGCCCAAGTGGCTCATGACCCAAGGATTCTTCTACTCAAGCAACTCAGACACCGAGCGATATCATCAAGGAAATTGTTGAGTATGCAGAGGAGGACTTAGAAGAGGAAGAGGTTCCTCTGCCTCATCCAGTGCAAGGATTTGGTAAGAAAATACTGAAGCTTCCCACTCCTCCCACGAAGAAAGGAAATAAAATATACATCACTCCTGAGGAAGAAGCTCAAATAGCTACAGATGAGAAGCTTGCCAGAGAGATTGTCGAGGCTGAGGCTGCCAATAAGCTAAAGAAAAAGTTAGCCAAAGGCAAGACTAAGGCCCCAGCAGGAGGTAGGAAGCCTGGGACAAGGCTGCCTCCAAGGAAACTGAAACTGAGTGATGTGGCAGACAAAGAGAAAGAAAAGGAACAGCAGCAGCAGCAGCAGACATCTGGTCAGCAGGTCACCTCAAAAGAAAAATCCTCTACACCTGCGGACTCAAAAGAGGAAGAGCATGTACCCTCCTATGTCCCCTCAAAGAAACAAGAGCTAGAAATGCAAGAGATATGGGATCAGATGGAGAGGTATCTAGACCGAGGAGCTGAAGCCAGGCAGATAGAAACAGCAAGAGAAAGGCTCAGACTGGCAGATCTAGAAGCTCTAAGGCTGAAGGCTGAGAAGGAAGCAAGCCAAAGGATTCCTGAGAAAGCAGATATTCCTTACAAATACAGAAGACTCAGGAAGCCTACTGACCTCAAGATCCACAGATGGCCCAGAGTTGATGAATGGATGCCATGGGAACGGACACAGAGGTGGGAATCATTGAAGGCAGACTACATCAAGAGATACTACTTCTGGAGATACTGGCCTGAAATGCACAAGTCTATTGCATTTGCTGAATGGCTTCTGAAAACTGACCTAGAGATATTTGCTAGAGTTCAGAAGGCCATAGCAGATAAGATTGATGTCAGGGTCCCAGCTCCAAGGATCATGCCTCCCCCACTGAAGCTTGATGGTTTTGTTCATTATGGGGTGATTGAGAAGGAGATTAAGGATGTTGCCCAAGCAAGACATTTAGATGAAGATGAGCCTGCTGATTTGCCAGAGATACTGAAGCTGAGGAAGATCACTTACAGAATGTATGGACTGCCACTTCCCAAAGCAAAATCAAAGGACTTCAAAGATAGGATTCAGCAGTTCAGAAGATGATAGATAGCTTCTGTATTTCTTGTACTTTTCTGTTATGTTTTTCTTAGAATAGCAGTCTGATGTATCTGTATTGAATTTCCTTATATATAAAACATCATTGTTATTCGGCCCTTTGTTTATTTTTATGCTTAACACTCAGAATCACTCAAGTGATTACTAACTCACACACTCACTGAATATATTTATTCTGTTAGCTTTTACATGTTAGATTCTGATCTGTTAGATTGCATTGATGGGGGAAAATGTTGTTAAAAGGGAGAAATTGATGTTAGACTTCTGTATAGGTTCTGATATTTCTTCCCTGATTCCCTTAATAGTCTAGAACTTGAAGAACAACTCCACTGATTTTACTTGTAATACATGTAAGGAGCTCTGTTTCTGATAGTCATAGTGTTAGGATTTGGCATCATCAAATAGGGGGAAAATGTTGGGAGATGATTCAGTCGCTCCACAACTTGTTGGGAGATAACTCAGAACCTAGTGCTATGAATATTTGCTGAAGATTTGAAGATCCCAAAACCCTACTTTGATTGATGAACCATTCTGTTGTAATCTGTATTGTTCTCTCTATGAGGTTTCAGACTCAGTAGACACTCTTCATTTGGTTCAGGCGCTCAGTAGATTATCAGCCTCAGTACCAGAAGAAGAAGACTCAGTGATACTAGACTCAGCAGGAGCAGTATACTGAAAGGAGTCAGTAGAACTGAACTCAGCAGGAGTAGTTCACTGAACTCAGAGATGATCTTCAGTAGAGCTGACTCAGCAGGAGCATGCTACTGAATATAGATCAGACTCAGCAACGGCTGGACAGTCTTCTGACTGTCAGGATTTACTAAGTCAAATCAGCAGAGTCATACGAGGAAGAGAGAAGTCACCTTCAGATCTACCTTGAAGTCTATTCTGTCTCACCTCCTTTCTTTAGCCTCGACCAACGACGAGCAGCCAGCTGTCAACTTTCTGATTAAAGCTGCAAGTTAACAACTTTCCAGAAATGGAGGGAAAGAACTCTGCCACCATCTTTGAAAGAGCCGTTAGCTACCCAAAAGAGAGAGACACAAGGATCGTCGTCTCCAATGGATCTATCCTTATCTCTGCTCTATAAATAGAGGGATACATTCAAATTGAAGCTCATGAGAAACGAACGACCAAGAACACACGAGCATTAACGAGCAACTCGAAATGACCTAACTCTTCGGCGAGTAATCTCCGGCAAAAGACAACATACCTGCTGATAGTGAACCAAGCTGAACCCGAGTATAAAGCCTCTAGTATCCAAGCGACTGAATACGAACCCAAGTCCATACTTAACTGTTCGTCGCTCTAGAAGCCACTTTCTCGTTCCCTATCCCTCTAACCTAAGCTCAGCAAATCTTACCCATAGCTTAGACGAAGGAGTTCATATTTGAACTGATCCTTATTGTAAATGACTCCTTCATAGTTGGAGAATTTGTCAAACGCTTTAGTTTGATCCTTTGTAAATTGAGACTTGCTCAGTATAAATCTCAAGACCAGTGTTTGTCCAGCGTACAAAACAACTGAGACTATTTCAATATAATACATAGCTTCCTGATCTTTCGGGACAGTGGACGTCGGATTGTTGGATCCGAACAACTTTATAAACTGCCTGTGTTCTGTCTTCTCTTTACTGTTGCATTGATTACTGTTCATACTGAAAGTATTTCTAAAATCATTCAACTGAGTTTCAGCAAAGCTTAATCGATTGCACTAACATACTGAAACTGTTTTATTAAAAACATTTTCTAAACTCAACTGAATTTGGGCCTACACATTTCCGCACTATATTGAACTTCATCTGAACGGTACTGAATTCTGACTCAAGTCAGCTAGCAAGCCTCAGTGAAGTCAGCCACTCTGCCACACGATCCAGAACAACTTATTTGGTCTGCTGAACTTGTTCAGTACGACACTCTCCTGAAAAGGACTGTTCGTGTTTAAAGTTGAGAAATTATTTTCAAGTGTATTTAGCCCCCCCCTCTACACCTGAACGTTTAATCTCGGGACCAACACAAATGACTAAATACATACCAATTCTTTGACAAGACCCATGAAATCTGAGTTCTCTTTTGAATTTGACTTCACATTGTCAATATAGTGCACTTTGAAGTCAATTACAGCTCCAAAAAAATGAGTATTGAAGCATATCGAAAAATATATCTATATAAGAATGAAAATATTTCAGCATATAATATATCTATATCGGAAAAAATCAATGAAATTTTCTCTTACCAAATTTGCCTTCATCAGATCAATACCCTGTTCCAAGCGTGTCATCCAATACATCCAACAATTTATGACATCAACTTCCCTTTCATCTTACTTTGTAGAATCTTTTTCATTTGTGCAGACTTTAAGAGCGTTCTATATGGAAAAAAATAAATAATAAGTAGAATAATTTATTAAAAAAAGATGAGAAAATAACAATTTTTTTTACCGAGAATTGAGCATTAAAATAGAACTTGTCAATATTTTTTGAATGGGCTTGAGCTCAATATTTCTCTGCTTTGTTCAGCAACAAACTCCAAACATCAATAACACTAATATCAATAAATGTAGAATCTGTCATGTTGTTCATAGCGCAGAATGACACGAAGAATCGACCCGCATGAGCAAAGACAGTGTCTCTGTTTTTTGGAAAAATATGTTAACCACCATTGATAGTTAAGAACATAGTTTTAAAAAACAAAGAAACTATAAATACTTACTCAATTTTTGGTCGATGTGTGTGGAAAAGTAATCAACAACATCCTTCTCCATTTGATTAAGTTCTGACAACTGTTTTACATATTTCTTCATGAATTGGGAAGTATACTTACAATTTTCTCCTCTAGCAATCCAATCAACATTGCATACTTGCCATGGATCCATTGTTTTCAATAGACAAACTGTTCATTGTAGAGTGTCATTTGGTTGGAGACATGTGTCAATTATTATTTATCAAAGTGTCAATTTTTAATAATTGATAAATTTAAAGAATATGGAAATACCTTCATCAGCAGCTGCTAGTTCTGATATTCTGGTGATCAAAGAATCAAGATGTGCATTCCACACCTTCATCAGTCTGTTCCTATGATGTGTCATATGTGCTTTGTGATAAGAGTCTGAAATTTGGAAGTGGATGATTCCCATGTTCTTCACCAGTCTTTATATGATCCTTGTCCACTACACAAAAAGAAAAGATAGAATACATGTCAGTTGCCTGCTTGTTTTGAACAAATCTTGATATAGATTACCTGCTTGCTTTGAACCTTTCTTCATATTGAGGAATAGTTCGACTATCATGTCAACGTGAGAGTGAAAATCTAGATTCTGGAAAAATTCATCCATATCATTTTCTGCAGAGCCTTGGGAATGTAGGGAAGACATTCCTTTAACCTCTTTATCATCACTCGCGGTTAATTTCTTTAATCTCTCCCGATGAACACGAGTAATTACTCTCAAATCCCTTTGCAAGAGCAGAAATGTCTCATTCAAGACCTATAAAAATACAAAGATAATCAACAGTTGGCATAACAAAACATAATTGACACTTTTCTACAACATAATTGACACATTTATTGAACATAATTGACACTTTGAATTACAAACATTGTCACTTTTACTGAAACACAAATTGACAAGTTTATTGAACATAATTGACACTATGATACATAGAAAAACATGGACGTATCGTTAAATGCCATATAAAACATACAAAGATAGTCAACACAAATTGACACGTTTTATGAATATAATTGACACGTTTATTGAACATAATTGACACTTGGATAATACAAATACTTACATCCTTTGCCATGGCTTTAATCTCCGTGTCAGTCTTCTCACTGGCTGGCAGATGATACATAATCACTCTGCTATCAGTTTGGTCTGATTTAGGTTGGTGTTCTTTAGCTGCATCTGGCAAAACTTGATCTTCAAGTTCAGCTTTAGTTGGGCATGATTCTGTTGTCTGATCTTTCATCTTCAAACTGACTGGATAAGTATCTTCTACCCAAATGCCCCTACCAAACTCCCCAGCAGCAAACTCTAGATCTAATCTCTCTTTGAATTTCTCAGATGTCCAATGCTTAATTAAGGGCAAGCTACTGCTCTCAGCTTTACCCAACCACATGAACCAGTGAAAATAAACAAGGGGGTATTAAAACACAGCCATTGACATTCTTAAGTGATTGAACACCTTTACACAATCGTTCAATAACAAATGAGCACCAATCAAAGCAATTAATACTAGGGATATCAATCAGTGACTTAAAAACAGAAAAATCAATTGTTTGATTCTTAGTAGGGGCAAAGAAACTTGACAGACTATAAAGAACAAACAAACGTTTGAAATCATCACCCCCATCTCTTAACCTAGGCCCACTTAACATATCAGCTACAATAGACTGATTCACCTCCTTCTTCTCAAACCCATTCCTCCTATTAAAGTCATTCAAGATAGTGTCACTCTCTTTGTCATTTATCAAGACCTAATTGTTGTCATTTCTAGGAAGAAGAAATAAATCCCTAACATCATCTGCCGTATAGACAATGGTGTTATTGTTAGAAAAGGTAAGAGCACAGCTAATGGGATTAAAATTTCTAATAAATCAAGATATCTTAAACCATTGTATGTACTTAAACCCCTTCAGGTAAAGAAGACCATCAAAACCTATTTCTTTAAGAGCTGCTTTTTAAGGATCATTCAGCTCAGATATGATTTGACATAATCGAGCAGGCCCACACTTTACAGTAACAGTACTTGCAGCACTGCACATAAAATAGAGAAACAACAGCAATGTATTAGATATATTTTTCTTATAGTAGTTTGATGATAAGTACCAATTTTACTTACTCTTTTGATTTTCGAGGATCACTCAGCTCAGAAATGGTCTTCTTGCTCGCTTTCTGTAATACAATTGCTTGGTTTCTTTTCCGTTTCCCAGGTTGAGAAGTTGAGTCAAAATCTCCTGTAATCTTCAACTCCTTATTATTTTTAGGGAGTTCAGAATCTTTGGAAACATGTCTTTTTGAGCCCTTTTTTGCAACCTTCTTCAATGTCTCCATTGCAGCTGAAGCAAGGATGTCAACTCCAAAACGTGTTTTTTTGGTTATTCCAGAATCTTTAGAAGTAGGGGATATAGATTCACATTGTTTTTGACCTGGAGCAAAAGCTGGAGCTTCGACTACTGAAGGTTTTTCAACTGAAACAACATCTTTCTGAGTCTGTTTGTGAGAAGGAACAGCAGCACAAACTTCAACTTTAGACTTTATTTGATCTGCAGCACGAACTTCAACTCTAGATAGTTTTTGAGCTACATCATGAATAGCAACTGTAGGTTGGACATCAGATGTAGCTTTAGACTGTTTTTGAGGCACATAATCAACAACGGCTGTAGGGTGAACATCAGATGTAGATTTAGACTGTTTTTCATCTGCACCTTTGGTCAGTTTTTTTGGCGTATCATCAACAGGAGCTGTAAGTTGAACATCAGATGCAACTTTAGACTCCTTTTGATCTGCACCTTTAGACTATTTTTGAGGCGCATCATCAACAGCAGTTGTAGGGTGAACATCAGATATAGCTTTAGGCCCATTTCCGATCTGCAAAGACAAACTTCGCCTCGGACGGGTTTTTTGAGGTGCATCATCAACATCAGTTGTTGGTTGGACATCAGATGTAGCTTTAACTTCAGAAGCTTTCTGAACTGCAGCATTTTGTTGATCTGCAAAAGTGACAACTAATTTCTTCTTCCGCGCTGGAGCTGCATGGGGAACAGTCCACACTGCTCTTCTCCTCGCTGTTGCCACTGGAAGTTCAGTTGGTGGAAGAATACTTAGAGGCTCTGCAGCAATAGGGACTTCAACTACCCTCGAAGTATCAACTCGATGCGCATTTAAATCATCAGTTACACGACCTCTGGTCCTTGGTGGCATTTTCACTTATCACACAACATGTGTCAATTATTCTGAGAAATAATACCAATCATTCAGAAGACAAAAACAAACAGATACATGTGTCAATTAGTGTGAGTAATAGTAGCAATTATTGAGACGACAAAAAAAGACACGGTGGGGGGTATCAATTAATGAAAGCATATCAATTTATGAAAATATATGTGTCATTTGTAAGAACTAAAAGTACCAAAAAACCCTAGATTCAAACAACCTGAATGCATAAAACTTGAAATCACCACTCCAGAACATTGTGAACGCCAAAAACAAACAACTAGTGTTAATTGTCCCGACACATGTGTCAATTATTGTGAGTAATAGTAGCAATTATTGAGACGGCAAAAACAGACACGGTGGGGGGTATCAATTAATGAGAGCATATCAATTTATGAAAATATATGTGTCATTTGTAAGAATTAACAGTACCAAAAAACCTTATATTCAAATAGATTGAATGAATAAAACTTGAAATCACCACTCAAAAACACTGTTGAAGTATAAACATAGTAATGTATTGTTGTTCTTCATCAATCTAAATTGAGAAATAAAGTGCGTGAATAACTACACGAATCGCAAAAAAGTGAGAGTTACCTCAATTTATGGACAATAGAAAATCTCCTCCTGAATTATCGCAGCCTATGATGGACAAATTGAGCTCGAAATTGTGCTCGAAATCACGATGATTACAGGGAGAATGAAAGTAGTATGGAAGTTTGAACTCCACAATCGATGATTTAAACAATTTTTTCTCCTCACCACCCACGATTAGAGACCACGACTGAGAAGACACCCACGAACAAGAGAGAAAAAACTGAACGCGCGATGAATTCTGCTTTTTTCTTCAAATTTTTTTTTTCTTTTTTTTTTAATATTGAACCGGGTCAAACCCGGTCAAACCCGGTCCAATCGGGTCAAAATTAAAAATTCAATCATGTTGCATGTGCAACATGATGCACACAAGTTTTTGCCATTTATATATATACAATGATGAATTTACAGTCGTTATTTTTGGTGTGCACATAATAACCCTCTCATACGTAACGGTCTTATGATCTTTGGTCACAAATCAAATACTTGAACCGCTATAACATCTCAAAAGAACTATACTTACATAATTTTGATATTGATTCTCTTGATTATAGTTTAATTATTAGTTCAACTATATCTAGTCTAACTAAACTTCTATAGTCTAGGATTAGAGGATGGATGATGATTTAAAATTACATTTTCGTGATTAAATACATATGACATTCTACTTTTAAGTGAGTGTCAACTTGGCCACAAGTGTAGCATAATTTGTCATTTATTTTGTTTGAAAAAAACTTCCATGTCAGTTTTTAGAAGGCCCAATCATCTTTCAATTATTGGGAGTTTTTATATTTGCAAAACTATCTATGATTAGAGTATATCTACGATAAGACTTTTAGTTATAATAATTTTTTTAAAAGCCGGCTAATTTTAATTATTGTATCATCATTTAGCCGATTATATGTGGAAGAATAATTTTAAATTGTTACTTCTTTCGTCTCGTTGAAATAGTTTAGTATACTTTTTCGAGTTACTTATTAAAAATTTTCATTTTTCATTTTGGTAAATTATTATAAATACTTTTTTTAGGGACATCCATCTATCCTACCTAAACAGTAAGGTAAGCCTTTTCTTGTTCGTTCTTCGAATGACACTAGTGGAGACTAATTCCTTCCGGCTAACACTACTCGACACACATTAATTAACCTTCTTAAAAATTGCAGCGAAAAGAAAGTGGATTATTTTAAAGAGAAGATGGAATAGTGGATAATATGGAAATGACATGGCCGCTTTAACATTTGAGCATGTGGACTATCTGTTTATAGAGGATGTGCAATGTCACATGGACCTCTTAGCTTTTCAATAAATTGAAACTTTAATTTTGAGCTGATTTCAACACAATTACTCTAGACAATTTCATAATTAATATGGAGCTCGAACTCAATTTGTACGTATTTACATATATCCAATTAAAAAGTTACCTTGATCCACAAAAAAAACTGCCCGTAAATAGACAAGATTAAAAAGAGAATGACATTCAAACAAAATTGACCTCCGGGCTCCCATTCTCCCAGGTGTGATTTCCCTTTGTTATTGAAAGAGGTGATTTTGTTAAAAGAAAGTTGTAACATAGCTAATTGAAAAGCAGAAGTTCGTGCAGATCCGAATAAATTGTGATCGTAATTGGATTGACTCGAGCGCAAATGGGGAGAGAGACAGAGAGAGAAAACGACAAACGATGAGAGAGAAGAGTGTCACCTACCTCATACATCTAGTGGTCGAAAATCTTAAAAAAATAAAATGATAAATAAGACCTATAAAATTTGTAATAAAAAAGGGTAAAACCCCCTGAAAAAGAAAAAGCGAAGGGGCAAATAAAGAATAATTGTGGTGGAATAGAGGAGATGGTATGAAGAGAGAGAGAGAAATGAAAAGCCTGAATTTGAGATAGAAAGATAGAGAGAGAAGAAAAAGATACGCCCCTCTTCTGCCTGCCTCACTTCACAGCCTCAAGAGATTGTTAATAAAAAAAGCAGAAGGAAAAAGAATAGAGAGGATTTTCAATCCGGTTTAGAATACAGATATTTTGGCAGCTGACTGTTTTCTAAAATTTTAGTCCTTCTAGTTCTGAATCTTTACAAAATCCAGTCCTTTTCCTTTTGTGTGGTTATGGATGTATTTGACATGGTTTCTTTTACCACAGGGCTGCGCAAAGGTATACTCAGACCGAACCCAGATCTTGTTTTATGCGGTTGATTCTGTTTTGAGTTTTTTGTCTTTATGTTTTGTATGACTCAGATTTTGAGAGATCTATTATGATAAGTGTTCTGATTGAAGTTCAAAGTTGTTGTTTTCGGTTTCTTGTGGGTTTTTTTATTGATCGATCTTGTTCATAGTTTGGTTACTGTATTCTGTAGAATTTTAGCAGGAGTTTAGGATATTGTTGTGTGTGTATGGATGGTTATGACCGATGATGAATGCGTTTGCTGTTTGCAGATGATAAGGTGTTGAATTTTTTAATTTAGTTTGTATGATTTCATATTGCTGTAAGAGAGACTACTGTTTATTGGTTACTTTTATTGCGTCTCTGAGTGTGTGTGTGTGTGTGTTTGTTGGCCTTGTCTTCTTTATTTGTCTAACTACAGCAATTCACGGAACTCAGTTCTGAGTTCTCACAAATATGGAAAAATAACTGATCTTGTTTCACTTTAATTGGATATCTTGATTCTACAAAACTGCCTAATCCAAAATCCTTAAAATTTTCACAGTAAAATGTAGATGTCTGCTGTCATAGCATACATATGTTCTTAAACATTTTGTACCATCATTTTCTGTTTGTGCTTTGGTGGGTTCCAATTATCTTCAAGTTTACAAAACCGTTACTGTTCTTACTTGATGTGGACAGAGTTTGGCTTTTCTGATTTGGATGTGTTCATTTACGTGCAGGCTTTGGGTGATCTACATTCAATACTTCGACTTCAGTTTTTCCGTTGAAGAAATTTCTTTTTATCTCTTTGAAGGTGCAGAGCTGTTTACTTGGCTATCAGAAACACGAAAGTCCAATTAAAAAGAATGTACTTGTCGGGAAAGGGAGCTCCTTCTGGTGACAGCAAGCTTCTCGCGCCAAAACCAACTTTGAATCCCAATGCCACAGAATTTGTTCCTTTTGCTCTGAGGTCGCCGGTAGCTGGCACTACAGAGCCATCCACCGCATCTTCTGTCCCAGGGAAAGGCGTATTAGACAGATCAGAATCGTCAGTCTCAAATAATTCTGATGATGAAGCTCAGCAATACTGGCGCAATCAGCTCCCAGATGACATTACTCCCGACTTTAAGGTTATGGGTATAGACGAACCATTTTCAAGCCTATCTTTGTCTGATAACTATGAAGGTTCAAGATATACTGCTTCAATGAGTGGTGGTTTTATGTTGAAGGAACAACAAGGATTATCTCCTCTCCCTGCTAATGGCAACACTCATTCCGAACAGCTAAGATATCCAGTCTCATCCTATGGAGAATACCTGTCGCCTACAGGTTTTCATGCACCTCTCGCTAAACCTTGGGACCGACAAATTGTTGGCACGGATCAGCTTCTTTCCAGAGAAGGAACTGATGGTGTAAATTCAAGACATGGTCTACTTTCTGATATGTCAAATGAGCAGTTATTGGCAGACAATGCTGACGTGAGCCCTATTGAATTCTTGGCTTCACAATTCCCTGGGTTTGCAGCTGAGAGTCTTGCAGAGGTTTATTTTGCAAATGCTGGTGATTTAAACCTAACAATTGAGATGCTTACTCAGCTTGAGGTAGGATACTTTTGTCGGCATTGTTGTGGAATAACTTCTACTTCATTTGCATTCTGTAAATTCTGACATTATGTGGATCTTTAACCTAATTAATTGCTGTCCTCACTAGAGTTCGCAATGACTTTGATCTATTTTGGATGCCTTTGTTGTGCATTCTCTAAATTCTAACATCATGTAAACCTAACCTATTACTGTTAATATGTTGTAAATCCATATAATCAATTTTATTTATTCTTACCTTGGTGCTGTGACTGTTGATAATCATGGTTGGCCAACTCGTTGGTACTTACCTTGTATTGCTTATAATCGACTTTGCAATTGTGCTTAGACTTCCTTCTATCATGTCGTAGTTGTCATAAACTAGCACGGATGATATGTTCTATTTCTCTAAAATGTGTTGAACCTTGGGTAAGAAGGGCTTGAATGGTTTATATCCAACATTAAATAGCCTAGTTTATTATCATCAGACCCAATCAATGTACTGGATGGAATTTCTTGGGTGGTAATTGATCCTCATAATGCATGTGATATCTATAGCTGATCATAAGAATATTGCCTCGTAGTTTCCCCTTTTTTATTTAAGTGTATATTGTTTTTGTGTTTGCAGCTTCAGGTCGATGGAGGCTTACATCAGACTCTGACTTCAAAAACAGTATCTGCTCCAAATCTTAATTCGATGGATTTTCCTGCACTTTCTGTGAGAGATGGTCAAAATGATTTAGCAAAATTTACTGCTGATGGTCTCCATCAAAATGGTAGTCCCTATCGCTCTCCAGAAAAGCAAGGTTCATTGTTATTAAGATCCAACTCCTTCGTTCCATCAAGAGGGGCTACAGATTTTGCTTCAGCTGTAAGAAAAATGGCATCTCAAGATTCTAGCATGTGGAATTATGAAAGAAATGGCTCTTCAGATACAAGTATTGGATCAAGTCGAAGTTCGCAAGTACTCGCAAGCTCATATAGCAGTGGCCAGGGGCGGGGCATCTATGGTGATAGGCTCCAAAGCCGAGGGTCAGCTCGTTCAACTCCTATCTGGCTTGAAACTGGAGAAGCAGTCGGTAATGATCTCTTAGGCAATAGGTCTTGCTCTTTAAAATGTTAATTGTGCTAGTATGCAATGTTTTAAAAACCTTAATTTGGGGGCCGGGATAGTTTTTCTTGTGGTACCTCGAGGCATAAGCCTCGGAGGTGAACCGAGGCTTACTCGTCGATGACACATATATAAATTCAAAGAGATCAAACAATGTAACAAACAAATATGATTTAAACTAAAAGTTTGCCTCAAGATATAAAAAAATGTGTACAATATTAACTAACTATTTTATGTTATTATATGATTATAAGGTGAAACATAGAAAGAAATCATGGGTGAGCTTCTATATGCCTTTCTTTTACGATTCACAAGAATGGTGTCCATATATTTTGATTTTTTTTAGAATTTGTAGTAATATGTTAAATTTCCATAACAGATAAACTAAATAACCAAGAAAATTTTCATTGACCATAAAAAGCTCAAAAGATTTGCGAGATCTGATAGTGTCAAAGGCATTTTCCATAGCCTCACTTGAAGTGGGCTTCTGTAGTCGATGGTAATCCATTCTGCAAGTATATATGTTTGACTTTGTTGAGGTTACAGCAAATATGTACACTGAGATGCGGGAGGAGGCTCGCGATCATGCACGTGTGCGCAATGTTTACTTTGAACAGGTTTGTCTTCTGTGCATAGTTCAGCATTATGAAACTCAAAACAAAGGAAAATAAGAAATGAAGTTCAATCCTTTTATTATATTCTCAGTTTGGAATGTCTGTAAAACATTCATTGACACATTGATTTGATCCAATGGCATCCTACTTTGCTAGATAGGAACTTGAGCTGCAGAATGTTGTGATCTTGTTCACTTCTGGTGTTGTGCTCTTTTTCAAGATTCATCTTATCAAAAATGTTAATATGACCGGGGTGTTTATACTTTGCTATTCACACTCGTACATGAATCAGTGACCACATTGTGCTTCTATATTAGGCCCGACAGGCATACCTCATTGGCAACAAGGCTTTAGCCAAGGAGTTGAGCATGAAGGGGCAGTTGCACAATATGCAGATGAAAGCAGCTCATGGGAAGGCACAAGAATCAATTTATCGCCAGAGGTTTGTCGTTTTTCGACTCTTGCTTCTACTGTTATGATTTTGTAGAAGTGCAGCTTCATTGTGCAGATTTTGCTATTTTGCAGAAACTCAGACATTCAGACGAATGGGAGGGAACGGATGATCGACCTGCACGGGCTACACGCTAGTGAAGCAATTCACGTCCTCAAGCGTGAGCTGGCGGTGATGAAGAACGCAGCTAGGTCAATGGACCAACGGCTACTCGTTTACATATGCGTGGGGACGGGTCACCACACAAGGGGGGCGCGAACTCCGGCCAGACTTCCGACTGCTGTTCAGCGCTACTTGCTGGAGGAGGGTCTGGACTATTCTGAGCCACAGGCGGGGCTCCTTCGGGTTGTTATATACTGAGTCACGAAGGTATAGGAGATCTTTAACACTGCATCAAATGAGAAAAAAGGTGAAAAATGGAAATCTGTTGTATCTAAAGATGGGTGAAGAAAATGGTAGGATACTTCTGCAGTTGAAAAAGAAGAAAAATAAAATGTGTATGATTACTACTGTGTAGTTGGCCGAATCGTAGATGATGGTTTTGTAGTTGAGTGGTTTTCATTGGCCGTTTTTTGTTGATTTTGTACCCTTTTGCTCTGTTTCACAATTTTTTTTATTATGCACATGTAACTCATAGAATTCTTTTTCAAATTTCTCCACTCATTAGGAGATTCACCTCGCAAATCTCTCTTCGTCAACGATTCTTGTTTTACTTACCAGGGAAATCTGGCAGCTTGGGTGATGATGTTAGTAAATTTTGACACGGATAGAATAATGTAAATCTACCTATTTTCAAAAACCGTATTGGAAAAAGTGAACAATAATATAATTTTATATTTTAATTTATCTTTCTTTTAATATTAAATTATTAAATTAAAATTGACAGCAATAAGAAAGAAACAACAAGAAGGAAGATATTTTTCTGTAATGAAAATTTTAATAAATCAAATTATTAAACTAAAAGGAAAAAAATAGCGCATCATTCAAGGTAGAATAACAAAATTTGCACCAAAATAAGATTAAGCAGTAAAATAAAATACAGTTGAGATGGTCTAAATTATTTGTCTTACGTAACTAAAAATGACATAAGTAATTCAAACACATAATAAACCAATCAATTCCATTTATCCTATTACAAATAAACCAAAAGCGTTTGCTAACCCTAAAAGCGTGTTACTTTGAAGTAAAACTATAATACCAGTAAGCGAGAAAGAAACCTAAGAGGAAACAACTGAAATTCAGGGAAATGATGGCGTCGAGTTCAACGGCTCTGCGGATATCCTTTACACTTCAGAGAGTAATAAGTTCCAGTAGAAAACCCCTCTTTCCAACAAGAATTTTAACCAATACTCTTCGCTCTCCGTCGCCTTCCGCGAGTCTCAGCTGCTTCAGCCGCCGTCGGGATGGCGCCAACTCTCCTCCAGTTTCTAAGAAAACTAGCAAGGTGTAAACGCATATTTATATGTTTGTTCTGGAATTTTGGAAGATAAAATGCATTTGACATCGAAAGGACAAAATGTTTTTTTTGTGGGCTAAAAGTATTGGAGGAAAGCTTATCCTTTCGTATTCAAGAGATGTGTTTTTTCTCAAAAATTTTATGCTTTTTTCTTGTTGCTGGAGTCACTTTAGTAGTTTTAGATTGCGTTTTGTGTGTCCGTGTGCTAGCAAAAAAGTTTATTAAAAAGGGTTCTGTAATTGAAGATCCACTTGTTTGATGTTTAATACGTGTTGTATTCTCTTGTTTGATTATTAAAAAGGGTTCTATAATTTATCTGTGTGGTCGTTGGGGGTGGAATAATGTTTTGGATTGACAGGTAGATGGATACTTGTTGGGTATTAACATAAAATATTTGTGCTTTTATTTTTCTTTTTAGAAAAAATTTGCTAAAAAAGTTGTTGGAGATGATGGAGATATAGATGAAGATGCTTTTGAGGCGCTTTTCCGTCAACTTGAAGATGATCTGAAAAAGGATGAGCTACTTGGTAATGACGATGGGGATGATGATATAACTGAGGAAGACCTTGCTAAACTCGATCAGGAATTAGCCGAGGCACTAGAGGATGATGACTTATTAGTGGCATTGGGCTCTGCTGCCCTTATGGGTGTCATGAATGATGATAATGATGATGATGATGATGATGACGACGACGACGAAGAAGGAGATGAAGAAGGAGGCCAAGAAGACATAGATATCGATATTGTTAATAATGATGAGGATGGAGATGAAGTTGATGAAGAAGAGGAAATACCTGTAAAGCTAAAAAATTGGCAGCTCAGGAGGTTGGCCTATGCAATAAAAGATGGTCGCCGCAAGACTAGTGTGAGTCTTACTCTGATAATGCTTCGTGAACTTTATTATTTATTTATTTATATTTCTGATGTTATATCGACTTTTTTCATATGGAACCATGGAAAGAGAACGATGTTGTTAGAAATAGTTTAATCATGGATGTTAAAACTCTAGGAAGCATCTTGTCCTTTTGTTATTTGATGTTGTTTATGTTTTCGTCATGTCTCTCTCATGTTATTTTGCTAAGCTAGCTTCTGCTTTTGTTGTAAGCATGCTCTTAGAACTAGTTGTTTCCTGTTTTGCAAATTACCTCTCTTCTTTCCTTGCAGATAAAAAATCTTGCTGCCGACCTGTGTCTGGATAGAGCAGTTGTTCTCAAATTACTTCGTGACCCCCCTCCTAATCTTGTCATGTTGAGTGCTACATTACCTGATAAACCCGCAGCACCTATCTTATCTCCCGTGGCGAAAGTCGTGGAAGATGTTCCTTTGGAGGCAACAACGACTGTTCCAAAGCCTGAAGTTGAGGTTAAAGCCCCAATTCATGTTATGCAAAACAACTGGTCTGCTCGGAAAAGGCTGAAGAAAGTGCAGGTTGAAACCCTTGAACAAATTTACAGACGATCAAAGCGCCCAACTGTGAGTATTTGTATTTCAGCTTTCACATAGTAATGCAATCTTATACCAAAATTAGTGGCCATGCACAAAAACATACGGTATAAGGAGTACATTTTACTTCAAGTAGTGTTCTTGCCAAATAATGTGTTCTTTAATGGATAATAAGTTCATGATTGCATAAGCTGTGACTCTGTAAGAAGCTTTAGGAGTGAAGACTTCCTCAGGATTGCTACATTATTTTAGTTTGCAGAAATAGACATATTTGATTTGGCTTAGGATTTCTGAAATTCGGTAGTGAGGAATGTAGGAAAGAGAGGTGGTGGAGGCAGAAAGAAGGGAAAAATAGTATCTACTAAATTCTCCTCTTACTGAGATTTTGTCAGTATTTAAATAACACGCCTTTTTCAGCTGTAGTACAGTTAACAAGCTATGAAGTGAAGCATGGGAGTCCTTTTATTGCTAAGGAGAAGAGTCTTCGTAAAATAATGGATTGGAATGATCCAACAAGCTTTTGTAGAATTAACCTTCAACTTAAACTGAGCTGAAATGTCGGGAGTTATATCAAGTAGCATTTTCAAGTTACTCCTTGAGCTTGTTTTATCAAGTATTGCCTTTTGACAGTATCTATTTTGTTTTAATGTTTCTAAACTTCAAGTTTTCATCTTTTGTAATCTGGTTACGCATTGTGCTACTTTTTTATCCCACAGTGATAAGTTGTTTTGCCTTGAAACGGTTGCAGAATGCCATGATCAGCAGCATCGTCCATGCCACGAACCTGCCCCGTAAAAGAGTTGTGAAATGGTTTGAAGATAAACGAGCAGAGGATGGTGTACCCGATCAGAGGCTCCCACATGGACCACACGGTGCTGAGTCCGCCTCTGCTGTGTAGAATTTCCCCTGTTCTTTTGAGGCACTTCCATCTTCAGATGCAGCGTGTAGAAATTTATTCTCGTATAAACACAAAAGCTGCAACACTGCACATAGTTTTGTGTTCATAGATGTTAAGATTGTTCCCTTTTGTAGCTTTGCTGTTCTCATAATTTTACTTGTTGCGGCTATCAGATAAGCTTTTCTTCTTGCGCTTTTTTATTTCATTAAGTTTCATTGTATTAGAAAACTAGTGAAGCTACTAGGCAATTTATTCTCGTACTAATCCTAACAATTCGTGGATGGAATGAATTAAAGGTCCTAACTATGTTGCACGGACGCACATACGTACACGGGATATGACATTTTTGGAAAAATTTAGGACACGATACGAACATTATAATATATATGAATGAGATCATTTGAGAACACAAGACTAATGAGAGAGTTAAGAACAAATATTATCCACAGATTTTTGAGATATGTGGCTGAGATTAGAGTTTCATTTAAGGACATCTCAATGCTCAAATTATCCCTTAAGGGCATTTCCGTCCTTTTACGTGATACGTTTTTGAAATTGAATTTGTTTGTAGTGGTTGGGTGCCGCTCATACTCGCTGGAGCTGGGGGAGGGATTCAAAATCAACATCTCGCAAGGCCGAGTTGAAGTTGGTAGTTGGTCTCACAATTCTGATTCTCATGAAAGTTAATTAACAACATATTCGCTCTTGTGTTTTCTCCAATTACTTCCGTCGTCGTCGATTTTCTTTCTATATGTTATGTTTCAAAATGAAGATTTTGAGAGGGTAGCGTCGTTTCCTTCATTTTTGCTACCATTCTTGCCAAATTCCTCACGAATTTGACAGGGTAGGTTGAATGCGTGATTTTCAATCTATTTTATTGTTAATCCCTTGATTTGCTTCGAACTCGTTGATTCCTCGCACAAAATACCAATATTCGTCGACGCATCACAATGGATAAATTCGATCCTAATCATCGATTGCAATTCGTGTTCTTGCTTTGTTTTTGTGTAATGTTGTTCTAATGACAACTCAATGTGTATTAAATTTGTATTCGGAAGATAGTACTTGATGGGTTTCATCATTTCTGTAGCATTTTTTGGCAATTTATGGGTTATTTGAATATACCTTGTTTATTCTAATCAACGCCTATTATACGAGTTCTTTGCTTCGTGTATGTGTAATTTTGTGAAGATTATTGTTCAATTTTGTCTCAAATGTCTTTTTTTTTGCATATAGGTTGTTCATGAACATTTTTCCAACTACATTTGATGACCAATAGATTGTTTATGCACATTTTTCCAGCTGCATTTGATGCACAATACTTTATTGATACGTGCTATTTGTTTTGATTACCTGAGAACGACCAATTGGCCAATCACGACGCTCTCTCACGAAATGCAGTAAATGCAAACAATTAACCAATCACGACGCTCGTAATGTGACCAACCAGACATTGAAGATGATTAAAGATGCAATTTTTTTGGATTGTTGTTGAAGTACTCCCTCCGTCCCATTAGTAGTGTCTCATTCCTTTTCGACACGGTTATTAAGAAAATGGTGTTTTGTGGTGTGTATTGTTTGACTTTTGAGTGGTTGATTCTTATCCACATGTTTTTTACCTTTTTTAGAAATGAGACACTTCTAATGGGACAAACAAAAAAGGAAAATGGGACACTACTAATGGGACGGAGGGAGTACTAATTTCTAGTCTGTATGAATTTTGTCTAGATGTTGAACATGGATCAATTTGAATCCAACTGTTGTCATTTTTATAATATGTCCATACATTCCCCATGTTGTGTGCATATGTTTACAAATAAATGTGCATACCATTTTTGCCACATTCATTTGTTATTTTTTCGATTCGAAGTCGTGGACTAGGACAATCATGTCACCTAATGCTTCAATTACGTGTGGTAGCTATTTTCTTACTATGAATAATGCCCAGTCTTTTTGCAGCTGCCGTGAGCTCTTATAACGCCCCAATTTTCTTAACTTAACTAGGGATGCTACTTCATACTTAACATGCATATTTTAAACTCTTTCAGAAATATTTTCATAGAATAACCATCTTCACATATATTTATTTTCCTAAACCGTAAAAACATATCAATTGCGCAAACAGTGGAATCTGCAATATAAAACAAATTAGTCCTATCAATTTTAAAACAACGCAAAATTCACAACTTTAAATAGAATAACTTAAATGCAACTAAAATCTCCTCCTTGTGACCATCACCACCATCACTTCTACGCATTGACCGGGCCATTTCCTGAAAAATGTTAAGATAGTAGGTTGAGTACGACTACTCAATGTGGTACACACGCATATCCAAACTTTATAAAATGTCAATAAACAAGGATATGAAACATACATAATAAATAACTTTGATCCTAGGGCCTCCTCTTGACCCTAAGAATTCATTTCATTTCACACGGTCTTCTCTTGACCGTAACTTTCATAAGGGCTTCCTCTTGACCCCGGTCACATCCCTCCTCTTGACCTGACCCATTTCATTTTCATTCTCATGCTTGTCATAAACACATGAATGCTGTACAAAATACATAATAAGGATAACGGTAACTTCCCCACCTTAACATTGACTTGATGAAAAGAATGATTATGAAATAGTTAAGTCCCGCGCGCCTTGCCTAAACATGAAATTTAAATCTTAATGCTTAATGTTGGGATAAAGATTTAGTAGATGAATTGATAGATTTGAATATCCAAAAACCCTAGCTGAATATTGTACCTTCGTATCTGTAATAGCTTAGTCGAGTTCAGTTGTTAGAACTCAGTAGGCTAGAGTTTAGTAGCTACAGGATTCAGTAGAAGTCCTCACACTCAATTGATGGACTCAAGATCGAAGTAGTTAGTTGGACAACCAACCACCAACTGAATATGCTCAGGAATTCGTGCCCATGCACTGAATGCTCAGAAGAACGTTAGTAGGAAAGTCACTTCAGTTGAAGGTCCAAGGATTCAGAGGAAGTCAATCTTGATGTTTGACAAGTCTCACCTACCAATCTACCTCGACCAATAAGGAGCCGACAACGACCTATCTTTTCTAACAAAAGTTGCTTCCAGACTGAAAAAGAGGAGAATCTCTACAGTGCACCTACTCACCAACGTTCAAAATAAAGGAGCCATTTTCCTTGTCGTTTCGACACGTGGCTAGACCTCCTTCCAACGGATCTATTCACCATCAACGACTATATAAGAGAAGTCTTCATGCAGAGACACTACCGGGAATTCAAGCTACCTACGCACAAAACTCTTAACACTCTCAACGAAGAATCTAGTGAAGAACTAGCATTCATAGAAGAATCCTTTTAGTTCATCACTTAGAGTTATATTTGTTCCCTTTCTCTTATCTAAGCAAGCCTCATTGTAATACCTTTAGCTTAGAAACCTCGAGGAAGTTCACATCCTTGTGAAACTGTTCTTATTTGTAAGAACTTCCTCGTAGTTGGAGAAGACTCAAACTCTTTAAGTTTGAAACACTTGTAAAAGTCACTACGACTATAAGTAGAGAATATGTCCAGCGCATAGATCTCTGAAAATGGTTTTTCACGATTTGTTCGAGTAGACCAGTTTTTAGAAAACGATGATCAGAAGAACACCGCTCTGATACCAATTGTTGGTCCAGAGACGAACCTTTCAGTGTAGAGGGGATGAATACACCTGAATGCAAATTTCAACTCAAATGCGAAAGTCAGTGCTACTGAATATTACTACTGAACTAGTCTACTGAACTAGTCAGTTGGCTCAATAAGCTTTCTGGATCGCATGGGCAGAGTATCCTTCTACTGAGTCTTATCTACTGACTTCAGTCAGTAAACAGTAGTTCATTATCAGATATTGTGTGCGGAAGTGTAGGCCCAAAAATATGTTCATCTCAGTTTGAAAACCCATTTTATGCTGATTGATTAAAAGTCAGTTTTATGCAATATGAACAGTAATCAATGCAACAGTAACATCAACACAATTTTTTTTTAAAGTGGTTCGGATACACAGGATGCTACTTCCACTATCCTGAACAAAGGAGGAGTTCTTGTATTAGTATGTACCGAGAAGGTCTCAGTTGATCTGTGCACTGGACAGGTACAATCTTGTTTACTTATACTGAGCGAGTCTCAGTTGATCTATGCGCTGGACAGATATCTACTTATAGTCGTAATGGCTTTACAGTTTCAATCACAAGGGTTTGATCTTCTCCAACTATGATAGAGTTTATACAATAAGAACAGTTCAAAAGGTTGAACTCCTTCGAGTTTTCTAAGCTAATGATATTACAATAAGCTTGTTTAGAATAGAGAAAGGGAACTGATGAAACTCTAGAGTGAAGAACTAGGAAGGATCTCTCTGTATGCAAGTTCTTCGTTGGGTTCGACTTTGAGTTTGCCAGAGTATTTGTTCGCTTGAAAGCTTGTGTTCTAGTTATGTCTTATCTGCATGAAGACTCTTCTTTATTTATAGTCTCGACATATGAATAGATCTGTTAGAGGGAGTCTAGACACGTGTTGAAAATGACAAGAAAAAAGGTCATCTTCAATTTCAATGTTATTGTAGAGATTCCTTCTTTTTCAGTCTTGGAAGCAGCTTTGTGTCATAGCAAGTACAGTGCTGGCGGCTTCTCATTGGTCGAGGTTAGCGAGTAGGTGAGGTTTGTTCAAATTCCAATAGCATGCTGAGTTGAGTTGAGGTTAGCGAGTAGGGGCAGTGAATACACCTGAGTCCAAGTTTTTGCTCAAACGCGAAGGTTAGTATTTTATTGAGTCTGCTGCTGAACGAGTTCAGTTACTAGTTCAGCATTCTGATCGCGGGGCAGAGTGATTCAACGACTGAATCCTATCTATCGACTGATGTCAGTATTGAGTAATTCAGTAGATGAATAAGTTGTGTAGGCCTTGTTTAAGTTCGTCTCTTTGAAAAATGTTTTTATGCAAACCAAATCAATTGGCTAGTACAGTTTTAAATCTGTTTTACTGAAATTTGATTTTGCAAATAGTTGACAAACAGATGCAATAAAACAGTAAATGACACGAACAATTTTTAACGTGGTTCGGATACGTAAGATCCTACATCCACGGTCCTGCCGAATAGGAGTTCTTGTTGATTAATTTGAGCAAGCCTCAGCAAGTTTTTGTACGCTGGACAAAACATTCTAAGTTATAGTCCTTAGTGACTTTACAAGATCAAACCGAAATTTGAATGGTTTTATCTCCAACAAGGAAGGAGTTCTTTTAATAAGAACGTATCACTAAAAGTGAACTCCTTCAAGTGTCTAAGCTTAAGATCTAACAAGGTTAGCTTAGGAAAGAGATCGGGAATAACTCTAGAGTGAAGAACTACTAGGATGTCTCTAAGATTTCTAGTTCTTCGCTGGATGTAACAGTAAGCTTGCTAGAGTGGTTGAGTATGTGTTGTTGAAATTTTTGCATCTCTGTTCCCTTTTTTTTTCTTCTTCAATACTTGAAGATGATCTCTTTATATAGTTGTGACCCATGTATAGATCCATTGGAGGGGACCATGCCACGTGTCACAAGACTCCAAGGAAAACGACCATTTAATTTGAATATCGCTGTAGAGGGTGGTTGGGTTTTTGTGCATGAGAGCAGCTTTTAGCTTTGTTTGCTTCTCATTGGTCGAGGTATGGCGGTAGGTGAGACTCGTCAGACATGAGTCTTCTAGCTGAGTTGAATTCCTCAGAACCTTGTGTTGGGAGATGATTCAGTTCTTCCACAAATTATTGGGAGACAACTCAGTAGCCTAGTGTTCTGAAGATTTGAAGATCCCAAAACCCTACTTTGACTGATGAACTATTCCGTTGTAATTTGTTGTTTTGTCTTTGAGAGTTTCAGACTCAGTAGACACTCTTCATTTGATTCAGCGCCGCCCGGTTACGTCCGACTATTTAGCGTACTATCGGCCTCGGTACCGTAAGAAGAAGACTCGCATATCTTGGACTCGGCGGGAGCAAGATATGCGAAAGGAGTCGATGGGCCGAACTCGGCGGAGTAGTTCACTGAACTCAGAGTTGATCTTCAGTAGAGCTGACTCAACAGGAGTACGCTACTGAATATAGATCAGACTCAGCAACGGCTAGACAGTCTTCTGACTGTCAGGATTTATTAAGTAAAACCAGCAGAGTCATACGAGGTATAGAGAAGTCAGCTTCAGATCCACCTTGAAGTCTGCTTTGTCTCACCTACTTTCTTCAGCCTCGACCAATGACGAGCGGCCAACTATCCACTTTCTAATTAAAGCTGCAAGTTAAGAACTTTCCAGAAATGGAGGAAAAGGACTCTGCCACCATCTTTGAAAGAGCCGTTAGCTACCCGAGAGAGAGAGAGACACATGGATCATCGTCTCCAACGGATCTATCCATGTCTCTGCTTTATCAATAGAGGGATAATTTCAAATTGAAGCTGACCTAACGAGAGACCAAGAACACACGAGCATTCACGAGCAACTCAAAACGACTTAAGCTTTCCGCAATAACTTCAAAGAGAAATCTCTGGCGAAAGGCGACATACTTGCTCATAGGGAACCAAGCTGAACCAGATTATAAAGCCTCTAGTATCCAAGCGACTGAATACGAACCCAAGTCTATACTTAACCGTTCGTCGCTCTAGAAGCCACTTTCTCGTTCCCTATCCCTCTAACCTAAGTTCAGCAGATCTTATCCATAGCTTAGACGAAGGAGTTCATATTTGAACTGATCCTTAATGTAAAGGACTCTTTCATAGTTGGAGAGTTTGTCAAACACTTTAGTTTGATACCTTGTAAACTGAGACTTGCTCAGTATAAATCTCAAGACCAGTGTTTGTCCAGTGTACAAACCGACTGAGACTATCTCAGTATAATACATAGCTTCCTGATCTTTCGGGACAGTGGACGTAGGATTGTTGGATCCGAACCACTTTAAAAGTGCTTGTGTTCTGTCTTTTTACTGTTGCATTGATTAATGTTCATACTGAAAATATTTCTAAAACCATTCAACTGAGTTTCATCAAAGCTTAATCGATCGCACTAATATACTGAAACTGTTTTCTTAAAAACGTTTTCTAACTCAACTGAATTTGGGCCTACACATTTCCACACTATACTGAACTTCAGATGAACGGTACTGAATTCTGACTCAAGTCAGCTAGCAGGCCTCAGCGAAGTCAGTCACTCTGCCACGCGATCCAAAACAGCTTATTTGGTCTACTGAACTTGTTTAGTACGACACTCTCCTGAAAAGGACTGTTCGCGTTTAAAGTTGAGAAATTGTTTTCAGGTGTATTCACCCCCCCCTCTACACGTGAACGTTTAATCTCGGGACCAATAATTGGTATCAGAGCAGGAGTTCTATAAAACTCTTGTTATTCTGAACTGGTCTACTTGAATGGATCCAGAAAACGTTTTCATTACATGTCATTCTTCATTCATGTCATTATTTTCAATGTCTGATATGACAGGAATCAGGATGGTACCCATGTTCTCAGTAGAGAACTACGGGGTATGGCGAGTCAGAATGGAGGCACATCTGACTTCCCTCCACGACAGCATGATAGAGGTACTGGAGGACGGACCTATCGTTTCGATGGTTGATAGTGTCGTGACTCAGGACCCAGCACAGGGAGGAGGCATGGTGACCGGGAAGAAGATCCCTAAAGACAAAAGTCTCTTCACCCCTGAGGAGAAGAAGCTTCACAACTTAGACCGAGTCGCCAGAAACGCCATACTAACCACCCTGAGCGACTCTTATCTCGGGAGAGTTCAGGACTGCAAGTCCGCGAAGGAACTCTGGGATGCTCTAGTGCTACTGAGTCGGGGAACTCAGAAGATCAAAGCAACAAACTCGCGCTGGAACTTCAGAAGCTAGAGAGATTGTCTCTCATACCCGGTGACACCATTGAAGATCTCAACGTCAGATTCACGGATCTGATGAACTCTATCAACGGGCTGGGAAAGACATTCTCCAACCGAGAGATGAATCTCAAGATTTTAAGGGCACTGCCAGACGGTCACTGGACTCCCTTTGCTACTTTATTGCGTCATTCTGATTTAGATATTGTTACTCCTGACCATATCTTTTCAGAACTTAAAGCGGAGGAGTTCGAGTTTGGCTTACCTCAAAGGAAGCAGCGAGCTGAAGCTGACACTCAAATCGATCATGCTTTCAAAGCATCAGTCAGCACAGCAGCTCCGGCATCTAGCAAAGCTGAACCTTCACTCAGTGACTTACAAGAAGGAAATCTAGCCAAGAAGTACGCGCTGCTTGCCGTGAAGTATCAGAAGAAAAAGGAGAGAAGCAGAAAGCTCTCAAGAGTCGTCAGAGACTCTAAGGGTAAGAATGAATATACACCTAAGCGCACTCCTGACTCACATACTTCTGAATGCAGGAAACAGGAGGACTCAGCTCAGTCGAAAGACAACGAGAGCAAAGAAGAAAGAGTCACAACCTGCTACAACTGCAAGAAGCCAGGACACTATCAGTATGATTGTCCTGAGCTCAGCACTGCTGAAAGAGCAGCACACAAAGCAAGAAAGGAGAAGTTCATCAAGAAGCGACAAGCTTACATTGCCGGTGAACTCTTAGACGACTCAGATGAAGTCGATTCCTTCATGGATTCTTCAGACGATGAAGCAGCTTTCATGGCCATAGAGCTTGAAGCTGAAGAAGATGCTGAAAAGTGTTTCATGGCAGGAGAAGAGGATGAGGTAAACTCTCACGCTCCATTTAACTCCTCTTCACACTGCACGCACGACACTATTTCAGGTGCAGATTAGAATCTGGACGTCGCAATCGCATACGAAGGACTTGTATTGAGACTCAGGGAGGAGATAAACTCTCTGATGGCCAAGTCTCAGCATCAAGAAAATCAGATATCAGTATTAACCAAAGACTTGACTCATAAATATACTGAATTGAGTCTACTGAAGCAAGAGTTGTCAGGACTTCAGACCGAGCATGAACTGCTGAAGAAGAGTGATGATGTCTGGAGGAACTTGATGATAGAGCGATACATGGGCACTGAAAAGAAGCTTGAAGCTATGCTAGCAAGCAATAAGCCGAAGCACTGCAAGGAGGGACTTGGATTCAACCATGGAGCCTCCTCATCTGCCCCCGTACGCTCAGAAAACCGGCTAGCTAATAGGTTTGTTCAAGGGGAGACCATCAATGCAGACATACTAAACCCCCTAGCCAAGAACAAACAAAAGATGAAGGCACCTCATCCCAGTTATCAGCACTCTGACAAGAAGATCAGCACCAGATCACCCCAGTTCAGTCAAGGGGGAACCAGCAAAGCAAAATGGGCTGATCAGTATGGACCTCCGCAGCTGACTCATCCAGCTTAATATTGGTCATATTACTATGATCCTATAGTCAGGAGAGGATCCAAAAGTCAGAAGAAGAAGAAGAAGAAAGCCGTGCAGAAGGCAAAGGTCAGCAGTCCACCCACTCAGAAGATCAGGACTCCTGAACCTGAAAAGCCTCAGAAGTCAGCATCGACCAGTCCGGTGGTCAGATATGTTGACAAAAGTGGAAAGAAACTGTCTGAGACCACT
Organism: Lavandula angustifolia; assembly: GCA_028984105.1. Taxonomy (NCBI): domain Eukaryota; kingdom Viridiplantae; phylum Streptophyta; class Magnoliopsida; order Lamiales; family Lamiaceae; genus Lavandula; species Lavandula angustifolia. Next base: position 2,462,586 of record CM054814.1, on the reverse strand, counting down.
AGGGTCGTAAGACAGATATGGGTTTCCAAAACTAACATCTAAGGACCCAAAATCAAAAATAAAGGGTACCTAAATATAATTCTGTTTTGCAGGTGCACAAGGACCCTTGGTATGTTGACATCAGATGCTCAAGACACATAACGTACCAAAAGGACTTGCTGAAGAATTATACTACTGAAGAAGAACCCTGAATCGAGTTTGGAGACAACCCAAAAGGCTATACCAGAGGCTACGGAACACTCAGCATTGGAACAGCAACAGTTCCAAGAGTATCATATGTTGAAGGACTTCAGCATAACCTTCTCTCTGTTAGTCAACTTTGTGATAACTCGAATAGAGTGATTTTTTACGCTGGTTTCTGTGATGTCATTGATAAATCTACAGGGGAAATAGTGTTGTCAGGTTCGAGCAAAAAGAATATCTACGTAGCTGACTGAAACTCAGTTGAACCTGAAGCTTGTTTGTTGGCGAATAACGACAATAAAACGGGGTGGCTCTGACACAGAAGATTCAGCCATCTCAACTTCAAGACGCTCAACAAGCTAGCTAGAAACACTCTAGCAAGAGGACGGCCGAATGAAGTATTCAGCAAAGACACTCAGTGTGAAGCATGTCTGAAGGGAAAGCAAACAAGGAATCAAAATCCACCTGTTCCATCTCCTTCCACTGAAGGAATCATTCAGCTGCTACATATGGATTTATTCGGTCCAGTCTCTCCGGTGACGATCAGAGGCAAATAGTATGCTTTAGTGGTCATTGATGACTACTCACGCTACACATGGGTCATATTTATTGCCAACAAGTCTGACGTCAAAACAGAGTTACCAACGCTTCTGAAAAGGCTCAGTGTCGAGAAGAACACCAAGATTATCAAGATATGTTCAAACAGAGGAACTGAGTTCCTGAATTCGATGGTAGACGAGTTCTGCAAAGCTGAAGGTATAGAGCATGAGACGTCTGCCGCGCGCACGCCTCAACAAAATGGGGTTGCTGAAAGGAAGAATAACACTCAAAGAAGCAGCAAGAACCATGCTCGCAGATTCAGGACTCCCAACCAAATTCTGGGCAGAAGCAACTGACACTGCATGTTACACCCAGAACAGATCTCTACTAACTAAGCAGCATAAGAAGACACCATATGAACTATGGAACGGAAGGAAGCCTTCTCTATCTTATTTCCATATTTTTGGGTGTTCGTGCTTTATCCACAATAATGGGAAGGATCAGTTAAAGCATTTTGATAGCAAGTCAGACCAGGGAGTCTTCTTAGGATACTCCCGGGTCAGCAAAGCCTTCAGAGTTTTTAACTACCGGACCCTTTGCGTAGAGGAAAGCCCTCATGTTGTTTTTAATGAGTTTGCTACTGAAGGCAATAGCAGGAACTCTAAATCAAAGTCTGAGGACATCAGTAAGCAGCTACAGGATCTGAGCCTGAAAGATAAAGTTGAAAAGATCCAGTTGCGTTGGGATGATGATTCAGATGAAGAAACTGAAGACAAGTCTACTGAATCTCAGCCAGCAGCCGAAGTAGCTGAACAAATTAACTCTACTGAACAGAGTCAATCCCAGGTAACCCAGGTCGCTGAAGAAACCCAAGTGGTAACTGAGACCTCTACTAAGAATAATAATTAAGGGGGAACTAATGATGTTCCTGAGTTAAATGCCCCTGAAGCTGGTGACTCAGTAGATCACACTCTTGTAACTGAATTGCTTCAATCTCAGAATAGTACAACTGAAATGCCTAACTTACCTACTATCTGTGTTGAACAAATTTCAGATGAAGAGTTGAAACATCGTAGATCGTGGCTGGACGCTCACACTTCTGATTTGATTATTGGAGATCCTTCAGCAAGCGTAAAGACAAGATCCAGATTTTGTTAGGGAGATAGCGCCTTATATTCCTGCTTCTTGTCTACTGAAGAACCTCAGTCAGTTGAGGACGCACTGAAAGACGCTGATTGGATCATAGCCATGCAGGAGGAGCTGAATCAGTTCACGAGAAACGAAGTTTGGGAGCTTGTTGATAGACCCCGACATCAACATGTGATCGGAATAAAATGGGTCTTCAAGAACAAGCGAGATGAATACAACGTCATAGTAAGGAACAAAGGAAGACTCGTGGCAAAAGGCTACTGTCAAGCTGAAGGGATAGATTTCGACGAAACGTTCGCTCCAGTTGCAAGATTGGAGGCAATCAGACTATTCCTAGCCTACGCAACACATCAAAGATTCAGAGTCTATCAAATGGATGTGAAGTCTTCTTTCCTGAACGGCGTACTAAAAGAAGAAGTCTATGTCGAACAGCCTCCCGGCTTTCAGCAGGGACATCAAGTTTATAGACTCAGAAAGGCTCAGTATGGGTTAAAACAAGCACACAGGGCTTGGTACGATACCCTGTCTGAGTTTCTTCTTCAGAAAGGTTTTCAGAAATGCACAGTAGACCGCTCATTATTCAGCATTCGACTGGAAGACGACATTTTACTTCTACAGATCTACGTAGATGATATCATCTTCGGCTCGAAGAACGTCATCATGTGTCAGCAGTTTGAGAAAATGATGAAGGACAAGTTCGAGATGTCAATGATGGGAGAGATGGACTATTTCCTTGGCTTTCAAGTGAAACAATCTGAGAAGGGAACGTTCGTCAATCAAGGCAAATACACTCGAGACCTCATCAAGAGATTCGGTTGCACATCCGGCAAATCAATCAAGATCCCGATGAACACGAACATGAAAAATGATCTTGTTAAAGAGGGAGTATCAGTAGACCAAACTGAATTTCGTGCTATAATTGGTACTTTATTATACTTAACAGCTACTCGTCCTGACATAACTTATGCTGTAGGTGTCTGTGCTCGATTTCAGGCGAATCCGAAGCAGAGTCACATGCACTCAGCAAAGAAGATTCTCCGCTATCTAAGATGAACACCTGACATGGGTTTATGGTATCCAGCTGATGATAATAATGAACTAACTGGTTATTCTGATGCTGACTATGCAGGATGTAGAATTGAGCGAAAGTCAACTTCTGGAACGTGTCAGTTCCTTGGCAGTAAGCTGATCTCATGGTTTTCAAAGAAACAACATTCAGTAGCGATGTCAACTACTGAAGCTGAATACATGGCTGCCGGAAGTTGCTGTGCGCCCAAATCCTTTAGCTGAGACAGCAGCTACGCGACTATGACGTCATACCGAATGAAGTGCCGATATTCTGCGACAGTACCAGTGCCATTGCAATCACTCAGAATCCTGTACTTCATACGAGATGCAAGCACGTGGACATCAAACACCACTTCATTCGTGACCATGTCGAAAAGAAGGATATCAGGATGGAAAAGATCCATACTGACCATCAAAGGGCTGATATACTGACCAAGCCTCTAGCTGAAGCCAGATTCAGAGAACTTTCAGTAGAGCTAGGTCTGCTGGACCCTACTGACTCAAGTCAGTAAGTGGATTTAGGAGAGGAGCATTCAGTAAGGGGGAATGTTAACTCTCAGTACTGAGTAAAATCAGTACGTAGAGACTCAACAACCATCTACATGAGGTATCAGCTGACTACGATGTTCAGCTGACAGGTTTGTGTATCTCTACTCATAGCCAATAGAACAGTTTTGTGCATTTATGAATCAGATTCAGCATCGTATTTAATGCCTTAGAAAATATCATTTAATATTAACGGTTTACATTTAATACACGACATTCTATGTAAAAGCATGCTGAACTCTGCAACGCATTAAATGCATGTCGTATCAAGTTACTTCTTTGGCTATATACAACTATAATTTGACTTAGGCGGCTAATATGATCATTGCCTATTTTATAAAACTTAATCCTAGCCGTCCATCTTAAAAGGCGCGTTCAAACTGAACCCTTGATATTTAACTGTTTATCTTTTTTAAGATATATATACACGTTTAAATGCTTGAAACCGCCATTTCAACTCTATTGAGAATATCTCCTACTTTGTTACAAAACATATCCTTTAAAAGCTGCTCTGAAAATCCTTTGGTAACTTTCAATGATCATTCAGTATCTTATGAGTTTATTTTTCTTATATCTTATTAGATACTGACCTATACTGTGTTTGCAGATTACGAAAATGACAGGAACACACGTAGACTCTCCTGCTGGTATGCAAGAGATCCTTGAAAAGGATCGGGTCTGGTGCGAACCGATGATGGAGTTCGATGCTTGTGACCTCGACTACATGAAAGAGATCTTCTATGCCCTCCATGAAACCGGGCTGGAAGGTTTTCTGACGAGGAAGCCTTCGTCCTTCCTTCCGCGCCAGGTAGCTGAAGTCTACCTGAACTCAGAGTCCGTAGAGGGAGATATTCGTTGCCGGTTCATCGTCCATTCAGTAGGCAACCCCTCCCGAGACATGTCTGTAATCAAGCAGATGTCTATCAGAGAAGCTCTCCAGAAAAGCTTCAACTTACCAAACGAAGGATTCACAACAGTGTCCTACAAAGATGACCTCATGGACGAGTACTTAACTGAGTTCTGTGGAAAGCCAACGACATTCAAAGCCGCTTTTCCAAAGAACGCCATGCTCCCTCAATACAGAGCACTGGCTTACATCATGACTCAGCTTCTGACGAGTCAAGCTGGCTCCTTCGATCAAGTGTCAAGGCCCAAGCTTCAACTGATGATGGCCATTCATGACCGAGCCAGAATAAACTGGACTGAATTCTTTCTTAAAGAGTTCATGACGCAGTCGGCTAAATTCGATAAATCATCCAAGCGACTGAGCGTCAAAGGCAAGCTTCTATACGGACTGAAGCTCTTTGTGATGATTGAAGACTTCTGCGGATCAGAAAGCATCACCTTTGCTGACAAATCATACTTTAATCCAAAGAAGGTCAGATTCCAGAGCAGGGCAGCGACCCTTCAGCAGATAGAGTCAGGGCCCGCTGACCCAAGGACCGGAACTCAGAAGACCTCCACACCCACTAAGAAGAGGTCCCCTCCTAAATCAACTCCTAAGAAGCCAACCAAGAAGCTGAAGAAAGTCATTGAGGTTGTGCCGGAGGCAGAGCCAGAGGCTGTGGTTGTTGAGCCTCCTCTGCGGCTGAGGGATGAAACTGAGTCATCCGAGCATACACAGTCAGTGGAGAAGGTCGTCTCCACTGAACGTGAAGAACCAGTGGACCAAGGGGTCCAAGCTGAAGAGGTTCAAACTCTAGAGAGCCCCTTGGATGTTCCACCTCTCAGCAGTATACCGTCTGCTGAGAAACAGCCGTCTCCGATTGAGGTAGAGGATTCGGAGACCGCCTCAGAATCAAAGTCGATCGGGATGGAGGCCTCAGCTCTCAAATCAAGAGCCTCCCGAGAGATATCTGAAGTGATTCCGGAGATCGCCAGCCACAACGACCTTGTACTACTTGCAAGGCAGGCGAGGCTCCATATGCTGATAAGATTTCATGAGTGGCATAACCTGAAGAGACTCATCATCCACCACTCCTGCGAACAGCTTCATGAAGAGGAGCTGCTGATCAGGGGAAAGATTGGCTACTCAGAGCCATCTGACCTCGGAATGCTTGAAGACCTGAGGGCAGCGATGCTCGCAATGTTGAATGATAGACAACCTGTCTCAGCATCTGCGCCCTCAGATGGGTCTGACCCCGACGGTCAGAACCCACCCTAAGAAGCCTGATGAGGGATCTCAACTGGCCAAGGATGCTCCCACATCAACTGCTGAACCGCCGCTCAGCATCCTTGGACCCGGGCAGTCGGTGGCTGGTACTTCGAAGGCAGCTGAACCTTCTCAGCTCCTTCTTGAGTCTGCTTTCGAAGTAGCACCCAACCCGAAGAGCCGACGATCAAAGACAGTGGCCTGGGCGCTGAGGAATCAAGGCACACAAAACCGTCTACTCGCCCGCACCGTCCACAAAACGTGGAGACAAACTACTGAAGCTCAAAGTGCAGAACTCCAGGGACTCCGTACTGCCATTCAGACATCCCCAGTCCCTGACTTCTCCAACATTCTGACGAATGCACTTGCTGCATAGAAAGCTGAATTTGAAGAACAGCTGAAGATGATTCAGGCTGGCCAAGCTAAATTGCTCGAAGACTACAAGGCCGCACAGACAGCACACACTGAATCCGTCACCGCCATCTCTCAAGCCGCTGACCTTAGACTGCAAAATATTCAGAAGGCGATTGAAGAGAAGATGGAGAAACAGCTAAAAGAATTCCAGGCAGCAGCCGATCTCTCTCATAAGAAGTACAACACTCAGCTCACAAATGAGAGAAACGAGTTGCATGAGAAGCTGACCAAGCTGCACAATACACTGGATGATCTCTCTGAAGCTTACAAAAGCTTGGACAAAAGGGTGTTAGTTCCACCCCCTACCCGATTTGCTGATGCCAAAATGGGGGAAGGAATAATAGAAAAAGGAGCTAAGGAACTGATGCTGAAAGCTCCGAAGAGAGCAAGGACAGTGGCAGGGGCGACTCAGACTCAGACATCTGCCCCCACTGGACCTACTTAGACTGGCGAGGCCCAGGGTGTCTCAGCAGCAGGAGTTGTAGTGCCTGCTGCGACTGGCCCAAGCGGCTCAGGAGCTAAGGAAGTCGCGACTCACGCAACCCAAACACCCTCTGATATTATTAAAGAGGTTGTTGAGTACGCCGACGAGGAGTCAGAAGAGGATGAAGCTCCTCTACCTCCTCCAGTTGCCGGGAAAGGCAAGAAGGTACTGAAGCTTCCTACCCCTCCCTCCAAGAAGAAAGGACCCAGGAGGTATATCACTCCGGAGGAGGAAGCTCAGATAGCTGCCGATGAGAAATTGGCAAGGGAAATAGCTGAAGCTGAAGCTGCGAACAAGTCTAAGAAGAAGTCTGCTAAAGGCAAGACAAAGGCTCCAGCTGGAGGGAAAGAGGCTGGATCAAGGCTGCCTCCTCGGACACTGAAGCTCAGCGATGAAGCTGACAAAGAGAAGGAGAAGGAGCAGCAGCAGCAATCTACTGGGCAGCAGGGCACATCCAAGGAAAAATCTTCCACATCTGCTGACTCAGAAGAAGAACAGCCTCACAAGCCCTCCTATGTTGCATCGAAGGCACAAGAGCATGAAATGGATGAGATATGGGCTCAGATGGAGAGGTACTTGTACAGAGGAGAAGAGGCCAGACAGATTGAAGCAGCCAGAGAGAGGATAAGGCTTGCAGACCTTGAAGCTCTTAGGCTGAAAGCTGAACAAGAAGCGAGTCATAGGATCCCTGAGAAAGCTGACATTTCGTACCGATACAGGAAGTTCAGGAAGCCTACTGATCTCAAGACTCACAGATGGCCAAGAGTAGATGAGTGGATGCCGTGGGAAGTTACTCAGAGGTGGGAAGCGCTGAAAGCTGAATTCATCAAGAGAAACTATTTCTGGAGGTTCTGGGCTGAAAAGCACAAGTCAGTGGCCTTTGCTGAATGGGTAATGAGAGCAGACCTAGAGATGTATGCCAGACTTCAGAAGGCTGTCAAGGACAAAGTTGATGTCAGAGTGCCAGCTCCCAGAATCTTGCCGCCCCCACTGAGACTAGACGGATCTGTTCATTATGGAGTAATAGAGAAGGAAGTGAAGGACGCTGCTGAAGCCAAATTCTTTGATGAAGAAGACCCAGCTTACTTCGCTGAGATACTGAAGCTGAGGAAGGTCACTTACCGGATGTATGGACTGCCTCTTCCTGAAACACAATCAAAGGACTTCAAAGACAGGATTAAGCAGTTCAGATGACTATCTTGCTTCTTTATCTCCTTGTATCTTTCTTTTGGTCTTCTCAGCATAGCAGATGATGTATTTGTACTGAATTGCTTACATATATAAAAAATCTCTATTTTGGCTTTGACAATTCCTTATTGTCTGAATAGCCTTGTTTGTTTATGCTTAACACTCAGAATCACTGAAGTGATTACTGACTCACACACTCACTGTTGTTATTTAATGTCAGTTTTTGCTTAGCTAGATTCTGATAGACTGCTTAGTGTTTGGGGGAAAATGCTGTTAGAAAGGGGGAAAATGCTGACTAGATTCTGTATGGGTTCTGATTTTCTGCCCTTATCCCCTCAGTAGTCTAGGACTTGAAGAACAACTCAACTGATCCTACTTGTAATATTTGTAAGGAGCTCTGTTTCTGATAAGTCATTGTGTTAAGTTGTTAGGTTTTGGCATCATCAAATAGGGGGAAAATTTTGGGTGATGATTCAGTCCCCAACAACAGCACAAAATGTTGGGAAATGATTCAGTCTTCTCAGTTGATAATTAACTCAGTAGCCATGTGCTCTGAAAACATACTGAAGATTTGAAGATCCCAAAACCCTATATTGATTGATGAACCATTCAGTTGTAATCTGTTTTGGTGTTGTCTCTGAGGATTCAAACTCAGCAGACACTCTGCATCTGGTTCAGGCGCTCAATAGATTACCTGTCTCAGGACCAGAAGTAGAAGACTTAGATGATCTTGGACTCAACAAGATATGCGAAAGGAGTCGGTGGAACCGAACTCGGCGGGAGTAGTTCACCGAACTCGAGCTGATCTTCGGTAGAGCCGACTCGGCGGGAGCATGCTATCGAATCGGAGATCGAGACTTCGGCAATGGCCGAGCAGTCTTCCGACCGTCGATTCTCTAAAGTCAAATCAGCAGAGTCAATATGAGGAAGAGAGAAGTCAGCTTCAGATCTCCTTGAAGTCTGTTCTGTCTCAACCACTTTCTGAACCTCGACCAATGACAAGCAGCCACCTGTCTTATATCTGTTAAAGCTGCAACTCAACAACTTTCCAGAAATGGAGGGAATTGACACTGCTACCATACTTCGAAAGAGCCGTTAGCTACCCAAAAGAGAGAGATAAAGGATCGTCATCTCCAACGGATCTATCCTAATCTCTGCTCTATAAATAGAGGGATGAAATCAAATTGAAGCTCACCTAGAACATCTAAGACACACGAACTCAGAGAATTCAAGAGCAACTCGAAAAAGCCTAAGTCTTCCGCAAGTAGTTCGAAGAAACAATCTCCGGCGAAAGACTACATTTCTGCTATAGGGAACCAAGCTGAATTAGAATTATACAGCCTCTACTATCCAAGCGACGATACACGAACCCAAAGCTTATACTCAGTTGTTCATCGTTCTAGAAGCCAATTTCTTGTTCCCTATCCCTCTAACCTAAGCTCAACCGTTAAATCTATAGCTTAGACGAAGGAGTTCACTTCTGAACTGATCCTTATTGTAAAGGACTCCTTCACTGTTGGAGAGTTTTTCAAACACTTAGTTTGATACCTTGTAAACTGAGACTTGCTCAGTATAAATCTCAAGACCAGTGTTTGTCCAGTGTACAAACCGACTGAGACTATCTCAGTAAAATACATAGCCTCCTGATCTTTCGGGACAGTGGACGTAGGATTGTTGGGTCCGAACCACTTTAAAAATCTCTGTGTTCTGTGTTCTTTATTTTACTGTTGCATTGATTTACTGTTCATACTGAAAATATCTTTTAAATCATTTAACTAAGTTTCAGCAAACTTAATCGACTGCACTAATCTACTGAAACTGTTTTGATAAAAACATTTTCCTAACTCAATTGAATCTGGGCCTACACATTTCCGCATTACTGAACTCTATCTGAACGATACTGAATTCTGACTCTAAGTCAGCTAGAAGGTCTCAGTAGAGTCAGTCACTCTGCCACGCGATTCAGAACAGCTTATCTGGTCTGCTGAATTCATTCAGTACGGCACTCTCCTGAAAAGGACTGTTCGCGTTTTAAGTTGAGAAATCGGTTTTCAGGTGTATTCACCTCCCCCCTCTACACCTGAACATACTCTCGGGACCAACAGTTTTCAAGTCAAACAATCTGAGAAGGGAACGTTCATCAATCAAGGCAAATACACTCGAGACCTCATCAAGAAGTTCGGTTGCACATCCGGCAAAGCAATCAAGATCCCGATGAACACGAACATGAAAATTCATCTTGATAAAGAGGGAGTATCAGTAGACCATACTGAATTTCGTGCTATTATTGGTTCATTATTATATCCAACTGCTACCCGACCTGACATAACTTATGCTATAGGTGTCTGCACTCGATTTCAGGCGAATCCTAAGCAGAGTCACATGGACTCAGCAAAGAAGATTCTCCGCTATCTCAGAGGAACACCTGACATGGGGTTATGGTATCCAGCAGATGATAATATTGAGCTAACTGGTTATTCTGATGCTGACTATGCAGGATGTAGAATTGACCGAAAATCAACTTCTGGAACTTGTCAGTTCCTTGGCAGTAAGCTGATTTCATGGTTTTCCAAGAAACAACATTCAGTAGCGACATCAACTACTGAAGCTGAATATATGGCTGCCGGAAGTTGCTGCGCCCAAATCCTTTGGCTGAGACAGCAGCTACGCGACTATGATGTTATTCAGAATGAAGTGCCGATCTTCTGCGACAGCACCAGTGCAATTGCAATCACTCAGAATCCTATACTTAATACAAGATGCAAGCACGTGGACATCAGACACCACTTCATTCGCGATCATGTCGAAAAGAAGGATATCGGGATGGAAAACATCCATACTGACCATCAAAGGGCAGATATTCTGACCAAGCCTTTAGCTGAAGCCAGATTCAGAGAACTTTCAGTAGAGCTAAGTCTGTTGGACCGTACTGACTCCAGTCAGTAAGTGGATTCAGGAGAAGAGCATTCAGCAAGGGGGAATGTTCACTCTCAGTACTGAGTAAATTCAGTACGTAGAGACTCAACAACCATCTACACGAGGTATCAGCTGACTACGATGTTCAGCTGACAGGTTTGCGTATCTCTACTCAGTAGCCAATGAAATATTATGTGCATTTATGATTCAGATTCAACTTCATATTCAGTGCCTTAGAAAATATCATTTAATATAACGGTTTAAATTAAATACACGACATTCTATGTAAAGCATGTTGAACTCTGCGGTGCATTAAATGCATGTCGTATCAAGTTACTTCTTTGGCTAGTTACAACTGTATTTTGACTTAGGCGGCTAAATTGATCATTACCTATTTTATAATATTAAATCCTAGCCGTCCATCTCATAAAGCAATTTCAAACTGAACTATTCATCTTCTTTAACATATAAAAACACGTTCAAAGTTTAGAAACCGCCATTTTCACTCTGCAAATTTTTCGAGCCCTAGATTTTCTGAGAATAGCCTCCGTTTCCTTGCAAAACTTCTATATCAAAATCTCAAAAACTCTTTAGTATATCTTTAATGATTATTCAGCATCGTATATGATACTTATAATATTTTTCCATTCGATACTGATATTTTTCATTTGCAGAATATAAATCATACCAGGATCATATGTCAGCGTTCCTCTGGATATCCAAGAGATCTTTGAGAAGGATCGCGTCTGGTGCGAACCAATGATGGAGTTCGATGCCTGCGAGCTCGACTTCATGGAAGAGATCTTCGACGCTCTCAGAGCGATAGGCTTGGAGGGCTTTCTGTCCAGGAAGCCATCGTATTTTCTCCCGCGCCAAATAGATGAGTTGTACTTGAACTCAGAGTCAGCTGAAGGAGACATCCGATGCAGATTCATTACTCATACGGTTGCTGACCCAGCCAATGCTATTTCAGAAATCAAGATGATGTCCGTTAAGAAGCTCTTCAGCGCAACTTCAAACTTCCTAATGAGGGATTCAGCACGGTGGTATACAAAGACGATCTTATGGATGAGTATTTAGAGACCTTCTGCGGGAAGCCAACAACGTTCAGAGCAGCCTTCCCAAAGAATGCCATACTCCCACAATTTAGTTGCGGATGAGTCAGGCCGATTCTTTTGATCAAGTATCGAGGCCGAAGATTTAACTGATGATGGCCATAAACGATCACGCCAAGATCAACTGGACTGAGTTCTTTCTCAAGGAATTCATGACTCAGTCCGCCAAGTTCGACAGATCATCCCAACGCCTACCCGTGAAAGGAAAGCTCTTATATGGATTGAAGCTGTCAGTCATGATAGAGGACTTATGAGGAGCTGACAACGTAGTATATGCTGATAAGCTATACTTCAATCCAAAGAAGGTCAGGTTCTAGAGCAGGGCAGCGGCCCTTTAGCAAATTGGAGTTGGGCCTGCTGATCCCAAGACAGGAGCTCAGAAGACCTCAACTCTTACAGAGAAGAGGTCTCCTCCTAAGTCTACTCCCAAGACACCGACCAAGAGACTGAATAAAGTCAGTGAGGTCGTCACTGCACCACCTTTGCAGCTAAGGGATGAGGCTGAGTCCTCAGAGAAGACCGTGTCAGTGAGAAAGCCGTCTCCACTGAACAAGGAGAAATAGTGGACCAAGGGGTAGAGACTGAACTGATCCCTACTACTCATAGCCCCTTGGATATCCCTCCACTCAGCAGTATTCCATCTGCTGAGAAGCAACAGTCTCCGATAGAAGTGGAAGACTCAGAGACTGCTTCTGAATCAGAATCAATCGAGATGGAGGCGTCTTCTCTACAATCAAGAGCCTCCCGATAGATTTCTGAACATATTCCGGAGATAGCCAGCCATGCAGATCTGATTATATTGGAGAGGCATGCTAGGCTCCACACACTGATCAGATTTCAGGAGTGGTCAACCTTGAACAAGCTGATCCACCACCACTCCTGCGAACAACTCCACGATGAGGAGTTGATGATAAGGAACAAGATAGGCTACTCGGAGCATTCTGACATCTGTTCCTTACACGACCTGAGGGCAGCCATGCTCGCCATGCTGAACGATCGCCAACCCACTTCAGCGACGGCGCCCTCAGATGGGTCAGACCCTGATGGTCAGGACCCACCCCGTGATTCAGGCTCTAAGAAGCCTGATGAGGGAACTCTACTGGACAAGGATGCTCCAACTTCTACTGCTGAACCACCTCTTAGCATTCTTGCTCCAGGACAGTCGGCAGCTGGTACCTCAAAGATGGTGGAACCAGCCTAGCTATTGCTGGAGTCTGCGTTCGAGGTAGCGCCCAGCCCTAAAAGCCGACGTTCGAAGTCAGTGGCCAGGGCACTGAGGAGTCAAGAAACTCAGAATAAACTCCTCGCCCATGCCATGCACAAGACGTGGAGGCAGTCCACGCACGCTGAGAGTGCGGAGATAAAGGGGCTCAGGACATCAATTCAGAACACACCTACCCCTGACTTCTCAACGATTCTGACCGAAGCACTTGCCACTCAGAGAGCCAACTTCGAAGAGCAAATGAAGCTGAAGGAAGCTTGCCAAGCTAAACTTCTGGAAGAATACAAGGCCGCCCAGTCAGCTCATACTGCACCCATTTCCTCTATCTCTCAGGCCTCCGAGCTCAGACTCCAAACCATTCAGAAGGCCATGGAAGATAAGGTGGATCAGAAGTTGCAAGACATTCAGACTGCAGTGGATAACTCTCACAAGAAGTACACTGAACAACTGACAGATGAGAGGAATGAGTTGCATGAGAGGCTTGTGAAGCTGCAATATGCCTTGGACGATCTTTCCACAACCTACAAAAGTCTGGATAAAAAGGTATAGATTCCCACCCCTGGTTTATTTGCTGATGCCAAAAAGGGGTAAGGAAAGGTGAAGGTACCTGAAGGGAAGGAGAAGGTACTTAGAGTACCAAAAGGAGTAAGGACAGTGGCAGGAGCGACTCAGATTCAGCAATCTGCTCCCACTGGTTCCACTACTCAGACAACACAGGGTGAGGCCCAGGGTGTCTCAGTAGCAGAGGCTGTAGTGCCTGCTGAGACTGGCCCAAGTGGCTCAGGACCCAAGGATTCTGCTAGTCAAGCAACTCAGACACCAAGCGACATCGTCAAAGAAATTGATGAGTATGCAGAGGAGGACTCAGAAGAGGAAGAGGTTCCTCTACCTCCTCCAGTGCAAGGGAAGGGAAAGAAAGTACTGAAGCTTCCCACTCCTCCCAAAAAGAAAGGAACTAAAAGATTCATCACTCCTGAGGAAGAAACTCAGATTGCAGCTGATGAAAAGCTAGCTAGGGAGATTGCCGAGGCTGAGGCTGCCAACAAGCCAAAGAAAAAGTCAGCCAAAGGCAAAACAAAGGCTCCAGCAAAGGGAAGGAAGCCTGGGACAAGGCTGCCTCCAAGAAATCTGAAGCTGAGTGATAAGGCAGACAAGGAGAAAGAAAGAGAGCAGCAGCAACAACAACAATCTGGTCAGCAGGGTACTTCCAAAGATAAATCTTCAACACCTGCTGACTCAGAGGAAGAAGAGCATGTGCCTTCCTATGTCCCCTCAAAGGCTCAAGAGCAAGAAATGCAAGAGATATGGGATCAGATGGAAAGGTACCTAGACAGAGGAGCTGAAGCTAGGCAGATTGAAGCAGCAAGAGAAAGGCTCAGACTTGCTGATCTAGAAGCTTTAAGGATTAAGGCTGAGAAGGAAGCAAGCCAAAGGATTCCTGAGAAAGCTGACATTCCCTACAAATATAGAAGACTCAGGAAGCCTACAGACCTCAAGATCCATAGATGGCCCAGGGTTGATGATTGGATGCCATGGGAACGGACTCAGAAGTGGGAGACACTGAAGGCAGATTATATCAAGAGATTCTACTTCTGGAGATACTGGCCTAACATGCACAAGTCCATTGCCTATGCTGAATGGCTTCTGAAGACTGATCCAGAAATCTATGCAAGAGTCCAGACCATAGCTGAAAAGATTGATGTCAGGGTCCCAGCTCCAAGACTTATGCCTCCCCCACTGAAGCTTGATGGTTCTGTACATTATGGGGTAATTGAGAAGGAAATCAAGGATGCTGCTCAAGCCAAACAGTTAGATGAAGATGAGCCTGCTGATATGCCTGAGATACTGAAGCTGAGGAAGGTCACCTACAGAATGTATGTACTGCCACTCCCTGAAGCAAAATAAAAGGACTTCAAAGACCGGATTCAGTAGTTCAGAAGATGATAGATAGCTTCTTGTATTTCTTTCTATTCTTTCTTTCTTAGAATAGCAAGTTTGATGTACCTGTACTGAAACTTCTTCATATATAATACATCACTTCTATTCGGCCCTGACAATTCCTTATTGTCTACATGACCCTGTTTATTTTATGAGTAACACTCAGAATCACTCAAGTGATTACTGACTCATACACTCACTGAATATTTATCTGTCGGTTCTTATCTTGATAGATTTTAGTATGTTAGATTGCTTGTAAGGGGGAAAATATTGTTAGAAAGGGGGAAATTGTTGTTAGTTTTCTATATAGGATCTGATATTTCTTCCCTAATTCCCTCAGTAGCCTAGAACTTGAAAAACAACTCCACTGATTCTACTTGTAATATTTGTAAGGAGCTCTGTTTCTGATAGTTGTAGTGTTAGGTTTTGACATCATCAAATAGGTGGGAAAATGTTGGGAGATGATTCAGTCCTTCCACAAATTATTGGGAGACAACTCAGTAGCCTAGTGTTCTGAAGATTTGAAGATCCCAAAACCCTACTTTGACTGATGAACCATTCCGTTGTAATTTGTTGTTTTCTCTCTGAGAGTTTCAGACTCAGTAGAAACTCTTCATTTGGTTTAGGTGCTCAGTTCTGTCCGTTGACTATTTACCAGACTATCAGCCTCAGTACCAGAAGAAGAAGACTCAGTAATACTGGACTCAGCAGGAGCAGTATACTGAAAGGAGTCAGTGGAACTGAACTCAGCAGGAGTAGTTCACTGAACTCAGAGTTGATCTTCATCAGAGCTGACTCAGCAGGAGTACGCTACTGAATATAGATCAGACTCAGCAACGGTTAGACAGTCTTCTGACTGTCAGGATTTATTAAGTGAAATCAGCAGAGTCATACGAGGTATAGAGAAGTCAGCTTCAGATCCACCTTGAAGTCTATTTTGTCTCACCTGCTTTCTTGAGCCTCGACCAATGACTAGCGGCCAACTGTCCACTTTCTGATTAAAGCTGCAAGTCAACAACTTTCCAGAAATGGAGGGAAATGACTCTGCCAACATCTTTGAAAGAGTCGTTAGCTACTCAAAAGAGAGAGACACATGGATCATCTTCTCCAATGGATCTATCCATATCTCTGCTCTATAAATAGAGGGATAATTTCAAATTGAAGCTCACCTAACGAGAGACCAAGAACACACGAGTATTCACAAGCAACTCAAAACGACTTAACTTTTCCGCAAGAACTTCAAAGAGAAATCTCCGGCAAAAGGCGACATACTTGCTCATAGGGAACCAAGCTGAACCATATTATAAAGCCTCTAGTATCCAAGCGACTGAATACGAACCCAAGTCTATATTTAACCGTTCGTCACTCTAGAAGCCACATTCTCGTTCCCTATCCCTCTAACATAAGCTCAGCAGATCTTATCCATAGCTTAGACGAAGGAGTTCATATCTGAACTGATCCTTACTGTAAAGGACTCCTTACTGTAAAGGACTCCTTTATAGTTGGAGAGTTTGTCAAACACTTTAGTTTGATACCTTGTAAACTGAGACTTACTCAGTATAAATCTTAAGACCAGTGTTTGTCCAGTGTACAAACCGACTGAGACTATCTCAGTGTAATACATATCGTCCTGATCTTTCGGGACAGTGGACATAGGATTGTTGGATCCGAACCACTTTAAAATTGCTTGTGTTCTGTCTTTTTACTATTGCATTGATTACTGTTCATACTGAAAATATTTCTAAAATCATTCAACTGAGTTTCAGCAAAGCTTAATCGATCGCACTAATATACTGAAACTGTTTTCTTAAAAACGTTTTCTAACTTAACTGAATTTGGGCCTACACATTTCCTCACTATACTGAACTTCATCGAACGGCATCGAATTCTCGACTCAAGTCGGCCCAGCGAGCCTCAGTGAAGTCAGTCACTCTGCCACGCGATCCAGAACAGCTTATTTGGTCTACTGAACTTGTTCAGTACGACACTCTCCTAAAAAGGACTATTCGCATTTAAAGTTGAGAAATTGTTTTCAAGTGTATTCACCCCCCCGCCCCCCCTACACCTGAACGTTTAATCTCGGGACCAACACCTTGGACACACTAAGTGTTCCTCTGCTGACATCCGACTGATAAAGTCAGGCTGTCGATTTCCCTTGTACAGTCTGCAACTGAGTTGCAGCTCATTCAGTAGATCAAGGATGATCATACCGAGTCTTCTTTCTGAGACTGCTGAAGAGTGATATTCTACTGAGTGCTTCGAGCCACTGACTTAAAGACAAACTACTGAGCTCTTATACAGACAGAGCTCTACTGAACCGATAACAGACATGGGGTTCTGGAACTTTAACTTCTCTACTGAAGTTCAGTCCAACAATTTACCCCTTACAGGACTTAGACAAACTAATCTAGAAAGATCAAAGAAGGTCTAGCCTATTACATCATGTCGGTTCATCACACGCTCAGGGATTTTGGGATCTTCAATTCATCCTTAAAATATTTATACAACAATTACTTAGTATCAGAGGTACTGAATCATCTCCCAACAATTTCTCCCGTCCACTGACTCATATCTCTACAAAACTAAACCAAACACCTACACTTACCTTATGCAGCGGCGGAGGACGATCCACCGAAAAATCTGTTGGAAAATGTGATTTTTTATGCATAATATGATGTTGATTTATGTATAATTACGAATATTTTGCATAAAACTATCTATTATGTGAAAATTATATTATACACTAAAACTATGTTTTATGTACATTATAGTATTTATTTATGCATAAGCCGAACAATTTTATGCATAAAAACTATTTGTTATGTGGATATTATGTTATACAATAAAAATAATATGCACAATATTTGTTTATGAATAAGGCCGAACAATTTTATGCATAGATTGACATATTACAGTATTAGTTTATGCATAATTTGTATACATGTGATTTTACAAAAAACAATTCATCATACTTATAATATATAACCTAACTCTCCTTCTCTTTCTAGCTAGCGGCGGCGGTGGTCGGTGGCACGACGGGCGATGGTGGCTTACTAGGGGTTCTCTCATTTCTTGTATTTCCACAATTTAATTATTATTATTGTTAATTTACCGCTTTGCATTTTTTTCTTCTTCTTCTTCTAATTTTATGAATTAATAAAATTAAAAATTTAAATTATAATGCACCATAGATAAATGAAAATCTATGGTATACAATGGTTCTTGATTTTTATTTAAGGAATGATTCTTAGTAGAATCATACTCAATGTATATAATAGTAAGTACACATGTTTATTTTCTTTGGATATGGATAAAATTTTAAAGTAGTATGGTTTTAGACTTTAATTATAGAA
Organism: Lavandula angustifolia; assembly: GCA_028984105.1. Taxonomy (NCBI): domain Eukaryota; kingdom Viridiplantae; phylum Streptophyta; class Magnoliopsida; order Lamiales; family Lamiaceae; genus Lavandula; species Lavandula angustifolia. Next base: position 2,444,318 of record CM054814.1, on the reverse strand, counting down.
TTCTCTTCTAAAAAAATGCTATCCAATTCTACAAAATAGAGAATTGAATTAACATCAATCCTTTTGTAAGTGTTTACTCTTTAATTTTGGTGGCTATTCTTCAACTCGAACTGAAGATATGTAGGGTGAGTAAGTGATGAATAATAGCCCCCATAATTAAAAGAAAATTAGTTAAGAGAAGAGTCTGTTTCAAAGCATTGTAATGATTTGTTTGCACATTTCAAACGGATAATCCTGTCTTTCCTATTTCAATTGTTCTGTATTTATTTTTGGATTGTCCTCTACTTTTCTTTTTTAGTAAAGTAATTACTCTATAAATTGAATGAATTCTACTAGTTTATTATTTATTTACTCACAATCAATAATTTTATTAATTTCTATACTCAAAAGAAATTGAATAATTGAAATGAAATGAAGTAAGTAGAACAAGAGAATAACCGAGCTTTTTTAATGTAATTTGACTTAAGTGGCTAAAAATAGTACTCGCAGTCACAGAGGGCGAAAATAGGAATTAATTCGTTGCCGCAAAAGTAGCATACATTACCAATTTCCTACGCTCTGTGGTCCCAATACAACGCACCGTACACTGACCCCTTAAAACCGTCCGATCACATTTCTATCCAACGGATCATATTCTTCCACGATTCCACGCCATCAACCAAATACGTTATGGCTCACAACACTGCCACGCTCATCAGTCTTGGGCCGTCAGATCAAACTCATCCAATGGATACTGTAGCTCAAAGCTTCACCCTTTCCTTCACTCTGTTCTCCAACAATTACGTCCCGCTCTTTTTTCTCTCTAGACAGCTGAATCATCAATTCACACACTATCTTCTCCCTCTAAAACAAACTAAATATTTCTTCATTATTTGAAGGGAAATGCAGGAGCAAACTGCAAGTTCTATTGCTGCAACAAGCTCTCTGCCTTCTAGCAGCGAGAGATCTTCTAGCTCTGCCCTTCACGCTGAAGTCAAAGAAGGTTTGTTTCAAATTCTACTATTTGTTTCTTCAATCATTTTTCTGAGGCGGGATCTTTGAAAATTAATGTTTCTTTGAAAATTCTTTTTGTGATTTTCTTGTGTTTAGAGTTGAAAGAATACCAAAATTTATCTCTCTTAATTGCTTGATTTTGATTCAAAGATTGAGTGCTTAGTTTCTAATATTAGCATAATCTGATGCTTCTTGATTTCTCCGCAACTCTTTTTTGTGTAGCTGTAAATCTCATAGATATTCGGTAGACTTTGTCATCTCTGATTCAGTTTACTTAAGATGTTGATGAGTTTTAGGCAAGTGAATTTCAATGAAAATTTTTGAAGAATGTGAGATTTCTGTATTTGGATCGACGTGCATTTGAGTTAGGCCAAAAGATGGAGAGAGATCATAATATGTATATTGAATCTTGAATTTGGTGAAGGCATGGAGAGTGATGATGAGATTAGAAGAGTACCGGAGATCGGAGGCGAGGCCGGCGGCACTACAACTTCCGGTCGTGACGGTGCGGAAGCCGCTCAGCCGTCGTCCGGCGGTTCGAAGAGGAAAGGGAGAAGCCCCGCTGACAAAGAAAACAAGAGATTGAAAAGGTATATCCTTATCCAATTATATCCAGCCATGTCAGGGAGGTATTCTTTGGGCCCCCGAGTATTGAAAGTGAAGTAATTTTGTCAGGTAATTGTGTGTTACTTTTTTGTGTGGGATAAGGTTATTGAGGAACAGAGTCTCAGCACAGCAAGCAAGGGAAAGAAAGAAGGCGTATTTGATTGATTTGGAGGGTCGAGTTAAGGAGTTGGAAACTAAGAATGCTGAGGTTGAAGAAAGGCTCTCCACTTTGCAAAATGAGAACCAGATGCTCAGACAGGTACTGCTATCCCATGTCATTATTCTCTTCTCTTATTTTAAATTCATTTTTCAACCAACTATTGGTTTAATGTTTTGCAGATACTGAAGAACACAACTGCCGGCGCACAAGAGGGGAGAAAGTAGTGTTGATTGTTATGCAGTTAGATTAGAATTAGTTGCTGGTATACTGTGAGTCTGTGAGAGAGAGAACAGGAGGGGATGAATGAAATAGTATTGTGTTTGCATCCTCCCAAATTCAAGAAAGTGGCATGTATTTTCAGATATATATATGCTGATATGCAATAATCCGATGCTACACTTGACGAGACATATTGTTAGTTTGTCAGCCAAGTATTTAGGAATAAGCATATATTATTATTAAATTTAATAAGTTACTTGTGTTTGAATATAAATTGAAAATGGCTCTTACAAAATTAAAGTTTTTTTAATGCAATTTTAGGGAAAAATAATTTTTGGCCAATTATGTTGGCGCCTAATTCATTCAGTCCATTATTTTGGCTATGATTTTAGTTCATTAATTTGTAAAAGTGTTCATGTTAGGTATGAGATTCAGTATGATAAGATTTGAAGATTTCAAAATTCGTAGTTGAAAAAATGAATCTTATAGTGTAATAGTTTAGTTGACTTCAGCATGTTAGGAACACAGTAAGCTAATTAGAGTTCAGTAGCTGATAGGTTCAGTAGAACATCTCTTGTCACCCGAAAGGACTTAGCACTCATTCAGTTGGGTGTTTTAGAACCCACTGAATCAGTAAAGAAAATCGAGTCAAGAACTGATTATCTCAGAAGATTGTCAGTAGAAGACAACTCAGTAAAAGCGTCCGAGGAATTTGAGGAAGTCAACTCAGTACCACGTTGGAATTTGAACAAACCTCACCAACTCTCTAACCTCGGCGAATGAGAAGCTGTCAGCATTGTACCTACTCTTACACAAAACTGCTCCTTAGACTGAAAAATTAAAAAATCCCTACAGTGACATTCAAAACTTAAGATGGTCATTTTCTTGTCGTTTTCGACACATGTCTAGAAATTTTCCAACGGATTTATTTAGAGTCGAGACTATAAATAGAGAAGAGTCTTCATGTAGAGAAGACGACGGGGAACCAAAAGTATTAAAACATTCAAACGCTCTAGCGATCGAAAAGCTTACACAGCGAAGAGCTCATACATAGAGATATAATTAGTTCTTCACTCTAGAGATCTATTGTTCCCATTATCTATTCTAAGCAATTCTTGTAATATATTAAGCTTAGAAAATTCAAAGGAGTTCAACTTATTGAACTGTTCTTATTGTAAGAACTCCTTCTTAGTTGGAGAAAATCAATCCTCGTGTTTGAGACTATAAAGTCACTAAGACTATTACTAGAGTATTTGTCCAGCGTACAGATCGACCGAGACTTACTCAATATAATTAATCAAGAACTCCTACTTTGTTCAGGATAGTGGACGTAGGATCCAGCGTATTCGAACCACTTTAAAAACTGCTTGTGTCGATTTAGTGTTTTATTGATTATCTGTTCATACCGCATACACTTCCGCACTCTATCTTATACTGAATTACTATTCAGTTACTGAAGTCAGTAGATAGGACTCAGTAGACAGATACCCTCTGCCCACGCGATCGAGATAGCTTATTTGGCCAACTGACTTGTTCATTAGTATTATTCAATAGATACTGACTTTCGCGTTTGAGTTGAAATTTGCACTCAGGTGTATTCACCCCCTCCCCCCCACCCCCACCTGAAGGCTTGTCTCTGGACCAACGATTAGTATCAGAGCGGTGTTTTTCTGATCATCGCTTTTTTAGTATAGTGGTCTTCTCGAATAGATCCTGAAAACCGTTTTCTTTGCACTTGCATATCTTTCATAGCATCCTATACCATATCTTCACTATGACTGACATCTCAGGTATAAGGACAGTACCTATATTTTCAGTAGAAAACTACGCGGTATAGTGTTGGTCCGGAGACGAGTCTCAGGTGTAGGGGGGGGTGAATACACCTAATTGCTAGTTTTCCTCAAACGCGAAGGTCAGCTAAATACTGAGTTTTGCTACTGAACGGGTTCAGTGCCAGATAAGCCTTTTGATCGTGGGGCAGAGTGATTCAGTGGCTGAGTTCTTTCTACTGGCTAAGGTCAGTATTGAGAAGTTCAGTCGCAGAATATTGTGCGGATAAGTGTGGGGCCCTATTTAACTTCGTCTCTTTGAAAACGTTTTATGCAAACCAAAACCGTTTCGGTTGGTGCAATTTTCAAGTCTGTTTTATTCAAAGTATGATTTTGCAAACAGTTTAAATAAGGATGCAATAAAACAGTAGACGACACAATCAATTTTTAATGTGGTTCGGATACGCAAGATCCTACATCCACGGTCCTGCTGAACAGGAGGTCTTGTTGATTTATCTAAGCAAGCCTCAACAAGGTTTCTATGTACTGGACATAACCTTCTAAGTTATAGTCCTTAGCGACTTTATAAATTCAAACCGGAGTTCAAAAGATATTCTCCAACAATGAAGGAGTTCTTATAGTAAGAACAATTCAGTAAAAGTAAACTCCTTCGAATGTTCTAAGCTTAGGATATTACAATGAATGCTTAGATAGAGAAGGGGAACTAGAGGTTCTCTAGAGAAAACAACTAAACAAAGATAATCTTCAAAGAGCAAGTTCTTTGCTGTGTTTGGCTTTGAATTCGCTAGAGATTGTTTGCTTGAAAGCTTGTGTTCCCTTGTTGTCCCGTGCGTTTGCTTGAAGACTCTTCTCTATTTAGAGTTGTGACCCAAGCATAGATCCGTTGGAGAGAACGATGCCACGTGTCACAAAACTCCAAGGAAAACGGCCATATATTTTCGAAATTTTGTAGTAGAGTGGTTGGTGTTCTGTGCATGAGAGCAGCTTTTGTGTCAGAGCAGGTAAGCTTTGCTTGCTTCTAATTGGTCGAGGTATGCAGCGGTAGGTGAGCTTGTCAGACATCAGTCTTCTACTTGAGTTGACTCTCTGAACCTCAGATATTGAATGTTCTCTTCTGACATTCGACTGATAAAGGTCAGACAGTCGATTTTCCTTGTACGGTCTGCAACTGAGTCGCAGCCTATCAGTAGATTAAAGGTGATCAGACTGAGTCTTCTTTCTGAGTCGGCTGAAGAGGATCTTCTACTGAATGTTGTCAGCTTCTGACTCGAAGACAATCAACTGAGCTCTTCACTAAATCAGTAGATCAAGGATGATCATACTAAGTCTTCATCCAAAGTCTGCTGAAGAAAATCTTCTACTGAGTGTTGTCAGCTACTGACTCTGAAGACTACTGAGTTCTACTGAACCGATGACTTGGGGTTCTGGAACTTTAACTTCTCTACTGAAGTTCAGCCCAACAATATACCCCTTACATGACTTAGACTAATGTAAATCTATGGCAATCAAGGAAAGTCTAGCCTATTACATCATAACAGTTCAACATACAGGGGTCAGGACATGGGTTTTGGGATCCTCAATTCTCCATACCAATACAGTTCAGTATCCCTATAATTTCCCCTAAACTATATTACAATAGCGTCCTTACAGTTCACATATCTTACTGACTCATATCCCCAAACCTCCTTCATGTACCTCACAGCGGTAACCTCTGCGTCTGTTCCCTCCACCTGACGCATGTTGAAGTAAAATTCAACGACTTGTCTCGGAAGACAAGCATGAGGCTGCTTCGTCAGAAGCGTCTTCAAGCCAGACGCCTAAAGGGCGGAGTAAATCTCCTCCAAGTATGGCAGTTCCGATAGGTGTAACTCCATGGTCGGCTCGAACAGGACCCTGCTCTGAATGATCTCTTCAATGTCTGTAGGAGTCAGAACGATGCTTTACAAGGCTGCCATTTTTCGCTAGAGTAAGTCAGTTTCCAGATAAGAGATGAAAAACTTACCAATGTTTAAGAGCTTGAGAGAAGTAGAAGTCTGAATTCAGTTCGAAGATTATGCAAAGCTCTCTTAAAATGGTAATGGCGAAGTTGAAGGTGAGAAATAAGCGAGAGATTATATATAGATGTGAATACCAAGCAGTTTTCAGATCTGATGGTTAAGATTTAATCTCCCTTTATCACGAATGGTTATGATGTAATTTTATAAAAGGAATGATTACTAAGTCGCCGATAATCTCGACATACAAAAGATTTGCATAATTGGAGTAAGGTGAGATGACATGCATTAAATGCGCTACAGTCAGTTCTTAAGATATCACACTTTAAATGAAAACGGTTTTACTGAACGTATCCTTAAGAATTTATGGCGGGACTTAAATGCGCTTCATGCCACTGAATTTCCCTATAATTTCCCCCAAACTATATTACAATAGCGTTTCTACAGTTCATATAACTTACTGACTCATATCCCCACACATCTACTGAGTCAAGTTCTATGAACCCCCTAGCAATGGTCTACTAGACCATTGACTCATGTCCCTACGTATGGCGTGTGAGAATGGAGGCACACTTAAAGTCTCTGCATGAAAGCATGACGAATGTCCTGGAGAAAGGACCTATTGTTCCCATGGTCGACAACGTCGAATATGCAACTGTGGCAGTAATATAGGCCAGAACCGGTGAAAAGGTTCCCAAGGACAAGAGCCTATTTACACCAGAAGAGAGAAAGTTGCACAACCTTGAACTAGTCGAACGTAATGCAATACTGACTACACTCAATGATTCATATCTTGGAAGAGTGCATGACTGCAAAACTGCAAAGGAGCTCTGGGATGCGCTCGCCGTACTGAGTCACGGAACTCCACTAATTAAGGAGAACAAGCCTGACTTGGAGCTACAGAAGCTCGAAGCTATTGCAGTGATTCCCGAAGAGTCAATTGATGATTTCAGCGTGAGATTCACAAATCAAATCAACATCATCAACGAACTCGGGAAAACCTTTGGCAATAAGGAGACAAGTACCAAAATTTTGAGGGCTCTTACTAGGCCCAAGTGGTACTCCTTTGCTACATGTTTACGAAGAACTGACTTAAGTTCTGTTACTCCTGACTATATTTTTTCAGAATTAAAAGCTGAGGAGTTTGAGTTCAATCTTCCGCATACTCCCAGTGCTGACATTGATACGACAATGGATCACGCCTATAAAGCAACGTCAGCACACCTGGAGTTAGTCCCTCAGTCACTAGTCAATCAGCTGGAAGCTCACTGATAATACTAACTACTGATAATCTAGCTGAGAAGTATGCCCTCCTTGCTGTGAAGTATCAAAAGGAAAAGGACAAGCTCAAGAAGATGAAAAGAGCTTGAAAAAACTACCAAGGTAAGAGAGAAAACAATTACCCGAAAGGTGAATCTAATTCTCTACCTGAATGCAGGAACACTGAGACTACCTCCACTAGAAAAAATAAGACACCAAAAAAGGAAGGCAAGAGCTCAACGTGTTACAACTGCAAAAAGACGGGACAATACCAGTATGAATGTCCAGAGCTCTCAGCTACTGAAAGAGGTGAAAGGCAAGTCAGAAAGAACAAATTTATTCGAAAAAGGCAAGCCTGTATAGCCGAGAACTATCCGATTACACGAGTGACGAGGAACTATTCATGAAATCATCAAATGATGAAGCCACATTCATGACAATCGAAGCTGAAGAAGAGACTGAACTGTGTCTCATGGCTGGAGAAGAGGCTGAGGTAAAGTCCAATCCTAACATATGCCCTTCTTCACCTCGCACTCACGACACATGCTCTGTTGCAGGAGAACCATTAGATACGGTTCTAGCCTATGAAGATCTTCTAGAAGAAGAAATACAAATGAACACTCAGTTCAGCAAGACACTTCAGGAACTGGATTTCCTGAGAGCTGAAAATCATAGACTTTCAATGAGTAGTCAGGTCTCTACTGAGTCAGAAGGACTTGTCTTAAGATAGAATAAAGAGATCAATTCTCTAATGTCTAAGTCTCAACAATAAGAATCTCATATCTCAGTTCTGATCAAGGACAACTCTGAGAAAGATACTGAAATTGTCAGTCTGAAAAAAAAGCTTGAACAGTCCAGAGCTAAATATGAAGCTCTGAGAAAAAGTGATGAGGTTTGGAGAACCTTAATGTCTGAGCAATACCTAGGAGCTAAAGAGAAGCTTGAAAAATTGCAAAGATCACAAAGACCATCCTCCATAAAGGAAGGACTTGGATATATATATCAAGCATAAACTTCAGAACAGAAAAGCTCGGAAAAGCTAGCTGACAGATTTGTCTAAGGGGGAACTCAGTATGCCAAACCTATAACCCCTCAGACAAAGAACAAACAGAAAATGAAATCACCTCAGCCGAGCTACCAGAAGATGACCAGAGTTTCAAGCCCCAGAACACCCAGATCAAACTGATGGGAAACTAAGAAGGTCATGTGGGCCGAACAGTATGTCCCTCCTCAGTAGACTCATCTAGCATAGTGTGGATCATATTACTATGAGCCTATAGTCAAAAGAAGCCCCAAGGTTCAGAAGAAGAAGACACCTTAACCTCAGAAAACAAAGAAGTCAGCATCTCTTAGTCCAGCCGTGAAATTTGATAATAACAAGGGCAAGAAATTATCTAAAACTGCCAGGGTTGTCAGACAGATTAGGGTTCTAAAATCTACTAACATCTAAGGACCTAACTTGAACCCAAAGGGCACCTGAATTTGTTTTTATCTTGCAGGTGTATAAGGACCCTTGGATCGTGGATAGTGGATGCTCAAGACATATGACGCATCAAAATAATCTACTGACCAACTACGCTCAACAGGAAGGAGCCAGAATTGAGTTTGGTAACAACTCCAAAGGATATACAAGGGGGTATGGAACATTGAGAATAAGAACTGCCATAGTTCCTAGAGTAATATATGTTGGACTTCAAAATAATTTCCTTTCAGTCAGTCAATTATGTGATAACTCCAATAAAGTGACTTTTGACGCAGGTTTTTGTGATGTTCTTGATAAAACTACAAGAAAAACTGTGTTATCAGGCTCGCAGAGAAGAAACATCTATTATGCAGATTGGAATACAGCCGAACCTGAAGCCGTCTTGCTAGCACAAATGAAGTCAGATGATAGAACATTTTGGTTGTGGCATAGAAGGCTAAGTCACCTAAACTTCAAAACAATGAACTAACTAGCAAGAGATGCTAAAGTCATAGGACTGCCCAATGAAGTCTTCAAAAGAACAAGAATGGTGAAGCATGCATGAAGGGAAAGCAAACCGAATCCAGCAATCCGCCAATTCCATCACCCTCTACTGATGGAATCATTCAGCTGCTCCACATGGATCTATTCGGGCCAGTCTCTCCAGTGACAATCATAGGCAATAAATATTCTCTTGTAGTCATAGATGACTATTCAAGATACACTTATGTGATTTTCATTGCCAACAAGTTTGACGTCAAAACTGAACTACTGAAACTACTGAAGAGACTGAGCGATGAAAAGGATATCAAGATACAACGAATATGCTCATATCGAGGAACATAATTTCTAAATTCAATGATGAAAGAGTACTGCAAAGCTGAAGGGATCCAACATGAAATCTCAGCGGCACGCACGCCTAAGCAAAACGACCTTGATGAAAGAAAGAATAGAACACTTAAAGAAGTAGCAAGAACGTTACTCACAGACTCAGGTCTACCATCAAAGTTTTGGTCAGAAGCTACTGACACAGCCTGTTACACTCAGAATCGCTCATTACTGACTCAACTTCACATGAAGACACCTTGTAAACTATGGAAAGGGAGAACGCCTTCTATTTCGCATTTCCATATTTTGGTTGCTCATGCTTTATCCCCAATAATGGAAATGATCAGTTAAAGGTCTTCGATAGCAAGTCAGACCAAGGAGTATTCTTAGGATACTCCAGGATCAACAAAGCTTTCAGGGTCTTTAACTACCGGACACTTTGCGTGGAGGAAAGCCCTCATGTTGTATTTAATGAGTTTGCTACTGAGAACAGAAAACAAAGCTCTCAGCAAGATGCTGAAGTGCTCACCAGCAAGCTATATGATCTAAACATAAACGATGATATAGAAAAGATCCAGCATTATCGGGATGATGATTCAGATGGAAGTTCAGAACTAGCCAACAAGCAATGTAGCTGAACCGATTGATTCTCCTAAATAGAATCGATCCCAGGTAACTCTGGTCGATGAAGAAACCCTAAGGGTAACTGAGACCTCTATTGAGAATAATGACTCAGGGGGAACTACTAACGCTCCTAAGCTGAATGCCCCTGAACCTGGTGCTAAGTAGACCCTCATCTTTTTACTAAACTACTTCAATCACACAATTATACTACTGAAATTCCACACAGTATGACTATTTGTGCAGAATTAACTTCAGAAGAAATAACAAGAAGACGTCGTTCATGGTTAGATGCTCATACTTCAGATCTTATTATCGGAGATCCATCAGCAAGCCTTAAGACAAGATCCAAATTTTGTCAAGGAGAAAGCGCACTATACTCCTGCTTCTTATGTATTGAAGAACCTCAGTCGATTGAGAATGCACTGAATGATGTTGACTGGATTAATTCCATGCAAGAAGAGCTCAACCAGTTTACTAGAAACGACATATGGGAGCTTGTAGATAGACCCAAGCATCAACATGTGATCGGAACAAAATGGGTATTTAAAAACAAGCGAAATGAAAAGAATGTCATCGTCAGAAATAAAGCTCGACTAGTTGCCAAATGATATTGTCAAGTAGAAGGAATCGATTTTGACGAAACGTTCACTCCAGTTCCAAGATTGGAAGCAATTTGCCTATTCCTAGCATATATAAATCATCAACAGTTTAGTGTCTATTAGATGGATGTAAAGTCAGCTTTCCTGAATGACATCAAGTTTATAGACTCAAGAAACCTCTGTATGGGTTAAAACAATCACCCATGGCTTGGTATGATACACTTTCAGACTTTCTACTTCATAAAGGTTTTCAGAAGGGAATCGTACATCGCACCCTATTCAGCATCAAGTCAGAAGATGATATCTTGCTAGTGCAGATCTATGTGGATGATATTATTTTTGGATCTAAGAATCTGATCATGTGACAGCAATTTGAAAAAATGATGAATTTTTTTTTTGAGATGTCCATGATAGGAGAAATGAACTATTTCCTTGGTCTTCAGGTGAAGCAATCTAAGAAAGGAATATTCATAAATCAAGCGAAGTATCCCCGACATCTCATTAAGAAATTCGGTTGTGAATCCAGCAAATCTGTCAAGATTCTCCGAGACCTGAAAGGCACACCTGATGTTGGGTTATGGTATCTTGCTGATTATAATCTTGAACTAACCGGATATTCTGATGCTGATTATGCAGGATGTGAAATCGACAAAATATCAACTTCAGGAACTTGTTAGTTCCTTGGCAGTAAGCTCATATCGTGGTTTTCAAAGAAACAACACTCAGTAACAACGTCCACTACTGAAGCTGAATATATGGCCGCTGGAAGCTGCTGTGCCCAGACTCTATAACTTCGTAACGTGATTATGATATCTATCAAGATGAAGTGGCGATCTATTGTGTTGGGTTATGAGTCAGTAGATGATACTCAGCTATTAGTGGTTAAAATAATATTGGGGAAATCATAGTAGTACTATGGAATTGAAGATCCCAAAACACAGCTGATATTAGTAGTGTAGTGTCTTGATAGGACTAGATGATGTATAGGCTAGACTGTTTTTATTATCTATCTTTTGTCCTGTACGGGGTAAATTGTTGGATTGATCTTCTGACGAAGTTACTTTCCAGAACCCCACGTCATCAGTGTAATTACTTGCGTTCTTAAGTCATCAGCTGATCTTTGCCTCAGTAGAAGACATCTCATTAGCTGACAGACATCAGCAGAAGAACTCTATGCAAGCTCAGTACCTTCGCAGTCATCAGCTGACCATACTCAAGAGAATATCTCTTGTCAGCCGACTCAGACGAAGGAGACAGAGACTGCTTAAAGTCTACTGTATTCGACAGAAAATGACTCAGCCGCTAAAGTCATTTCGAAAGTCAGCAGAAGACATACGAGGATTAGAGAGAGTCAACTCCGATGTCTGACACAATCTCACCCACCACAAACCTCGACCAATGAGAAGCCGACAACGCTTTATCTGCTCTGACCAACTAAAGCTGCTCTCATGTACAGTGTCCAACAACTCTGCTGCAATAATTCGAATTTATGGCCGTTTTCTTTGGAAGCTTGGGACACGTGGCATCGTCTTCTCCAACGGACATATGCCTGCTCACAACTATAAATAGAGAAGAAATCCGAGCTTCACGCACGGGATATCAAGGGAAAAACGCTCAAGCTTTCGAACAACTCTAGCGCATTCAAGATCAATCCAGCGAAGAATTCGCCTAATAGAATATCATTAGTTCTTCTCTCTAGAGTTCTTTAGAACCCTCTTCTCTAGCTAAGCTCATTGCCAAATTTATAGCTTAGAAACTCGAAGGAGTTCACTTTCTGTGAATTGTTCTTATTGTAAGAACTCCTTCCTAGTTGGAGATTATCCCCTCCCTTTCAAACTTTGGTTTGATTTGTAAAGTCGCTAAGGACTATAACTTAGAAGGGTCTGTCCAGTGCACAGATTCCTTGCTGAGACTTGCTCAGATAAATCAACAAGAACTCCTATTCGGCAGGACCGTGGATGTAGGATCTTGCGTATCCGAACCATGTTAAAAATTGCTTGTGTTATTTACTGTTTTATGGCATTGTATACAAACTGATTAAAAATCATATCTTTGCATAAAACGTATTCTCAAAGCGCACTAGCCAAAAATTACTTGATTTGTGAAAATCACGTTTTCAGAGTGAGACGAATCTCCAGGCCCCACACTCTTATCCGCACAATGTCTCCGACTGAGTTTCAAGTACTGACAAAAGTCAGTAGGAGAGCTCGGTAGTTGGCACACTTCGGACCCGCGATCGAAGGTTACTATTTGGCACTGTTCATCAGTTGCAACCTACAGCTCAACTGTCCTTCACGTTTGAGAAAAAGAAACTATGATCAGGTGTATTCAGCCCCCCCCTCTACACCTGACTATCGTCTCAGGACCAACAATTGGTATCAGAGCGCGTGTGTTCTTCTGAATCATCGATTCTAAAATACTGGTCTTCTCGAACAGATCCTGAAAACGTATACATCCTCATACTATTACCCATAATGTCTGATATGTCAGGTATTCGGATGGTACCGATGTTCTCAATAGAGAACTACACGGTATGGCGTGTGAGAATGGAGGCACAGCTCACATCGCTGCATGACGGCATGACGAACGTCCTTGAGACATGACCCATCATTCCCATGATCGACAGCGTAGAATTTGCCGCTGTGGGAGGTGTAGGAGCGCAGACTGGCGCTAAGGTCGCTAAAGAAAAATCAGCCTTCACACCAGAAGAGAAAAAGCTGCACAACCTCGACCGAGTTGCGCGTAATGCTATCCTGACTACGCTCAGTGATTCTCACCTCGGGAGGGTGCAAGACTGTAAGACGGCAAAGGAAATATGGAATGCCTTGGCTGTACTGAGCCAAGGAACCCCTCAGATCAAAGAGAATAAGCTCGAATTAGAGCTTCAGAAGTTCGATGCATTTGCCATGGAGCCCAGTGAGACCATTGACGAGCTAAGCGTCAGATTCACAAACCAAGTCAATGTGATCAATGGGCTGGGGAGGATGTTCACAAACAAAGAGATGAACACCAAGATCTTAAGAGCTCTTCCTCGACAGAAGTGGCTTCCATTTGCTACTTATTTACGTCGCTCTGATCTTAATGCTCTAACTCCTGATGTTATTTTTTTAGAATTAAAAACAGAGGAATTTGAGCACAGCCTACCCCAAAGATGTTCCAGTGCTCCAGCTGACACTCAGATTGACCATGTTTTCAAAGCAACAGTCAGCAAAACTGGAATCAAACCCGTTTCTTCCAGCAAGGCAGTAGCTGCAGCAGAAACAAAGTCCTCTGAGACATCTGCTACTGACCCACTTGCGCTTATGGCTCTCAAATATCAAAGAGAAAAGGAGAGAGTCAGAAAGCTGAAGAAATACAACAGAGATTCTCCCTCAGGTAAGAAAGATTTTCTAAAAAGGGAAGAATCTAAACCTTCTACTAACTGCAGGAACACAGACCCTACTGTGAGTCCATCCAAAGACTCAGCTGGAAAAAGCAGCAGATCATCTGTCTGTTACAACTGCAAGAAGGAGGGACACTATCAGTACGAATGTCCCGAACTCTCAGCTGCTCAAAGAGCAGAACGGCAGGCCAGACGCGAGAAATTTGCCCATAGGAGGCAGGCCTACATAGCCGAAGAGATATTTGATGACTCAATCGAGGAAGATACATTCATGTATTCTTCTGAAGATGAAGCTGCATTTGTTGCCGTTGAGATCGGAGAAACAGATCCTGAAGAAAATGCAGAATATTATCTGATGCCGGAGAAGAGGCTGAGGTAAATTCTAAACTTAATTTAACCTATTCTTCTCACAGCACACACGACACGTGCTCGGACACAGATGAGCCTCTAGATGTGGTACAAGCCTACGATGATCTACTAGAGGAGCAGATTCAGCTGAGCAGAGAGTTCAGCAGAACCATTCAGGAACTGGAACAGGTAAAGGCGGAGAATCGAGACTTTCTTCGATTGTCCAGTCTCTACTAAGTCTTGAGAATCTTGTTGTGAGACTCAAGGAAGAGATTAAATCTCTTATGACTAAGTCTCAGCTTCAAGAAACTCAGATATCAGTTCTGACCAAGGACAATTCTGAGAAAGATACTGAGATAACCCGACTCAGTCAGAAGCTCGCAGAAGTTGAAAAGGATTATGAGTCACTTTGAAGAAGTGATGAAGTTTGGCGAGAACTAATGACTGAACAGTACCTAGGAGCTAAGGAGAAGTTGGAAAGTATGCTTAGAGCGCAAAGGCCGACGGTCATAAAAGAAGGACTTGGCTATACTCATGAAGCTTCCACTTCAAAGAGCTCAGAACTGCTGGCTGATAGGTTCGTCAGAGGTAAAGTTCAGACTACTGACTCAACACCTCAGACGAAGAATAAATAGAAGATAGTTGCACCTCAGCCGAGCAACAAGAAACAGTTGACCAGAGGTTCCAGTCCCAGGACACCACGATCAAACTCAGGGGGAACCAAAAGGTCAGGTGGGCGGAACAGTACAAGGAACCACTGCATGAACATCCAGCTCAATATGGTTCATACTACTATGAGCCCAGGGTCAGGAGGAGCGCAAAGCCTCAGAAGAAGAAAGCTCCTGAACCCAAAATCATCAGAAAGTCGGTATCTCCGAGTCCTGTGGAGAAGAAAGCTGACAAGGTCCAGAAGAAGAAGTCTCAGACTTCTAAGGTCCCTAGGCAGATCTGGGTTCCGAAATCACCCACTAACATGTAAGGACCCAACTGAACCAAAGGGTACCTAAAAATGTTTCTGTTTTGCAGGTGCATAAGGACCCTTGGATTGTGGACAACGGATGCTCGAGACACATAACTTATCAAAAGAGCCTGCTAACTAACTACATACAGGAAGACAGTCCCAGAATTGAGTTTGGTGACAACTCTAAAGGCTATACAAGGGGATACGGAACACTGAATATTGGGACTGCCTCAGTTCCAAGAGTAACATATGTTGAAGGACTTCAACATAATCTCCTTTCTGTCAGTCAATTCTGTGACAATCTGAATAGAGTTATCTTTGACGCTGGTTTATGTGATATTGTTGATAAATCTACAGGGAAAACAGTGTTATCAGGTTCGCGGAGGTAGAATATATACATTGCTAACTGGAAAACCGCAGAACCTGAGGCTTGCTTACTCGCACAGACTAAATCTAGTGACAAGGAAGGATGGCTATGGCACAAGAGACTCAGCCACCTGAACTTCAAGACTATGAACAAGCTCGCCAAGAACTCTAAAGTCAGAGTACTGCCCAACGCAGGGGCGGATCCAGAAATGTATACTGGGGTGGGCTGAACAGTAAAATTTCAACTATTTATATATATAAAAATATTATTTTAATATTTATATAAGTTGTGCCCAAGAGACTTCAATACATAAATATGGGTATAAATAGATATTACCACATTTAAATTTCTGTATGATATATAAATTATTATACATGAATAAATTTTTTCCTAACCCATTTCAAATAAATATTGTGTATTTTCTCAAACAAAAAATAATAGACTAAGGTTTGACTAACAAAAATTTCAACGAGATAACTAATTCATCCAAAACTCTATAATTAGGAGATTGATAAACCAAAAAAGTAATAATAATACAAAAGGAATTACAAAAGAATGCGAAACTACAAAAGGAATTAGAAAAAGAGATTGAGAAATTAAAAAGAAAAGAAAAGAAATTAAATAAGAATTTAGGAGAAAACATAAAAATACGGCTGAAAAAAGAATGAAAGAAAATTAATACGAATATTTAAAAGTGTGAAATAAATAAAAGGAATAAATAAGGGAAACAAAAGAAATAAATAAAGAGTATTAAAAATTAAGTACAAAGTAATAAAAAAAATCAGGAAAATAATACTAGGATAAGGGAAACAAAATAAATAAATGAAAGAGTACTAAAAACAATAATAGAACAAGGGAAACAAAGAAATAAATAAAAAAGTATTAAAAATAAAGTACAAAATAATAAAAGAAATCAAAGAAAAATAATAATAGAAATAAAATATAATAGATAAAGAAACTGCTAGGTTCAAGAATCGAACCCGGGTCAAATGATGAAAATCCGCATAAACCTACCGCTGGGCTAAATACCCGAATTATCAATATTTTTACCAATAAATACATTTGTATAAAAATTTGCACTGGGCTGGAGCCCAGCACAGCTAACCTGTAGACCCGCCTCTGGCCCAACGAATCGTTTATCAAAGATAAAAATTGTGAAGCATGTTTGAAGGGAAAGCAGACAAAGAGTAGCAATCCACCTATTCCGTCACCTTCCACTGTTGGAATCCTTTAGCTGCTACACATGGACTTATTCGGGCCAGTTTCTCCAGTGAATATAAGAGGCAAGAAGTATGCCCTCGTCGTTATTGACGACTACTCGAGATATACATGGGTCATCTTCATAGCCAACAAATCGATGTCCGGGCCCGAGTTGCCCAAACTGCGAAAAAGCTCCGTGTGGAAGAGGACATCAAGATACAGAGAATTCGCTCAGACAGAGGAACATAATTTCTCAACTCAGTAGTTAAAGAGTACTGCGAAAAGGAGGGAATTAAGCACGAGACATCAGCAGCTCGCACCCCTCAGCAGAACGAACTTGCTGAACGCAAAAACAGAACACTTAAAGAAGCAGCAAGAACGCTCCTAGCAGACTCTGGACTACCCTCAAAGTTCTGGGCAGATGCTACTGACACAGTCTGCTACACTCAGAATCGCTCACTGCTTACACAACAACACATGAAGGCACCATATGAATTATGGAAAGGGAGAATTCCTTCTATTTCTCATTTTCATATTTTTGGTTGTCCGTGCTTTATTCACAATAATGGGAAAGATCAGTTGAAGGTCTTTGATAGCAAATCTGATCAAGGAGTATTCTTACGATACTCTCGGGTCAGTAAAGCCTTCAGAGGCTTTAACTATCGGACCCTTTGCGTGGAGGAAAGCCCTCATGTTGTTTTTGATGAGTTTGTTACTGAGAACAGGAAAACTACAAAGACAATTACTGAAGATGTCAGCAGCAAGCTATAGGATCTCGTACTAAACGACAAAGCTGAAAAGATCCAGCATTGTTGGGATGATGAGTCAGACGATGAAGAAATTCAGACTCAGCCAACAAGCGGTGTAGCTGACCTGGTTGATTCTACTGAACAGAATCAACAACAGGTAACAACGGTCGATGAGGAAGCCCCTGTGGTAACTGAGACCTCTACTAAGAATATAAACTCAGGGGGAACAACTACTGTTCCTGAGTTAAATGCCCCTGAACCTGGAAACTCAGTAGATCATAACCTTCTTCTTGAATCGCTATGATCACGAGCGAAGACGACTGAAATACCTAATACACCTGTTGAATGTGCAGAAGTAGTATCAGAAGAAGAAACCAGACTCAGACGTTCTGGCTCGACGCTCACTCTTCAGATCTTATTATAGGAGATCCATCAGCAACGATCAGGACGAGATCTAGATTAAGTCAAGGAGAAAGCTCACTTTATTCTTGTTTCTTGTCTACAGAAGAACCTCAGACAATAGAGGACGCACTCAATGATGCTGACTGGATCATCGCCATGCAAGAAGAGTTGAACCAATTCGTTGGAAACTAAGTTTGGGAGCTTGTTGACAGACCTAGACATCAGCACGTGATTGGTACTAAGTGGGTCTTCAAAAACAAGCGTGATGAAAACAACGTCATTGTCAGAAATAAAGCTCGACTAGTTGCCAAGGGATACTGTCAAGCAGAAGGAATCGACTTTGATGAAACATTCGCTTTAGTCGCCAAATTGGAAGCCATTCGTCTATTCCTAGCTTACGCAACGCATCAAGGATTCAAAGTATATCAAATGGATGTAAAGTCAGCTATTTTGAACGGTGTGCTGAAGGAAGAAGTCTACGTGGAACAACCGCCCAACTTTCAGCAGGGACATCAGGTGTACAGACTTCGGAAAGCTCTGTATGGGTAAAACAAGCACACAGGGCTTGGTACGATACCCTATCAGACTTTCTACTTCATAAAGGTTTTCAGAAGGGGACAGTAGATCGCACCTTGTTTAACATAAAGTCAGGAGATAACATCCTACTGGTGCAAATCTACGTGGACGACATCATTTTCGGCTGCAGAAACGTGACTATATGTCATCAATTCGAGAAAATGATGAAGGAGAAATTCAAGATGTCCATGATGGGAGAGATGAATTATTTCCTTGGATTCCAAGTAAAGCAATCACCTGAAGGAATTTTCATCAATCAAGCCAAGGACACTCGAGATCTCCTGAAAAGATTTGGCTGCGACTCGAGCAAGCCAGTCAAAATTCCCATGAATACGAATTTCAAAATCGATCTAGATAAAGAGGGAGCTTCTGTTAACTCTACTGATTATAGAGCTATTATTGGTTCTTTATGATACTTAACAGCTAGCCGACCTGATATAACTTATGATGTAGGTGTATGTGCAAGATTTCAAGCGGATCCCAAGCGAAGTCATCTAGACTCAGCAAAGAAGATTCTGCGATCTAAAAGGAACGCCTGACGCAGGGTTATGGTATCCTGCTGATGATAATCTAATACTGACAGGTTATTCTGATGCTGATTATACAGGATGTAGGATAGATCGAAAGTCAACTTTTGGAACGTGTCAGTTCCTAGGCAGCAAACTAATATCTTGGTTTTCAAAGAAACAGCATTCAGTGGCAACGTCCACTACTGAAGCTGAGTACATGGCTGCTGGAAGTTGCTGTGCCCAGATCCTTTGGCTTCGACAACAACTGAGAGACTATGGTATAATTCAGGATGAAGTGCCCATCTACTGTGACTCCACCAGTGCTATTGCTAAAACTCAGAATCCAGTTCTCCATACGAGATGCAAGCACGTGGATATTCGACACCACTTCATCAGAGACCATGTCGAGAAGAAGGATATCAGAATGGAGAAAATCCATACTGACAAGCAAAGGCCAGATATACTTACCAAACCACTAGCTGAGAACAGATTCAGAGAATTATCAGTTGAGCTAGGTCTCTTTGGAACATGCCGAGTAGAGTTAGTAGAAGAAATCGGTATGACAGGTCAAAGACTCGGTTACAATGATTCATCGGGAGAATCAAACTGCATACGCAAAGGGGAACGTGGTCATCAGCACATCAATTGTCCTCCTGAGTCTAAACGGTAACCAGCTGATCGTAAAATCAGCTGAAGAGGTTTGCGTAGTATTATATACTTAAATTTATATCAGAAGCATGCTCGCATTTATTATCTCAGTCGCTTGCACTTAGTAGTTAATGAGCATTTATTTCCCGCCATTAATTCTTAAGGATAAGTCAGTAGGAAACCGTTCTCATTTAAAATGACTTAGTCTTTAATCTGCCTGCAGCCGCATTTAATGCATGTCTTTTCACTTACCTTAACTGTGCATAATCCTACGTGGGTCTATGGTAGAGGCGGCTTGTGTAATCATTCCATTTATAACATCAAATCACAACCGTCATTAAAAATCTTAGATTGAACCCCAACCGTCCGATCTAAACTGTTTGATATGCACGACCATATAAAATCTTTTATCTTCTACCTCGAATCCACTTTCACATTTATCGCCATTAGAGCTTAAGAAACTTCAGCATTCTCGATTCATCTTCTCTTCTAAATCTAAACTTTCTCTTCAACCAAGCTCTACATTTACGGTAAACATCATCTACATTATCGTGAATACATTATGTTTTGACTTCTATTATTTTAGTCTCTTAACAGAAAATTTACAGATAATATGGCTGTCAAAATACCCACCAACATCGATGAAATCATCAAGTCCCGAATCCTGTTCGAACCGACGATGGCGCTACACCAAGCTGATCTTCCATATCTTGAGCCCGTCTTCACGGCTCTCAAGACTTCCGGACTAGAGCTTCTCGTCTCGAAGCAACCCAGAGCATACTTGCCCAGACAAGTTGCAGAAGTCTACTACAACTGGAGAACCCTAGATACAGGCGTGGAGGAATCCAGGTTCTCATACATGAAGGAGGTTGTCCCTCAATCTTGGGATGCCAGTGAACACATCATCGATATCCGATCCGCCGTGGAGCTGACCTTTGATCTCCCAGCGCGCGGAGTCTCACCCATTGGATACAAGGAGAAAGAAATCAACTCCTATGTTCAGAAATTCTGTGGCAGAAACGACGTAGTCTTCAAGACAGCTCTGCCGAAGAATCTGCTGCTACCAGAGTACCGAGGGCTCGCGTACATTGTTTCACATATTCTTACAAGCTCAGCCGGTTCGTATGATCAGCTATCCAAGCCTCGCATTCAGCTGATGATGATAATAGATGATGGAGTCAGAGTCAATTGGACTGACTACTATGTAGCCGAGCTTAAATCTCAGGCTCAGAAGTTCGCAGCTACGCCCACAGGAGAGAGGAGCCTTATAAGTGTGGGAAAGGCTGCCTGCACAGACAAAGATGTCCGTAATTATCGAAGAGTCGATGTCGATCGCTCAGCCTTTGCTGATGCAAGATATTTCGATCGCAAGCTCATAAAGTTCAAGACAAGAGCCGCTGCTGAGAAATCCATCGGGCGAGGGCCGCCTGAGCAAAAAAGAGTCACTTCCAACTTGCCCCCTCGCGCCGACCCGCCTAAGAGGAAGAGGCTCAGCAAGCTTGGACCTTTTGAGGTTCCAGCAAATCTTGCCTCTCCTCCACCCACTCAGGAGGATCCACCACTTGACGCAGACACAGGCATAGAAGGTGCCACGCTGAAAGATAAAGTCCAGCGGATTAGTTCCTCAGAGACTCAGTCGGATACTGGAGTACCGACTGAGGAAACCTCCTTAGAGTGGACGACCATGCACTCCACCCATCTCCGAGCCACTGGAGAGGTCAGTGCTCAGATCCCCGAAATAGCTGAACATCGGGATCTTGTCGATATTACCATAAGGGCCAAGACACAAATGCTGCTGAGATTCCCTAGCTAGGATATTCTTGAAGAACTTATCAGGACTCAGTCAGCCTTGTCCCTACTGACAGAAGAGCAGAGCTTGCAATCAGCTATATGGTTTGGGGAACCAGCTGATCTAGCTTCCTTCGAGGATCTTCGCGCTGCTATGCTCTATCTGCTAAGCTTAAGATCCTCAGCTCCAGTCAACAGCCCTTCGCCTCCATCTCATCATGGTGATGACAACGACGATGACAATAATGATGATGACATGGATCAGGCGCCACCGAAGGATGCAGATTTGGGAGGATCTGCTGAGGGTAACACTCCTCGCGAACAGGGCCGATCACCACCACCCTCCACATCAGGTGATGCCCCAGTTGCCTCGAAGCCGAGTCAAGCGCAACAGATCGCGACATTTGAGCAGAGGCTCGGAACCAGCAGTTATCAGATCAAACCCATCGGTTCCGTGACCTCTAAGTCGGTCAACAAAGTCATCAGGCGATAGGGAGATAAGAATCGACTCCTTGCAAAAGACGTTCATCTCAAATGGGCTCACTACACCAAAGCCCAAACTGAGAGCGTCGACCGATCGGCGCGGCGGGGGGTTGAGAAGGTCTCCGAAACTCCTACTTCTTCGATCCAATATTCGGGGAGATTGTCGAGGCCGCCCTTACAGCTCAGAAGGCGGACTTAGCCGCTCAAAGTCAGCAGCTCCTTATCTCTCAGCAGAAATCATTCTCTGAGCAGCTGACTCAGGGCCTTGCGGCAGTCCAAGCCACTATGGATGAAAGAAACAGAGTGGCCTCCTCGAGCCTTTAGAAAGCCATTCAACAACAGGCGGAGGCACTCAAAGAAATTCAGAAAGAGATCACAGAATCTCATGATCAGTCTCTGCTGAAACTCCGACAGGAGTCAGTCGCTCAACTCAGACTATTTAGAGATGATCAGGAGAAGCAATGGGATCAATACTGCGATGCAGTAAAAGACTTCGAATCTACCGCCACCCTCATCCAGAATCTAATCTTTAATTTGGATAAGGAGGTAACTGCCATCCGCACTCACCTCTCCCTGGCTGATGATGCCAAAAAGGGGAAAAAAGTTGAGGAAGAAGCCGAGGTACATGTACAGGCTGAGGCGGATCAGGCTGTAGTGGAGAAAGTCCCTGAAATTCAAGCTGTTACTCATGGGGAAGAAATTCAGGGGGAAGGTTCAGCTATTCAGGCTGGAACCAGTTCTTAAGTACCCCCTCCCGAGAACGTCCAAGTCCCTGAAGTCCAAGTCCAACCTACTGCGACTAAGCCAGCAGTTGTTTCAACTGCTCAACTCATTGAAGACATTGCTCAGTTTGTGGATGCAAAGGATGAGCCACTGCCACTGCAAAGGCCGGGGAAGGAGATCACTACTGAAGCTACTCCTCCATCTTCCCCGATGCCTAAATTCAAATCAAAACCAGAGCAGGGGGCATATGATAAAGAAGTTGCTCAAAAGCTGCAAGATCAGCTGGATCAGGAGCATCAGATAGACGAAGCGAAGAAGGCCAAGAAGCCTAAGAAAGTAATTGGCAAGATTGCCAAAGGAAAGGCTAAGAAGATACTGGATGATCAGAAGAAGAAGACTTTGATTGTGTTTTTGCTATCACAACTGATCACTGAAGTGATCTGACACACACTCACACATAACCGTTTCTCTGATGTTCCCCTCTCAACTGCTGAACATATCGAAGTTAACTGATTCAGTTTACTGAAGTCAATCTAGGTCAGTAGTTTAGTATTCTTTTTTTTTTTTTTTGAGGTTTTGGCATCATCAATTAGGGGGAAATTGTTGGGTTATGAGTCAGTAGATGATACTCAGCTATTAGTGGTTAAAATAATATTGGGGAAAATCATAGTAGTACTATGGAATTGAAGATCCCAAAACACAGCTGATATTAGTAGTGTAGTGTCTTGATAGGACTAGATGATGTATAGGCTAGACTGCTTTTATTATCTATCTTTTTGTCTAAGTCCTATACGGGGTAAATTGTTGGATTGATCTTCTGACAAAGTTACTTTCCAGAACCCCACGTCATCAGTGTAATTGCTTGCGTTCTTAAGTCATCAGCTGATCTTCACCTCAGTAGAAGACATCTCATTAGCTGACAGACATCAGCAGAAGAACTCTATGCAAGCTCAGTACCTTCGCAGTCATCAGCTGACCATACTCAAGAGAATATCTCTTGTCAGCCGACTCAGACGAAGGAGACAGAGACTGCTTAAAGTCTACCGTATTCGACCGAAAAATGACTCAGCCGCTAAAGTCATTTCGAAAGTCAGCAAAAGACATACAAGGATTAGAGAGAGTCAACTCCGATGTCTGACACAATCTCACCCACCACAAACCTCGACCAATGAGAAGCCGACAACACTTTATCTGCTCTGACCAACTAAAGCTGCTCTCATGTACAGTGTCCAACAACTCTGCTGCAATAATTCAAATTTATGGCCGTTTTCTTTGGAAGCTTGGGACACGTGGCATCGTCTTCTCCAACGGACATATGCCTGCTCACAACTATAAATAGAGAAGAAATCCGAGCTTCACGCACGGGATATCAAGGGAAAAACGCTCAAGCTTTCGAACAACTCTAGCGCATTCAAGATCAATCCAACGAAGAACTTGCCTAATAGAATATCATTAGTTCTTCTCTCTAGAGTTCTTTAGATCCCTCTTCTCTAGCTAAGCTCATTGCCAAATTTATAGCTTAGAAACTCGAAGGAGTTCACTTTCTGTGAATTGTTCTTATTGTAAGAACTCCTTCCTAGTTGGAGATTATCCCCTCCCTTTCAAACTTTGGTTTGATTTGTAAAGTCGCTAAGGACTATAACTTAGAAGGGTGCATCCGGTCACGCAGATTCCTTGCTGAGACTTGCTCAGATAAATCAACAAGAACTCCTGTTCGGTAGGACCGTGGACATAGGATCTTGCGTATCCGAACCACGTTAAAAATTGCTTGTGTTATTTACTATTTTATTGCATTGCATACAAACTGATTAAAAATCATATCTTTGCATAAAACGTATTCTCAAAGCGCACTAGCCAATTACTTAATTTGTGAAAATCACATTTTCAAACTGAGACGAATCTCCGGGCCCCACACTCTTATCCGCACAACGTCTCCGACTGAGTTTCAAGTACTGACAAAAGTCAGTAGGAGAGCTCCGTAGTTGGCACACTTCTGACCCGCGATCGAAGGTTACTATTTGGCACTGTTCATCAGTTGCAACCTACAGCTCAGCTGTCCTTCGCGTTTGAGAAAAAGAAACTGTGATCAAGTGTATTCACCCCCCCCCTAAACCTGACTATCATCTCCGGACCAACATACTGCAACAGTACCAGTGCTATTACAATTACCCATATTCTGGTTCGACATATGAGGTGCTGGCACATGTATATCAGACATACTTCGTCCGAGATCATGTTTAAAAGAAGGACATCAGAATGGAGAAAATCCACACTAATAAACAGAGGGCCAACATACTGACCAAGCCTCTAGTTGAGACCAGATTCAACGAACTCTCAGTAGAACTAGGTCTACTGGATCCTGCTGACTCAGCTCAATAAGACTATCCCAGAAAGTACTAAGTAAGGGGGAACTTACTCTCAGCAAAGCTGAACTACGCAGCGACGGCATAGTGATATCAGCTACTACTACGTTCAGCTGACAGGTTTTTGAGTATTTATTCCGCATATTTTACTCAACACTCACTGCATTTATTTCTTGTCATTAATTACTTAAGGATATCTTTAATAAAAACATTTTCATTAACAGCCCGAGATTACATATACTGACTGCGGCGCATTAAATGCATGTCATCTCACCTTACTTTTTGGATGATACGTAGGTTGAGATTATAGGCGGCAATGTAATCATAACCTCTTATAACATTAAATCTCTGTCGTCCATCTTTCAAATTCAGATCACTATGAACCTCATACTGAATAAACCGTTCATATTCATATA
This sequence comes from Lavandula angustifolia, assembly GCA_028984105.1. NCBI lineage: Eukaryota > Viridiplantae > Streptophyta > Magnoliopsida > Lamiales > Lamiaceae > Lavandula > Lavandula angustifolia. The sequence continues at coordinate 2,418,868 of CM054814.1, read as the reverse complement.
CGATATATATATCCGCATAGATGATCTAATACCTTATTTTCCGCCATTATCGATCAACTTAGTGCATTGCAATTAACTACATTCGAAATCTACTACCTCTACAGCACTAATTCTTCGGTATATTCTTAACCTAATATGCAGTAATTAAGTTACTCTACTTTCAAGTGCTAACATGTATTTTGCAGATTTAGTTTTTCAATGGCGAGTTCACTTAACAACGAAGTTCTTATTCCTTTTAACATGGAGGAGATCATTAGCAACAAATGGGTCTGGTTTGAGCCAGTCCTAGCTTTCAGAGCATGTGGGATAGATTGCATTGAACTAATCTTTGACGCTCTACAATCGTCAAGCCTTCAGACGATTCTGTCTAGGGTTCCACATATGTGCCTTCCAAGCCAGATAACCGAGTTCTATATGAACCTGAGGTAAAATGAAGATGAGTTCAAGGATATCTCCCACATATCCTATCAACAAGAAGTCGCAGATAATGCATGGGAGGCAAAGATCATCGATCTCGACGTTGTTGACTGCTTCCGCAAAAGCTTCGATCTTCCCATCGAAGGGATCTATCCTATTGGCTACAAGGAGACATCTATCAATGAATATCTTTGCCGGTTCAATGGGCAGGAAGATATTGTATTCAAAGCAGCATTCTCAAAGAATAGGCTGCTCCCTAAATATCGGGGCTTGTCTTACATCGTCAACCACATCCTAACTAGCTTTGCCGGCTCTTTTGATCAGCTATCAAGGGTCAGGATCCAAATTAAGATGGTTATCATGGATAGAGTCCAAGTTACCTAGACTGAATTCTTCATTACTAAGTTCAAAGCTCAGTTTCAGAAGTTCATAGTAGATGCGAACAAGGTCTCTCTACATCTGATCCCTAAGGGGAAGCTACTATATGGAAGCAAGGTCTCTATCATGGAAAACTTCTGCATAGGGAGTGTAGCCTTCACTGATTCATTCTCTTTCGATAAAAGTCTTATCAGATTTCAGAACGCAACGGCAGCTGAGAAATCAATTAGGCGTGCAATACATGACAAGCGCTCAACGCCTTCCTCTTAGGATCCATGCCCACCTCAGCAGAAGAAGAGGAAACTGTTGAAGAAAGCCAAGACAACAGTTATCCCTGAGGAGCAAGTATCTATACAAGATTCAGAGTCTAGGAAAGAAGATGTGATTCTGACTGATAAAGTCAAACGGATACACTCAGAGGAGACTCAGCCAGATCTTCTAACTGACTTACCTCAGACTGAGGTCTCTACCTCAGTACCAACTTCTGTACAGACGGCTCAGCTCTGAGCTGCTGAAGAAATAGCTGAACAAATTCTTGAGATACTAGATCACTAAGATCTAATTGACATAGCAGTAAGGGATAGGGTCCAAATGCGTCTCAGATTCCTAGATTGGGATATCTTAGACGTGACCATCGACCTCATGACAGTCCCAGTACTAACGAATGAGGAGCAAACCCTCAAGTAGAAAATAGGCTACGGAGAGCTAGTTGATATTGCATCCATGGATGACACTATGGTGATGCTACTGAGTCTGAAGGGCGAGTCTGAACAATCACTGAAGTGGCTTAGTTTGTTGAAGAGCTAACTAAAGATGAGCCAATACGCTCAGCTGCTAAGGGAAAAGCCAAAGCTGTTTACAATCCCCCCAAAGCTCAAAAGCTCAAATTTCGATCGCCTGAGGAACATATTGCCTTTGGTGAGCAAATGGAAAAAGAACTCTAAGAGCAGGAGGAAGGCAAGGCAAAGACTAAGAAGAAAGGCATTTAGATCAGAACTCCAGTGCCAAATAAATCAAGATCTGTTGTGCCTAGGCAATTAAGAGCTCAAGCTGAAAAGGCTAAGTTTATTGAAAAAGCTTTAGAAACTCAAAAGTCTAAGTCAGCTGAACCCAGTGAAGTTGAAGTTGATATTGAAGCCAAGCAGAACATTCCCACTACTAAACCATCCAAAGAACAAGAAGCTGAAATGAAGGCTATATGGGATGCGTGCGAGATAGGCTTAAATATAACTGTCGAGGCCAGACAAATTCAAGATGCAAAAGAAAGAATCAGATTAGCTGATCTTGAGGCACTTAGGCAGAGGATAGAGAAGGAAGCCAGGGAAAGAGTCCCTGAGAAGGATCGGAGCGTACTGACTAAGTCCTAATTCTTCATACGCAAAGAACAGAACAATAACATCAAGAAGATCATTCATCCGAGGAATGACAAATGGATGCCTTGGAAAATTAATCAGAGTTGGGAGCAGATCAAGGTCGACTTCATCAAAAGTTGCTATATCTGGAAAACAATGAATGATCATCAGAACCAGACGTGTTATTCAGAGAATTCTTGATGATCTCAGACCCAAAAGTATATGCAGAAATTATGACTGGTCTCCCTCTCAAAGCACCTGAATTCAGAACTCTCTCTCCTCCTTGCACTTTAGAAGGAAACATCTACACAAAGGAGATCGAGGATGAGATAAAGATCGCGATGGAAAGAAAGGGGCTTGAATTGAATGATCCTGATGATAAAGAAGTGATCTGAAAGCTGAGGAACAGAGTCTAATCATCATATGGACTTGATCTACTGGAGAAGAAGTCAGCTGACTTCAAGGCCAGGTTGCAGCAATTCAGGAAGACCAGCTGATTCTCCTCTCTTCTTCTAGCTCTGATCGAAATCGAATTTCGATGTACTTGTAATCTCTATCATCTTATATGAAATTCTATCTACTTTTGGCCGAAGACAACTACTCATTATCACATGGCTATTTGTATCTTTCAACACATCTGATCACCTTAGTAATCGAAACACAAACTCACCTATTAATTATCTTTGTGTGTTTTTCTCTTAGTTCTTTAATTTTGTATCTTTCTGATCTGTGTCATAGAGGGAAACTGTGTTGTAAAGGTTTTGGCATCATCAAATAGGGGGAAATTGTTGGGTATTAAATTTAGTATGATAAGATTTGAAGATCCCAAAACCCTTACCTGAATGATGAACCTTATAATGTAATAGCTTAGTTGAGTTCAGCATGTTAGGAACTCAGTAGGCTACCTAGAGTTTAGTAGCTGATAGATTCAGTAGAACATCTCTTGTCAGCCGGAAGGACTCAGCACTGAGGAATTCAGTTGGGTGTTTCAGAACCCACTGAATTAGTAAATAAAATTGAGTCAAGTACTGATTATCTCAGAAGAATGTCAGTAGAAGACAACTCAGTAAAAGCGTCCGAGGAATTTGAGGAAGTCAACTCAGTACCCGCGTTGGAGTTTGGACAAACCTCACCAACTCTCTAATATCGACCAATGAGGAGCTACCAACCCTGTACCTACTCTAACACAAAGCTGCTCCTTAGACTGAAAAAGAGAAAATCCCTACAGTGACATTCAAAACTCAAGATGGTCATTTTCTTATCATTTTCGACACATGTTTAGACTTTTTCCAACGGATCTATTCATGACTCGAGACTATAAATTGAGAAGAGTCTTAATGTAAAGAAGACGATAGGGATTCAAATAAATAAAACATTCAAATGGTCTAGCTATCAAAAAGCTTACACAGCGAAGAACTCATACACAGAGATATAATTAGTTCTTCACTCTAGAGATCTATTTTTCCTATTCTCTATTCTAAGCAATTCTTGTAATATCATAAGCTTAGAAAAAATTCGAAGGAGTTCAGCTTATTGAATTGTTCTTATTGTGAGAACTCCTTCTTAGATTGAGAAAATCAAACCTCGTGTTTGAAACTGTAAAGTTACTAAGACTATAACTAGAGTATATGTCCAACATATAGATCGACTGAGACTTACTCAGTATAAGTAATCAAGAACTCCTGCTTTGTTCAGGATAGTGGACGTAGAATGCAGTGTATCCAAACCACTTCAAAAACTGCATGTGTTGATTTATTGTTTTATTGATTATCTATTCATACTGCATACAACTGATCTTTAAAATCACACTTAGCACAAAATATATTTTCAAATCGAGACGAATATTATTTTTAGGCCTACACTTCCGCACTCTATCTTATACTAAATTATTGTTCACTGACTGAAGTCAGTAGATAGGACTCAGTAGACAGATACCCTCTGCCCACGCGATCGAGATAGCTTATTTGGTCAACTGACTTGTTTAGTAGAATTATTCAGTAGATACTGACTTTCACGTTTGAGTTGAAATTTGCACTCAGTTATATTCACACCCCACCCCCACCGCCCCCCCACACACACACCCTAAAGGCTCGTCTTTTGACCAACAATCCAATTTTAGTCCTGTTTTTTTAAAATTGACTCAATTTTTCCGATTTTGGTCCATTTTTTAAGGGTAGACACGCGTTGGTTCAAAAAAGAAAAAAAAATCATATTATTTGTGTTTAAAATATATTTCTAATTTCTAATATCAATTATGGTCATTTATATTATAAATATTCAATGTTATCTCATTATGTTTCAAAAATAAAAAATAAAAAATGAGATTGATAATTTTTCTTAATATTTATTATTTTTAGAATTTTCTTAATTATTCGGGTCTATCTCCATTTTAAAGTTCGATTCTAAGATGTGAATCAAACTATTTCACTATTAATTTCTCTAATTTGGCTAATCAAGGTTAAATAGTATTTAATCTCATATTTCTCACAAATTCGCCAATAGCATACATGAATACATAATAAATTAAGAGACCAAATACGTGCTCCATTTTCTTAAGGATAATTGGACACAATTTTCATTATCCACAAAATGCATCTGACGACACATGCCATGGAAAATCAAAATTACTTCACAAATCACAAAATCTACAGTTTCAAATCCTAAAATCCCCTACCAAATTAGATAATTGAAAACATGAAACAAACACTGAGTTATGTCAAAATGCTCATACTGCCTCTTTGCAAGACCAAGCACACCATACTCGACATTTTTAAATACGTCTTCTCTTTCTTTCCCCTGCGACAAAAAAGGAAAAATCAACCCCAAGAGATACTGAAATAATCATATAGAGAATGCAGAAATTAAATGATGAATGAAAACAAAAAAGATTCAACCTGCTTGGGAGATGTCATGGTTGATTAGTCTTGGCTCTCAATGCAGTTTGAAGTTGAGATCTTGAGATAGTAAGATTCTGGATAAAGTCTTGATATTGACATTGATTTTGCATTTGTTGAAACAAAGTCGGTGGTTGTGTTTGAGGTTGGCCTCTTTGATGAGGTTGTGTCTGAGCTTGAACTCTTTCCCTCAAGCTTTGCATCTAAGAATTATAATAAATAAAATGATTACACACAAGTTAAAACAAAATTGGTTAGATGTAGAGAATATTTCATAATTGTCTCTTATCTTACCACACTTCTAGTAGTTTCTGAGAAACTCTCATTTGTGTCTGAGCTAGGTCCCCTCCTTCTCACCTATCATGTATAAATAGAAATAGCTATCATGGATGCACAACTCTCTCTATATTACGCCTTTCAAGCTCACTAACCAAATATATCATCAAGAGAGCTTATGCATGGTATTATCACACTACTACAGTCTTAGTCTCTGCTTCACGAACACGAGTATTAACAGAATGGGGAGAGAAATCAATGATCATTATAATAAACTACTAACACTATCAATGATAGCACCATAAGTCAGCCCTCAAGTAGAAAACAAATTATGCAGCAGATACCTATTGTTATAAGGCAAATTGGCAAAAATAGTCCTCAAACTTCGCGGTTTTGCGAATTTTGTCCTCAAACTTTGTTTTTTTGACCCTCAACTCGTTTTTGCGATTTTGGTCCCGACGTTAATTTTTCCGTCAATTTAGACGTCAAATTTTTTTATTTTTTTATTTTTTTAATACAAGGGCAGAATCGGAATAAAATTTTTGAAGGACCAAAATAGCAAACAATTTAAATTATAAGGACCAAAATAGCAAAATACCAAAATCGGAATAATAATAATATTTTTTTAATAAAATGGCAAAAACGGAATTATAGTAAAAGGACCAAATTGAAATTTTTTATCTCTAAGGGCCAAAATAGCAAAATACGAAATTCGAATTATTTTAAGGATTGATTTCAATAATTTTAGACAAATAATTCAATTTCTTCGTATTGACGAGACTTTGCATTAAATTTGTCAATTTTACGTATAATTCGAATGCAAATTATATATTGTGAATTAATCATTGAAATACAAAATTATAATATACCAAAAAAATAACTTCAAAAGCACCATTTCTTGCATAATTCACAATAATAAGTAGTCAAAATATTCCTACATGTCATCAATCTAGTTCCATAATTCATAATTCACAATAATTGCTCCCAAAAAAGTGTTCAAAATATACATCATCATATCTTTAATCTAACATCCTCAAAGTTGCCTCCTTTGTAATTCGCCTATCCAAGCACGCTCCAGTTTCGGTGCACGTGGCTCTATTGTGACCTTCTTGGCCGCACCAACCACAACGAACTGGTATCTTTTGAGGTGTTTTCTTCTACATTGAAGAACAAAAACAAGTCATATATGCAATATATACCAAAGTACAAACCATGACAACCAAAAATGACTACTGCAGCGAGACCATGCAATTTGAGAAGACAAAATTAGTACTGCAGCCACACCATGCAATTTCAGAAGACAAAATAACTATCGTACAATACGTATATTCAAAGAACAATTTGTAAAAAAACTAATCTAAAAGCCCTAAACTTACCATTGTACAATAGGTACCATCACATACTGTTTGGACAATATTTCTCTTGCTTTCATCCAGCTTATCACTTTAGATGCCATTTCCCCCCGCTTATTTGAATAAGCATTAAACCATAAGCTGTCAATTCTAGTAAAACGGATCTCTTTTCTAATCCAACCTCCTTCCAAATCAATCTACAAGAATGCATCCAAAAAATAAATAGTACCTAATACGAAAAAACCTTTATAAGCTAGCTTGGATGGGGACAAATCTTACTCAAAATACTTTTCAACTGCATCAGTATCAAGCATGCCCTCCATAATTGAAACATCCACTGGTTCGGTCGATTTTCCACTCCGACGACGAGAGCTTCGCACCATCTCAACTTACTGAAAAATTGAAACAAAATGAAGACATTATTAACAAATGAGTTCAAGCCAGTATCAACAAATGAGTTCAAGCCAATGTTTTACCTCTGTCCGCCGCCGTATTTTGCAACTATGATTCAAGATCTACGATTTCTGCAGTATCCGCCGTCCGATTTCGAGACTTGGCCGAATCATTTGTCACCTTCGGCTGTTAATTTTTCGCGACTGCGCCGTCCAAATATGCAGCAACTTCCCGTCCGCGCCGCTCCACTTTCGAACTGAACACACGAACAAGCTCCACTTTCGAACTGAACAAAGGAAGAAAGAAGAAAGAAATCGATGTGCTCGCCGTAAATGCTGAGGGAGAAGAAGAGGAAATGAGTGTTCAGCCGTTGTTCTGAGCTAATAAGGGTTTCAGATTTAATTTATTTTAATTGCCAAATTACGATTTTGCCCTTGAATTTTTTTTTTTCTAAATACGAAGAAATCGTTTGCTATTTTGGTCCTTTAAAAATTTTATTCCGATTACGCCCTTGTATTAAAAAAAAATAAAAAAAAAAAAAAAATTTGACGTCTAAATTGACGGAAAAATTAACGTCGGGACCAAAATCGCAAAAACAACGAGTTGAGGGTCAAAAAAACAAAAAAAACAAAGTTTGAGGACAAAATTCGCAAAAACGCGAAGTTTGAGGACTATTTTTGCCAATTTGCCTTGTTATAATTGAACATGTGTTTCGGGTTTAGTGTGTCATTGATATTATGCTAGCATTCAGATTTTTCCTAGGAACTCATGTCAAAGATAATATTAGGGAACAGAGTCTAAGTTACAAGACCAAAGAATGACTATAACCAACTAGACATTAAACAAGTCATATTAGAAGACAATAAACTCAACAAACTTACATTAGCAAGATATATAACAAACTTACATTAGAAAGATATATAACACAAAACTAACTTACATCCACATGTCGACTTGTATTTGAATTATTGGCTTCAGATATGATATTTTTTGGCCTTATCACCTGTTCATGTGCATTTCACATAAATTTTAAGTTTACAATACAACATTTTCCACATCATGAATGTATAGTATAAAATGTAACTACCTGAAGATTGTCTATGTTTGTTTGTCGGGTTTCCTGGATTTCATCCAAACTAACTTCATTTGGGGGAATATCTTTTGTACCACTAGGCTCACCACTCACACCAGTCAGCTCCATTTTTTCTCTTGAAACAACCCATTTTGTTGTGGCCTTCAATTCCATAATAGCTACATTTTGTTGTTCTTTGCTGCCTTTTCATATTATGTGGGTTCACTAATGAGGGACCCATTGGCTACAAGAAGTAAATGTTTTATATCAAACTAAGAATCCACACATAAAAAAATAAAAATAAATAAAAAACAGCCCATTTATATTCAGGACATAAAGAAAAAAAATCATACCCTGCCCATGCACTTTCTCTTCCCTTTGTTTGGTTGTTCATCAGGCTCCAATCTTCTTTTCTTCGTTGATCTGCCTGAAGACCTTCCTTCATTTGGGGGAAGTGGAGGTGGGAATCCTGTCTTTGTCTATTCATGTTTTGCATTTATGGGTACAATGGTTGGCTCATAAGATTTCTTATAGGATTCTACAGAATAGCAACCATGTACAAAGTCTATTGGATTTTTGTCCCTAGCTATGATTGTTGCACACGCATGAATGCAAGGTATCCCACTCAGATCCCATTTCCTACATCCACAAGTGAATTCTTGCAAGTTAGCATAATATTTTTCCCCTGAACTGCATTTAACTCTAAAGTAATTCTCATTCGACATTATCGCAATGCAGCCCCTCTTCTTTTCCAAATTATTATGCAATGCCTTACGTATCTTCGAATAAATCTTCCCCTTCCACTTGGCCTTGCAATGATCTCTGTTTTGTTGCAACCTTTTCATTACCCATACTAAAAGCCAATCCATCATGGATAGTATAGGCATATTTCATGCTCAATAGGGTCCACCTTTATGTTGTACGAGCTTTACGTCTAGCCTTTATAAGCTTGTTGCTTACTAAAGTTCACATCTAGCTCCCTTGTCACTTCATCTCTAAAACCGGTCAAATTTATGTTAGGATAAGAGATGAATTTGTGCTTGTATGTCTTGCTTAACCATGCACTCTTCATCATGTTGGCTTTGTTTGTTTCAAAACAAGTGTGTATTGGATTGTACGAATGCACGTAATATGTATCTTCATCCTTAACTTTGTTTGCATGGCATTTCCACTTACATTTTTTACTTCCCTTGCACTTAGCATGCATTCTTGAAACTTCGTTTTTGGTAATCCTCAAATCTCTCTTTATTAAGATACCATGCATAAAGATAGCATCTTTAAGCAATGCTCTTGAACTGAACTTCAATCCCTTCTCCAATTTTGGATCCTAACAAATCAGCCTCATTAAACGAGGACTGCAACTCCAACACTTCTCCTTCCTATTCATGTGAACAATGGTATCCTATCTCGACATCACTATTCCACATATTATCTTCCTTAGTGTCTTCATATCCACCTCCATCAGGTATTTGAACTAGATAGATGGACCCCGATCACTCAAATCACCACTAATACTACACGCTCACCGCTCATTTTCTTTTTTCAATAGTTTGAGCTTCGACTTCAATAGCATCCCGGTCTAGCTCAATTGTATACAAGTTAACCTCTTCCCTCATTTGTGTAGGGTTGTCATCACCTATTGATTCAGCTTCATCACTCTCATCTATGTCACTCGTGTATACTTCACTGTTATTAATAACCTGAGATCGTAACTGTGTCAATTGAGGCTGGGATTATATGACCCCAACTTCCATCCGAACACGATGAGGAAGAAATTGTTAAGCACAATAAATTGGAGAATAATTTTAATAAAATTGTAACTTACCACATGTGTAGTTTGGGGGATTTGTGAGTGGACTTGTTTGGCTGACGTATTATCCACATAAAATTCGAAGTGACATTTATCTATATTGCCTCTCACAAACATTTTAGTAATCTTGGCAGTACTAGTTATTGACTTCCATTCGTCATCCTCTATTGCATAAATAGTCTCTACATTTTTTATATTTGCGCTTGCACATAATTTTTGGAGGCCCTCTACACATGCAAAGGCTGCTCCAACATCCTTAAAAATAAAAATCTCACCCCATCATACTTTGCAATAGGATTTTCTTAGAACCTCCCTCCACAATGTATTTTTCTTTCATTTCTAAAACTTCCTTGAACTGCATAATATAAAGAGGAATACAATTTAATATTCATAAGTTTACAATGCATAGATTAGTTAAATTAAACACAACTTACCACATACTGGAGGTGTAGAGATGATCGTCTCCCCCAGTGTGTTCTTATCCATTATGCCCTATAATGACTTTCTCTATCAAATACCTACCCCAATGTATCGAAATAAAATATTCTAAGAAAGCTAATTCATGATATAGTAAACAAGAACGATAGTAATTACATGAGAAACAAAACAAAGATAGGCAAGAAGGTGACTGAAATGATTAATCTAGTTAATTTAGGATAACTATTAGACGCACGATCAAGATTTTGTTCCTTGTGATTGAAAGATCAACACAAACACCTAAAAGAAAGGTGACTGGAATGATTAAGCAAAGTATCGATACCATATGCAAAGTTGAGAAACAAAGAAAACTATTAATCGCAAACCAACACGCAACCAGAGGAGAGGGCACAAAGATTTTGTTCCTTGTATAAAATTGTTTAGTAGTGGGAAAATGAGAGAAGAAAGAAGTTTCAACTATGCAAGAAACAAAGAATCGTAAGAATTGTATGAAAGCAAGTATTTACCTCCAACCATGTCTTCAAACATTCGAAATCTCTAACGGGATTACTTCAAGAAGGAGATGGGATTTTGCTACAAGGATGAATAGTTTCTAAATGGAATCAGGGTTTTGAAGGAGAAAAGGGGATTCTGACGGAATTGCTGCCAAGATTTTTTAGTAAGAAAATATAATTAAAATATTAGAGTTGGAATTTAAAAAAAAAAGTATTTCTTGCGCGTGATTCACACATAAACGCGCTTAATGGACTAAAATCGGAAAATTGAGTCAATTTTAAAAAACGGACTAAAATTGGACATTTTTACAAATTAATGTATTAAAATCGGACTCTGCCAAAATATCGGACTGAAGTTAATCAGGCGACAATATAATGGGCCAGAAATATTTTTTTTCCTGCAATTTTACATAATCCCTTATCAATAATTAAAATTAAGAAAATAAAAATTAAACAAATAAATTAAAATTATTATAAGAAGATAAATAATAAAAATCAAAGAACCACAAAAATAAAAATCAAAACATCCAACTACCAGTTAGTAACAAACGTTGTGTGCAAAACCCAACTTCTTAAAGTTTTTGAATTCATTAAACTTATAATTTGTTCTCGTCGTTTGATCAAATAGCTAGACTTCATAAGTAAGTTGGAGCAGCATATCAAACTTTGTTATTTATTTGTTAAAATTAATTATACTTTTATCTCAACTTCCACATTTTTTCTTCAAATTCCTTTATTCTTGTGTTACACTAGGCAACACATTTCACTTTGTCGTCGGTCCTAAATATTTATAGCTTATCAAAATAAATTAATATATTAATCACCATGACATATTATAAGTTAATTCATGAGTTTAAAATTCCATTACAATTTAAATAAAATAAAAATAAAAATCGATGGTTGTAGACATCCCATCTTTAATAGCATCTGTAGCTCGCTCCATTTGTTGAACATTTTTTTAAGTTGGTTCCTCTCATGTCACATCTTCAAGGTAGTGTCATTAGCATCAACATTATATACTAAGTCAGCATTCTCATCAAACAAGAAGAATTTTTCATCACCTACAACATTCCTGAAATTGTGTGTTATGGCGTTTTTAATGGAATAGAAGGCATGTTGCCTAATACTTTCCATTTAGCTTTGCAACACCCAAATGTTCGTTCAGTTATGCTTCAAATATTAGAGTACAAATTATTACACTTTAGTTCTTCCTCTAGCTCTAGGCCCTAATCTAGAATGAGGGAGATGATATCCGAAGTATTGTAAGGGCCTAAAAAGTTAGGATAGTCAGCATCAACAAGGTAATAAACAAAGTGGTGAAAAAACTTAAAAAGAACAAAAAAAATTGGAGTTACTAACCATGAGAAGGATGTAGAAAATGCGAAAAATGCAATATAGGCGTGCACAGAGCATCCATAAAGATCCTAGTGTCATGTGCAGATCTCTCACATCATGCTAACACAAATGTGAACAACATATTGAAATCACAATGAATGTTTATCGTTTATCACAACTAATTTGCTATGATATATCATTAAAGGTAGGGTCAACAAGCCTAGCAATACCACTAGAGAGTGCAATTACAACCTTTAAGACTCTTTGATTGTTTAAAAATAGTCTCAGAATGTTGGAATCTCTCTTTTGCATTACGAATGAAGCCTGGTTATCCTAAGATATATAACAAAAACGCAACTTGCTCATGAATCTCCATGCCTCTTGTTGGTTGGCGGCCGTAATGAGATCAAATTGCTCGCACATTCGGTTACCAACATTGCCTCTTCTGTTGTCCTTACCTCTCCTTTTTTTTCTTTTTGGCCTCCGGCTAGATTGACTTGAATTGATTTCAACTTGCAAGGTCTCCAATCCCTTCGTATTCTTCAGTTTCCATATCTAAACCCTGAACATTTTGTTCATTTGCCATTTATGTATCCAATGTATTACTTACTTCAAATCTTTCAGACTCCTCTTAAGTTCTCAAATGGTGCCCATGCATTATCTCCGGTTGCCACAACATTCTTAAATAGGATCTCCATTGTCGTAAAAAAATTTGTAAACCCCTATTTTTTAGCTTTACAACTTCACGGCATTACTAAAATAAATGTATTCAATTTATATGTTAAACATCAAATACTTTATAAGATAAATGTATGATTGCATTACTATATATGAATTCACGATAATCTTGGTTGCCTCCCACTCTTCACTTGTTATAATGGTCTGCCTCAAATTGTCACATCCAAGACCCATTCCAACAAACTTTGCCCATAGTTCCCAATCTCTTCTAAGAATATCCCATTTGTTTTTCAATTTCTTATATCCATAAGACAACCCAGTTTGATTATTAAAATTTGTTGTCAAATTGTTCCACCCACCTAATTAAAATGAGTGTGTGGCTGATTCCGTGCGAGTACTTGCGTAATGCAAGCTTTACTATATATATCCAAGTTTTATTCGTTTGCCATTACCATGTTTGACCTTCATCTGAAGCCATTTTTGCACTTACTCGAAATAGTAAAATCCTACATGCATGACATGATAGGAGCTATTCAATTTGTTTACTATATGATTTTTGTTACACCTAAATACTCATTAGTTATGTTACTTTAACAGTGATACTATCCATACAATGATACAAATACACCACTATATAAATCTTGTTGCACCTAAATACTACTCCCTCCGTTTCTTTATTGATGTCCACTTGGGAATGGGCACGGAGATTAAGAAATTTTATTTGGAGATATATTTAATGAGTTTTAATTGTATTACTCCCTCCGTCTCAAAATTCTTGTCCAATTTGCTTTTTGCACGGTTTTTAAGGAGAGTTGTTAGTTGTGTGTAGATTGGTATAAAGTTGTGGGTCCTACAAAAAAAGTTGTGTGTAATAATTTACTAAAAAAGGAAAGTGGACAAGAATTTCGGGACAACCCAAAATGGAATAGCGGACAAGAATTTTGGGACGGAGGGAGTAATAAATTGACACGGTTTTCGATGAATGGTTGGTGGGATGAATGTGAATTTATCTAAATGTTATTAAAGCATAGTTTAAGCATTTGATTTGATTTTTTTTTATGTTGTAATTTTTTTTCAAAAAGTTAAAAATCAAAATTTTCTACATTCGGAGCGGATCGGAATCGTGTAAGAAAGAAACTTTTGGAGAGAGAAAGTATATAAGAATATGAGTTGGGTAATGAATAATGAGGGGTTCACCTCATATGGGGTGGATAGTGAGTAATTTGCCATTTTAGGAAAGTGACATTAATAATGGAACAACCTAAAATGGTATAGTGGACATGAATAAAGAAACGGATGGAGTACTACATTAGTATAAAGTGCAACTATTTAACATGCAAACGCACTGAGGTATACATATATAAATGAAATATATTTGACACACATACATATATACTCCCTGTAAATTTATCCCAAGTATACCTAGAGCATCTGTGCATATGTGCACACCCAAAAAAACATCAATTTAATAATATCAATACTGAGCATCGAGTGAAGAATTAATACACAAGTCCAAATCATCCACATACGGGAACAAAGAACCACATACATAAAGAAAGGGCTTCAAACGAGAATTAATATAATCAGCGGTTGCGGAGAGTTGTTTTTTGTACCTATCCGAGTTTCGGCAAGGATGATGAAGTTGTGTATTGTATATATGTCTTGAGAGTTTCAAGAATTGGGCCCGTTTGAGAGAGTTTATCAACAACTTATTTGAGTTTATTCTAAAAAAAATAAACTCTTATACGAGCATTTGGAAAAACTTATTGAAATAGTTTATTCTAAAAAATAAGTTGAAGCTTATAAAGAAGATACATATCATATATCAATTCCTCCTCCGTAACTTTAATGCTCATAAATATTGTCATAGTCACACGATCCCACCCTCACCAATTCTTGAAACTATTATCCCAATCCTACCCCCACCAATTGTAGTTAGCTTGCCTATTTTTGTTTTTTCCCCCTAACGTAATCTCTCCTACACATCACTTTTCTAAAACACTCAATTTTTAAAAACAATCATTCACTTAGATGTTTATATCCACATATTCTACTTTATTGTGTTTCACTACACATTCCACTGTTTCATTTTCACTCATTGTGGCCCTACTTTTTCACTCTCTTCCAAACCTTCAATAACTTTTCTCCTCTCTCCATCCAAAATAAAAACTACAGTGGTTGAATTTATTCGATCCACAAATATAAATACTCATGAATGAGAGTTGGAGATGCTCTAATCTGCCCTCTCTTTTCAAAATTTACTTTTCCTTCTAATTCTTCACCTAGTACTAGTTCGTATATTACCTAATTTTTCTCTAAAATATTACTCCCTCCGTCCCACTCATCTTGGCGCGTTTCTTTTCAGCACGGAAATTAAGAAAATGGATGATAAAGTATGAGAGAGGGATAAAGTAAGAGAGAGAAGTTAAATGAGTTTTTAAGAGAGTAAATAATAAAGTATGAGAGATAATTATAAAGTAAGATAAATAAATGAAAAAGTAAGAGATATAAATAAAAAAGTAAGAAATAATTTAATAATATTTTTAAATTTATTTCCTTTTAAGGAAATGTGTCAAGATGAGTGGGACGGATGAAGTAGTATTTTTGAAAATTATTTTCTTTTAAGGAAACGTGTCATGTTAAGTGGGACGTCCCGAAAAGGAATACGCGTCAAGATGAGTGGGACGGAGGGAGTATCTAATGCCTCTACTCATTATATAATCGTTTTTTTAATAGAAAATGGTAATAATTAATTGTAGTTGTACATGTAAATGTGTAATTCATACAATCACATCTCCAAAAAATATAAACTATTGAACTTTATCTTTTTTATTTTTGGTGACGAGACTAGCACTAGCCAAAAGTGTTGGATTCGAAGAGGACGAAATATTTTGTTTCTTAAAAAATTATACTAAAAATTGGGATTCAGTCCGGATTTGGAGGGTTTCATCCGCCACTAGCCACAGTGGCTATCAACGTGCCGCATTTGATAAATCCTAATTCTATGCAATAGCTTACAAAATGTATGAATCAGGCAGCTGCTCAATGTTGTGGTCTGACTTTCTTCTCCATCTCATACAGATTTATCGATCAACCATGCTGCTTCCTGGGATTTTTCTGATCCCCTTCTTCCTCATTGCTTCCCTTACTCTGCTTTTCTTTTCCCAATCCAACTTGTTGGCGTAAATGTCGGAGAGCACGACATAGTTGGCCTCTTGCATGGGCTCATGCTCGATGAGTCTTTCACCAAGGGTCGGATGAGCTTGAGCATGAGATGAAGCTATTAAAGTTCGCCAGATAACTGAATTTGGTTCCACCGGCATTGTGTTTATGAACTCGAGAGCCTCCTCCACTAACCCGGCCCTGCTAAATAGATCCACCATGCATCCATAATGCTCCATCTTAGGTGCAATCCTGTAATCATTCACCATCGAAGCAAAATACTGCTTTCCCTCCTCAACTAAACCAGAATGGCTGCAAGCAGTGAGCAGACTCAAGAATGCAACGTTATCGGGAACAACCCCGCTTCGTGTCATCTCCTCAAACAGCAAAACGGCCTCCGAACCACGCCCGTTCAGCGCCATGCCAAAGATAACACAAGTCCAAGATACTATAGTCCTCTTGCTATGTGGCATGTTCCGAAACAACCTCAATGCACTCTCCATATCACCACACTTAGAAAACATATCTATTAAGGCATTGCAGAGCTGTTCTCTCATCTCAAAATTCTCACTCGCAATGTAAGATTCGATCCACCTCCCCAGCTCAAGAGCACCAAGATCGCCACAGCCCGATAGAACCATCACCATAGTAATCTCATCCGGCCTCACACCCACAATCTGCATCTGTCGGAACAACTGGACAGCTTCAGCAGATAATCCTCTTCTGACATACCCGCCTATCATCGTACTCCACGAAACCGAACTGTTCTTAGGCATTTCATCGAACACCTTCTCAGCAAACTGAATCCCATCTTCACAACTGCAGTACATGTGAAGCATTGAATTCAGAACATGCGTATCACCGTGAAACCCGAGCTTCAAAACCGGCCCGTGAACTGATTTGCCGATATTCAAATCCCGGAGGCCGGCACAAGCCTTGAACATGAAAGGGTAGGTGTAGTTATTAGGTTCAATGCAGTGCATAAGCATTTTGTTATAGTAAAATATACATGTGCGCTTGAAGTGAGTGGATTGTGCATACGCTTCAATAACAGTGTTGAAAAGGAAGGCGTCATAGCTATGTGGCTCCGATTCGGGTGAGAAAATGAAGGAACAAGCGTGGTGGATTGCATTAAGGCGTGAAGAAACGGAGGTAAACTTGGTGAGGACCAAGGGGTTGTTTTGCAAACCAATCTTGAGAATTCTTGCATGAATTTGAGTGAGTTTGGAGTAAGAGTTGCAGAGCTGAAGGAGGCTCAGGCAGCTCTGCTCCACCGCTCTTTTATGCATTCCCAGAATGCCTATTGCAAAATCGATTTCTAATTTAAATAAGTGCATTTTTATTAGAATGAGGGAATTTATTTTAATATTTCTTATACATTTAATAAATGTTATTTGGGTGAAAGAAAAAACTCTCACTAACGGATACGATTATGGGTGTAAGTGGTTCCGCTCCGAACCGCGAAACTGATCGAATCGAATCGAACCAAACTGAACCAAACCGAAAAATGTGGTTCGGTTCGGTTTTGCAATTTGGTTCGGTTTATTTTTTTAGAAACCGTTTACATTCGATTCGGTTCGCGGTTTCAAGAATTTTTGAACGGTTCGAACCGAACCGAACCAATATCCTATTTTATAATTTTTTTTATTTAATATTTGTCTTTCTTATATGAGAATATTGTTGGATTTAGATATTAAATTTAAGTTTAGATCAATTCTATTCTATACAAATGAAGAGAAAGGAGTAACAACTCTATACTTATAAGTTCGTAATGAGTGACATCCTATAAACTATTATTCTTGCATTATTTAAGATTTAAAAAATAAATAAAAAATAAAAAAATGAACCGATGAACCAAACCGAACCAAACTATTTATAAGCGGTTCGGTTCAATTCGATTTCGATATTGAAAAATCTATCAAACCGAACCGAACCGAATCATTTCTATGTGTTTGGTTCGGTTTCTAAAATACATAAAACCGAACCGAACCGAACTCTTACACCCCTAGATACGATTCTTGACGAAAGCTTCCATTTTATATTTTTATTTTTTCTTTAGCCCTTGAAATTGTAAAGGAAGTGGGATCAGGGGGAGGCAGGGGTTATGAAGGGAATGCGAAATCGATGTCTAATATCTTTAACGTTACAAGATTCCGAATAAGGGGATTGCTTTTCTGTGGAAATCGATCAAGATTCATCTCTGCTGCAGCCTCTTTTTTAGTACCAACCCACCACCAAATAACCCAGCTTATTTTAGAGCAGAAATCAGCCAAAGAGGCTCTCAAAACCTTCGAATGGGCCTCGACCATCCCCAGTTTCACGCACGATGTCTCCACGTACCGAGCTTTGATCTACAAGCTCTGCACTATACGACAATTTAGTACTGTCGAGCAGCTGCTCGACGAAATGCCTAACAAAATCGGTGCACACCCAGATGATAACATTTTCATTACCCTTGTTCGTGGTTTTGGGCGGGCGAGAATGATCAGGGAAGTGATCAGAGTGCTTTATATGGTGACCAAGTTTGGGAAAGCTCCGCCTTCTTTGAAATTACTGAATACAATTCTTGATGTTCTGGTGAAGGAAGACATAGATATAGCCAGGGAGTTTTACAGGAAGAAAATGATGGGAATTGGTTTGAAAGGTGAAGCTTTGTTGTATAGCTTATATTTTGCTTGCATTTTGTCCCACATCTAATTCTTACTAGTTTTCCTTTTTTTTTTATCCTATAAATAGGGACCTTTATTCTTCATTAATAAACTTATATTTTGCTTGCATTTTGTCCCACATCTAATTCTTACTAGTTTTCCTTCTCTTTTGTATCCTATAAATAGGGACCTTTATTCTTTATTAATAAATAAATTCACATTAAATGTTATACATGTATGATTATATTTATATATAATCTAACATGGTATCAGAGCTAGTAAATTTTTTGGAGTTCAAAATTTTGAGCTCGATAGCAGATTTATTTCTGTGAAAAGTTGGTTCCGCGAAGAGTTGCCGGGGAAGCTCTAAATTTTTCGAGGATCGTTCTTCATGTCGACAGTCGTCTCTCTAGTCGTCATTCAGGTTTTCCGCTGCTTTCGATTTTCTTGTATTTGTGCTTAATTATTTTTGTGGCTGGTGGTGATGACTCGTTGCAGTCGATTGGTGTTCGTCTTGATGGGAAAAATTTTGGTTATTGGAGTTATGTTATGACTAATTTTTTGAAGGGTAAGGGACTATGAGATTATGTTAGTGACAAAATTGTATGTCCTAAGAAAGGAGTTGAAAAATTTGATGAATTATTTCGTATTTGGGAGACGAATAATTCAAAGATTATCACTCTGTTGAACAAAGGATTGAGGTTCAACTAGCGAAATTCACAACTGCAAAAGCTATTTGGGATTACTTGTCGAGGTTGTTTGTGTAAAATAATTTTGCAGTTAAATATCAGTTGCAATCTGAAATTCGTGCATTAGTACAAAATGATTTGGGGATACAGGATTATTTTTGTGCAATGACCACTCTTTGGGATCAATTAGCATTGACAGAATCTGTTGAGTTGCAAGCTTGTGATGCTTATATCAAGTGTAGGGATGAAGACCGTCTTGTTCAACTACTTATGGGTCTTCGTCCCGAATTTGATAACTGCCGTTCGGGACTATTGCATCGTAAACCGCTGCCTTCTGTCGAAGATTTGGTAAATGAACTCATGGCCGAAGAAACTTGTTTGAAGACTCTAAAGGGGGAACATCCTGCTTCCACATCCGTCTTGGCCGTTTCTCCTACTGTTCCAATCTTTGCACCTCCTACTCATCAGCACAAAACTTCATCTATTGGAAACTGTAACTACTGCAAACAACCAGGGCATTGGAAAAATCAATGCCCCGAGAATTGCGGAAAGTGGTCAGGTTGGAAGCCTCCACGATCGCCGGCACAAGGATATAAACCTACAAATCAGTACCATGGTGGGCAGCAGAAGCATTACTCTCATCCACCTACTCAGGCAGCCTTGGTCCCATCCCTGAATCAATCCGGTTCCAAAGCTATTGGAAACTCGAGTCCAAATTTGTTGGGTCGAGCAATTCCAAATAGCCTCTCCTTCCAAAGAATATCGGAACTCCAATAAGTCTCATGCTCTCTCTGTTCCTTGTCCCTCATCACCGTCTCATCGGATCGGGTATCACTCCTTCCTCCTGGATATTAGACTCTGGAGCAGGAAATCATATGTCCCCTAATCCCTCTAATTTCATATCTATGTCTGGTAAACCTCCATCCACCACCGTTGTGACTGCTGATGGCACACCTATGCCATTAACTGGCATTGGTACAGTGCATACTCCTATCATATCCCTATCTGATGTGTATTGTATTCCTAAATTACATATGAATTTTGCTTCTGCTGGTCAAATATGTGATTCTGGATGTTTTGTTGGCCTTTTTCCCGATTCTTGTTATGTGCAGGATCTACAATCCAAGAAAGTGATTGGGACAGGGCATAGGAAAGGGAAAGGTCTCTATGTTTTAGACGAGCTGCATCTTAGCACTCATGCAGCATCAACGCCTGTCAACTTGTCTACGTTTCATTTGACTGCTTCTTCTTCAAAATTTTATTTATGGCATTCTAGACTTGGACATGTATCGGCCTCTCGCCTTCGTTTTATGTGTACATCTGGTCTCCTAGGTGATTTACCCTCTGATGATATATCTGCTTGTAGTTGTTGTAAACTTGGGAAATTTTCTCGCTTTGCCTTTTTAATATGAGTGCTTCCACTTCCTCTCGCACCTTTTGATTTAGTTCATTCCGATGTTTGGGGGACCGGCTCCTGTTTCTACTAAGGGCGGCTCCAAATATTATGTTTCTTTTATTGATGATTACACTCGCTACTGTTGGGTTTACTTACTAAAGCGTCGTTCTGATCTTGTTCATACTTATGCTGAATTTCAAGCTTATGTGAAAACTCAACACTCTGCCGTTATTAAATGTTTTCGTGCTGATTTAGGGGGTGAATATACTAGTGGTGATCTTTCTGGAATATTCATCAATCTTCTTGTACTGATACTCCACAGCAAAATGGTGTAGCTGAACGAAAACATAGACATATTGTGGAGATTGTCAGATCTATGCTTTTGTCAGCAAGTGTTCCTAGTGAATTTTGGGGGGAGACTGTACTCACGTCTGTTTATCTTATTAATAGAATTCCAATTTCACATAATTCTGGAATTTCTCCATATGCTAGGTTTTTTGGTCACAGTCCATTGTATTCTCATTTGAGGGTGTTTGGCTCCACTTGTTTTGTCCTCCGTCCACATGTTGAACGTACTAAATTATCCTCTCGTGTTGCTATTTGTGTTTTTCTTGGGTATGGGATTGGGCAGAAAGGTTATCGTTGTTATGACCCTATTTTGAGAAAATTGTATGTTTCTCGAAATGTTTCCTTTATTGAGCATGTTCCTTTCTTTTCCATCCCACCCATCTCACATGACATGTCAAGAGATGATCTTCTTCGAATTGATCCTTTCAGCACTGACTCTGATTCTGATATTATGCATACACCTGCTGCTTCTCCTAACATCTCTTGCAGGTCTGATAACATAGATACCACAATTCCTCCTATGGCTGCCCATGATCATCTTGTGATTGATGATCCCAATCCACCACATGTGATTGTTGATTCGGATCCACCTCGCTACCCTAGACGAGCACGTCGATCCACCCAGGTTTCTGATTTTGATTACTCTTGTTATTCTCCATCATTTGCATCATTTCTAGTCAAAATTGATTCTGTTTGTGAGCCAACTTCCTAATCTGGAGGCGGCCGGGATCCTCTTTGGCAAGAGGCTATGAAGGAAGAACTGCCTCGCTTTGAGTAAGACAGATACTTGGGATTTGATCTTTCCACCTTCTGGTAAGAAGGTTATTGGTTGTCAATGGGTGTACAAAATAAAAACTCGGTCTGATTGTTCCATTGAGCGATACAAAGCACGCTTGGTGGCTAAAGGTTTCGCCCAAGAGTATGGCATGGATTATGAGGAAACCTTTGCACCCGTTGCTAAAATGACCACTGTACGAGTTCTTATTGCAGCGGCTTCTGTCCGTCGTTGGCCAATTTTGCAGATGGATGTTAAGAATGCATTCTTGAATGGTGATCTCAAAGAGGAAGTTTATATGTGTCCGCCACCGGGTGTTTCTCACCTACCAGGGCAGGTGTGCAAACTTAAGAAAGCTCTGTATGGTCTCAAACAAGCTCCACGAGCTTGGTTCGATAAATTCTCCACTGTTGTGTTGTCGCTTGGTTTTACCCAGAGCACCAATGATTCAGCTTTATTTGTCAGAAAATCCCCTGCAGGTTATATTATACTCTTGTTATATGTTGACGATATGATCATTACAGGTGATGATGTTCACGGTATTTCAGCCCTGAAGGATACCTTATCTAGCCAGTTCGAAATGAAAGATTTGGGTCATCTTCGCTACTTTTTGAGTATTGAGGTTGCTTATTCTGAGAAGGGATATCTACTTTCTCAATCTAAGTACACTAAGGATATTATTGAGGAGGCTCGTCTTACAGATACACGTAATGCTGACTCTCCTCTTGATGTCAATGTACGTTACGCCCCTACTGATGGAGAACCTCTTTCTGACCCCACTTTGTATAGGTCTATTGTGGGTAGCTTGATTTACCTCACCATTACACGTCCTGATATTGCATATGCTATTCACATTGTCAGTCAGTTTGTTTGTGCTCCTACATCTATTCATTGGGCTGCAGTCATTCGTATCCTTCGCTACCTCAGGGGAACACTTTATCAAAGTCTCTTATTTTCAACTTCCTCGTCTTTGGAGCTTTGTGCATTTTCTGATGCAGACTGGGCATCTGATCAAACTGATCGTAAATCCACTACTGGCTACTGTGTCTTCATAGGAGATTCTCTTATTTCATTGAAAAGCATGAAACAAGATGTTGTTTCTCGTTCATCCACTGAGGCGGAGTATCGTGCTATGGCTTCTACTACTTGTGAGATTGTGTGGTTACGATGGCTGTAAGCTGATATGGGCGTCTCTTGCAGTGATCCGACACCGATATATTGCGATAATAAGAGTGCTATTCATATTGCCCACAACACTGTTTTTCATGAACGGACCAAACATATCGAGATCGATTGTCATATTACCCGTTATCATCTCGAGAAAGGCACTCTTTCTTTACCATTTGTCTCATCGTCAATGCAACTTGCAGATTTCTTTACAAAGGCCCACGCCCTCCAGCGTCACCGGTTCTTTCTTGGCAAACTCTCGATGTTACTCACGTTACTATCGCAAGTTTGAGGGAGGATGTTAGCTTTGTTGTATAGCTTATATTTTGCTTGCATTTTGTCCCACATCTAATTCTTACTAGTTTTCCTTCTCTTTTGTATCCTATAAATAGGGACCCTTATTCTTCATTAATAAATAAGCTCACATTAAATGTTATACATGTATGATTATATTTATATATAATCTAACAGACTACACTTACGCGATTCTGATGAAAGGCTTCTGCTTGACGAATAGAATCGGTGATGGGTTTAAGCTGCTGCAGATAATAAAGAATCACGGCATCCAAGTGAGTGTGGTTGTGTACAACACTTTAATCCATGCTCTTTGCAAGAATGGGAAGGTTGGTAGAGCCAGAAGCCTAATGAATGAAATGGACAGATTCAGCTGTAACCTTCAATATCTTGATATCTGCATATTGCAACGAGGGCAATCTAGTGCAGGCTTTGGTGATGATGGACAAGTGTTTCAGCAAAGGCTTTGTACCTGATGTTATTGCCTTGACTAAGTTGATAGAGCTTCTATGCAATGCAGGTCGTCTCTCGGAGGCAGTTGAGGCGTTGGAGAGAGTGGATACGAACGGGGGAAGTTATGACGTTGTGGTTTACAACACTTTATTGAAGGGTTTTGTAAAAGTAGGAAAAGTAAGAGGAGGGTGTGGCTTTCTTAGGCAAATGGAAGCAAAGGGATGTCTGCCAAACACCGAGACGTATAATGTTCTGATACAAGGTTTCTTTGAGTCTGGGGTAGTGGAGTCAGCTATTGATATGTTTCATGAAATGAAAAGGGCTGGCATACGTTGGGATTTTGTCACGTTTGAGACGATGATACATGGATTGTGTTCGTGTGGAAAGACTCGGGATGGAATAGAGATCTTCGAGCTAATGCTTGAGGAAAATGGTGGTTGCGGTGGACGTATTGCTTCTTACAACAGCATCCTATTCGGTTTATACAAGGATAACCATCTTGATAAAGCGCTCGAGTTTCTCACATATATGAGAAACTGGTTTTCTCGTGCTGTGGCTCATTCTCTTACAATCCTAGAGCTTTGTCAAGAAGGAAACGCAGACGAAGCTAAGGATGTTTTTGATGAGATGAGAGAAAGAGGCAGCATTCCAAGTGCTCTAGTTTACGCGAGTTTGATCCAAGAACACTGCAAGAAGGGTTGTATGAGGGAAGCAGTTGAGCTTGTGAACGAGATGATTGGGCGAAGTTATTTTCCGGTTGCTTCGACTTTCAATGCTTTGATCAATGGTTTCTGCCAGCAGGGGAAAGCTGGGATTGCAGTGAGGCTCATGGAGGACTTGAAGATGAGAGGCTGCTTGCCTGATTCAGAAAGCTACGGATTCGTAGTGAACGCGTTGTGCAGTGGAGGGGACTTCCAGCAAGTTCTTGTGTTGTATATGCAGATGATGGAGAGGGGCATTGCTCCGAATCATCATACATGGAATTCATTGGTTATGGTAAGTATGGAAGGCAAGAATTGGATGTCTGAGAACAAACTGTTAGAAGGGCTGGTGGAAAGCTGATTTTTGGCCATAAGAAAGGATAAAAGGAAGATAAACCAATGTCGATTTTTATTGGACAAAAATTGGTAAATCAAACTATGCTAACTGTATACGAAATGATTTACTTGTAGTAATGTCGTCGGTGGTATAGAATCAGACTAGTGATATATGACAACCGCTATCCAAGAAGCTACCAAATTAGTATTTTAGATAATGCAATCTTCTCAAAACAAAATTATTTATTTATTTATTTATCTTCATAGCCAGAAGCAGAACTACGGGAGCTAGGCCTCAAATTTTGTAGAAAATCATTTTTGTCTCTAAATTCTTAATATAAAGGCTAAATGAAAATATGATATAACAACCAAAATATCATACACAGTAAAATTTACCTAAATCAAGATCCACATCCACTAAATTACACCAAAAATCACCCAAATTATTCAAATCATCCTTCTTTCTCTTTGTTAACTATGACCGTCCAAGAACTGCCCCGCCCTCTGCAACTTCCACTGCGCCTCCTTCGCCCTGCAATTAGGCGCATCCTTCTTATAATAGCCAACTCCAACAAACAAATTTAACCCCGTCACAGACCAAGAAAATGCAATCAACAACCAGCAATGGCGGAAAAAACATATTAGGATACATAATAGTAGAGAGCTAAGCCATTTTTCTTGTATCCTATTGCGTATTCTATTAAGTGTTGGAGGCTGCCATCACCTAAACCATATTATGTATCCTATTTGATTTTGTTTATATTTTATTGTTATAATGTAATAGTATTATAGAGTAGAGTTCACATGGGAACAACCATCTTGTAGGAATTAATAATACATATCACAATCATTTGAACGAGTCCAAATCATTATTTCATTTGAATAAGGGTGTTACGCTTTCTATTTTCGAAATAACTGCAAAAAAGGATAGTTTTGTAATCTTTCATCTTATATCCAACTAGAAGTTTCTCAATCCTTTGTTTTCAAGATGCAGGTTAGGCGGGCCGACAGGCCATGGGTTAATCCTCACTGAGCCATTCTCAGAATTCCTGTCACTGAGGGTGGTTTAATCTCTGTGTGGTTTGCGAGGCTACGCACAAGGAGTTGAGGTTTACCTGCAGCCGCACCGAAGGTAGCGGCCGCGGGTTCCTCAAAAAAAAAAAAAAAAAAAAAAAAAAAAAAAAAAAAAGATGCAGTTGGCGGGTTTCTTCTCCACGGGTTTGAACAGAATTTTTCCAGTCTTAGGCGAAAAACATAACCATTCAAATCGATTAATGGGTTTGCAACTCGATTCATGATTTATTTTGAGGATTTTGTACTATCTAATCCATATATTGTTCATTTTCTTTATTTTTATGTACCCTAAATTTTGGGGGAAGATGAATTGTTGCTAAAATTTCTATTTTCTACGTTATTATGAGATTCATGATGTCTGTGATTTGTATTAATGTTATCTTGGAGTTTTCGTTTTCAATTTTTATATTTTTTATATGATTTCGATTATGTTCTTGATGAGCTGCTCGTGTATCGGTTGTTTGTGTTTTGTAGATTGTCTTTCACTTTTTGTTTCGTGTTACGTTTGGATTGAGCAATTGCCTTTCAAAATCTCGTCTCTTTGTGTTGTTTCCGATTGCACAATTTCGTGGTTGAGAAGTTCATGTGCCGAAATTATATTTTGTGAAAATTAATGCACTTTATTGTTACATCTAATGCACTTTTTTTGAATTTGGCTTTCTGTAGCTGACAAATGAGAGAAAAAATCAAAATTTATCATTTCATGTGGTCACTGTCCGATTTTGGTCATTTATTGTAGCGCTGTCCGATTTTGGTCATGTAACTTCCACACATGTCCGATTTCGGTCCTATGGTCAAGATTATTCACCAAACACAGGCGCGTGTACTTCACTCAATGCCGGAGGACCGAGATTGGACACGATTCAAAGTTACAGTACCAAAATCGGACATTAATCATAATTACAGGACCAAAATCGGATAGCCACAAAAACCAAAATTGAACATAAGCTACAACTAAAGGATTAAAAATGAACGAAGTCAGAATTAAAGGACTAAAAATAGACAAAAAAAATATTATTTTAATACCAAGATCTACATGTTCAATAGATATTTATTACAGTAATATTTTCCATTTCCTAGTACAAAAATTAATTATGTGATAGCTCACTAAATGAAATATGAACAAATTATGTTAGAATCAAATAATGTTTGAATCATTTCAAATTTAATTTGTGAAACTTTAGTCCATCACATCTCTACGAGAAAGGGCAATAAGCCATCTACAACATGGATATTAGAATCATTTTAGTTTCATACAAAACCACTGAAAACAAGTGTAATCATGTATGCCACTTTCTTAACAATAATAGACCAAAAATACCAAAATTTCTCCAAACTCGAAAAGATCAAAAGTTTACCAAACTTATGTACAAAGATGAAGCCTAAATAAGGTTGCATTCATTTTGTCAGCAGCCACATGCTATCCTTGGTGACAACGGGACTTCAATTCTTGCTATGACCCTCCTCATCCTTTTAGTAAAAGGGAAAAATAAGTAAAATTGATGAATTTAATTAATATGAAAAGAGAGTATAAGAATAGTTATTGAAATTGATGAAGAAATCACCTTGTCAGACAGTTTCTTCACTCCTAATGTTTTATGCATATTTATTTTTTGTGTTTTCCCTTTGTTCATCCCTCCGCTTTTCCAATTGTGTTGTGGATATTACCCTAGTGCCAATAGACTGCCTTAGATGGATTCTTGTATTGTCGATCTTGATATTCTCGGTCAAATTCTTTGCAATGTTTCCTCTGATTAATTGTGAGTAAATTGAAGGCTCTAGATAGTAGTATATGTTGGTGTTGCTATAGGTGCTACTAATCCACCAATAAAAAATGTGTTCTGGTTTCCTCGGGGATGACGGAGAGAATCATTCTACTATTAACATGTAACATAAATGAAGTAATTTATTTAAACTTATTTAAGGAAAAACTATATACCTGCAACTCACTTGACTTGAAAGTTATTTTACTGACATTATCTCCAGTGCATTTTCTATATACCTATGCCACTCATGAAAAATAATAAATGATAAAGAGATATTAACAATTTTAGAATTAATAGTATAAAAGTTTGTAATTAACATACCTGTAATTTTCTTAAACTAGATGTTGACAAATTCGCGTACACATGCAAGACGTATAATAATTAAGACATAGAAGAATATTTTGTTAGTGAACATTTATAATATCTGATGAATTGTATAAAATACCTGATCACTTGTCACTAAATTAGTAGGAACAATCATGGGAGGCGCATTTTCAAAAGCATGGGCAATAAGTGAGGTTGACAAATCATCCTATGTAATATTTCATTTGTAGTTAAACAATTTTATGTTTCTCAAATCGACAAGAAAATTACAAGGATTTACCTGGTTAGTTTTACTCGAGGTTGGGAAGCTCACAATAGAAATAGTTTCGGGAGCACTAAGAGTACTCGAGGATGGCATATTCAAACCCACCTATGCACCAAAGTGTGTAATTAAATTAGGAGGAGAATGTAATAAGCTCTATATATGTGTATATAAAATACCTGAATGTTTATTAAATTTTCATTTGGGCATGAACTCCTCGGTATTCCTTGTTTCTTAAGTGGACATTCTAAAATGTTATGTCACAATGATTGCATTTGCAGGTTGCCAGTTGTCTCTTCAACTTGTTTGGATTGGACTTTGATATCTGAGCTTGCTTATATCGAGACTTTCTTTTTCGCTTTGTTGTTGGTTCGCCAGCTTATTTTCTCCTCTCTGTCTAAGGCCTACCAGTTGTTCTACTCTCATTAGCAGGCAGAGGTGGTATGAATCCTGATTTTTCCCACTCAGATTTGCCATTAATTGGCATTATAAATTCTTCATACACTCTTTTGTATGTGGACACATGGTAAAAATTGTTGACAAACTTCACTGAATCCCACCCTTGCTCAGCAATAGCAACCACAACATGGTTACACGGGATGCCAGTTAAGTCCCATGCTCTACACCCACATATTCTCTCATACATATCAACACTGTAAAACTCTTGTGGAGATACTTCAACCCTGTGTATTATCTATGTTCTTCTCAAGGATCTTCATGATTTTAGGACAAACTAATTTTTTCCATTTCTCATTGCAGATGTCCCTGTTCTTTTGTAATCTCGTCATTGAACTCTAAATCAAACTTATCCACCTAGAAAGAATGGGAAGAGATCTCGCATCCAAAACCATCTTGTTATAAGACTCACAAAAATTATTCAATAGAATATCACAAATGGGGATATGTTATGAAATGAAATCTCGCTCCAATGCTTTGCGGGTTTGTTAGAAAGCACTACATGGCTTTCGGGTCAAGCTTGGTCATTTCTTCTATTCTTCTTTCGAATTATGGTAAAGTAAGTGCTCGTCCACAATTTCATAAGGTGAGTTTGAAGGCATCACCTCGAAATCCAACAGATCTGAGATTTGCATGTATATGCCTCAAGCAATGTCTTACTTTAGACCCTTCAAACATTGTATCAAATGTATTTAGCAGACCTTTTTGTTTGTCAGCCATAAAGGTCCACTTATTACGCTCTTCGAAACCCAAATCAGATGATAGAGTAGGCAGAAACCACTCCCATGTTTCGTTACACTCCTTAAGAACCACCGCCCAAGCTACAGGAAATATATTTTTGTTCAAGTCTTTACCAATAGAATTTAATAGAACACCACCAAAAGGCCCTTTTAGATGACAATCATCTACACCAAACCTACATTGAACTCACTGCCTCTAAACAAACGTACATCATGTCAAACTTGCCCTCCCCATATGAATCAAAACCCAATAAGCAAGTTGAACCAGGATTGGCTCTTTTCACCTCACCAATAAAATCTCATAAACTATTGTACTGATCAGCTGGATCCCCGTGCAGATTTCTGAAAGTTGCTTGTCTTGTCCTAACTGATTGTTATCTGCTTAAGTTAATTAAAATTTGTCTTTTAACCACCCTTTTAAAGCCCTTTAAGTCCATGTTGGGTTGATCTTTAAAATTGTCAAGGTGTTTGTTAGCCGCCCAAGTAGACTTAATTATCCTAACTTTTGAAGTTGTGATACAGGTGTGCTTACTATTGTATTGACCAATTCTGAATGTTTCATCCCCCTTTACCATAAGAGCATGAATCAACCACTGACATTGATCCACACTTTTCCACTTCTCATCCCCCTTGCACTTTATGTGCATTCTGATTTTGTCATTTTTTGCTACTTTCAATATTCTCCTCGTCTCTGCAGCATGTGACTTTATAGCTTCATGCAATAGTTTCTTGCATGAAAACCTTTGTCCTACCTCAAACTTCGGATGCAATGTGTCAAACTCTCTAAAGTTGTTGGACTTAATTAGTTTTCTTCCTGTATCTCCTTCTGAATTCTCACTAGTGAAATATTCATCACTATCCCAAACTGTCTTTTCAACCACATCGGCATCAGAAGGGTAAAAATCATCCCTAGTCTCATCCCCACCTCTTGCACCACCTTCTGAGGCACTACCTTCTAAGTCACTTTTATCAAGATTATCGTTTTCTTCGTGCCGCCCTTCATCACTATCATGCTCATATCCACTATCATAGAACTCAAACTCATCCCAATGAATTTCAGCATTATCATCCATTGTAATCCTCCTGTATACATGATGCATAGTTCAAAAATATAATCACTATATTGGATAGAAAATGAAACATAGTTCAATACAAACCACAACATACTTTTTACAATTAGTGCTAGAAGCATTTATATATACATATAAATTAAGTTTCCAAAAATATATACATATAATTGTAACATTAGAGTAATTCGAGAATTGGAGAAAAATAAATATCCATACGTATACAATGCTCATATTTAAACAATTATCAATTATATGCAAATGCTTAGAAAGGGCATTAATTGAAAAAGAAGAAAATTTAATCTCTCATATGGAGTCAATAAACGAGGTTAACAGGGACAGCTACCGAACGTGGGACGCTAGAATTAAGCATCTCTATTTTCTTTGACAATATTTAAAATTTCTACATGAGTGTCTCATTTGGAGTGGGAATCTCAATACATGCAATAAAAAATAAAGGAAGCAGCACATGGTTGACTAAGAACTTTGTCCATACCCACCATTCCACCAAGAAATAAAAAATAAAGAAAGCATCACATGATTGACCACGAAATAAAAAATAAAGCTAGCAGTACAATAGACTTGGAATTCAAAATCAAGACATTATCGGCAAAATAAATACCTGGGCTTGCCTTCCTGGCTCAAAAAGAGTGAAGGCCTTCGTTCGAATTCTTTTCAGACATCTTTTCAATTTGAACGATGAACATAGGGAAGAAATAACCCTAACCCCGAGCAAGAGTTCGAACAATAGGTGTGGGAGTCATTGATCAAGAATTGAACAATCAAATTTCTGGAATTGGGGATGGGATAGTTAGGGTTTATGTGTTGTAAATTGGGGATGAAAAAACTTGAATGAAAGAATGTCGTATAATATTTAGTCATTAAGAAACTAAGAAAATATATAAGTTATTGATAAAATAATAGAATGGAAAGCGCGTCAATTTCGTGGACGGAATCAAGTGCTTTTATACCTTTCTCTGACGGAGGAACGAAATTGGACATGTGTGAAAAGTTACAGGACCAAAGTCAGACAGCGGCACAATAAAGGACAAAAATCGGACAGTGGCCACATTAAATGATCAATTTCGATTTTTTTCTTTGACAGCAATGATTTTGAATCCACCATGTTGGTTCGGAGACGAGTATCAGGTGTAGAGGAGGGGGTGAATACAACTGATTACAAGTTTTTCCTCAAACGCGAAGGACAACTGAGTTGTAGAGTGCGACTGTTGAATAGTGTCAGATAGTAACCTTTTGATCGCGGGTCAGAGTGGCTCAACTACTAAGTCCGTCCTACTGACTTTTGTCAGTATTGAGATCTCAGTCGGAGAGTTTAGTGCGGATAAGTGTAGGGCCCGAAAGACTTCGTCTCGATTTGAAAACGTGTTTTCGCAAACCAAATCTGTTTTGGCTGGTGCACTTTTAAATACGTTTTATGCAAAGTATGAGTTTGTAAATCGATTTGAGAGCAATGCAATAAAACAGTGAATAACACAAGTGATTTTTAACGTGGTTCGGATACGCAAGATCCTACATCCACGGTCCTACTGAATAGGAGTTCTTGTTGATTAATCTGAGGAATCGGTGCGCTGGACAGACCCTTCTAAGTTATAGTCCTTAGCGACTTTACAAATCAAACCGAAGTTTGAAGGGGAGGGGATTTTCTCCAACAATGATTGAGTTCTTACAATAAGAACGATTCACAGAAAGTGAACTCCTTCGAAGGTTCTAAGCTATGGATGTAACAGTTGAGCTTAGATAGAGAAGATGGAACTAAAGAAAACACTAGAGAGAAGAACTATAGATATTCTACTAAGCAAGTTCTTCGCTGGATCGTCGTGAATGCGCTAGAGAGTTTGAAAGCTTTGAGCGTGTATTCCCTTTGATATCCTGTGCGTTGAGCTCGAAAATGCTTCTCTATTTATAGTCGTGACCCAGGCATTTGTCCGTTGAAGAAGACGATGCCACGTGTCACAAACGTCCAAGGAAAACGGCCATAAGTTTTGAAGTAGCATCGCAGATTGGTTGATCACTGTACACGAGAGCAGCTTTAGTGTCAGAGCAGGGTAAGGCTTAGGTTGCTTCTCATTGGTCGAGGTTTGTGGTAGGTGAGACTTGTCATACATCAGTCTTCATCTGAGTTGACTCTCACTCATCCTCGTATGATACTCTGCTGACTTTCGAATGACAGTAATAGTCGGGCAGTCGTTTCTTGTCGGATATAGTAGATCTGGAACGATCGTACTGACTTCTTCATCTAAGTCGGCTGATGAAAGTCTTCTACTGAGAGCAGTCAGCCGGAGACTCGGAAGGTATTGAGCTCTTCATACTGTGTCGTCAATGGAGGTCAGCTGATGGGAATCTTCTACTGATGACGGTCAGCTGGAGACCTGAGGACACGAGCTCTTACAAACTGATGACATGGGGTTCTGGAATTTAACTTCCTACTGAAGTTCAGACCAACAAATACCCCCTACAGGACTTAGACAAAACAGATAACGAAAAATAAGAATAGTCTAGCCTATTACATCATTAAGTCCGGAATACAATCACACTAAGGATACAAGGCATGTTTTGGGATCTTCAATTCTTTAGCGATAAATCACTACAATTTCCCCCATTACCGAAATAAGCAATAAGTCCTAAATACATGAACTACTGATGACAGTTCAAAGTACCCCCCTTAACAATGATCTAAACAATCACTGACTCATAACCCAACAATTTCCCCCTAATTGATGATGCCAAAACCACTAATGTCTCGTGCTAAATCCCCTCCTTATAGCAGTACTCTTTAATGATTGAGTTGAGGAATTTTGTCCCTCTGTTTGAGCGAATTCTTTTAATCTTGATGTCTTTTTCCACACTGAGTTTCTTCAGCAGTATTGGCAGCTCAGTCTTTATATCAGATTTGTTGGCTATGAAGATGACCCACGTACATGTCGAATAATCGTCAGTAACAACGAGGGCATACTTCTTGCCTCTTATGGTCACTGGAGAAACTGGCCCAAACAAGTCTACGTGGAGCAGTTGAAGGATTCCATCAGTGGAAGGCGACGGAATTGGTGGATTGCTTTTCTTTGTCTGCTTTCCCTTCAAACACGCTTCACAATTTTTGTCTTTGATAAAAGCTTCATTGAGCAGTCCTCTGACTCTAGAGTTCTTGGCTAGCTTGTTCATTGCCTTGAAACTCAGGTGACTGAGCCTCTTGTGCCACATCCATCCTGTTTTATCACTAGATTTTGTCTGAGCAAGTTAGCAAGCCTCAGGTTCAACTGTGCTCCAGTTAGCAACGTAGATGTTCTTCTTCCGCGAACCTGATAACACTGTTTTCACTGTAGATTTGTCAACAACATCACAGAAAACAACGCCAAAGATAACTCTATTCAGATTATCACATAATTGACTGACAGAAAGGAGATTATGTTGAAGTCCTTCAACATATGTTACTCTTGGAACTGAAGCAGTCCCAATGTTCAGTGTTCCATATTGAAGGATAATTGAGGGTTAGAAACCGATACCTTCCTCCTTCGTATGTTGTTGCGGCTCTGATTGTTGCTCGTGTGTTAGATCTTCTGATCTGTGTCCCGGCCTTTTTCTCCCTCTGGGTGGTCAGAGAACTGGAGAAAATAAGATTATCTCTCTCTACATACTCATGCGTGCGTGTTTAATTGTATATGTATGTGTATGTTCTGTTTCTGAACATAATACTAATATATATAGACTTCAAAAGCCAATATAATATTAATATATTTGTAGCACATTAATTTAATTATATTCCTAATGGACTTTCACATAATTAGCCCATAATATACTCCCTCCGTCCCGTTATTTGTGGCTCAATTGGTTTCGGCACGGGAATTAAGAGAGTAAATGATAAAGTATGAGAGAGAGTGTAGATGATAAAGTATGAGAGAGAAGATGAGTATGATAATAAGAGAGTATGAGAGAAAGATGATAAAGTAGGAGAAAGAATGTAATAAAGTAGGAGAGAGAAGATGATAGAGTATGAATAATTTTTACCAAATTAGGAAAGTGGGCACAAATAATTGGACACCCATTTCGGGAAAGTGAGCTACAAATAGCGGGACGGAGGGAGTAATTAATTAATCCACTGGGCTACTAATATTTATCAATTAATTGGCCAAGCCAATTAATTCTAGATAAATAACATTATTAAATAATGTAAAAATTACATTAATCTATTAATAATGATTTCTGAGAGAAAATAAATAACTAGGCAACTAATTGGGCCAGATCAGGGATCTAATACAAGAAATAAAGCAGAGCCTCAAATTAATTAATTATCTATGCTCAGCCAGAGCAAAATTAATTAATAAATACAGATTCATTCCACTAGAGAATCCGTGCTGACTTACCCCTTTATCCCAAATTGAGCAAGGGCTTGTATTTTAGACTTAATCGATCTCCGTATTTAAGATAGAAATATCTGTTAATTAATTAAGCTCACTGACAGCATAAATTAATTAACATCTTATATTCCTGAGTAGTACCACTCGACCTTATTAATACACCTGAACTTAATCAACCGGTCGGGTTTAGTGTGCTAATCCTTTCGAGTTTCTCAGGGGATATTATCAACCCATTTTACTAGGATACAGCTGCAAGATACAGACAACCAGCGTGAGCCACAAATAACTACTAACACCCAAGATACGTAGATCCGGTCGAGATGACGTTCACCATAGTAGGCAGTGGCGGATGAAGTAGTTAGCCGGGCTGGGCTATAGCCCAGTGCAACCCAGCCCGAGAAGGTTTAACTTATTTATCGCAAGCCCACTCTAAGCCCACTTCAGCCCACCCCAATTGAATTATTATGGCCCAAATAATTAATATTCTTGTTATTGGTTTGTCCAACCCAGCAGCCCACCCCAATTAAATTAATATGGCCCAATTGATTAATATTCTTGTATTAGTTTGTTCAACCCAGCAGGCCACCCCAATTAAATTAATATAGCCCAATGAATCAAGTCTTCATCCCTGACCGGCTAACCTAACGTCCTAACCCATTCTGATTCTTGCAATCCAGAACAGAAACACAGAGCAACGGAGCCGAGAGCAAGATTTTTTTATTTTTGTAACGGACTGCACAAAGTCACAAACAAGAAAAGGTATGTATTGTTGTCGGCGAGCAAGCCTAAGAAATGTGTGTATGTGTAATGTGTGTCACTATGTTGGGACTTGGGAGTGGGTTAATTAAACTCACTAATTGTGTATTGTTGTCGGCGAGCAAGGTAGCAAGCCCAATTGATTAATATTCTTGTAATTAGTGTTGGGGAGAGCAAGCCTAAGAAATGTGTGTATGTGTAATGTGTGTCACTGACTCACTGTGTTGGGACTTGGGAGTGGATTAATTAAACAACTCACTAATTAACTTAATTTCTTTCTTTTCATAGAGTAATTTTCTCTAACTTCTTGTTTAATTATGCGATCATTATCAACAAATTTAGTCTGTTTCTTTTTTTCTCTTGAGAGAGGCATTAAATGTTGAGATTTAATTATGCGATCATTATCAACAAACTGCTGATATTTGTGCTTTAATTAATTGAAGTATTAATAGTTGAGTTTGAAGGATTTGATCTTGTGATATAGAAATTGAAGTACTATTGTTGGTTAGAACCGACTGTTGAACAACTTTAGATATAATTATTGCAATTGTAGTGATAATTGTTTACGATAAATCTCTATACAATTGTATTCTTATTTTTTGAGCTGAAAAGTGAAAACTGAACTAATTGTCTAATCTTTGGTATTGAGTTGTGACAGATTTGAATGGACGACCAACATATAGCAAAGAAAGGAAAAGGGTTTATATCATCTTTCTTTAAGAAACGTGATCGACAAGAGAGTGAAGGTAGCTCAGAACCTTCATCGACACCTATCCAAAGTCGTTGAAGACATTAAAAATATTGATGAGTTTAAGACGACACTTTGTAACAAGATGGGAGATGAGTTACTTGAAGATTCGTTGATGCTTTGTATTGAGAGAGACTTTGTTAAAAATATAGATATAGACTCAGTTATTGATGAGTTTTATGCATTGAAGTCTCGTAGGACACAACTTATGTAGACATTAAAATAATATTTTTATATATAACGAGTTGAAATATTACTGTTCAGCCCACCCCAGTATAGATTCCTGGATCCGCCACTGATAGTAGGTCAAAGTGATAGATAGCCAAATGCACTCAGCTGAAGTCTTACCAAGCTTAAGACCAGCTAAGTCACCGAGATCTTGGTTCTCCACTAAGGTCAGTTAGGAGAACACATCTCACTGTGATCCGTTAATACACCACCTTCAGTGTACCAGTAAAGACAAGCAGCTAAGACAAGCCACTTCTTATCTAAACTGCAGCTTAAACCGACAACTTATCCTGAAATTGTCTCAGCTGTGATAACTTTTTATATCTTGTCAGTTCAACCAATTTGTGTTGTCTTCTGTGATACCCGACACACCACACAAATCTAACTTTTATACAAGATAAAGGATAACATGTGCAAATATATATATTTATCAAATATGAGAATAAAATAGTGGTAGGGACAACACATTGTATACAAGCATTAAATTTGCTTCCAGTATACAAAATCCCAACAATTCTCCCACTTATACTAAAGTAAACTTTTAGTATACAATGTGTCAGTTCTAGGTACAAACTAGTACTCAGCTATGGTACAAACTAGTACTCAGCTATCTCTCAGCTATCTATCCTATCTATCACTGCATCTTCTCCCACTTATACAAAAGTTTATGTAGTCCTAAGTGGGGGGCATTTCTACCATCCCTAAGCCACGAACATGCTTCTCGTAAGCCGGGAGTGGTAAGCTCTTCGTGAAAGGATTAGCTAGGTTGAATTCAGTTCCAATTTACTCAATCACCATGTCTCCTCGATTTACGAATACTCGTATAACGTGGTACTTCCTGTCTATGTGTTTAGACGCCTTGTGCGATCTAGGTTCCTTAGAATTTATCACTGCACCCGCATGATCATAATAAATCGTGATCGCCTTAGGCAAATTGTGAACAATATCAAGATCCGAGAGGAAATTCTTGAGCCAAACTGCCTCTTTCAAAGCTTCTGAAGCAGCCACATACTCTGCCTCCATGGTTAAGTCCGCAATGCATTTCTGCTTTGCACTCCTCTATGAAATGGATCCACCTCCCAAGGTAAACACATAAGCCGAGGTAGACTTCTTCTCGTCTCTGTCAGCCTGGAAATCCGATTCTGTATAACCCAAAGACACTTGACTGTCTGACTGGTAAACAAGCCTATAATCTCTAACTCGATTAAGGTACTTGAGAATATGCTTGACCGCAGTCCAGTGTTCCTTTCTAGGGTTAGACTGATATCTTGAGACCATGCCTACAGCATATGAGATATCTACTCTCGTACAAAGCATCGCATACATGAGGCTACCGACAACGGAAGCATATGGTACTAGCCTCATACTTTCTATCTCTTCAGGCGTTTTAGGGCACTGATTCTTGGATAGAAAAATGCCATGTCTGAAAGGTACTGAACCTCTCTTGACTTTTTGCATGCTAAAATGAGTAATAACCGTGTCAATGTAGGACACTTGTGACAAGCTTAACATCCTTTTCGGGCGATCTCGGATAACCTTGATCCCAAGGATGTAAGCAGCTTCACCTAAGTCCTTCATTTGAAACTGCTCGGATAACAACGTCTTTATGTCTGATAACACTTCAACATTGTTGTCAATGAGAATGATGTCATCTACGTAAAATGCAAGACACACCACTGATCCGTTAACACAAATACGGTACACACACCTCGTTAGGACAGGATACAAATCCATAGGATTTGACTACCTTGTCGAAAATGATGGTGCCATAACCGGAAAGCTTACTTAAGTCCATGAATAGACTTCTTAAGCTTCCAAACTAGATGCTCTTCGCCCTCCTTCACATAACCATCTGGCTGTTTCATGTAGATGTCCCTACCTTTTTAAGGTGACCGTTTACGAATGCGGTTTTGACATACATTTGCCAGATCTCTAGGTTCATGTGAGCTGCTATGGCAAGGAGAATCCGAATGGACTTGATCATTGCTACAGGCGAGAAGGTCTCTTCGTAATCGATACCTTCTTTCTGGGTAAAACCCTTCGCCACTAGCCTGGCCTTAAACGCCATGATCTCTCCATTCGGTCCTCTCTCTTTCTCTTGTATACCCACTTACTACCAATAGCCCTGCAGCCCTCAGGTAGTTCAGTGATCTCGTATACATCCATATCAATTATGGACTTAAATTCTGAGTCCATGACGATTCGCTAGGAATCTGCATCTACATCTCCCACTGCTTCGTTGTAAGTTCAGGGATCCACGGTGTCTTGTTCATCTGTCGGGAGATGATCAAACGTGTCCCCAGTGAACATATACCGATCAGGTGTTAATATCACCCTCCCACTACGTCGAACAGTGTCAGGCGTTGTGTTAACAGATTGTGCAGTTACTCGTGGAGTACTATCTTGCACAACTGGCTATTCAAGTGGAACTCGACCACCTTGTAATTCCACAAGGATGATGTCAACTCGAGATTTATGGTTACTAATGTAATCCTCTTCTAAGAACGGAGCGTTAGGGCTAACAATGATCTTCTGTTCTTTAGGATCATAAAAGTATCCACCCTTCGTTTCCTTCGGATGCCCTATGAACAACATCACTTCTGAACGTGATTCCAATTTGTCGGCCTGCCTATTTAACACATAAGCAGGATAACCCCAAATCCTTAAGTGGTGCATACTGGGTTTGTGCCCGCTCCACAACTCGAAAGGGATCTTTTGTACCGACTTGGAAGACACACGGTTCAGCAAGTATGCTGCAGTCTCTAGGGCATATCCCCAAAAGGAAACTGGCAAAGTTGCATAACTCATCATCGACCAAACCATCTCTAAGAGACTTCGGTTCCTTCTCTCTGACACACCATTCTGGCCGAGGCGTGCCGTCTTTGTCGGCGTCACCGGGATGTAATCCCACATTCTGTCCAGTAGTCTTTGAACTCGTTGGATAGGTATTCCCTACCACGATCAGATCGTAGTATTTTGATTTCTTTACCTAGCTTCTTCTCTACTTCTGCCTTGAATTTCTTAAAGGTTTCAAAGCAATCCAACTTGTGGCGAAGAAGGTAAACATATCCATACCTCGAGTAATTGTCAGTAAATGTGACGAAGTACTCATACCCTCCACGAGCTTGTGTAGACATAGACCCACACAAGTCAGAATGTATCAAACTTAATACTTCTGTGGCTCTATAACCCTTTGCCTTGAAAGGCCTAGTCATCATCTTTCCTTCCAAACAGGGTTCGCAAGTTGGAAATGGTTCAATCTTGGAGAGACTCCAATGATCTATATTCCACCAACCTCTGAGTCCTGTTAAGATTGATGTGACCTAGTCTTAAGTGCTACAAATAAGTTTGGTTTACCATAGAAGACTCTTTCCTCTTCTTAGGATTTGATGATGAGGAAGCAATATTAACAGAACTACGCGGTTTACAAGTAATAGTATATAAAGATCCGTTTAATGGTCCACCACAGATAAAATCATCGTCTTTCATGATAGAAACTTCACTATCAACACTTGATTTATAACCATCCATGGTGCAGAGTTTTGAAACAGAAATAATGTTTCGCCTAAACTCAGGCACATATTAAACATCTTTTAGTACTAAAAACGTAACTATCAAAAGATAGATGTAAATCTCTAATGGCAATTGCAGGAACTTTCGATCCATTGCCCATTGAGACTACTACCTCGCCATTGCTCAATTGCTTTTTCCGCAAGAAACCTTGCAAGGTGTAACAAACATGATCATTTGCCCCCGAATCCACTACCCATTCGTGGGTAGAAGAGGAAACCGGAACAGTTTCAACAAGAGCGACTCGCATCTCTTTCTGTTTTTCCTTGACATCTGGATTATAATTATTCCAGTGTCCTTTCTTACCACTCTTGAAGAACCTTCCTTTCTCCTTTGACATTCGCATGTCGTCGGTAAGGACCGTCTTCTTACTCACACTGCTCTTCTTGAAATGTCCACCCTTTCTGCTCTTTTTCTGGTTTCCGCCTTTCGGAGGATTCCTTGAACTACTAGGGATATTCAAGACTTGAGCACTCTTGCCCTTTCCTATAACCTCTTTGACCGCTACCAAATATTTGAGTAACATACTCATAGTAAACTCGTTCTTAGACATATCGGTCCTAAAACAGAAGTTCTTATAGGACCTTTGCAGAGCTTTTATTGGGAGCGGTAAGATATCTCTTCCACTCTATGAAATTATTTAAAATTGTTAAACCCGTTAGGGTTTGGTTGGTGAGACTGTTTAGGAACTCAAAAAATTTCGAACAGACATATCTGAAAAATATAATTTAAAAAGCATGTATAAAGTTAATATTTGCACATAATTCGTAATTACCAATCATTGTAACCTTTTGAAAAACCAATGATGTTAAATACTAGAATAGCCCTAGAGATCACACTCGCAAGCCACTCAGGTGGATGCTTACTCGTGTACCACTAGACCAAGCTATATACCTAGCTCTTTAATTCCAATCCACGCCTAGGTTCTTAGACGAATGAAATTAATAATCCGATATCTCTGGACCATGTCACTATTAAAATTAAAATGCGGGAAGGGACTTCTCAGGAAGTTTTACCCGCGGTGACATCTAAGTTTTGACCATTAATTTGACCGAATTAACATCAAATTCTCGAAATTGGCATACTTACGCGAACCATACCGCTTTCAATTTGATTTAATTAGCCATCTTATTTAATTATTATATGCTAGAGTACTCGTGTTTACTAGGCACGCAAGCCACTCAGGTGTACGTTTACGGCTTCGCTCCCACTACTCAATAATAATTAAATATTACATTAGAAAACCCATCTCACAAAACTCGTGGTTCAAAAATACAAGCAAGCCACTCGTGTGGACGTTTACTCATATAATTGTTCCACTTTTTGTGTAGGGTCCAATTAATGGAGGTCCGATTAAATATTTAATTTCCAATTTAAATGGAATCCAATTAAATATTTAATTTATTATTTTCTTAGTCTTTTTCTTCAAAAGGTTCGTTTTGAATCATGCATATCCACATAATTCCTAAAGCATGCAATTTCTAAGCGCACATAATAAAACGTGCTCGCAAAAAATAAAACATGCTTAATAACAACATAAATCCTATTTACATGTTTTTCTAAGCGCAATTAATCACATAATTGCATGCTAAAGCATAATAATAAATAAATGCGCAAATAGGAAATTTAAAACGTCGTTATCGGACTTTAAAACACGTAATTCCTAACTATTACATAGCCCGATCAAACTACGGCTCTTCGATCTTCAAAATCTTCGAATTTGAAAACCGCATTGAAAGCCGTCGTCCCCACATCATCGGGGGTCCGCCACGTGGCGTACACGTGGCAAACTAGTCAACAAGACGTCGCCCATCTTCTTCCTAGCAAAAAC
The DNA here is from genome assembly GCA_028984105.1 of Lavandula angustifolia. Classification (NCBI taxonomy): domain Eukaryota; kingdom Viridiplantae; phylum Streptophyta; class Magnoliopsida; order Lamiales; family Lamiaceae; genus Lavandula; species Lavandula angustifolia. The sequence continues at coordinate 2,376,815 of CM054814.1, read as the reverse complement.
ACGCGCGGCGCCGCCGCCGCCGTTCCACCGCCGAAGGCGCTTGCTGCCGCCTTCCCGATGCCGTCCAGGAGTCGCCGCCTCCACCTCGACCTGCCCCGCCCGGGCGCCGCCTCGCGCCGCCGCTGCAGCTAGCCGCGAATCGAGCTCGCGTGCGGCCGCGCTTCCGACGCGCAGACGCGCGGGCCGACGCGCCCTCCGCGGCCCGGCGCCGCCGTCTTCGTCGTCTCCTCCCCGCGCCCTTAGGCATGACCCACACGTTTGGGCGGCCTAATTCCGGTGACAATTGCCGCCGCCGCGACGGAAATCAAGCAAATTTCGCATCCCGTCGTCGGCGAGCTTCGCCGCTCAAATTCGTACTCTCCGAGCCGCGATTCGATCAATTGAAAGAGGGGAAACGTAATTGGAACACTCACGACCACCGGGTAACGGATTCCGGCCGAGATTAGTTCCTCAATTTCCCGAATTTCAAATGATTCGCCGGAACGAATTCATAACGAGTAGCCAACTTCAGACGTCAATTTCGATCGCATCCGGGATCAGATGATTCCTTACGACCTATCGACGCGAATCTGCTAAGACGAGGATTCCAGAGGTTCAAGCCGATCGTCGATCGGACGCCGGATGCGCCGGGAATCGCCACCGCAAAATGCGACGGAACCCTAGAAAACTAGGGTTTTCTGTCCAATTTGGGGATTTCTGGACAGCACAACCACTTCTCCTTTCCGACGCTATTCCGGACAAACCAGAAATCGGAATGGGTCGTGCGACCTATCCAGACGAAGCTAACAAAACAAGGAACAAAAATATCTGAATGGATCGGAAAAATACGTTGGCACGCGCCCCCAGGATCCGTCGCAAGTCGGCGGTCGTGTTCTGCCAGTTTCTAGGGTTTCGCCCTTTTCCGTCCTTCTGCGCGTTGCGCCTCGATTTTCATGCATCCCGGACCAATTATAGTACAATAACAGTACAATCACATAACAAATAGGTCCTATCATCTACTCGTGGATTTTCTCACGAGAAAAACATTACAACGGGGTCAAAACAGTGGCTCGCAGGCCGCCCCAAACACGAAATTAGCCCGATAACGACGGAATTGAACCCTAATCATACACCTAACAGCAACAATCAGAGCCTAAACCAGGCTCTGATACCAATTGAAGGATAATTGAGGGTTAGAAACCGATACCTTCCTCCTTCGTATGTTGTTGCGGCTCTGATTGTTGCTCGTGTGTCAGATCTTCTGATCTGTGTCCCGGATGTGTATGTGTATGTTCTGTTTCTGAACATAATACTAATATATATAGACTTCAAAAGCCAATATAATATTAATATATTTGTAGCTCATTAATTTTATTATATTCCTAATGGGCTTTCACATAATTAGCCCATAATATAATTAATTAATCCACTGGGCTACTAATATTTATCAATTAATTGGCCTAGCCAATTAATTTCAGATAAATAACATTATTAAATAATGTAAAAATTACATTAACCTATTAATAATGATTTCTGAGAGACAATAAATAACTAGGCAACTAATTGGGCCAGATCAGGGATCTAATACAAGAAATAAAGCATGGCCTCAAATTAATTAATTATCTATGCTCAGCCCAGAGCAAAATTAATTAATAAACACAGATTCATTCCACTAGAGAATCCGTGCTGACTTACCCATTTATCCCAAATTGAGCAAGGGCTTGTATTTTAGACTTAATCGATCTCCATGTTTAAGATAAAAATATCCGTTAATTAATTAAGCTCACTGACAGCTTAAATTAATTAACATCTTATATTCCTGAGTAGTACCACTCGACCTTATTAACACACCTGAACTTAATCGACCGGCCGGGTTTAGTGTACTAATCCTTTCGAGTTCCTCAAGGGATATTATCAACCCGTTTTACTAGGATGCGGCTGCAAGATACAGACAACCAGCCTGAGCCACAAATAACTACTAACACCCAAAATACGTAGATCCGATCGCGATGACGTTCACCATAGTAGGTCAAAGTGATAGATAGCCAAATGCACTCAGCTGAAGTCTTACCAAGCTTAAGACCAGCTAAGTCACCGAGATCTTGGTTCTCCACTAAGGTCAGTTAGGAGAACACATCTCACTGTGATCCGTTAATACACCACCTTCAGTGTACCGGTAAACACAAGCGACTAAGACAAGCCACTTCTTATCTAAACTGCGGCTTAAACCGACAACTTATCCCCGAAGTTGTCTCGTACTGTGATAACTGTTTATATCTTATCGGTTCAACCAATTTGTGTTGTCTTCTGTGATACCCGACACACCACACAAATCTAACTTTTATACAAGATAAAGGATAACATGTGCAAATATATATATTTATCAGATAGGAGAATAAAATAGTGGTAGGGACAACACATTATATACAAGCATAAAATTTACTTCTAGTATACAAAATCCCAACACATATCCCCTTGTATAGCCTTTAGAGTTATCACCAAACTCAATTCTGGGACCATCTCCTCGTATGTAATTGGTTAGCGGTGCATTACGATAAGTAATATGTCTTGAGCAGCCGCTGTCCACGATCCAAGGGTCCTTATACACTTGCAAAACAGAAACATTTTTAGGTACCCTTTGGTTCAGTTTGGGTCCTTAAGTATTAGTCGGTGATTTCGCGACCCCAATCTGTCTTGCGACCTTAGGAGTCTCAGACATCTTCTTTTTCTGAACCTTGTCAGTCCTTTTCTCCACTGGACCTGGAGATACTGACTTCCTTGTTGTTTTGGGTTCAGGAGCTTTCTTCTTCTGAGGCTTTTTGCTTCTCCTGATCCTGGGCTCATAATAGTACGAACCTAACTGTGTTGGATGCTCATACAGTGGCTCGTGATACTGCTCTGCCCACCTGACCTTCTTAGTTCCCCCTGAATTTGATCTTGGTGTTTTGGGGCTAGAACTTATGGTCAGTTGCTTCTTGTTGCTCGCCTGAGGTGCGACCATCTTCTGTTTGTTTTGCGCCTGAGTTGTAGGTTCAGAGATCTGAACTTTTCCTCTGACGAACCTATCAGCCAGGATTTCTGAGTCTTTTGAAGTAGAGGTAGAAGCTTCGTGAGTATAGCCAAGTCCTTCTTTCATGACTGATGGCCTTTGGGCTCTAAGCATGCTTTCCAACTTCTCTTTGGCTCCTAGTGCATCGTTCAGTCATCAATTCTCGCTAAACTTCATCACTTTTCCGAAGTGATTCGTAGTTCTTTTCAACCTCGTGAGCTTCGACTAAGTCCGGCTATCTCGGATATCTTTCTCGAAATTGTCCTTGGTCGAACCGATATCCGAGTTTCTTGAAGTCGAGACTTAGTCATAAGAGATTCAATCTCTTCCTTCGGCTCTGCAACGAGATTCTCCCGAATCAGTAGAGACTCGACAATCGAAGAAAGTCTCCGATTTTCAGCCTTTACTGTTCCAGCTTCTCGAACGGTTCGCCGAACTCTCGCTTAATCGAATTTGCTCCTCTAGTAGATCGTCGTATGCTTGCACCACGTCTAGAAGTTCATCTCGTAGCCGAGCACGTGTCGTGTGTGCTATGTGAAGAGGAGGTTATAAGAAGTTTTGAATTTACCTCAGCCTCTTCTTCGGCCATCAGACAGTATTCAGTCGACATTTCAGGATCTGTTTCTCCGACCTCAACGGCAATAAATGCAGCTTCGTCTTCAGAAGAATACATGAAAGTATCTTCCTCGATTGAGTCGTCGGATAGCTCTCCAGCAATGTAGGCCTGCCTTCTTCGGGTAAATTTCTCACGTCTTGTAACGCCCCAATTTTCAAAACTTAACTAGGGACGTTACTACATACTTAACATGCTTATTTCAATTCTTTCAAAACATTTCCATGGAAAAGAATCATAAAAAAAAAACTCAATTTATTTTCATACTCAGCGGAAGTCTTAAATAAAAATAATTACGACTATTAGTTCTCGAAAATAAAATGCACAGTTCATGTTAAAACTAGTTTTAATGCAATAATAAATTTCATAAATCCTTCCTCGTGTGACCATCACCACCAACACCTCTACGCATCGACCGAGCCATTTCCTGAAAAATGTTAAAATATAAGGGGGTGAGTACGACTACTCAGTGGGGTATACACTTATCCAAACTATATAATATACCAACATATTATGGAAAATTAGAACATGTAAGAATTACGTAGTCACACAGACCACCGAGTCAACTTCGACTCAAACATTTAAAACGGATCAACTTCGATCCCGGTCAACTTCGACCATAAACATGTGTACCGATCAACTTCGATCGCGGATCAACTTCGATTCCGGTCAACTTTGACCATAAATATGTGTACCGATCAACTTCGATCGCGGATCAACTTCGATCCTTCCTTATCATGCCTGTCATTAACTCATAAATATCGAGAATAAAATATAATAAGGATAAATGTAGTGTAAGAAAACTTCCCCACCTTAACCTTGATTTTGAATGTAAAACTATGGATATCAATGTTTAAGTCCTGCGCGCCAATCCTAACATGAAAAGTTATCTTAATGACTTGGTCAAAGAATGTTATGTATGCATCAATAATTCATATAACTCATAAATTTACATATTTCATAATAATCAAATAATCTATATTATATATAATCTACTTATTAACATGCGATATATTAAGCACAACCTTACTTCTATTGACAATTCATTCATGCATTTAGTAATTCGACAATTCATGAAATAAATAAATAAAATCATAAAAATATTGTCCTAAAAATTATAGACCTCTAACATAAACAACATATTTCATATTCATCACAATAAAATGTACCATAATCAAGCATTCATTTAATAGTAACTTTAATTTTTTTTTTCAATCTACATGCATGTTGGCAAAGAATTTGGCACATTAAGAACCAAATTAACAAATAAATAGTAAACGTATCATAAAAATTCTATATTTTTAACATGAATGACATAACATGTATTATATCCTATTAAAATTAAACCTGGCCTAAAAAAATGTAAGAAAACATGAAAAATAAATTTTCTTTCATAATCATGAACTTGCTGTCAGAAACTGGCAGGTTACGAAGAACAATTTTAAAAAAATACTTATCATGCTTGAAAAATTATAAGAAAATAAATAAGTATACTAGACATACCGAGGCAGACGTCCCTAAATGTTCACGATGATAGGACGACGGAAAGATGTGTAAATAATTCTTTAAACAGTTCGCAGGATGCTGACAGGATTTTCGAAAATTATATGGAATGCTAAATTATGAGCGACTAAGGGGTATTTATAGGCCTAGAAATCATTATCTAAAGATTTCTAATCCTATAAGGTATCAAATATATTTTACCCATATTTATTTTCGTCCATATCTATTTTATATAGAATTTATTCTATCACATACCATATAAGAGATTCAATCCTAGATAAATTAGGATATGGATAACCACAACTAGATTTTATCCTAAAATATTTATATCACACATAAATTATCTATTTTAATCATAAATCATAATATAAAATTATCTCCTAATAATTTAATATAATAATAAATATTATATCCTTTTATGAATCCTAGTAGGTTTAGGAAAAATCCAAAATACATAATTATTATTCTTGCCTAATAATTCTAACATGATTTCTAAATAAATAAATAAACAATATAATCATAATATGATATAAATAAACATATTCAAACTTCAAAATAAATTTATATAATAAAAATAATTTAATGACAAATAAGATATATGCTTTAATTTTTATTTAAATTCTAAGGCGCGACTTACAGAACTAAAACACTTGATAACATGCTTGAATAAACATGAAATGCATTTTAAATTGAGAATTTTAGGGCGTTACACGTCTGGCCTGTCGTTCTACTCGCTGGGCAGCTGAGAGCTCAGGACATTCGTACTGGAAATGTCCTTCTTTCTTGCAGTTGTAGCACACAGTTACTCTGCTACCTTTTCCAGTTGAGCTATTGGATGGACTAGCAGCAGGTTCTGTGTTCCTGCAATCAGGAGAAGGTTTAGATTCTTCCCTTTTATGATGATCTTTCTTACCCGATGGAGAATCTCTGTGGTATTTCTTTAGCTTTCTGACTCTCTCCTTCTCCCTTTAATATTTGAGAGCCATAAGCGCAAGACGATCAGTAGCAGGAGTCTCGGAAGACTTAGCATCTAAATCAGCTTCTTGCTGGTAGAAAAGGGGTTGGCTCCAGGTGTGCTGATTGTTGCTTTGAAAGCATGGTCTATTAGAGTGTAAGTTGGAGCACTAGAGCATCTTTGGGGTAGGCTATGCTCGAACTCCTCCGTCTTCAGTTCTGAAAAGATAACATCAGGAGTTAAAGTGTTAAGATCTGAGCGACGTAAATAAGTAGCAAAAGGAAGCCACTTCAGTCGAGGCAGCGCTCTCAAGATCTTGGTGTTCATCTCTTTATTGGTGAACGTTCTCCCTAGCCCGTTGATCACATTGATCTAATTGGTGAATCTGACGCTAAGCTCGTCAATGGTTTCGTTAGGCTCCATGGCAAAGGTGTCGAACTTTTGAAGCTCTAGCTCGAGCTTATTCTCTTTGATCTGCGGAGTTCCTTGGCTCAGTACCGCCAGGGCATCCCAAAGTTCTTTTGTCGTTTTTCAGTCTTGCATCCTCCCGAGGTGTGAATCGCTGAGCGTTGTCAGGATTGCATTCCGCGCTACTCGGTCGAGGTTATGCAACTTCTTCTCTTCTGGCGTGAAGGCAGATTTGTCTTTGGCAACCTTAGCACCAGTCTGTGCTCCTACACCTCCCACAGCGGCATATTAAACGCTGTCGATCATGGAAATAATGGGTCCTGTTTCAAGGACATCTGTCATGCTGTCATGCAGCGATGTAAGGTGTGTCTCCATTCTCACGCGCCATACCGTGTAGTTCTCTACCGAGAACATTGGCACTGTTCGTATACCTCACATATCAGACATTATAGATGAGAGTATAAGGATGTATGAAGAGATGTTTGTGCAGAGAAAACATTTTCAGGATCTGTTCGAGTAGACCAGTAGTTTTTAGAAACGATGATCAAGAGAACACCGCGCTCTGATACCAATTGTTGGTCCGTAGACGAGTATCACGTGTAAAGGGGGGGGTGAATACACCTGATTACAAGTTTTTCCTCAAACGCGAAGGACAGCTGAGCTGTAGAGTGCAACTGATGAACAGTGCCAGATAGTAACCTTCTGATCGCGGGTCAGAGTGACTCAACTACTAAGTTCGTCCTACTGACTTTTGTCAATATTGAGATCTCAGTCGGAGAGTTTAGTGTGGATAAGTGTAGGGCCCGAAAGACTTCGTCTCGATTTGAAAACGTGTTTTCGCAAACCAAATCTATTTTGGTTGGTGCACTTTTAAATACGGGTTATGCAAAGTATGAGTTTGTAAATCGGTTTGAGAGCAATGCAATAAAATAGTAAATAACACAAGCGATTTTTAACGTGTTTGGGATACGCAAGATCCTACGTCCACGGTCCTGCTGAACAGGAATTCTTGTTGATTAATCTAAGCAAGCCTCAGCAAGGAATCTGTGCGCTGGATAGACCTTTCTAAGTTATAATCCTTAGCGACTTTACAAATCAAACCGAAGTTTGAAGGGGAGGGGATTTTCTCCAACAATGAAGTAGTTCTTACAATAAGAACGATTCACAGAAAGTGAACTCCTTCGAAGGTTCTAAGCTATGGATGTAACAGTTGAGATTAGATAGAGAAGAGGGAACTAAAGAAAACTCTAGAGAGAAGAACTACAGATATTCTACTAAGCAAGTTCTTCGCTGGATCGTCGTGAATGCGCTAGAGAGTTTGAAAGCTTTGAGCGTGTATTCCCTTTGATATCCCGTGCATTGAGCTCGGAAATGCTTCTTTATTTATAGTCGTGACCCAGGCATCTGTCCCTTGGAGAAGACGATGCCACGTGTCACAAACGTCTAAGGAAAACGGCCATAAGTTTCGAAGTAGCGTCGCAGAGTGGTTGGTCACTGTACACGAGAGCAGCTTTAGTATCAGAGCAGGTAAGGCTTAGGTTGCTTCTCATTGGTCGAGGTTTGTGGTAGGTGAGACTTGTCAGACATCAGTCTTCATCTGAGTTGACTCTCACTCATCCTCGTATGATACTCTGCTGACTTTCGAATGACAATAATAGTCGGGCAGTCGCAGTAGATCTGAGTCGGCCGATGAAAGTCTTCTGCGAGAGTTGTCGGTAGGAGACTACGAAGGTACTGAGCTCTTCATCTTGTGTCTTCAATGGAGGTCAGCGATGGGAATCTTCTGCGATGACGGTCAGCTGGAGACCTGAGGACACGAGCTCTTACAAACTGATGACATGGGGTTCTGGAATTTAACTTCCTACTGAAGTTCAGACCAACAAATACCCCTTACAGGACTTAGACAAAACAGATAACAAAAAATAAGAACAGTCTAGCCTATTACATCATCAAGTCTGAAATACAATCACACAAAGGAAACAAGACAGGTTTTGGGATCTTCAATTCTATAGCGATAAATCACTACAAATTTCTCCATTACCGAAATAAGCAATAAGTCATAAATACATGAACTACGATGACGGTTCAAAGTACCCCCTTAGCAATGATTTAAACAATCACTGACTCATAACCCAACAAACCAAAACATTTGTTCGTGGTTGTCTAGTTGAATTCAAACCTTATGTTGAGAGAAAGTTTGTCACGTTGGATGAGGGGATACAATTCTATCGAGAGTATGCCGGTTTGTGCGGGTTTGATGTTCGTCTTGCTACCGACCGAAAGCAAATTGATGGCACTATGATGCTTAAATATGTGTTCATCTTGATAAGAAGTGAAGATGGAATGTATATCAAAAATGTTTCTTTTGCTTTATGTTTTTCCTTAATCATTTTCAATCATTGAACTATTGTTGTTTTAAATTTGTTTCTTGTATTGTTTAAGATTGTGCAATTATTATAGATTAAAAGTGTACTTTAGTTACATAAAAAGTGAATTTTCTGTATGTATGTTTCATTGATATGAAAATCATTAAAATTGCAATTAATCTCGCTAAAAGTGCAGTTGATTTGAAAAAGTGAAAAATAAGATTGCAGATAATAGTTGTTACAATAATCAATACATAAAGTACCAAAATCTATAAGTAAGCTAAAAAAACATTCATCCTACTATTTTCGTGATAATCTAAAATAACATAATAACACAATAATCTAACATACCTTACATAGTAGAACGGCTTTCATGACTTCTTCCTTTTATGTCATTTCATTCACAAGTGATAACCTTGGGTACCAGTCATTATGAATTGATGTTTCTTCTCCCTCCATTGAATTATCTTGTTTATTCTCGTTTTTGTAAAATAAAAAGAACATGCAAGTATAAAACAAGTTCCTAGTTATCTGCATTTATTTAATTGTGCAGTAAAATTAATAAAAATTTGCACTTAATTCATATTAATTGTACACTCGTCTAAAACTAAAACTAAAACTAGAAAGCTAATATAGGTATTGTCAATAAAGAAATCACTGCATATCTTCCCTTTGTCTATCAAGAAATGGGATATACACTACGAAAAAGATAGATAACTATTTGTACTAGACCTTATCAGAAAGTAAAAGATAAAAACTAGTGCATATATTTTATACTAAATGTGAAGTTAATTAACATAGAAAATGCGCTTAATTAATCCAAACATACATGTATTAAAATCAAGCTCCTATAGAACTACATTGATTTAATTGTGCAGTAAATTAAACAATAAGTGCAAGCACACGTATAGTGCATGACTTTATCATGTATCAACCCCAATCTTTCATTGTAGTAATGAATCATAGAATGCATAAAAGAATCAAAATTGAGTCTCAACACAAAAGTCAGAAGCACTAACATGAACCATAATTGTTCTTACTGTGCAGTAAATAAAACAACAGTATGTGCTTAATCTGATATCAATTGTTGGTCCCGATATGATTTCAAGTGTATTGGGAGGAGGGGGGGGGGGGGGCATACACCTGATGTCAAACTTTGTCTTTTTCAAATCAGATGGGCTAACTGATAGTGAGTCAGTCAGAATGCGGAATAATTATAGGCCTTTTGTAAAATAGGGGGTTGAGATCTTATAAATACATCAAGTTGGTTCATCAATCAAATAGGGAGTTGAGATCATTCAAAACTTATATTATTTCCCAACATGTGTCAACCCCACTATTCAAAATAGTGATGAATCATGGATGAATGGAAACCCAGACTCAACATAAACGTAAGAAGCACAATCATGAACTCTTATTTAGAAAGTAATTCAAATATTTGTTTTCAATTCCCAAAAGGACCAATATATTCAAACGAAATAGAATCAATCGAATCCCTAGTTTCCATTGAATCACAAAATTCAAAAGCACAATCAATCGAAACAAATTCAATTCACAAAAGTCAGAAGCACAATCAATTGAAGCCCTAGTTTCGGTTTAATTTACTCATCAATGTTTCAATGTACTCAATTCCCAAAAGGATAACTGTAATCAATAATCCCTATATTCAAATTAATTTAGAAAATTGAAACTACATAAACACCACAAATTGAACAATTTTTGAAGAAGTTGAAGGAATCGCCCTACTTTGAAGGTGTTCAATGAACCGGAATTGCCCTAATTTTCGAAGCTGAAGATGTGGAGAGAGTGAAAGGAGAGGAAAATTCCTAATTTGCTTTTGAAATCGTTTTGAATATATCCCTGCAAAAAAACTGCATAATTTTAACATGTAAATATATTCTTCTATCATTTGTGCAGTTATTTTATTCATAAAGTCCACTGCTTTTTTAGGTTGAGATGCAATTTCAGCCTTAAATTGACTCGATCCAACAATTTCTATTCGTTTCATATTCCTGCAAGATAGGTTGTTCTCATCAGAACCCCTGATATTATATTACATATGTACAGATTATATATGTGAATTAGTGCATAACAAGATAAATGTGTGTTAGCCCCCCCCCCAAAAAAAAAAAATAAATAAATCATACGCGCACAATTGGACTCCAGTTTCTTGTGATTCTGCTGGTCATCTCCATGAAAGCATTTATTTGGGTGCATGTAGTAAGTTTCTAGATCGCAGCATTCGTATATAATATAAGTGAGAAGTGAGAGTACTTCAAATGGTATCTAGAAAACCACTATGAACAAGATTAGAAGGGGGAGATTGAATTGTGTTCCATCATTAACTAATTTCATTAATGTCAAAAAATATTCACTCAACCCTTCAAGAGATAAAGAAAGATTAATGATGATAAAAGGCAGTCAAGAAAACAGCAATCTCACAATGGATTTTCGAACTGTTTACTCGACACAATCCCCAAACATACTCCAAGTCCAACTCTTTTGTCTTTAGACACAACTAAATGCAGATGCAAATTGAGTCGTCAGAAAGAAGAATGTTGCATGTAAAATATGCCAAAAACACGAATCACAAGTCAACAAATTAAATTATTTGAACTACCACTCAGCTCCAACTTGTTGCCAATCTAAATACCTCCCAAGTATTTTTTTCAAGAAATTGAAATGAATACTCTCTATTTCAAAGTGATATTTTCCTTATCAAGACATTTCAATAAAAATTACATTTTTCCTAATAAATTTTGTAAATCATATTTAACTACCACAAGTGATTTTCTTAAATTTCGTACAGGAAAAAAAAATACATCACTTTAAATGGAATGGAGGGAGCAAAAATTGCGTATATTCTAACGTAATTGGACAGAGGGAACACAAAATTACATAGATTCTAATGGTTTGGGCGCCGTTTCCGGCCTTGAAATAGCCAAAAAAAAAAAAAACCCGACTTTGAACATTGCTTGCAGCTACAATTTATGTATTGTAATAAACCGCTTGCACCTTGAAAATTAGCTCATTGACATAAAGACATTCAATTTTCCTAATGTACATATATATATATATATAGCATACTTAACACCTGAATTCAAAGTCAATACCAAATTCATAAATCGGCCACTAAGCAAAAAGCATGTACCTGAGATCTCATTCAGCAATCCACAAAAACTGTAGCATCTAAAATACCGTCTACCACCCAGATATCGCAGCATAACCAACAGAAATCAAAGTATCTCAGGCGTAATATTAATTATCTATCGGCCAACTGCCCTAAATTAACCATACAGCACTGGAGCAACCATCCACGATTCTGTTTGCAAACAACATAACCCAGAAACAATCTTTCAATAACCAGGAGTTTGCTTGGATAACATGTTCTGGTTGCTCCAAAACATGGGCAACTCTACGATGGCACTGCATTGCATCCAACAAAACTGTCAGCAAATGATCAGAACAGACCATTCCATTAAACAAGAAAAGAAGACAGACATAAGTAGTAAATCTGAAGATTGCGCAATTGAAGCACTGAGCAAGCAACGCAGATAAGATTTAGCTTTAGAAAACAGTAACCAACTAGTAACTAACGAATGGAACGGAAAACAAAAGGACAATTTGATATACATGACATGAAAATTACACGAGAGAAAGTTGATTAACATTTTCTAGGGGTATTTACACAAATCAGTCCACATTGTCCAAACAACTTGTGCCTGATACATTTTTAAATTTTATCTTAGCCACACCCAGCCAATAATTTGAACTTCCAAAAAGAGATCCACTCATGCCCTTCCACATTTTGAAGAAAAATATATTCTAGAAGGGAAAAAGGCTTAATTCTATAAGCTCATGCGAGATATATGAGTGAATGCTGATGGACAATTTCCACATGATAAGTGCTAGCACATGAGAAATAGTCATCTTCAGAGGAATGAAGATTGTGTTGCATAAAAAACAAGAACAAGGGCCCCTATAGTCCTTAAAAAGGCTAAAAAACACCAGACCCACTAAAGCAGACAACCTACTAAAAGCAGACAGATAGACTTACTATATGTGGAAGTATCAATCTGCTCAGGAAGTTCTTTAATATCAACTTCAAATCTCTCCTGTACCTGCAACACAAAATTGGAGAAATATCACATAAAGTGAAAAAAGTATAGCAAATTCTACAAACTGAAACAAATCCTAATACCAAACCTTATTTAGAACATCTGAATCAGAAGCAGATGATACAAATGTGATAGCAAGCCCTTTCGTGCCAAACCTCCCAGCTCTACCCACCTAGTGTATGGACGAGGGAAGGAACAGAAAATCAGGAATAAGTTTTTTCCATTTGCATCAGCAGAGGAAGATCAAGCAACTATACCCTGTGAAGATAAGTGTCAGCTGAATCCGGCATATCGTAGTTGATCACAATGTTTACCCGCTCTATGTCAATTCCTCTTCCTACCAAATCAGTTGCTACGAGAATTCTCTTATGACCCTCCTTAAAACCCTTGTAACGGGTCAATCTGCAAATTAATCCAGCATAAACAAGTGAAAAATTTGAGAGGTGCAACATACTTGTCTTAAATTTGAAGATTAAGACTATAGTGGAAAATGACCACAAATTTATAAGGTTCTCAGTGAATTTTCAGATAGAAATAATAAATTAGTCAGACAAACCTTTCTTCTTGAGACATGCCAGAGTGAATGCAAATTGATGGAAAATTACATTCTACAAGCAACTTATTCAACTCGGCAGCTCTAGTAACACTTTTGACAAAGATAACAACTTGATTGAAGTCCAATGCATCAAGCAGATCGTTAAGCTTCCGGTTCTTCTCCAGCTCAGTTAATTTGATGTAGTGCTGCCATTAGGGATACCCATTAAGAAATACATAAACCTAAAAAACAAAGTTGTCATTTCAAGTGCAAGATCAACCTGTACAAGACCATGAAGGGTCAACTTCGCCTCATCATCCACGTAAATCTCCATAGGCTGAAAGGAAGAAATGTCACAGTAAAGCATATTAGGCCCCATGAGAAGCTAATGGAATCCAGTATAAAATGAATCGAGGTACTGGTCCATCTGAATCAACTTGCAGGTACTTGACTAGTGCACCACCGCTGCTCAAAAGTAATTTACATCTACAACAACGTAAACAAACTCCAGTTCTCCTTCCAGCCCTAGCCTCTCATTTACAAAAAAAAAAACAAAAGCCTATTTGACAAAAACTAGAACTACAAGCAAAAGACTACACTGGAGCAACAGCAGCAGAACTAAAGACTACCCCATCAAACCCCCGTCTGTCAAACCAACTCAAATGTATCACCAGATGTCGGATGGATCACAAACACACATGATACGGCAAGCATGCAGTGTTTTAACCACTGTATTCTTGGCATACATGTTGCTTGTCAAATAGCTGGAATAATGGAAACATTGTAGACTTCAAAATTCAAGTAGAGCTGGCCACAGGATATTACATCTTGCATGAACTTCTTGCAAGCAGGTCGAATCTCTTTGCTGAGTGTAGCTGAAAACATCATTACTTGTTTGTCATGAGGTGTCATTTTGAAAATCTCCTGCACATCTCTTCTCATATCTGGAAAGAGACAAAAAATAACTTCATCAAATGATGACATTTTTTAAGCTTCTTGATGAGCATGAGGTTTTCAAGACAAATCTCTATAAATTATACGATGAGCATACCTAGAGACTCAAGCATCTTGTCACATTCATCCAAGATGAAATGCCTCACATTTCTTAAGGATAGTTCCTTGTCTCTTGCAAGAGCAAGTACCCTTCCTGGTGTTCCCACCACAATGTGAGGACATTCATTCTTCAGAAGATCTTTGTGGATCTTAATGTTGACGCCACCATAGAAGACAGCAACGTTAATATCTTGCAAGTAGGTGCTGAAACGCTCAAACTCATGACAGATCTGCAAATTTTTTATAGATAATATACATTAAGTAAACCAACATCAACCTTTCATTCAAGTGAACAATTTATCCACCAGTAGATCGCCCCCAAATAGAGGTATCATTTCAAACTATGAAAAACCATGAGGTTGTAAATAACTAGGACACATGCCTGATAAGCCAGTTCCCTCGTATGACATAGCACAAGAGCAGCAACTTGACCTGCAACGGGTTCAATCTGTTGCAATGTTGAAAGAACAAAGACAGCAGTTTTCCCCATGCCAGACTTAGCTTGGCAGATGACGTCCATTCCCAAAATTGCTTGCGGTATGCACTCATGTTGAACTGATGAAGAACCAAAGAAATTTGACCCAAGGAAGCCTCAGTTTCAATTAAAAAAGGTTTTACCATCAACTTCTCTGAGGTAAGAGTTATATTAGTGATTTACCTGAAGAAAAAATATACTATCATGTAAGTCGTAATCCAAATATAGTGAATTGCAAGGGATCAAGAAAGAACAAAAATAAACAACTAATAGCCTTGATTACACAAAAAGGACAGAACCCATTTGAGGATCATGTATATTAGAGAGTGCAAACATAAAACTGTGCACATGAGGATAATTTGATTCAACATAGCACCATGATCAAACAGGGAATAAAAGAACTTGCATGAATCAGAAAGACCTACCAAATAACTAAAACCATAAATAAGCATACAAATCCCCACTGCACCAATAAAGGGAAAAAAATCTTGGAAATGGAAAAATATTCAAACTTGATAGTAAAATTCAAATTCCAATAACATCTAGTGTCATTTACCTCAAGGCCAAAATAATATACAAAGATATTAAGAAACTAGAAGTAGTTGAAGCATTCTTGAAAACTAAATGGCATGGAGTAATGGACATTATTCAGCAATTTTGCTTAAAGACGAAAAAGAGTATATTGCCTTCTGAAGGATGTTCAAATCCTGAATCCACAATAGCTCTTAAAAGCTCTGGCTTCAAGAGGAAGTCTCTGAATCCTGAACTGTGAATACCCACATAGCCTCTGTATATAGAAGAAAAAACATATGTAAGCAGTTGTCGAAAAGCTGGCCAAAAATCAATGCATCAAATCAAAAAACAATCTCAGCCAGATCACATCAATAAAAGATTTTTTATATCAAAAGCATAAATTCCAAGACCCATAGTCCATAATCCGTGCTTTACTAAGAAAATCAACAGCAAAGCTGCAGCTCCTGTAGTGCTACATCTTAAAATCCTACCATCTGCTCAAATTTTCTTAAAGCTAATAGGCTGTCCATCACAAAAACACCAAACTAATTCAACAAAATGGTATAGCCACAAAAACCGGAGGATAGAAAATTTGCAGATAATCACTGAGAAATCTTGATACAATTGAGCAGATATAACCGAATGAAGCCAAAGATCTAAACAAGTAAGAGAGTTTTAAAAAATTCAAGATCCGAAGGTAACTCACTTTTTAACAGATTCTCCATTGGGTTTGGCGTTGACCGAGTCGGGGGCCTTTTCATCTTCTTCCTCATAGTCGAGAAGCTCCTCTTCATATGCTTCGTTATCTTTCGTGTCTCCCATTTTTACCTGCCTGCTGCACAGAACTCTAGATCAAAACACCTCCCAATACTCCTAAATCTCAGAAAGAAAAATATGCCTAATTACGGAATAAAAATTAGTTTCAAAAAAACGATCTACAAAGTTAGGGTTTCACTTGGTTTTTACCTGTTGGATCAGATTGAAAGGTTAAAGACTTCAGGAACGTTAGATTTAGGGTTTTGGAGATTTTCTGCAGACAAAAACGTTAGGAAAAGGACAAAAGTTCTTACGCAGGGGAAGAGTAGAGAGAGGATTGGGATCATAAAGGGATAGAATTCTGAAATCTGAAGCGGAGGATAGCACTCGGAAGTTTATTATTGACAGGCCAGATGATGTTAATTGACCATTTTACCCAAGAAGCATTCTGTCACTGCTGTTAAAGCATTTCACTGGCTCGTTAGAGCATTTTTAAGAGTAACTCTGTCTTAGGAAAGTAATTTGATTTCAAATTATAAAAATTCTGTGTTTGGAAGTATATGAAAAGTAATTTGATTTCAAGATTTTAAAATTTTGTGTTTGGTTCAATTGTAGCAAAATACTAGAAAAGTAATAATAATCCTAGAAATAAAAAAAATAGTGTAATAATTGTGGATTCTTTTTCCTAATTGACAAGGCAAACATTCTGGCTCTGATACCAACAAGAGCAGGATCGGTGCATACCCTTACAGTCTACCCAACCAATTGAGAGGATGTGACCGTGTTAACACATATTACATGGTATGAGGTCCGTCAACAATACCAAAGCTTTAGACCAAACAACTGCTCAACACAACAGTGCTAAGCCCCACACCAGACAGTCAGTTCAACGCCTTGCGGACACAGGGGCAAAACGAGCAATGTAAAAAGGTTTTATAAGCCTTAGATGGCCAGAAACTCATAACAAAAACATCTTTTGTGTTTTAAGACTGTAAAAATAAACACTTAGCGTATCTTATTTGCATGTAGCCTGGAAGGAATAATTTGTATGAACTTAGATATGATTTATCATACTTAAAGATTTAGCCTATTAGGCTAATCATAATTATCTAATAATTTAACTATTAAAACAAAGAAAGGAAAGTAATTTAACTATTAAAACAAAGAAAGGAAAGAAGACTTATAATAATTGTAGACCACCAATATCAAACAAGACTTTTATTATTAAGGAATATTTTTACAAGAGAGAGAGAGGAATTTTTGAGAGAGAGAGTCTTCTCCAAAAACTTTCTACAAATGAAAAACAAACTCCCTTTTATAGACAAAAGAAGGGAGAAAAAAAACAAAATATAAACATTCTACCTATTTTCATAGTCAAAAGGCTATATAATAGCCTACTAAGTCTAATTTTTTTTCGTATTACGATCAGAACAAATTTATCGTAATACAGCTGTCCATTTCAGCTGTCTTTTACTCCTTTTCTTCAAATATCATTAAATCTTTGGTTGATGAAGAGGATGATGCTCCTTTATTGTTGTTGAATTTCTCAGCAATCATTTCGGTCATTGAATCAAAAATATCAGCAATTGATGGTTCCTCATTTGGATCATGTGCATCTTGTAATTCCATTGAGGCATCAGATTTTTGAGACATTGTTTCTTCTTTGAAGGATAATAAATCCTTTTTCATTTCCTCAAAATAAGCTGCTAATAATTTCTGTTGAGACATAGTTCAATCTTCTTAAGATTTGCTCAAAAGGAGAAGGAATTTCCTTCCTTAGTTGGAGCTTCTTTTGCTCACTATAAATTTTTATTTTTACATTAATATCATTTATCGTACTGAGATCCAAACAAAGATTTTGTTTCGGGATCTATCTTCATCATTTTATCCCAAAATTTTGAATAAAAAATTCTTTTAAGACAAGGGATTTTTTCTTAGGTATAACCCACTTGTGGACTCCATATAATTATCCATGGAATTGAGAATTCAATAAAAAAGTAGAAGACAGATATTCCTTCTATCAGAATTTCTGATTTTTTAATCTCATAAATTTTTGGAGAAATTTATACACATTGATCAAATCCGTGTTTAAATGGTTCAATGCAAAATTGATACATTTGTACCATAGGTTTGCCACCATTTACAAAACCAAATTGGTATTTCGATTTATAAACTTGAACATACATTAATAAACCAAGAATGTTTCCTATTAGGATTTTGATATAAAATTGCTTTACAAAAGGCATCTTGATAATCCCAAAAATTATATTTAATGGGAATCTTATTTAATGGTGAATATAAATCATTTTGCTTTGATGGAGAAATTCCCCATTCTTCAATAGATATAATCTTTTTAATAATAATTTTTGAGAAGTTATGAACTTCTGAAACCTCATTTGGAGGAAAATGCTGAATTTCACAGCCATTTTCTGCTAAAATTGCTTCATAAAACTCTCTGAACTTATAAGTTCGTGTAGCATATGATGCTTTATCAAAATATCTTTTCATAAGATATCAGAGATCATTTTCCCATTTTAAATCTTTTTCTTCCAATAACAAAATATTTTCTGTTTTCTCATTAGTGATATAATCACTATTTTCTTCCTTACTTACAATTGACAAGTAAGAAGGAATATCATCCTGGGCTGAAGAAGAATGATTATTACCTTCTAATTTTCTTTTTTATTCCAAAAATTCTTGGAATTCTTTATTGCTCGATAAATCTTCAGCTATTAGCTTTTTCTTTCCATGTTGGGCCAGAACTTCTAGTTGATTTCTGCCTCGACCCCTTCCTCTATAAGGTGAGATTCCTCTACCGCGTTGGTACATTCCTGCAAGATTATTCATTGAATATATTCTCTGGTTAAAACATTAGGAAGGCTATTAGTTTCTCCTTAAACAATTTCAAAATCAAATGGGGCTAAATGAGTCTGCCATCTTGCAAACATTTGTTTTGAAACATCATGTTTAAAGTCTTTATTAAACATAAATCTTGCCGATTTACAATCAGTTTTTATAATAAATTTTTGATTGTTTAACAATAGCGAGAATTTCTCTTGCAACCGTAGAATAATTCTTTTGTGAATTATTCCATTTTCCTGAATAAAATCTAACAAGATATTCATGTTTATTATGAGGATTAATTTGTTTAAGAATACCCCCATATCCTATATCTGATGTATCTGTTTCAACAATTTTGTCCCAATTGGGGTTACTTAGCATTAAACAAGGAAGAGATTTAACTCTTTCTTTTATTTTCTTGACAGATTTAGTATGTTTTTCAGTCCATTGCTTAGGATTTTTCTTAAGTCTATCATATAAAATAGCTGTATCTTTAGTTAAATCCTTAATATAAGGAGATATATAATTTAGACTACCTAAAAATCTTTGAAGTTGAGTTTTATCAAGGATTTCATCAGGAAATTTTTCTGCAAAATCAATACTTCTATTAATAGGAATAAATTTCCTTTTTCAATATTATGGCCTAAAAATCTAACATTTGTCTGAAATAAATTCATTTTGTGTTTAGATATAACTAACCCATTTTTGATAATAATATCCTTAAACATACTTAAATGCTTAAAATGCATTTCAATATTTTTCGAGAATACTAAGATATCATCTTTGTAAACAATAATAAACTCACTATAAGGAGTAAAAATATCATTCATGATTTTTTGAAATTCAGTTCAATCCAAATGACATTACATTCCATTCAAACTGTCCTATTGGAACATTAAAGGCAGTTTTATACATGTCAGACTTATCAATCTGAATTTGCCAATGTCCTGACTTTAAATCAAATTTTGAAAATATAACAGAATCATATAATCTATCCAGTAAATCTTTTTTATTAGGAATATGATATCTAATCCATTTTAAAACCTTATTTAGAGGCTTATAATTTATAACTAATCTAGGTGTCCCTCTTTCTTGCTCACTATGTTTATTAACATAGAAAGCAGTACGGGACCAAGGTGATTTTGAAGGATTTATTAATCCCTTTTGCAATAATGATTTAATTTCTTTTTTACACAACTCTAAATACTCAGAGTTCATTTGACAAGGGCTGACCTTTGTTGGAATTTTTGATTCATCAAAATTTTCTTCATAAGGGAGTGAAACGATATGTTTTTTGCTATCCCAAAATGCATTAGGATGATCATTACAAATTTCTATTGAAAATTGATTTTTAACCAACTCAATTTTATCATTTAATTTAGGATTTTGAAGTTTTTCTTCAATAGTAAGAAAATTTAATTCTTGTTTAAGAAAATATAATTGATTTTCTTTTTGAGAAATATTATCATAAATTTCGTGTAAAACCTTTGTAAAAGGTTCAGTAACAATTTTTAAGAAAATATCATTTCCTTAGAATGTACCTATAATTCCTTCTTTATCAACTCTTTTAAAAGGATAAATTTTTGTAATAAATGGAGTTTCAAGTATAACTTGGTTGGCAATATCCTTAGCAAGCAAAAAACTTGTTTGTATACATTTTTTATTAATACAGACATTCGCTATTGGTAATTTATAATTTATATTTAACCTACTACCCCCTGCACGAGATAATTTTTGAGTAGTTTTTTCAAAATACCTAGTAGGTATAAGACCTTCTTGTATAACATTCATATCAACTCCACTATCAACTAAAGCAATAAATTCTTTCAAATAATAATTATCAATTAAAAGGGTAATTTTTGTATACCATTTTTGTGATATAACCATTTCTAAGGTAAAAAGAAAATTTCCTTTTAAATTGTCTTCAAATTCTTGTGTCTGAGGTATAACTTTATCAGTCACATTTTTTAATTTAGAGACTCTATAATCTAAATTTTTATTTTATTTTCTTAATAATTTTATTTCTTCTTTAAGATTATTAATTTAATAACTAAATCTTTTGTAGAAGTAGGATTTTCTTCTAATTTTTTCTGTCTCATCCGGTTATAAACTTCAGATATCATATAAGGGCCTTCTGGATTCTTAGGCTTCTCATATATTCTATCTTCCTCAGATATATCATACTGAGAAGTACTAGGTGTATTTTCTACCATATCTATTATTTTAGATCTTAATTCTGGATCTTTAACTAATTTTAATAATTCCATAATATTATCATGATTTAAAACATTTATATTTAAATTTTGAAATTGTGAAAGAATTATTGGTCCGGAGACGATAGTCAGGTGTAGAGGGGGGGGGGGTGAATACACCTGATCACAGTTTCTTTTTCTCAGAACGTGAAGGACAGCTGAGCTGTAGGTTGCGACTGATGAACAGTGCCAGATATTAACCTTCGATCACGGGTCAGAGTGTGTCGGCCCATCGAGCTCTTCTACTGACTTAAGTCAGTTGTTGAAACTCAGTCGGAGACGTTTGTGTGGATAAGTGTGTGGGGCTCGGAGATTCGTCTCTGTTTGAAAACGTATTTTCGCAAATCAAAGTCTTTTGGCTGGTGCGCTTTTATAAATACGTTTTATGCAAAGATATGCTTTTAAACCAGTTTGTATGCAATGCAATAAAACAGTAAATAACACAAGCAATTTAACGTGGTTCGGATATGCAAGATCCTACGTCCACGGTCCTGACAAGGCAGGAGAACTTGTTGATTAATCTGAGCAAGTCTCAGCAAGGAATCTGTGCACTGCACAGACCCTTCTAAGTTATAGTCTGTTGGGTTATGAGTCAGTAGATGGTACTCAGCTGTCTAGTGGTTAAAAGAATATTGGGGGAAATCATAGTAGTACTATGGAATTGAAGATCCCAAAACCCAGCTGATATCAGTAGTATAGTGTGTCGATAGGATTAGACGATGTATAGGTTAGACTTTTTTTTGTTTTGATTATCTTTTTGTCTAAGTCTTGTATGGGGTAAACTGTTGGACTGATCTTCTGACGAAGTTACTCTCCAGAACCCCACGTCATCAATGTAAGAGCTTGCGTTCTTCAGCCATCAGCTGATCTTCACCTCAGTAGGAGGCAGCCCACCAGCTGATAAGATATCAGCAGAAGAACATAATGCAAAGCTCAATACCTTCGCAGTTATCAGCTGACCCACCAAAGCCTTATCAGCTTGTCAGCCAACTCAGCCGAAGAAGACAGAGACTGTCTTGAGTCTACTGTATCCGATAGAAAGCGACCCAGTCGTAAACATCTTTTCGAAGTTCAGCAGAAGATCATACGAGGATGTGGAATAGTCAACTCTATCTCTGACATATTCTCACCTACCACAAACCTCGACCAATGAGACGCCGACAACGCTTTGACCTGCTCTAACCAACTAAAGTTGCTCTCATGTACAGTATTAACTGCCCTGCTGCAACAATTCGAATTTATGGCCGTTTTCTTTGGAAGCTTGTGACACATGGCATCGTCTTCTCCAACGGACATATGCCTGCTCACAACGATAAATAGAGAAGAAATCTGAGCTCCACGTAATGGGACTCATAAGGGAAAAAGCTCAAGCTCAAGAACACTCTAGCGAACTCAACAGATTATACAGAGAAGAACTTGCCTTCATAGAATATTTGTAGTTCTTCTCTCTAGAGTATTTAGATCCCTTTCTTCTCTAGACTAAGCTCATTGCCATATTTATAGCTTAGATTTCGAAGGAGTTCACTTTTAGTGAATTGTTCTTATTGTAAGAACTCCTTCTTAGTTGGAGATTATCCCTCCCTTTCGAACTTAGGTTTGAATTGTAAAGTCACTAAGGATTATAACTTAGAAGGATCTGTCCAGTGCACAGATACCTTGCTGAGACTTGCTCAGAATAATCAACAAGTTCTCCTGCCAAGTCAGGACCGTGGACGTAGGATCTTGCGTATCCGAACCACGTTATATCGCTTGTATTATTTACTGTTTTATTGCATATCATACAAACCGCTCAAAATCATATGTTTGCATAAAACGTATTATAAAAGCGCACAACCAAAAGAATTTATCTTGCGAAAACACGTTTTCAAACTGAGATGAATCTCCGGGCCCTACACACTTATCCGCACAACATCTCCGACTGAGTTTCAACGACTGACTAAAGTCAGTAGGAGAGCTCAGTAGCTGACACACTCTGACCCCGTGATCGAAGGTTACTATTTGACACTGTTCATCAGTTGCACCAAACAGCTCAGTTGTCCTTCGGTTTAAGAAAAAGAAACTGTGATCAGGTGTATTCACCCCCCCCCCCTCTACACCTGACTATCGTCTCCGGACCAACATAGTCCTTAGCGACTTTACAAATCAAACCGAAGTTTGAAGGGTGGGGATAATCTCCAACTAGAAGGAGTTCTTACAGTAAGAACAATTCACAGAAAGTGAACTCCTTCGAATTTCTAAGCTATAAATATGGTAATGAGCTTAGCTAGAGAAGAAAGGGATCTACAAATAACTCTAGAGTGAAGAACTAGAAATATTCTATGAAGGCAAGTTCTTCGCTGGATGATCTTTAAGTTTGCTATAGTGTTTGAATGCTTGAGCGTTTTCCCTTGTGAATCCCGTGCGTGGAGCTCGAATTTCTTCTCTATTTATAGTTGTGAGCAGGCATATGTCCGTTGGAGAAGACGATGCCACGTGTCACAAGCTTCCAAAGAAAACGACCATAATTTCAAATTGTTGCAGCAGGGCAGTTAATATTGTACATGAGAGCAGGCTTTAGTTTGTTTGGAGCAGATAAAGCGTGTCGGCTTCTCATTGGTCGATGTTGGGTGATGATTCTATCCTCAGCATAGTCTTACTTGGTGGGAAATGATTCTATCTTCTATACTGAACCATGCTCAGCAGCCTAGTGCTCTGACTATTGAGAAGATTTGAAGATCCCAAAACCCTATCTGATTGGTGAACCATTCCATTGTAATCGTTACTTTTTGTCTCTGAGGTTTCAGACTCAGTAGACACTCTGCTCTAATCAAGGCGCTCAGTAGATTATCTGCCTTAACACCAGAAGTAGAAGACTCAGTGATACTGGACTCAGCAGGAGCAAGATATGCGAAAGAGTCGCAGAACTGGACTCGGTAGGAGCGATTCACATCTTCGATGAGACTTTACTCGGCTATCTACCTACCGAATACGGGATCGGACTCAAGATCGGTAGACGATCTTCGAACTCGTCGATACTTTTGAAAGACAATCGGCATTGTCATACACGAGGAAGAGAGAAGTCGGCTTCAGTTGCCTTGAAGTCTGTGCTGTCTCAACCACTCTATCCGCCTCGACGAATGACAAGAACACACGTGTCTTCTCACCTGCTAAAGCTGCAGTCAACCTTTTACCTAAAAAGGTGGGAAAGCACACTGTTACCTACTTCAAAAGAGCCGTTTGCTACCAAAAGAGAGAGAAAGAAGAAGATCGTCTCCAACGGATCTTTTCCAATCTCTGCTCTATAAATAGAGGGACATTTCAAGAAGAAAAGAGAGTGCACAAGCTTAAACGACGAAAACATACACAAGCACTAAAACGAGTTAGAACCAGAAAACCCTAAGTCTTCCGCAAGAACTTGAAGATCTATCTCCGGCGAAAGACTACCTTCTCAGCTCATAGGGAACCAAGCTAAACTGTTAGAAGAGCCTCTAGTATCCAAATCGACGGTACACGAACCTAAAGCTTATTTCATTGTTCGTCGATCTAGAAGCTACATTCTCATTCCCTATCCCTCTAACCCTAAGCTCAATTGAATATACTTATAGCTTAGACGAAGGAGTTCATATTTGAACCCAATCCTTATTGTAAAAGGACTCCTTCATAGTTGGAGAAGTTTGTCAAACACTTTAGTTTGATGCCTTTGTAACCGGGACTTGCTCGATATAATCCCCAAGCCACGGCTTTGTCCTATGCACAAGCCGACCGAGACTAACTCGATATAATAAATAGCCTCCCGAACTTTCGGGACGGTGGACGTAGGATCGATTGATATCCGAACCACTTTAAAAATACGTGTCTCGTTATTGTTCGTTTGATTTCTTGTTGCATTGATTTTACTTGTTCATACCGAAAATCTTCTTTAAAATCATACAACTGTCCCCAAAGATACTGAACTTGTCTACTTGCCGAACCGAGACTTGCATAAAACGTTTTTCACTCAACCGATTAGGGCCTACACTTTTCCGCACCGCCGAACTCTACCTCGGTTGATACGGAATTCGACTCGGTCGCCTAGCGGATCTCGGTAGAGTCGACTCTTTGCCACACACGATTCGGAAACGGCTATTTGGTCTGCCGAATTATTTCAAGATGCGGCACTTTCCCGGAACAGGGGCTGTTCGTGTTTGAAGTTGAGAAAATCGGATTCAGGTGTATTCACCCCCCCTCTACACTCGACCGTACACTCGGGACCAACAATTGGTATCGGAAGCGGGAGTTCTTTAAGACTCTTGTTATCTTGAAACCGGTCTACTTGAACGGATCCGGAAAATCGTTTTCACTACATATCACTCTACATTCATATCATTATTTTTATATGGCCGATATGTTAGGAATAAGAATGGTACCCATGTTCTCGGTAGAGAATTATGGAGTATGGCGAGTCGAATGGAAGCACATCCGACATCCCTCCATGATAGTATGATCGAAGTGCTTGAAGATGGACCTATTGTTCCCATGATCGATAGTGTCGTGACTCGGGCCCCACCGAAGGAGGAGGAATGGTGGCTCGGGAAGAAGATCCCTAAAGACGAAGTCTCTTCACTCCCGAAGAGAAGAAGCTTCACAACTTAGATCGAGTCGCCGTAAATGCCATACCGACCACTCTTAGTGATTCTTATCTTGGCGGGGTTCGGGAATGCAAAACGGCAAAGGAACTGCGGGACGCTCTAGCGCTACCGAGTCGTGGAACTCGAAAAATAAAAGCTAACAACCGGCGCCGGAACTCCAAAAGCCGGAAAGTCTCGTCTCTCATGCTCGGTGACAAAATAGAAGATCGAACGTCGATTTACGAATCTGATGAATTCCATCAATGGGCTGGGAAAGATATTCAGCAACCGAGAAATGAATCTCAAGATACTGAGGGCACTGCCGGATGGACACTGGACACCTTTTGCCACCTTATTGCGACATTCTGATTTAGATGTTGTCTCTCTTGACCATATCTTTTCAGAACTTCAGGCAGAAGAGTTTGAGTTCGACAGACCTCAATGAAAGCAAAGAGATGAAGCTGACAATAAAATTGACCATGCCTTCAAAGCATCAGTCAGCACAACATCTCCAGCGACAAGCAAGACAATGAGTAAGACTGAACCTTCACTCAATGATCTACAAGAAGGAAGTCTCGCTCAGAAGTACGCGTTGCTCGCTGTGAAGTATCAGAAGGAGAAGGAGAGACGCAGAAAACTGACTAAAGCATACCGAGACACAAAAGGTAAGTCAGATTATACTCCAAAACGCACTCCTGACTCACAATCTTCTGAATGCAGAAAGAAGGATGACTCAGCACCATCAAAGGATAGTAAAAGCAAAGAAGAAAGAGTCATCACTTGCTACAACTGCAAAAAGTCAGGACACTATCAATATGATTGTCCTGAGCTCGGAGTGCTTCGAACGCGCAAAGCACGTAAGGCAAGGAGAGAAATTCGCCTAGAAGAGACAATCCTATATTGCAGGCGAGATCTCAGACGACTCAGAAGAAGTCGACTCCTTCATGGACTCATCTGATGATGAAGCAGCTTTCATGGCCTTAGAGCATGAAGCTGAAGGAACAACTGAAAAGTGCCTAATGGCAGGAGAAGAGGATGAGGTAAACTCTCATGAACCACTTAATTCCTCTTCACAATGCACACACGACATTGTTTCAGGTGCAGATGGGAATTTGGACATCACGACCGCATATGAAGAATTATTAGATGAACAAATTCAAATGAGTCTGCAGCTCAGTAAGACTCTTCAGGAATTGGATACCCTGAAAGTGGAAAATCAGAGACTTTCTCAGGAGAGTCAGGCCGCTACTGAAGCCGAAGGACTTGTGTTGAGACTCAGGGAGGAGATGAACTCTCTGATGGCCAAGTCTCAGCATCAAGAAGATCGAATTTCAGTTTTGACCAATGACTTGACTCAGAAAGATACTGAACTGAGTCTACTGAAGCAAGAACTGTCAGGACTTCAGACCAAGCACGACATACTGAAAAAAAGTGATGATGTCTGGAAGAGCCTGATGACTGAGCATTACATGGGCGCTGAAAAGAAGCTGGAGGCTATGCTTGCAAGCAACAAGCCCAAGCACTGTAAGGAAGGACTTGGTTTCAACCAGGAAGCTTCCTCATCTGCCCCCGTACACCCAGAAGTGCGTCTTACTGATAGGTTTGTTCGAGGAAAAACAATCAATGCAAATATTCTGAACCCCTCAGCAAAGAACAAACAAAAGATGAAAAGCACCTCATCCTACGCATCGAGATTCGACCGTAAGATCGCACCAAGACACCCCGGTTCGGTCAAGGGGGGGAACTAGCGAGTTAAGTGGGGCGATCGGTATGGACCACCTCGGTTGACACATCCAGCTCATATGGGTCATATTACTATGATCCTATACATTGATTTTACTGTTCATACTGAAAATCTTCTTTAAAATCATACAACTGTCCCAGCATACTGAACTGTCTACTTGCTGAACTGAGACTTGCATAAAACGTTTTTCACTCAACTGATTAGGGCCTACACTTTTCCGCACCGCTGAACTCTACCTGGTTGATACGGATTCGACTCGGTCGCCTAGCGGATCTCGGAGAGTCGAGACTCTTTGCCACACACGATTCGTAACGGCTATTTGGTCTGCCTGAATTATTTCAAGATGCGGCACTTTCCCCGAACAGGATCATTCATGTTTGAAGGTAAGAAAATCGGATTCAGATGTATTCACCCCCCCCCCCTCTACACCTGACTGTACACTCGGGACCAACAGTCGAGGTTTGTGGTAGGTGAGAATGTGTCATAGATTAGAGTTGACTAGTCCACATCCTTGTATGATCTTTTGCTGAACTTCGAAAAGACTTATACGACTGGATCGTTTTCTGTCGGATACAGTAGACTCAAGACAGTCTCTGTCTTCTTGGGCTGAGTCGGTGGACGAGCGGATAGGGCTTGGTTGGGTCAGCGATGACTTGGAAGGGTACTGAGCTTTGCATTATGTTCTTTTTTGCCGATAACTATCGGCGATAGGGTATCTCCTACTGAGGTCAGATACAGCTGAAGTCAGAAGAATGCAAGCGATTACACTGATATCAGTCCAACAGTTTACCCCATACAGGACTTAGACAAAAGATAAACAACTACGAAAAGTCTAGCCTATACATCAACTAATCCTATCGACACTATACTACTAATATCAGCTGGGTTTTGGGATCTTCAATTCCATAGTACTACTATGATTTCCCCTAATATTATTTTAACCACTAATCAGCTGAATACCATCTACTGACTCATAACCCAACAATTTCCCCCTAATTGATGATGCCAAAACCCCTATAAAATAAGAACCAGGAATACTAGACTACCGACTGTAATTTCCCCCTAATTGATCTGAGGATTCAGTCAAGATGAATTGATTAGTTGACTTCAATAAGTTCAGTAGAGAGGTAGGCAAAATCCGAGAAACGATTATGTGTGAGTGTGTGTCAGATCACTTCAGTGATCTGTCGTGAAAACACAATCAAAAGCCGTAAGACAATGAGTAATTGTCTGGCAAGCAATAGAAATTGATAATATATACGGACAGAGGATTACAAAGTTTCTATTACTATTACAAAAGATAAGAAGATCACTACTGACGTCTGAATCTCTGCGTCCGCTTCTTGAAGTCCGCAGACATATCAGCTGGAGGATCCAGACCATAATACTTGTAGATTCTGGCTCTCAGTGTCTGGATTTACTCGAGATCTTCAGGGTGGTCTTCGCTCAGATCGAAGTGATATGCAGCTGCCATGATCTCGTCTTCTATTTCCTTAGTGCATAGAACTCCGCGAGTTGTCCTCGGAGGTGGAATGCGCCTGAAGGCTGGAGCTCGAAAAGGGATATTCTCTTTCTTCATTATCTCCAAGAGCTGATCTCTGAGCTGGGCGTTGTATTGATGCATGAATTCATCAAATGCCTGATCAACTGTTTGCTCAGAAGGGTAGTAACCCCATACATAAAAGCCCTTGATGAATTCCTCCTTGAGTTCCTCCCATTGATCATTCACCTCAGCAGGCACCCATTTATCTATGTGAGAGACAGGAGCCTTCTTGATATAAGGTGCTGCGGGCGCTCTCCCGTACTTAGATCCTCCGGGTATACGCCTTCTCGGATCACTGCCTTGGCTTATCGATAGAGCAATCATCTTAGTCATGCCAGCCAACCTCTTCTTCTCTATGAGGGCCGCTGATCTAGCATCTCCTCTCCGGAGACTTAGTCCTTTCAGCGTTGCCTCCCAGGTAGCTCTGTCCTCGGCCTCCTACTCAGGTGTAAGAGTTGAAGTGTAGTAACTCTGAGCTGTTGGCTGGACTTCAGTAATTAGAGCTTTGGCTAGCTCCTCTTGAGCTTTCTTCTTCAGTTCCTCCTCTATGTTTTTGGCCTTGCCCTTGGCAGCCTTGCCAACTACCTTCTTGGGCTTCTTACCCTTCTTCGCCTCTTCTAGCTGGTGCTCATGATCCAGCTTATCTTGTAGCTGTTGAGCAATTTGTAGATTATAGGCTTCCTGCTCTGCTTTAGGAGTGATTTCAGTTGTAGTCTCCTTCCCCGGTCTTTGTGGTGGCAGTTGCTGAGGCTCTTCTTCATCCTCCTGATCGAGGAAACAAGCTATGTCCTCGATGTGCTTGAGCGATGAGATCGGAACGCCTCGGTCACGGTCGGTCGGAGAGGGGTATACTCCAGAGGGAGATGCATGAACCGGGTTTCGCACTGAGCGGCCGAACCTTCTCCTTGAGGTGCGAGCCGGTTCCTTCCCCCTTATTATCTCCCTCAATAATCTCTACTACAGGCCGGTTCCGCCTCGGTTTCTTCTTTTACATCTCCTTCCCCCTTTTTGGCATCATCGGCTGGGAGAGGTGAGTGCGGATGGCTTTCACGTCTTTTTCCAAGTTATATACGGAATCTTTGATTTGGGTAGCGATTGCCTCAAAATCCTTGACCAGTCGCAATCTTGCTCCCGAGTTTTTCTCCCGATCGGCTCCGAATGTCTTCGATTGAGCGGTTGACTCTGACGGAGTTTCACAGAGACCGATCGTGAGACTCTGTCATTTCTTTACGAATGGCTTTCGGTGCCTCGGCTGTTGCGTAATGGGCGATTGAAGACTAGAGTCGGCCAATTTGTTTCTCTCGTCCACGGTGGCTCGGATGCCGCGAAAGTTCGAGTCGTTGCTCGTGAGAAAGATTCTGGCCGAGCTAATAAGAGCTACCGACTACGAGCAGCTAATTCTGCCTTCTAAGCTGAAAGGGCTGCCTCAACGATCTCTTGAATGTTAAGCTGAGAAGTAGGAGCTTCTGAGGCCTTCTTAACCCCTTCGGTCAATCAGTCGACGCTCTCAGTCTGGGCCTTAGTGTATTGAGCCCATTTGAGATGCACGTCTTTGGCGAGGAGACGATTCTTGTCTCCTTGGCGCCTGATAGCTTTATTGACTGACTTGGAGGTCACGGAACCTATTGGTTTTATCTGGTATGAGCTGGTTCCGAGCCTCTGCTCAGATATCGCGAGTTGTTGTGCTCGACTCGGCTTCGAGGCAACAGGGGCTTCACCTGATTTGGAAAGAGGTGGTGATTGGCCCTTTTCGCGGGGAGTGGAACCCTCAGCAGAACCTCCCAATTCTGCATCCTTGGGTGGTGCCTGTTCCATCTCTTCATCATCCTTGTCATCTTTATCATCGCCATGATGAGATGGGGGCGAAGGGTCGCCACCGGGAACCGAGGAGCGCATGCTCGTAGATAAAGCATCGGCGCCCTCAAGTCTTCAAAGGACGCAAGGTCGGCCGGTTCCCCGAACCCAATGGCCGATCGCAATTCTTGCTCCTCGGTAAGCAAGGACAAAGCCGACCGGGTCCCCGATAATATCCTCGAGAATGTCCCGGTGAGGAACCTCGGCGAAGATTTGTGTCCTACCCCTTATTGCTATCTCCACTAAGTCGAATGCTCGAGATCTCGGGGATTTGAGCATGTACTTCTCCCCCGTAACTCGGAGACGAGTGGAGTGTAAGTGTCGTCCACTCGGAGGAAGTCTCCTCGGTTGGTACCTCGACGTCCGACCGAGTCTCCTCTCGAACTAATGCACTGAACTTTGTCCTTTAACGTGGCACCCTCAATGTCAGTGTCAGAGTCTAGGACCTGTTCTTCTTGAGTGGGTGGGGGAGAGGCTTGTTGAGTTTGTACTACTGAGACCTCAGATGGTCCAGTTTTAGTAAGCCTCTTCCTCTTGGATGGGTCGGCACGAGGGGGCAAATCAGAGGCTACTCTCTTCGGTTCAGGCGGCCCTCGCCCGATAGACTTCTCAGCAGCGACTTTCGTCTTGAATTTAATAAGCTTGCTGTCAAAGTATCTGGAGTCAGCAAAAGCTGAACTCCTCGAGACTGATTGCTCGATAAGTATGGACATCTTCGTCCCATACAACAGCTTCCCCATACTGATTAGGCTTCTCTGTCCAGTGGGCGAGGCTATGAACTTCTGAGCCTTCAACTCGGCTACATAATAGTCCGTCCAATTAACTTGGACTCCATCATTAATGGCCATCATCAGCTGGATGCGCGGCTTGGACAACTAATCGTAGGAACCCACTGAGCTCGTGAGGATATGAGATACGATATATGCGAGCCCTCTGTATTATGGTAGCAGAAGGTTCTTCGGCAGCGCTGTCTTGAAGGTGATATCCTTCCTTCCACAGAACTTCTGAACATATGAGTTCATCTCCTTCTCCTTATAGCCTATAGGAGAGATTCCTTCGGCAGGAAGATCGAATGCTAGTTCCAGAGCATCCCTGATGTTGATGACGTGCTCACTAGCATCCCACGAGTTGGGTACTACTTCCTTCATGAAGGCAAATGAAGATTCCTCAACCCCTGAATCTAGGGTTCTCCAGTTGTAGTAGACTTCTGCCACTTGTTTGGGAAAATAAGCACGGGGTTGCTTGGAGACGAGCAGTTCTAGTCCAGAATTCTCAAGGGCGGTGAATACGGGCGCCAAGTACGGAAGATCAACTTGGCAAAGCGCCATGGTCGGCTCAAACTGGATGCGAGAGATGATGATTTCATCGATATTGGTGGGTGTCTCATCATTGTCGCCATTAGTATTCGCATCAAAACTCGTTAGCACTTGAAAATAGAGTAAGTCAGTATAAGCTTAAAACAGAGATAAAGATATTACCGAAATATTTAGAGCTTGAGGGATATCAAATGCAAGTAGTTAGTTTTTCGGAGAAAAAAAATTTGCAGATGAGTGAGCTCTAAGATCGGAAATGGCGAGAAAGTGAGACGAAGAAGGAAGATGAAAGATTTTATAAGATCATGCAAAATAAACCGTTTAGATAGAACGGCTAGGGTTTAATCTTTCATTCTAATAGACGGCTGAGATTTAATGATATAAAAAGAATGATTACCTAAGCCGCCTATAATCTAGACCCACGTAGGATAATGCGCTGTTAAAGTAAGTGAAAAGAAATGCATTAAATGCGCTGCAGGCAGCATTAAAGACTAGGTCATTTTAAATAAGAACGGTTTCCTACTGACCTATCCTTAAAAATATTAATGGCGAGAAATAAATGCTCATTAACTACTGAGTGCAATCGACTGATATAATAAATGCGAGCATGCTTCTGAAAAAGTTTAAGTATGTAATACTACGCAAACCTCTTCAGCTGAACTTTTACGATCAGCTGGTTACCATTAAGACTAAGGAGGATGGTTGACGTGCTGATGACCACGTTCCCCCTTACTATGTACAGTTTGATTCTCCCGACTGAATCACTGTACTGAGTTTTCTGACCTGTCATACTGGTTCCTTATGCTTGATACCAATTGTTGTTATCAGTAGTTGGATTCTACTGATACCAATTGATTGTCTTCTACTGATACGATTCAGTAGGATCCAATGAGACCTAGCTCAACCGATAATTCTCCGAATGCGTTCTCGGCTAGTGGTTTGGTCGGTATGTACCGCCCCTTTGCTTGTCGGTATGGATTTTCTCCATTCCGATATCCTTCTTCTCGACATGGTCTCTGATGAAGTGGTGTCGAATATCCACGTGCTTGCATCTCGTATGGAGAACTGGATTCTGAGTTATTGCAATAGCACTTGTGGAGTCACAGTAGATGGGCACTTCATTCCGGAGTTATACCATAGTCTCTCGGTTGTTGTCGAAGCCAAAGGATGCGGGCACATCAACTTCCGGCGGCCGTGTACTCGGCTTCGGTAGTGGACGTTGCTGCGAGTGCTTGTTTCTTTGAAAACCAAGATATCGGCTTGGCCGCTAGGAACCGACACATTCCGGAAGTTGACTTTCGATCTATCCCGCATCTTGCATAATCGGCATCGAATAACTTTGTCGGTATAAGATTATCATCGCCAGGATACCATAACCCAAATACGTCGGTGTTCCTCTTAGATATCGTAGAATCTTCTTTCTTTGAGTCTAGATGACTTTGCTTGGGATCCGCTTGAAATCTTGCACATACACCTACGAAGCATAAGTTATGTTAGGTCGCCTAGCCGTTAAGTATAATAAAGAACCAATAATAGCTCTATAATCGGTAGAGTTAACGAAGCTCCCTCTTTGTCTAGATCGATTTTGAAATTTGTATTCATGGGGATCTTGACCGGCTTGCTAGAGTCGCGACCGAATCTCTTAAGAAGATCTCGAGTGTATTTAGCTTGATTTATGAAAATTCCTTCAGGTGATTGCTTTACTTGAAATCCAAGGAAATAATTCATCTCTCCCATCATGGACATCTCAAATTTCTCTTTCATCATTTTCTCGAATTGCTGACATATAGTCACGTTTCTGCAGCCGAAAATGATGTCGTCCACGTAGATTTGCACCAGTAGGATGTCATCTCCTGACTTTATGTTGAACAAGGTGCGATCTACTGTCCCCTTCTGAAAACCTTTATGAAGTAGAAAGTCTGATAGGGTATCGTACCAAGTCCTGGGTGCTTGTTTTAACCCATACAGAGCTTTTCGAAGTCTGTACACCTGCTGAAAGCCAGGCGGTTGTTCCACGTAGACTTCTTCCTTCAGTACGCCGTTCAGAAAAGCTGACTTTACATCCATCTGATATACTTTGAATCCTTGATGCGTTGCGTAAGCTAGGAAAAGACGAATGGCTTCCAATCTTGCGACTGGAGCGAATGTTTCATCAAAGTCGATTCCCTCTGCTTGACAGTAACCCTTGGCAACTTATCGAGCTTTATTTCTGACGATGACATTGTTTTCATCACGCTTGTTTTTGAAGACCCACTTAGTGCCAATAACGTGCTGATGTCTGTGGTCCGTCAACAAGCTCCCAAACTTCATTTTTGACGGCTGGTTCAGCTCTTCGTGCATGGCAATGATCCAGTCAGCATCATTGAGTGCTTCCTCTATTGACTGAGGTTCTTCTGTAGACAAGAAACAAGAATAGAGTGAGCTTTCTCCTTGACTTAATTTAGATCTTGATCTTATAGTTGCTAATGGATCTCCAATGATGAGATCTGAAGTATGAGCGTCAAGCCATGATCGTCTGAGTCTGGCTTCTTCTTCTGATACTACTTCTGCACAGTCAGTAGGTGTGTTAGGCATTTCGGTTATGCTTGTTTTGTGGCTATGCAGATTCGGTAAGAAGGTTAGGATCTACTGAGTTTCCAGGTCCAGGGGCATTTAGCTCAGGAACATTAATCGTTCCCCCTGAGTTTATATTCTCAGTAGAGGTCTCAGTTACCACGGCGGCTTCCTCATCGACCGTTGTTACCTGTTGTTGATTTTGTTCAGTAGAATCAACCAGGTCAGCTATATTGCTTGTTGGCAGAGTCTGAATCTCTTCATCGTCTGACTTATCATCCCAACGATGCTGGATCTTTTCAGTTTTATCAGTCAGTCCGAGATCCTGTAGCTTGCTGCGCGACATCTTCGATGTTTGTCTCGTATTTTTCCTCGTTCTCGCTAACAAACTCATCAAAAACAACATGAGGGCTTTCCTCCACGCAAAGGGTTCGATAGTTAAAGACTACGAAGGCTTTATCGACTCGAGAGTATCCTAAGAATACTCCTTGATCGATTTGCTATCAAAGACCTTCACCGATCTTTCCCATTATTGTGAATAAAGCAAGGACAGCCAAAAATATGAAAATGAGAGATAGAAGGAATTCTCCCTTTCCATAATTCGTAGGGTGTCTTCATGTGTTCTTTGTGTAAGTAAAGAACGATTCCGAGTATAGCGAGGCGGTGTCGGTAGCATCGGCCCAAAACTTTGAGGGTAGTCCGAGTGCGCTAGGAGCGATCTTGCTTTGCTTCTTTGAGTGTTCTGTTCTTTCTTTCAGCAAGTCCGTTCTGCTGAGGGGTGCGAGCTGCTGATGTCTCGTGTTGAATTCCCTCTTTATCGCAGTACTCCTTAACTACTGAGTTGAGAAATTCTGTTCCTCTATCTGAGCGAATTCTTTGAATCTTGATGTCCTTTTCCACACTGAGTTTCTTCAGTAGATAGGGCAGCTCAGTTTGGACATCAGTAGCAACATATATATTCTTCTTCCGCGAACCTGATAACACTGTTTTCCCTGTAGATTTATCAACAATATCACAGAAACCAGCGTCAAAGATAACTCTGTTAAGATTGTCACATAATTGACTAACAGAAAGGAGATTATGTTGAAGTCCTTCAACATATGTTACTCTTGGAACTGAAGCAGTCCCAATGTTCAGCGTTCCATATCCCCTTGTGTAGCCTTTTGAGTTGTCACCAAACTCAGTGCGGGACCATCTTCTTGTACGTAGTTGGTCGGCGAGCTTTTACGGTATGTCATGTTTCTCGAGCAGCCGTTGTCCACTATCCAAGGGTCCTTATGCACCTCAGCCTCTTCTCCGGCCATCAGACAGTATTCTGCCGATTCTTCAGGAACCGTCTCTCCGATCTCAACTGCGATGAATGCAGCTTCGTCCTCAGAAGAATACATAAATGTATCCTCCTCAATTGAGTTGTCGGATATCTCTCCGGCTATATAGGCCTGCCTCCTACGGGCAAATTTCTCTCGTCTGGCCTGCCATTCTGCTCGTTGAGCAGTTGAGAGTTCGGGACAGTCGTACTGATAATGTCCCTCCTTCTTGCAGTTGTAACAAGTAGATGTTCTCCGCTTGCTCTTTCCGATGATTCTTTGGATGGGCTAGCGGCGGGCTCGGTGTTCTCGCATTCAGTAGAAGGATTAGGTTCTTCCCTTTTCTGATAATCTTTCTTACCTGAGGGAGAATCTCTGTGGTATTTCTTCAGCTTTCTGACTCTCTCTTTCTCTCTTTGATATTTGAGAGCCATCAGCGCAAGTTGGTCGGATGCGTGAGGCATCTCGAGATGACTTTGTTTCTGCTGCAGCTCTTTGCTTTCTTTGGAAGAAATGGTTTTGGCTCGAGTTTTGCTTGATTGCTGCTTTGAAAGCATGGTCAATCCGAGTGTCATTGGAGCGCTCGAACATCGTTGGGGTAAGCTATGCTCAAATTCCTCCGTTTTCGGTTCGAAAATATGACATCGGGAGTTAGAGCATTAAGATCGGGAGCGACGTAAATAAGTAGCAAAAGGAAGCCACTTACGCCGAGGTAGCGCTCTTAAGATCTTGGTGTTCATCTCTTTGTTGGTGAACATCTTCCCGGCACCGTTGATAACATTGACTTGATTTGTAAATCGGCGGAGCTCGTCAATGGTCTCACTGGGCTCCATTGCAAAGGCATTGAACTTTTGAAGCTCTAACTCGAGCTTGTTCTCTTTGATCTGCGGGGTTCCTTGGCTCAGTACAGCCAAGGCATCCCAAAGCTCTTTTACCGTCTTGCAGTCTTGCACCCTCCCGAGATGAGAGTCACTGAGCATTGTCAGTATTGCGTTTCGCGCAACTCGGTCGAAGTTGTGCAGCTTTTTCTCTTCTGGCGTGAAGGCTGATTTTTCTTTAGGGATCTTAGCACCAGTCTGTGCTCCTACACCTCCTACAGCGGCAAATTGTATGCTGTCGATCATGGGAACGATGGGTCCTATCTCAAGGATGTCCGTCATGCTGTCATGCAGCGATGTGAGGTGTGCCTCCATTCTCACGCACCATACCGTATAGTTTTCTATCGAGAACATCGGTACCATCCGAATACCTGACATGTCAGACATTATGTGAACGAGTATAAGGATGAATGAAGAGATGCTTGTGCAGAGAAAACGTTTTCAGGATCTGTTCGAGAAGACCAGTAGTACAGAACCGGCGATCAGAAGAACACCGTATGCTCTCATACCAATTGTTGGTCCGGACGATAGTCAGGTGTAGAGGGGCGGGGGGTGAATACACCTGATCACAGTTTCTTTTTCTCAGAACGTGAAGTACAAGCGAGTCGTAGGTTGCGGCCGATGAACGGTTGCCGGATATTAACCTTCGATCACGGGTCAGAGTGTGTCAGCTACTGAGCTCTTCTACTGACTTAAGTCAGTTGTTGAAACTCAGTCGGAGACGTTTGTGCGGATAAGTGTGTGGGGCCCGGAGATTCGTCTCTGTTTGAAAACGTATTTTCGCAAATCAAAGTCTTTTGGCTGGTGCGCTTTTATAAATACGTTTTATGCAAAGATATGATTTTAAATCAGTTTGTATGGAATGCAATAAAATAGTAAATAACACAAGCAATTTAACGTGGTTCGGATACGCAAGATCCTAAGTCCACGGTCCCCGACAAGGCGAGGAGAATTTGTTGATTAATCGAGCAAGTCTCGGCCAAGGGAATGCTGTTTGGACCGGACGACCCTTCTAAGTTATAGTCCTTAGCGACTTTACAAATCAAACCGAAGTTTGAAGGGTGGGGATAATCTCCAACTAGAAGGAGTTCTTACAGTAAGAACAATTCACAGAAAGTGAACTCCTTCGAATTTCTAAGCTATAAATATGGCAATGAGCTTAGCTAGAGAAGAAAGGGATCTAAAAATAACTCTAGAGTGAAGAACTAGAAATATTCTATGAAGACAAGTTCTTATCTGGATGATCTTTCAAGTTTGCAAGAGTGTTTGAATGCTTGAGCGTTTTCCCTTGTGAATCCCATGCGTGGAGCTCGGATGTCTTCTCTATTTATAGTTGTGAGCAGACATATGTCTGTTGGAGAAGACGATGCCACGTGTCACAAGCTTCCAAAGAAAACGGCCATAATTTCGAATTGTTGCAGCAGGGCAGTTAATAATGTACATGAGAGTAGGCTTTAGTTTGTTTGGAGCAGATAAAGCGTGTCGGCTTCTCATTGGTCGAGGTTTGTGGTAGGTGAGAATGTGTCAGAGATTAGAGTTTAGTAGTCCACATCCTCGTATGATCTTCTGCTGAACTTCGAAAAGACTTATACGACTGGGTCGTTTTTACGCCGGATCTGATGAGACACAAGACAGTCTCTGTCTTCTTCGGCTGAGTCGGCTGACGAGCTGATAGGGCTTTGGTGGGTCAGCTGATGACTGCGAAGGTACTGTGCTTTGCATTATGTTCTTTTGATGATAACTATCAGGTGATGGGGTATCTCCTACTGAGGTCAGATACAGCTGAAGTCAGAAGAATGCAAGCGATTACACTGATGATGTGGAGTTCTGGAAGGTAACTTCGTCAGAAGATCAGTCCAACAGTTTACCCCGTACAGGACTTAGACAAAAGATAAACAACTACAAAAAGTCTAGCCTATACATCAGCTAATCCTATCGACACTATACTACTGATATCAGCTCGGTTTTGGGATCTTCAAATCCATAGTACTACTATGATTTCCCCCAATATTATTTTAACCACTAATGAGCTGAATACCATCTAGTGACTCATAACCCAACAAGAATATTATAAAATTCTTTACCTTCAATATCACTCTTTTGTTCATTGTCTTTTCTGATACAGGATTGTCCTAATTGACAAGGCAAACATTCTGGCTCTGAATCCGACATTATGGACTCATTTTCTAGTACATATAATTATGTATTAGATTCTGTAACTGTACTATTATTACTAATATCGTCATAGTCTGACTCTGAATTTAATAATATTTTTGAAAGAATATCTTTCATATTATCATCTAAATTAAGATTATTAATCTTTCTTTTAGTCTAACAGTTTCTAGCATAATGACCATATTTTGCACATTTCTTACAGATTATTTCTGCATCTTTTCCCATTTGTTTTGTGCTCTATTATACTTCTTTTACCTATTTTCTTCATATTTCTTCTTAGAAATTTTTCTCTTCTTATATCGGGGTTTATTGTCTTTCCAGACGTTCTTATTTTTATTATTAGAAGGAATTTTTTCAATTACAAATTGATCACAAAAATGACCTAATTGTCTTTTTTCAACGAGAGTCTGTCGTTTCATTTGCTGATTAAGTTTAATTTCATTACAAAGATTTAATCCTTCTTGTACACGAATCCTATTAATTTTCCATATGAGTAATTTTCATAAGGTATATTATTATAATTTTGTCTTACTACTTTTCTAACTCTTTCGGCAAATAAACATGGAAGACCATCTATAAACTTAGATTTCCAATGAGTACTATTACATTCAGGAAGTTCAATGACTCTACTAAGAAAGGTGTCTTTATACCACCTAAAATCTGTCAGTGTTTTACACCTAAGATTTTGTAATAGTGTCCTAATATTTTCACTATTTTCTGTATATCTTCCCGTAAAATATTCTACAATATTAATAACCAGTGTATAAACAACATCCTCTCTAGTAACATTATTTTCAACTTTTATTGTATCTAGAATATTATCTCTATCTGTTTGAGATAAATAATTATCCCACCAGCCTTTTAGTTGGCCAGTAAATCCTGCTATTATCATTTTAGCAATTTGCTTATCCGTGTTTCCATTATTTTTACGTATTGTACAATACATTAATATTCTATGGATTGTATTATGAATTTGTTGATTAACAAATCCATCAATATTCCACTCATATATGTGATTACCACTATAACTATTAGATATAATATCAGTTTGTTCTTCTAT
This sequence comes from Lavandula angustifolia, assembly GCA_028984105.1. Lineage (NCBI taxonomy): Eukaryota > Viridiplantae > Streptophyta > Magnoliopsida > Lamiales > Lamiaceae > Lavandula > Lavandula angustifolia. Next base: position 2,336,386 of record CM054814.1, on the reverse strand, counting down.
TAAAACATCTGCCGGAGTTGGTCTAGGATAATAATTTTTACTTGTAGTTGGCTTATATGTCCATTTTGAAATTTTATTAATCTCTTCTTGATAAACTTGTCTATGATTTGAATTATCAACTAATTTTTCTTTTAATTTCTTATCAAGTGTACTAATTCTGAAGTTTTTAAACTTTTCTTCTAAGAATTCTTCAAATTCTTTCATAGGTTTTAATTTAGAACCTACTATTTACGTGGAGGTTGAATTGTAGGATTCGCTATTTTGACCTCTTTTTCTTTTTCGAGTTTTTTCTATTATAACCTTGTTAGTTATAATTTCTAATATATTTTTAACTCTATCTTGAAGAGTTATTAACTGTTCTCCTAAAATATTAAAGTAAAGACTTAAATAATTATTTTGCTCTATTAAAATACTTATTTCTTTACAAGTTATCGGAAGTGTATTATCTTCTAAAAATTTTGCAAAAACTAAGAAATTATGAATTCTTTTCTATTTGAAAAGATTGTTGTCGTGGATATACTTGACTAAGTACTTCACCATTTTTTAATTTATAATTTCTTTCTAAAATTGAGATATATTGTTCTATATATGTAGATACAAACCATGGAATAAAAAAGATAATTTTATTTTCTTTTTTACAGAATTTATAAAATTCTTCTTGTATATTTATTATTTCTTTAGGACTAAAATTTTCAGAAAACCATTTTTTAAACGGTTCCCATCTGGGAGTATTGAATTCTGCTTTTATTATTTGTCTTTCCTGGGATCCAGGACTAAAATCTATTTTTTCTTCTAAATTCATTATATATGAAAATTCATTTCTGATTCAGTTATTTCCTCATCTTTAATACAATTTGTATTTCTTAATCCTTTAACAATATTGTTCTTATTTATTATTATTTTTTCTATTTTATTCTCATTAGTAGATTCACTGAATCTTTCACCTATTTGAGACGTAGAGGCTCTATGGGAAATACCAAGCCGCTTCTAGTTTATAATCTAGAGGTGATATGTATGAATGACTAGAATAGTTAGACCTATGTCTACTTAAAGACTGTCTAGTTGGACTTTTATTGTCCTCGAATTCTAAAGTTACTTCTCCTTCTGGAGTTTGTATTACCTTTATTTAATTATTTGTTGTTTGAGATTGTGAATCTACAGCCTTTTCTATTGTCCAATTTAATGGAAAATCTATTTCTTCCCATTTAATTCTTCTTCTAGTTGTAACATTAGATTTACTAAAATTACTTTCTATAAGAATAGTTTCATTTAAAGGTTTATTTACCTTTTTACATTGTGGATTTAATGTAAATAATGGTTTATAATAAACTCTATAACATAAATCTATTACTTCTGAACCTGGTTTATAATTATAACCATGAGTTTTTACACTTAATGTTAGAGCATCTAAAATATTATTATCAGTTAATGATAACTGTAAATTCCTTATAATAAAAAAATCACTTTCAAAACACTTAATGTTAAAGCATCTAAAAGATTATTATCGGTTGGATCTTTGAATGAACGATTAAATGAATGCAACGGTTAAAATCAACACATCAATTTTTAAAGTGGTTCGGACACGGCCTGGGTCCTACATCCCATTGTCCCGACCAAAGCGAGGATACTTGAATATATTTATACTTGAGCAAGTCTCGGTTAGTCCGCATACGGGACGTACGCAAACCTTGAAATTTATGCGAGCAAGTTCTCGGTGATGCGTGCGCGGGACAAATTCTCTACTTATAGTCGTAGTGACTTTTACAAGGGTTCAAACTTGAAGAGTTTCAGTCTTCTCCAACTGAGAGGAAGTTCTTACAAGTAAGAACGGTTTCACAAGGATGTGAACTTCCTCGAGATTCTAAGCTAAAGATATTACAATGAGCTTGCTTAGATAAGAGAAGGGGAACTGAATAAAACTCTAAGTGATGAACTAAAGATGTTCTTCAATGGGCGCTAGTTCTTCACTAGATTCTGCTTTGAGATTGCTAAGAGTTTGTGCGTAGAAAGCTTGGGTTCCCGGTGTCGTCTCTGCATGGTGACTTCTCTTATTTATAGTCGTCAATGGTGAATAGATTCAGTGGAGGGAGGTCTCGCCACGTGTCGATACGACAAGGAAAACGACTCCTTTAATTTGAACGTTGTTGAGTAGGTGCACTGTAGAGATTCTCCTCTTTTTCAGTCTGAGAGCAGCTTTTGTCAGAGCAGATGGTCTTTGTCGGCTCCTCATTGGTCGAGGTAGATTGGTAGTTGAGACTTGTCAAACATCAAGATTGACTTTCTCTGAATCCTCGGACCTTTAACTGAAGTGCCTTTCCTACTGACGTTCTTCTGAGCATTCAGTGCATGGACACGAATTCCTGAGCAGATTCAGCTGGGGATAGCTGTCCAACTGACTTCTTCGATCATGAGTTCTTTAGGCGGCGTGAGGTCTTCTGCTTGAATCCTGCGGCTGCTGAACTCTATCCTACTGAGTTCTAACAACTGAACTCGACTAGGTTATACAGATGCGAAGGTACAATATTCAGCTAGGGTTTTGGGATCTATCAAATCTATAAATTCATCTACTGAATCCTTATCCCAACAATTTCCCCCCATTTGATGATGCCAAAACCTATTACATCTTCTATCACAGAAAATATGCTAAGGTTAAGACCAATAGCTACTGAAAAGAATATCTATTACAAGGGAATGCTCTAGTCAACAAATCACAGCTGACTAAGATAAAGAAAATGAGAAATCAAAGCAATCACATGTAAAGGAATATCAGAGCAAACTTATGATATTAAGTCGTGTATTAGAGCCAAACTACGACAGTTAAGAATAGCTGAATGTAACAGAGCATAACTTCAGTTAGCATAGTTATAGCATGCTGATTCTACTGACATGTATCAGATTTTATCAGAACATAACAAGTTCAGTAAACTCACATAAAAACAAGGCTGATACAAATAATCAAAGTTCACAGTAGATCATATAGTAGCTAATCATCAAATGTAAGTTCACCATTTATCAATCATATCCCTAAGATGCAAGTTCCCCCTAAGAAACAATTTCCCCTTATATCATAAATGAGTTCTTCCCCCTAAGTATAAGCAAATATCAGAGAAGAATAAGACAGACACAGTTAATCAGTAGAGAATAATTCTAAAGAAGATAAGCACATAAGTCACATAGGTCAGATAAGATAAGTTAGAAGCTGATCATTGAGGTGATCAGTCGTGCTAAAAAGTAAAATACAGTCGTAAAGACAATGAGTGATTGCTAAGGCTAAAAAGTGATATGTCATATATGTTGAAGAATTTACAGTACAATAACAATCTATCACTAAGAAGCTAGACTAGGAAGGAAGGATCAGCTGGGCTTCTTCTTGAACTGTTACATCCTCGCCCGGAAGTCAGCTGACTTCTTCTCAGGAAGCTCAAGGTCATAGCTCTTATATACTCGGTTCCTCAAGGCCTTGATTTCCACCAAGTCTTCTTCTATGTTCTGGCTCAGGCCTCTGCTATAAATAGTATTCTTGATCTCTTCTTCTATCTCCTTTTTGCAAAGACTATCAGCGTGCGTCATAGGAGAAGGTAGAGTCCGAAAAGGAGGTACCTTCGGCGTTTGACCGGACCCGGTTAAGTAGAGTACCGAATCTTAGCTAGGAGTCTTTGGATTAGCGACGCCGAGAAAAAATCTTTGAAGTAAGAGTCAGCATCAGTGGAATCTTCATTCCCAACTCTCCACACATAGTACCGCTTGATGAATTCTACCTTCATCTGCTCCCATTGCTGATTATGCTTGAGAGGCACCCAGTCGTCAGTTCGTTTGTAGATAATACGCTTCACCAGACTAAGGGGCTCTCTGCTCCTGAAGAAGCGGGAGGAATGAGGGATACTTTTGTCCTTAACCGGTACCCTCTCCCTGGCTTCTTTCTCTATCCTCAGCCTGAGGGCTTCAAGGTCAGCTAGGCGAATTCTCTCTCTCGCCTCTCTCATCTGCCTTGCCTCGATTGTTCTATCCAAGGCCCTCTCACACGCATCCCAAATTTCTTTGATTTCCTGCTCCTGTTCTTTGGAAGGGACCGTAGAGGGAACATGTGGTTGTTCCTCTGAATCAGCAGGGGACTGAGTTTTTGACTTGGAACACGAAGCTTCCCCTTGGCCGATTAGTCTTGGACTTTTGGATCTTAGTCTGCCGAGCTCTGCAGGCGTTGAGCTCTAGCAGCTATTGATCTAGCCGCTGTTGACCGTGATTGCTTCGAGGTTGTTGACCGCGTTCGTGCAGATGCAGGAGAACGGATCTGAACCCTTTTCTTCTTTGCAGCTGGCTTATGTTTAGCTTCCTCTTTAGCTAGTTCTCTCGTGAGTTGCTCATCATAGGCAATCTGCTCTTCGCGAGACTTGACCTTAATCTTTTTCTGAGCCTTGGGTGGGCTAGGGTCAGCAGGCGCCTTGCCCTTACCATTATCATCTCTCTCAGGTGCTGGAGGCGGTGAGCTTTCAGCTGGCAAATTTTCAAGATATGAAGTTACCTCAGCCACCGTTTGATCGGTTGCTCCTCCGTTGACACAACAAGGGCTTGTTCGATTCTTTGAGCTCGGCCCGCCTGCTGATCTTCAACTTTTAAGATAGATCTTAGGCGAGTTGATCTCGACCCTTCCCCCTTTTTGGCATCATCAAGGAGGGTGGCCAGGGCTGTGACCTTCTTAGTCAATTAAGCTATGGAATCTTTGACTGAGGTCATTCCAGTAGCAATATCTGTCGTTATGTCAGTGTACGACTCCCACCATTTGTCATGCTCTTGATCAATGGCCTTCAGTAGAGCATCTTTAGACTTATCGAACTTGGTGAGGTAGTCTTGCACTGTAGCTGACACATTCTGCTCTATCGTCTAGCAGGAGGTATCTTTCTTGAGTCGAGTGCCTTGGATATCTGTGTCATTGTGAAGGCATACCGCTCCTCCACTGCTTTCTGGACACGACCTGTTACAGCCGCCACTTCCTGAGAGAAGGATTTGGCTTGCGACTGTAAGAGATTTTCGAACTAAACATTCTGATCGGTCTTCTGGGCTGCAAGTGCCTTAGCAAGGATTGCGTCTATATCACCAGAACTAGGCGTACAGATCCTCTGCACTTCACCTGTTAGGTTGGTCAGCGACTTGGTCTGGGCCTCCATGAACCTACTCCACTTCTGGTTCACATCATTGGCAAGGTTCCTGTTCTTGTGAGCCTGTCGCTTGATCACCTTGTTAATGGATTCCGTTGAGATATCTTTGATCTTAGCAGACTGATATCGGTGTTTCAGCTGCTGCTGGTGCTAAGTCGAAGACGAAATCTGAATGATCTGGCCTGATGTAGACGGCGGTTGTGGCTGATCATTCTTGGGAGTGTTGCCTTCAGTAGATCCTCCCAGGTCTGCATCCTTAGGCGGTTGCGGCTGATCATCGCGAGGAGGTGATGGAGGGGGAGAAGGAGGAGGCTGAGTAGAAGATGGCTCAACTCCTTTAGTCTTGTTGTGCAGCAGCATCAACATGACTGCTCGAAGATCCTCCAATGAGGCAATATCTGAAGGTTCCTCGTAGCTTATTTCCTCCCTTAGCGTTTGCCCTTCCTCGAGCAAAGTGGATAGAGACCTGACCCAGATGGTCTCTTCTAGCAGATCCCACTCTAAAAAGCGTATGCGCATCTGAATCCGAGCGCGGATCGCTATATCCACGAGATCAGGATGAGATCTGATCACTGGTATCTCATCAGCTACCTCGTCTATCGCCTTCAAACGGGCATAGAGTACTGAGAGTGGTACTGAGGAAACCTCAGCGGTTTGAGTTTCAGCTGGAATGTCGGCGAGTTTCCTCGGTGAAGACCGTCTACGAACCTTATCTCCGATGGTCACATCATGCTTGCCTGACCCAGAGTCCTCTATAAAAATAGGAGAGGAAGGATGTACGTCTGAAGTAGGCTTCTTCAGAGTCTTCGGTCTCTTCGCCTGAATGGGAATGGGAGACTGAGTGATTTCCAATGGACGCTTAGCAGCAGGTCCCTTCCCAATAGATTTCTCAGCTGATGCGGCAGTAGTGAACTTCATCAGCTCGATGTCGAAGTAAAATTGGCGAATGAGACTGTTCTAGGAAGGTCGTCTTCGATCAAGACTGACACCTTGGTCCCATAAAGTAATTTTCCTTTAGGGATCAACTGCTCTGATACCAATTGTTGGTCCTATATAGCAATGTTCCTTTAGGGATCAACTGCATCCCCTCTTCTACGTCAACATACTTCTGCGACTGAGCTTTGAACTCAGCCCGGAAAAAGGCATTCTAGTTAACTTTTGCAGCGTCAACTATCGCCATCATCAGTTGGACACGGATTCTGCTGAGTTGGTCGTACGAGCCTGATGAACTCGTGAGAATGTGGTTGACCACGTACGCCAACCCTCTATACTCAGGCAGCAGCTGATTCTTCGGGAACGTTGCCTTGAATACGCAGTTTGATAAGCCATTTGAATCAACGAGATGCGATCGATCTCCGATTCCTTATATCCGGCGGCCGACGATCCTTCTTCGACCGGACCAAAACTATCATGTAGACTCTTGGTGACGTCTATCTAAGAAGCCCTGTCCTCCCACTGATTGGCAAGGACCTCTCTCTTCGCAATGACAGTAGAGATGTTATTCGAGTCACCATCGTTGCGGAAATTGAGGAAGAACTCTGCAACTTGGCAAGGGAGGAGATGACGCGGAGCACGTGAGAGGATCAGAAGAAGACCCGACCTCTCCCGAGCATCGAACACGGGTATCATGCGATCCACCGCACACGCGTCTTGACGGACATAATAGGTTCGAACCGGACGCGCTTGCCAGAAAGAATATCCTCCATGTCGATATGAATAGCGACGTCTGAGATGGGTACAACTGATGCCATAGTATAATTGAGATCTGCAAAAACAAGGATTAGTACTCGAAAAACAAAGTTAATAGCGATTTAGTAATCGAAGTTCTTACCGAAGAAACGGTCTTTGAAATGCAATAGAAGTCTAAGTGCAAGTATGAGAGTAAATGCAAAGCACGGATTCTTCATTAATGGCGGATAGAGTAAGGCAGTTTTAGAGATGAGTGAATATATATACTCATATTTGAATCTAAGGCGGTTTTAGCTACACGGCGAGAGTAATCGGGTTTAAAATAGTGAACGGCTCGAGATTGAATGTTATAATAGGTTATGATTCTTGTGCCGCCTATAATCTCGCTTTGCTTGTCTCTAACGCCTAAGTGGTAAGGTGATATGACATGCATTTAATGCGCCGCAATCGGGTTTATGGAATGTCGTGAGTTTAATGAAAATGACATAGTCGGTCTATACCGATGAACATTAAAGGCGGGAAATAAAAGCTATGACATGCTTTGAATCACCAAAAGCTGAATTTAATACTCATAACATGTCGGTGAACATCGTAGTCGGTGATCCCACATTTGATGAATGCTTGAGTTTTCGGTTATGCTGAATATAGGTTCCCCCTACACTCGGTACTTCTCGGATCATCTCTTGAATCGTATCAATAGGATCCAAAAGACCTAGTTCTGCGAGAGATCATTGAATGCGGTCTCAACTTGAGGTTTGGTCGGGATATCGGCTCTTTGCTTATCGGTGTGGATCTTCTCCATTCGATATCCTTTTTCTCGACATGATCCTTGATGAAGTGATGAAGAATGTCCACGTGCTTGCATCTTGTATGTAGAAGCTGGATTTTGAGTGATTGCAATAGCTGCCCGGTACTATTGCGGTAGATCGACACTTCATCTTGATGAATGTCGTAGTCTCTCGGCTATTGTCGAAGCCACGGTATACGTGCGCAACGGCTTACGGCGGCCATATATTTAACTTCGGCCCTATATGAGCTTGCTACCGAGGAGCGACAAGTTCATGAGGTTGACTTTTCGTCGATTCGGCAACTTTGCATAGTCGACATCGAACAACCACGGTTAGTTCAAGGTTATCATCGGTTGGATACCACAATCCAACATCGGGTGTTCCCTTCGGGTAACGAAGAATTCTCTTCATCTGAATCGATATGACTCTTCTTGGGATTACGCTCGAAATCGCGCTCATACACCTACAACATAAGTTATTTCAGTGCATTGGATGTAAGATATAATAAAGAACCAATAATAGCACAATAGTCGGTTGAGTTAACAGATACTCCCTCTTTGTCAAGATCAATCTTGAGATTGGTGTTCATGGGTATCTTGAATGGATTCGCGGCCGAACTTCTTGATGAGATCTCTAGTATATTTTGCTTGATTTATGAATATTCCCTTCTTTGATTGTTTAACTCTGAAGTCCAATGAAATAATTCATCTCTCCCATCATCGATATTTCAAACTTTTCTTTCATCATACGCTCGAATTTCGACAAATAGTCATATTCATTGATCCAAAGATGATGTCGTCCACCGATAGGATGTCTTCGCGACTTGATGCGGAATAGGGTGCGATCCATTGTTCCTTTCTAAAAACCTTTATGAAGTAGAAAGTCGAGAGGGTATCGTACCAACCCACGGGTGCTTGTTTTAACCGTCTGAGCTTTCTTAAGTGCGCAAACCTGATGTCCTGCTTGAAAGCCGGGCGGTTGTTCAACGTAAACTTCATCCTTCGATGCACGTTCGGGAAAGGCGACTTCACATCCATATGATAGATTGTGAGCTGGCGATGTGTTGCATAAGCTAGGAATAGACAAATAGTTTGCAATCTTGCGGCTGGGGGCGAATGTTTTGTCAAAATCTATTCCTTCGATTGACAATATCCTTTGGCGATGAGTCGAGCTTTGTTCTCGACGATGACGTTGTTTTCATCACGCTTGTTCTTGAAGACCCGCTTCGTTCCTATCACGTGTTGGTGTCTAGGTCTATCAACAAGCTCCAATACGTCGTTTCGCATGAATTGGTTCCGCTCTCTTGCATGGCGGTGATCCGATCGGCATCATTCGGCGCTTCCTCGATTGTGCGAGGTTCTTCGATCGACAAGAAGCTTGAATACAAGGTACTTTCTCCTTGGCGAGAATTTGGATCGTGTCTTGGCGTTAGTTGAAGGATCTCATATGATAAGATCGAAGAATGAGTATCTAGCCATGAGCGACGGCGTCTTGTTACTTCATACGGAATTATTTCAACACGGGACAATAGGAGTATTAGGAATTTCAATAGTACTGTTCTGTGTCTGAAGTAATTCAGTAACAAGGGTTGGATCTACCGAGTCACCAGGTTCAGGGGCATTCAGCTCAGGAACATTAGTAGTCCCCTTGAGTTGTTATTCTCAGTAGAGGTCTCAGTTACCATATCGGTTTCCTCATCGATCATAATTACCTGGGATTGATTCTATTAGTTAGAATCAGTCTCCTCAGCTACATTGATTATTGTTGGGTGCTGAAGATCATCATCTGAATCATTATCCCAACAATGCTGGATCTTTTCAGTATTGTCTTTTAAGCTTAGATCATGTAGCTTGCTTCTGAGCTCTTCAGCTTCTGGCTGAGAGTTTGACTTCCTGTACTCAGAAATAAATTCATCAAATACAACATGAGGGCTTTCCTCCACGCAAAGGGTCTGGTAATTAAAGACCCTGAAAGCTTTGCTGACCATGGAGTATCCTAAGAAAACTCCTTGGTCGACTCACTTTCAAAGACCTTTAGCTTGGTCCTTTCCATTATTGTGGATAAAGCACGGACAACCAAAGATATGGAAATGCGTAATAGAAGGAATTTTCCCTTTCCATAGCTTATAAGGCGTCTTCATGTGCATCTGAGTCAGTAGAGACCGCTTTTGAGTGTAGCAGGCAGTGTCACTAGCTTCTGTCCAGAACTTCAAGGGGAGACATGAGTGCGCGAGTAGCGTCCTTCTCGCTTCTTTAAGTGTTATGTTCTTTCTTTCGGCAAGTCCGTTCTGCTTTGAGGCGTGCGTCTTTGCGATGTTTCGTGTTCAATGCCTTGGCCTCACGAAGTCTCTTACCATTGAGTTCGGGAAAATCGGTTCCACGATCCGGCGTATCCTACGAATCTTGATATCCTTTTCGACGCTCGGCCACTTGCCCGGTAGTTTCGGCGGCTCAACTTTGGCGTCGAGGCTTGTTGGCGATGAATATCACCCAGTATATCTCGAATAGTCATCAACGACCACAAGAGCATACTTCTTTCCTCGATCGTCGTTTGGATTGGTTGGTCCCGAATAAGCGGTGAAGGATTCCATCAGTGGAAGGTGACGGAATAGGCAGATTGCTTGACTTTCTTTGCTTCCCCTTCAGACATGCTTCACAATTTATGTGTCTCTTGAATATCTCGTTGGGCAGTCCTTTGAATCTAGCATCGCGAGCTAGCTTGTTCATTGTTTTGAAGTTTAGATGAATCAGTCGTGTGTGCCAGGTGAAGAGGGGCATACAATAGGTTCAAAATTTACCTCAGCCTCTTCTCTGGCCATCAGACACAGTTCAGCGTCTTCAGTCTCGATTGCCATGAATGCGGCATCATCGTTAGACGATTCCATGAATAGTTCTTCATCGCTTGAGCAATCGGACAACTCTCCAGCTATGTGGGCTTGCCTCTTTTTCACGAACTTGTCGCGCCTGGCTTGAATTTCAGCTCTTTCTGCTGCTGAGAGTTCAGGACATTCGTATTGGTAGTGTCCTAGTTTCTTGCAGTTGTAACATACTGAGGTTCTGCCATCCCTTCTGGTATCTTTTTGTTCTACTGGGGCAGCTTAAGTATTCCTGCAATCAGGTAGAGATTTAGATTCACTATTCGAGCGATTATTATCTCTCTTACCTTGAAATTTTTGGGAAGCCTTTTTCATCTACCGTCTAAACATCTCTTTCTCCTTCTAGTATTTCACCGCGAGGAGAGCATACTTCTCAGCCAAGTTGTCAGCAGTGGGTATAGTCATTGAGCTTCCAGCTGACTAGCTTGTTGCTGAGGGACTTGCTCCGGGAGTGCTAGCTGCTGCCTTGTAGGCATGATCCATTGGCACTTCAGCTTCAACACCGGGGGTGTGTAGGAGGTTGAACTCGAACTCCTCTGCTTTAAACTCTAAAAATATATAGTCAGGAGTAACAGAATTCAAGTCAGTTCTCCTCATACACGTAGCAAAAGAGTACCACTTGGGCCTGCTAAGAGCCCGTTGAATTTTGGTGTTGGTCTCCTTGTTGCTAAACGTCTTCCCGAGTCCGTTGATGATGTTGATCGATTTGTGAATCGAGCAATTGAAATCATCTATAGACTCCCCGGGAGCATAGCAAATGCCTCGAGTTTACGTAGCTCCAACTCCGGTTTGTTCTCTTTTATACGTAGGTTCCTTGGCTCGACACTACGAGAGCATCCCATAGCTCCTTTGTTGTCTTGCAGTCATGCACCCTCCCGAGATAAGAGTCACTGAGTGTCATCAGTATAGCATTGCGAGCGACTCGGTCGAGGTTGTGCAGTTTCTTCTCTTCAGGAGTGAAGAGGCTTTTGTCCTTCGCGACTTTGGGTCCGGTTCTGGCACCGCCTGCTCCGTCTACTACGAGTTCCACTGAGTCGACCATCGGAACAATGGGGCCTTTCTCTAGAACGTCGGTCATGATGTCGTGTAGCGAAGTCAGATGTGCCTCCATCCTTACGCGCCATATCACATAATTTTCAGTTGAGAACATTGGTACGGTCCTAATACCTGAAATGTCAGCCATTGAAAGATACAATATATAGGATGCAATGAAGAAATGCAAGATGCAGAGCAAACGGATTTTCTAGGATCTTTGTTCGAGATAGACCAGTTTCAGAGAATAATGATCAGTTAAGAACAACGAGCTCGATACCGATTGTTGGTCTGAGACATGGTTCGGGTGTAGAGGGGCGGGGGGGTGAATACACTGAAGACAAATTTCTTTCTCAAACGAAGTTAGCTCTAACGAGTTTGCTGCTTGGTGGAGTCGAGATAGCCAAATATGCTTCAGATTGCGTGGGAAAAAAAACTTCTACTGAGTTTAGCTCTACTGACTTGAGTCAGTCGAACAGTCATTCAGTATCAGAGTGTGTGTGCGAGAGTGTAGGCCACTATCAAGCGTCTCATTTAGAAAAAACCGATTTTTATCTTTGAGTTTTATGAAGTACGGTTTGTATGCACTATGAGCGATTAAAGAAAACGATAAATCAACATAACAATTTTTAAAGTGGTTCGGACACGTTGGGTCCTACATCCAGCGTCCTGGCGCAAATCAACACAACGGGATACTTTATATATTTATGCGAGCAAGTCTCGGTTGGTTTGTTCACGGGACGGGCGCAAGCCTTGACTTTATGCGAGCAAGTTCTTGGTGATGCGTGCGCGGGACAAATTCTCTACTTATTGTCGTAGTGACTTTTACAAGGGTTCAAACTTGAAGAGTTTGAGTTTTCTCCAACTAAGAGGAAGTTCTTACAAGTAAGAGCAGGTTTCACAAGGATGTGAACTTCCTCGAGGTTCTAAGGTAAATATATTACAATGAGCTTGCTTAGATAAGGGAAGGGGAACTGAATAAAACTCTAAGTGATGAACTAAAGATGTTCTTCAATGGACGCTAGTTCTTCACTGGATTCTGCTTTGAGATTGCTAAGAGTTTGTGCGTCGAAAGCTTGGGTTCCCGGTGTCGTCTCTGCATGGCGACTTCTCTTATTTAATGTCATTGATGGTGAATAGATCCGTTGGAGGGAGGTTTAGCCACGTGTCTACCACGACAAGGAAAATGGCTCCTTTAATTTGAACGTTGTTGAGTAGGTGCCCTATAGAGATTCTCCTCTTTTTTCGTACGAGAGCGGCTTTTGTCGGAGCGGATGGTCGTTGTCGGCTCCTCATTGGTCGAGGTAGATGAGTAATTGAGACTTGTCAAACATCAATGTTGACTTCCTCCGAATCCTTGGACCTTCGAGCGAAGTGTCTTTCCCTGCGACGTTCTTCGAGCATTCGGTGCATGGGCACGAATTCACGAGCAAATTCGGTGGGGATAGGCTGTCCGGTGACTTCTTCGATCCCGAGTTCTTTAGGCGGCGTGAGGTCTTCTCTGCGAATCCTGCGGCCCTGCGGAACTCTATCCTGCGGAGTTCTAACAGGCGAACTCGACTAGGTTATACAAATGCGAAGGTCCGATATTCGGCTAGGGTTTTGGGATCTATCAAATCTATCTATCGAGATCTATAAATTCATCTACTTGAATCCTTATCCCAAAAGACTCGTATCTTGGAAGGGTACACGAATGCAAGACATCGAAGGAGCTATGGGATGCTCTAGTTGTCTTTGAGCGAGAAACTCCACGAGATAAAAAGAAAACAAAGCTGGAGTTAGAGCTACATAAGCTTGAAGCATTTGCTATGCTTCTTGGAGAGTCCATTGATGATTTTAGCATCAGATTCACGAATCAAATCAACATCATCAATGGAATGGGGAGAACATTCGGCAATAAGGGAGACCAACACCAAGATCTTACGGGCTCTAAGCAAGCACAAGTGGAACTCTTTTGCTAAATGTTTAAGGAGAACTAACTTTGAATTACTGTTACTCCCGATTATATATTTTCGAGTTAAAGGCAAAGGAGTTCGAAGTTCAATCTCCCCACACACCCTCGGTGCTTCAGGGCGAAATGCCCGATGCATCACGCATATAAGGCGTCGGTCGGCACACCCGAGCAAGTCCCTCAGCGCAAGTACGTCGATTGGAAGCTCGGTAACTATACCTCTCGCGACAACTTGGTGAAAAGTATGCTCTCCTCGCGGTGAAATACCGGGAAGGAGAAGGACAAATTACGGAGAATAAAGATGAAGAAATCTTCTAATTATCAAGGTAAGAGTGATAACTTGATCACTCGAGCTGAGCGGCAAGCCCAGCGTGATAAATTTTTTTCGAAAAAGGTAAGCTTACATAGTTGGAGAGTTATCTGACTGCTCAAGCGACGCATAGCTTTTCATGGAATCATCAGATGATGATGTTGCGTTCGTCACAAGTGAAGCAGAAGATACTGAACCGTGTCTCATGGCCGGAGAAGAGGCTAAGGTAAATTTTGACCCCTAATATATACCCTTCTTCACCGTGCACACACGACACGAGCTCAATTGTAGGTGAACCGCTAGATGTGGTTCTTGCATACGAAGATTTGCTCGAAGAACAGATCCAGATGAGCCAACAGTTCAGCAAGACTATTCAGGAGATGAAACTCCTGAAAGCTGAAAATCAGAGACTTTCGATGAGAAGTCGGGACTCTACGAGTCGAAGAACTTGTCTTGAGACGAAGGAAGGAAGAGATTAATTCTCACGATGACTAAGTCTCAACATCTAGAGACACGAGATCTCGGTCTTGACCAAAGGCATCTACGAGAAAGATCTTGAGATTGCTTAGCTCGGTCGAAACTTCGCGGAAGTACAAAGGGGCTATGAGTCGCTCGGGAGGAGTGATGAACTTTGGCTAGGGCCCGATGACGGAGCAATATCTTGGAGCTAAAGAGAAGTTGGAAAGTATGTTCAGGGCAAAAAGGCCAGTTTCCGTAAAGGAAGGACTAGGCTATACATATGAGGCATCAACTTCTACCTCCAAAGATTCAAAAAAGCTGGCTGATCGATATGTCAGAGGGAAGACTCAAACTGTTGAACCTACAACCCCTCAGGAAAAGAACAAGCAAAAGATGATCGCACCACAGCCCAACAACAAAAAAGTGACCCATGGTTCAAGCCCCAAGCCACCCAGGTCCAATTTAGGGGGAACCAAGAAGGTCAGGTAGGCCGAATAATATGGCCAACCGAAGTGGACTCACCCACTCAACATGGATCATATTATTATGGGTGAGAGTCAAAGCCCAAAGGTTCGAGAAGAAGAAGAAGGTGAACCTCGAGAAGAAGGAAAAAGTCGGCATCTCCAAGTTTGGTAGAGAAGCCGGTGACAAAAGGGGCAAGAAGTACGAAATCGTCGGGGTTGTAAGACAAGTTTGGATCCAAAGTCCACTAACATATAAGGACCCAAAGGCGAACCCAAAGGGTACCTAAATCTTTCTCTACTTTGTAGGTGCTAAAGAACCGATGAATTATGGACATCGAATGCTCAAGACACATGACGCGTCGGAAGAATCTGTCGACCTCCTATTTTCGGCAAGAAGGGTCGAGTGAGTTTGGTGACAACTCCAAAGGCTACACAAGGGGATACGGAACACTAAAAAATAGGGATTTGCAACGATTCTTATAGTATCATATATTGAAGGACTTCAACATAATCGCCTTTACGTCGGTCGAATTGCGTGATAACTCCAGATAAAGTGACTTTTGACGTAGGTTTTTTGTGATGTTCTTGATAGATCTATAGGAAAAGCGTGTTATCGGGGTTGCGGCGAAGAAACATCTACTACGCCCGGCCGGAATACCGCCGAACACGAAGCTTGCACGCTAGCACACACAAAGTCAAATGACGAGCTTGCATGGTTGTGGCATAGGCGACTAAGCCATCCCGAACTTCAAGACTATGAACAAGCTAGCAAGGAATGCTAAAGTCGGAGGGGCGACCAATGAAGTTTTGAAGAGACACAAGAAATGTGAGGCATGCTTGAAGGGAAAGCAAACAAAATCAAGCAATACGCCTTTATCCCGTCACCTTCCACGAGATGAGATACTTGGTTCGCTTCACATGGATCTCTTTGGGCCAGTCAATCCAGTGATGATCAGAGGAAAGAAGTACGCTCTTGTAGTCATTGATGAGTATTCAAGATATACATGGGTGATTTTCATCACCAATAAATTTGGCGTCAAATGTTCGAAGCTGGCATAACGGCTAAGCGTCGAGAAGGATATCAAGATTTAGAGGATACGCTCGGGCCGGTGGAACATAGTTTTCGAACTCGATGATGAAGGACTACTTTGCGATCTTGAAGGCATTCAACACGAGACCTCGGCGGCACGTACGCCTCGGCGAGAATGGTCTTGCTATAAGGAAGAAAATAACACTTAAAGAAGCAACAAGAACATTACTCGCAGACTCAGGTCTACTATTGAAGTTTTGGGCGAAGCTCACGGCACTGCTGCAACACTCGGAACAAATATCTCCGGCTCGAGATGCGCATGAAGATACCATACAAATTATGGAAAGGGAGAACTCCTTCTATCTCTCATTTTCATGTTTTTGGTTGTTCATGCTTCATCCTTGATAACGGAAAGGACCGATTAAATATCTTTGATAGCAAGTCGAGACTAAGGAGTTTTTCTTAGGATACTCCGAGGTCAAGCAAAGCTTTCGGGGTCTTTAACTACGGACTCTTTGCGTGGAAGAAAGCCATTATGTTGTATTTGATAAATTTACTTCTAAGGACGGGAAGTCAAACTCTCGGCCAAGAAGGCTGAAGAGGTCGGGGAGCAAGCTACATGATCTAAGCTTAAAAGATAACATCGAAAAGATCTAGCTTTGTCGAGATGATGATTCGGACGATGAAATTCAGAATCAACCAACAAGAAATGTACACGGGGGGATTGATTACGCTAAGTAGAATCAATCCCGGGTAATTCGGGTCGATGAAGAAACCCTCAGTGGTGCTTGAGACCTCTTCGAGAATAACAACTCGAGAGGAAACTACTAATGTTCTTAATCCGAATACCCACGAACTTGGTGACTTAGTAGGACCCGATCTTATTCTTGAATTACTTCAATTCCGAGAATAGTACAAGCTGAAATTCCTAACACTCCTACTATACGTGTAGAATCAATTTTAGATGAAGTAACAACACCGTCGTTCATGGTTAGATGCTCATAGCTCGAGATCTCAATAATCGGAGATCCTTCACTAGTGTCGAGACAAGATCCGGATTCTATCGGGGAGAAAGTGCCTTATACTCCTACTTCTTGTTTGCTTGAAGGGCCTCGAGACAATTGAGGATGCGGCTGAAAGATGATGATTGGATCATCTGCTATGCAAGAAGAGCTCAACCGGTTACCGGAAACGACGTATGGATGCTTGTAGATAGGCCAGAAACATCGGCACGTGATAGGAGCGAAGTGGGTCTTCAAAAACAAGCAAGATTAAAACAACATCATCATCAAGAATAAAGCTAGAATTGTTGCCATAGGATATTATCAAGCGAAAGGGATAGACTTCGATGAAACGTTTGCTCCACTTGCAAGATTGGAAGCCATTCGTCTATTCCCTAGCATACGCAACACATCGGCGGTTCACGATCTCATCGAGATGGATGTGAAGTCGGCTTTCTGAATGGCGTGCGAAGGAAGAAGTCTATCTTGAACAACCGCTCGGCTTTCGGCGGGGACGTCGGGTTTACGACTTACGAAAGCATTGTATGGGTTAAAACAAGCACCTAGGGCTTGGTACTTATACCTATCCAGGACTTTCTACTTCATAAAGGTTTTCGAAAGGAACGACATCGAAGGCGACATCCTACTTTGGTGCGGATCTATGTGGATAACATCATCTTTGGATCAAGGAACCTGACTATGTGTCATAAATTTGAGCAGATGATGAAAGAGAGATTCAAAATATCGATGATGGGAGAGATAACTAATATCCTTGGACTTCAAGTTAAATAGTCCAAGAAGGGAATATTCATCAATCAAGCTAAGTATACAAGAGACCTCATCAAGAAATTCGGTTGCGAATCCAGAAAATCAGTAAAGATACCCATGAATACCAATCTCAAGATAGATCTTGATAAAGAGGGAGTATCTGTAAACTCTACTGATTATCGTGCTATTATTGGTCTCTATTACACCTAACAGCTAGCAGACCTGACAAAATTTATGCAGAAGCTCAGGAAAGATACCTTCCAAAAGTATGGATTTCCGTTGCCAGAGGAGAAGTCCAGAGATTTCAAGCACGGATCCAGCAGTTCAGGAGATAGATAGCTTCTTGTATCTTATTTTGCTTTCTAGAATAGCAAGAGATGTAATGTACTAAAACTTCTTACCATATATAAAACATCTTTGCTATTTGGCCCGACAATACCTTATTGTCTTCATGGCCTTGTTTATATAAGCTTAACACTCAGAATCACCTAAGTGATTACTAACTCACACACTCACTGCTGATATCTGTGTTTGTCTATTTTTGCTTAGTCTGATAGATTCTTTTGTTAGAAGCATGAGGGAAATTTGTTGTGTAAAGATGTATAAGGGGGAAATTGTTGTTAGTATTCTGTATAGGTTATGATATTTCTCTCCTGTATTCCCTCAGTTGATTAGAACTTGATGGATAATTCCATTGATTCTTCTTGTAATATTTGTAAGGAGTTTGTTTTTGATAGTTGGTAGTGTTAGGTTTTGGCATCATCAAATAGGGAAAAATTGTTGGGAGATGATTCAGTAGCTCAGTGCTAGTAGATTTGAATGATCCCAAAACCCTAATTTGATTGGTGAACCATTATGTTGTAATTGTATTGCCGTGTCTCTGAGAGTTTCAGATTCAGTAGACTTTCAGCATGGTTCAAGCGCTCAGTTTTGTCTGCTGACTTTTCAGTAGACTATCAGCCTCAGTGCCATGAAGTGAAGACTCAGTAGTCTTTGGACTCAGCGGGAGCGGCATGCGAAAGGAGTTAGTAGAAGCTGTACTCGGCGGGAGCGATTCATTGAACTCGAGGCCGACCTTGATAGAGTTGAACTTAGCGAGGATAAACTGCGGGACCAAGGTCGGACTCTCGACAACGGCCGAGGCGGTCTCCTTGGCCCATCGGTGATCTTACTTGTTAAATCGGTAGAGTCATACGAGGTTCGGAGAAGTCGGCTTCGGATCTGCCTTGAAGTCTATTTGTCTCAACTACTTTCTACGGCATTCTCTTTTTCACTTTCGGAGCAGCTTTTGTCAGAGTAGATGGTCGTTGTCGGCTCCCTTATTGGTCGAGTTAGATTGGCGGTTGAGACTTGTCAAACATCAAGGTTGACTTCCTCGAATCCTCGAGATCTGCAGGCGAAGTATCTTTCCTGCGACGTTCTTCGAAGCATTCGGTACATGGGCATAAATTCTTAGGCGAGATTCAACTAGAGGTTGTTGTCCGGCCCGGCTTCTTCGATCACGAGTTCTTCGGCTCGGTGAGGTCTTCTCTGCGAATCCTGCGGCCCAGCTGAACTTTTGTCCTGCGAGTTCTAACAAGCCGAACTCGGTCCTGCTGGGTTCTAACAAGCCGAACTCGACTAGGTTATAGATGCGAAGGTACAATATTCGGCTAAGGTTTTGGGATCTATCAAATCTATCTAAATCTATCGACTATCAGATCTATTGATTCATCTACTGAATCCTTATCCCAACACGAAGGAATCGAAGGGTGGTTATTTGTATGATCCTAAGGAATAAAAGATCGTTGTTAGCACAAACGCTCGGTTCTTAGAGGAGGATTATATTTGTAATCACAAGTCTCGAGTCGAGATCATCCTTGGGGAAAGACAAGGTGATCGAGATTCACTCACAGAACCAGTTGTGCAAGATAGAGCTCCACTAGCAAGTACACAATCTGTTAACACAGTGCCTGACACTCTTCGACGTAGTGGGAGGGTGATATTTATACCTGACCGGTATATGTTCAGTGGGGAGACATCTCACCATCTCCCGGCAGATGAACAAAACACTGTGGATCCCTGGACTTACAACGAAGCAGTGGGAGATATAGATGTAGATTCATGGCGAATCGTCATGGACTCAGAATTTGAGTCCATAGCGATATGGGCGTAAGCGAGATCACTAAACTACACGATGGGTACGCAAGGCCATTGGTAGTAAGTGGATATATAAAAGAAAGAGAGGATCGAATGGAGAGATCATGGCATTTAAGGCCGGGCTAGTGGCGAAGGGTTTTACCCGAGAAGAAGGTATTGATTATGAAGAGACCTTCTCGCCTATAGCAATGATCAAATCCATTCGGATACTCCTGCCATAGCGGCTCACATGAACTCAAAAATCGGCAAATGGATGTCAAAACCGCATTCCTAAATGGTCACCTTGAAAAAGGAAGAGACATCTACATGAAACGACCGGAAGGTTATGTGAAGGAGGGTGAAAATCATCTAGTTTGGAAGCTTAAGAAGTCGATTTATGGACTTAAACAAGCTTCCGGTTATGGCACCAACGTTTTTGACAAGGTAGTCAAATCTTATGGTTTTGTATCCTATCCCTAACGAGGTGTGCGTGTACCGTATGCGTGTTAGCGGATTAGTGGTATTTCTTGCACTTTACGTAGATGACATCCTTCTCATTGGCAACAATGTTGACGTGTTATCGAGATGTAAAGACGTGGTTATCTGGCGGTTTCAAATGAAGGACTTAGGTGAAGGCTGCTTACATTCTTGGGATAAAGGTTGTCCTAGATCGGATGTTAAGCTTATCACAAGCGTCCTACATTGACACTTTTATTGCTCGTTTTAGCATGCAAAATGCCAAGAGAGGTTCAATACCTTTCACACATGGCATTTTTCTATCCAAGAATCGGTTGCCACTAAAATGCTTTGAAGAGATAGAAACTATGAGGTTTAGTACCATATGCTTAGTTGTCGGTAGCCTCATGTATGCAATTCTTTGTACTAGACCAAGATATCTCATATGTTGTACGCATGTTCTCAAGATATCCATCTAACCCTGGAAAGGAACACTTGACCGCGGTCAAGCATATTCTCAAGTACCTTAAACGGACTAGAGATTATAAGCTTGTTTATCAGTCAGACAGACTAGTGGCTTTGGGTTACACAGACTCAAATTTTCAGGCTAACAGAGATGAGAAGAAGTCTACCTCGGGTTATGTGTTTACCTTGGGAGGTGGAGCTATCTCATGGAGAAGTGCAAAGCAGAAATTCATTGCGGACTCAACCATGGAAGCAGAGTATGTGGCTGCTTCAGAAGCCTCTAAAGAGGTCGTTTGGCTCAAGAATTTCCTCCTAGATCTTGATATTATTCTGAATTTGTCTAAGACTATCACAATTTCATTGTGATAATGCGGGTGCAGTGGCAAATTCTAAGGAACCTAGATCTCACGGGCGTCTGAGCGCATAGATAGAAAGTACCACATTATACGAGAATTCGTAAACCGAGGAGACGTGGTGATTTACAAAATTGGGCCCAGAAGACAACCTAGGCGATCTTTTCACGAAGAGCTTACCACTCCTGAAACTTACGAGAAGCATGTTTGTGGCTTAGGAGTGGTAGAGATGCCCCAGCTTAGGATTGCGAAACTTTTGTATAAGTGGGAGAAGATGCGGTGATAGATAGGATAGATAGGCGAGTACTAGTTTGTACACTATAAGCGATACATTGTATGCTTCAAAAGTTTGCTTTAGTATAAGTGGGGGAATTTTTTGGATTTTGTATAATGGAAGCAAGTTTTATTGTTGCATACAATACGTTTTTGTCCTTACCGCTATTTTATTCTCTTATTTGATAAATATTTATATTTTCACATGTAATCCTTTATCTTGTATAAGAGTTAGATTTGTGTAGTGTGTCGGGTATCACAGAAGACTACACAAATTGGTTGAACTGACAAGATATAAACAGTTATCACAACTAAGACAACTTAAGGATAAGTTGTCGTTTTTAAGGCTACCGATTTAGATAAGAAGTGGCTTATCTTGGCTACTTGTATTCTTGGTACACTTAAGGTGGTGTATTGATGGATCACGGTGAGATGTGTTCTCTTTGGCCGGCTTTAGTGGAGAACCAAGATCTCGGTGACTTAGCTAGTCTTAAGCTTGGTAAGACTTCCATTGAGTGTATTTTGCTATCTATCACTTTGGCCTTATTGGGTGATGATTCTATCCTCGGCATTGTTGGTAAATAGTGGGAAATGACTCGATCTTACGTGTTTGATATTCACTTAGTAGCCACTGTGCTTTGAAAGAGTATGTGAAGATTTGAAGATCCCAAAACCCTATATTGATTGGTGAACCATTACGTTGTAATGTCTGTTTTTGTCTACGAGGTTTGAGACTCGGCGGACACTTCTGCTCCGGCAGCTCGGACACTCGGTGGATTATACTGCCTTAGCACCGAAGTAGAAGACTCGGTTATCTTTGGACTCGGCGGGAGCGATATGCTGAAAGGAGTCGGTGGAGCCGGACTCGGCATGAGTAGTTCACTAAACTTCGGGCTGATCTTCGGTAGAGCCGGCTCGGTAGGAGCATGCCGGCTGAATCGGAGATCGGGCTTCGGCAACGGCCGGGCGGTCTTCGTTTGTCGGGATCTTTAAAAGTCAAGTCGGCGAGTCGATATGAGGAAGAGAAAGACGACTTCGAGATCTCCTTAAAGTGCATTGCATCTCCGGCCACGCGGCCGCGTACCCTATATCTACTAAAGGCTGCAAGTCGACAACTTTCCGAGAAATGGAGGGAAAGGGCAACTTGCCACCATACTTCAAAAGAGCCGTTAGCTACCCCAAAAGAGAGAGATAAAGGATCGTCGTCTCCAACGGATCTATCCTAATCTCTTCTCTATAAATAGAGGGATAAATCAAATTTGATGCTCACGAACCTCACCAAGAACTCATGAACACACGAGAGAACACACGGAGCATTCAAGCGAGCAAACTCAAAAAAGCCTAAGTCTTCCACAAGAAGTTTGAAGAATCTATCTCCGGCGAAAGACTACATTTACTGCTCTTAGGGAACCAAGATGAGCGCTTAATATAGCCTCTAGTATCCAACGATGATACGCGAACCCAAAGCTAACACTCAGTTGTTCGTCGTTCTAGAAGCCACATCCTTGTTCCCTATCCCTCTAACATAAACTCGATAGAATATATCCATAGCTTAGGCGAAGGAGTTCACTTTTGAACCAATCCTTATGTAAAGGACTCCTTCGTTTTTTTGGAGAGTCTTTCAAACACTTAGTTTGATAACCGTGTATGGCGAGACTTGCTCGGTATAAATCTCAAGACCGGTGTTTGTCCTGCGTTACAAGCCGAGCTAAGACTATCTCGAGAATAATAAATAGCTTCACGATCTTTCGGGATAGTGGACGTAGGATTTTTGTGTCAGAACCACTTTAAAAATCTTTGTGTCTTGTGTTACATTTTTCTTTCATTGCATTGATTTCTTGTTCATGCTGAAAACCTTCTTTAAATCATTCAAGCGAGTTTCAACAAACTTAACGGTTGCACTAATCAAGCCGAAAGCGGTTTTCGATAAAAACGTTTTTCTAAATCCAAGCGAATTTGGGCCTACACTATTCCGCACTACTTTTGAACTCTATACGGAAGATAATGGATTCGACTCCAAGTCGGCTAGCGAGATCTCGGTAGAGTCGGTCACTTTGCCACACGATTGAGAACAACTTGTTTGGTTTGTTTGAACTTGTTCGATGCGACACTTATCTCGAAAAAGGCATTCGTGTTTAAGTTGAGAAATCGGTTTTAGGTGTATTCACCCCCCCCCCTCTACACACTGAACGTAATCTCGGGACCAACAATTGGTATCGGAGCGGGGAGTTCCATAAGACTCTTGTTATTACGAGGCTGGTCTACTTGAGCGGATCGGAAAAGTTTTCCTTTGCATATCATTCTTCATTCATATCATCATTCATCATGTCGATATGTCGGGGATAAGGATAGTACCCATGTTCTCGGTAGAGAACTATGGCGTATGGCGGAGTCGGGAATGGAGGCAAATCGACCTCCCTCCACGATAGCATGACGAGAGGTTTTGGAAGACGGACCTATCATTCCTATGATAGATAGCGTCGTAGCCCGAATCCGGCGGACGGAGGAGGAATGGTGATCGGGAAGAAGATCCCCAGGGCGAAGTCTCTTCACCCCCGAGGGGAAGAAGCTTCACAACTTAGGCCGCGTCGCCGAAGCGCCATGCATCTTGACCACATTGGTGATTCCTATCTTGGAAGAGTTCGGGAGGCGTAAGTCCGCGAAGAACTCTAGGATGCTCTAGCGCTGCTTGAGTCGGGGGACTTAGAAGATTAAAGCAAACAAACTTGCGCTAGAACTTCAAAAGTTGGAGGAGGCTGTCCCTCATGCACAGGTGACACCATTGAAGATCTCAACGTCGGTTACGAATCGATGAACTCTATCAGCGGTGGGAAAGACATTCTCCAGCCGAGAAATGAATCTCAAAATTTTGAGGGCACTACTAGACGGAAAGCTGGACCCCTTTTGCTACTCTATTACGTCGTTCGATTTAGATATTGTTACTCTCGACCATATCTTCTCATAACTTAAAAGCGAGATGAGTTCGAGTTCGTCTTACCTCAAAGAGAACGGGTGAAGCGAGACATTCAAATCGACCATGCCTTTAAAGCATCGGTCAACACGGCCGGCTCCGGCGTCTAGCAAGGTTGAACCTTCACTCGGTGACATATAAGAAGGAAATCTAGCCAAGAAGTACGCACTACTTGCCGTGAAGTACCGGGGAAGGAGAAGGAGAGGCGCGAGAAAAGTGACTAAAGCCCTCGGAGAATCCAAGGGTAAGTACGAATACACGCCTAAGCGCACTCGACTCGCATGCCGAATGCGGGGAAGCAAGATGACTCGGCTCGGTCGAAAGACGGCGAGAGCAAAGAAGAAAGAGTCGCGACACTGCTTTATAATTGCAAGAAGCCGGGACATTATCGGTTTGGCTTGTCTTGAGCTCGATCTTCTGAGAGAACGACATGCAAAGCAAGAAGGGAGGAATTCATCAAGAAGAGACAAGCATACATTGCTTTGGTGAACCCTCGGGCGACTCGGATGAAGTCGATTCCTTCATAGATCCATCCGGCGATGAAGCGGCTTTCATGGCCGTAGAGCTTGAAGGTGAAGAAGATCTTTGAAAAGTGTCTCATGGTGGAGAAGAGGATGAGGTAAACTCACTCGAACCATTTAATTCCTCTTCACCTTTGCACACACGGCCGAGTCTTTCGGGTGCGGACGAGAATGCGGACGTCGCGATCGCATACGAAGAACTACTCGACGAGCGGGTTCGGATGAGTTGCAGGCTCGGTAAGACTCTTCGGGGTGGATACCACGAAAGTGGAGAATCGAGACTCTCTCGGGAGAGTCGGGTCGCTGCTGAGTCGGAAGGACTTGTGTTGAGACTCGGGGAGGAGATAAACTCTCGATGGCCAAGTCTCGGCATCAAGAAGATCGGATCTCGGCTTTGACCAAAGACTTGACTCGAAAGATCTTGGGGCCGAGTCTGCTTGAAGCAAGAGCTATCGGGGACTTCGAGGCCGAGCATGAAATGCTTGAAGAAAGTGATGATGTGCGGAGGAACGATGACGAGCATTACATGGGCGGCGAAAAAAAAGCTATAGGCTATGCTAGCAAGCAACAAGCCCAAGCATTGCAAGGAGGGACTTGGATTCGGCTAGGGAGCCTCCTCTTACGCCCCCTTAGGCTCGGAAAATCGGCTTGCTTGATAGGTTTGTTCAAGGGAGACCATCAATGCGGACATCACCGGCCCCACAGCGAAGAACAAACGAGAAGATGAAGGCACCTCATCCTAGTTATCAGCACTCGACAAGAAGATCGGGATAAGATCACCCCGGTTCGGTCGAGGGGAACCGGCCAAAGCAAAATGGGGCGTCGGTATGGACCTCCCACGGTGACTCATCAAGCTCGGTATGGGTCATATTACTATGATCCTATAGTCGGGGAAAGGATCCAAAGTTAGAAAAAGAAGAAGAAAGCCATGCGGAAGGCAAAGGTCGGCGGTCCGCCCGCTCGAGAAGATCGGGACTCCCCGAACACGAAAAGCCCCGAGAGTCGGCGGCGGCCGATCCGGTGGTCAAATATGTTGACAAAAGTGGAAACAAACTATACGAGACCACCGGGGTCCTAAGGCGATATGGGTTACCAAAACTAACATCTAAGGACCCAATATTAGAAATAAAGGGTACCTAAATATAATTGCATTTTTGCGGGTGCACAAGGACCCTTGGTATGTGGATAGCGGATGCTCAAGACATATGACATACCGGAAGGACTTGCTTGAAAAATTATACTGCGAAGAAGGACCCCCAAATCGAGTTTGGAGACAACGCAAAGGCTACACCAAAGGCTATGGAACACTCGGCATCGGACGAGAAACGGTTCCAAGAGTATCATATGTTGAAGGACTTGGCATAACCTTCTCTCTGTTAGTCGATTTTGTGATAACTCGAATAGAGTTATTTTTTGCCTTTTGGTTTTACGTGATGTTATTGATAAATCCACGGGGAAAACGGTGTTATCGAGGTTCGCGCAAGAAGAATATCTATGTAGGCGGCCCGGAACTCGGTGAACACGAAGCTTGTTTGTTGGCAAAGAATGACAACGAGAACAAGGTGGCTTTGGCGTAGAAGACTCGGCCATCTCAACTTCAAAACGCTCAACAAATTGGCTAGAAACACTCTAGCAAGAGGGCTACCGAATGAAGTATTCGACAAAGATACTCAATGTGAAGCATGCACGAAGGGAAAGCAAACAAGGAATCAAAATCCACCTAATTCCATCTCCTTCCCTTGATGGAATCCTTCGGTACTACATATGGATATGTTCGGTCCGGTCTCTCCGGTGACGATCGGAGGCAAGAAGTATATGCATTAGTGGTCATTGATGACTACTCGCTACACATGGGTCATATTTATTGCCAACAAGTTTGACGTCAAAACGAGTTACCAAGGCTTCACGAAAGGCTCGGTGTCGAGAAGAACACCAAGATCGTCAAGATACGTTTGGACGGAGGGCGAGTTCCTGAATTTCATGGTGGAGGTGTTACGCAAAGTAGCGGGCATAGAGCATGAGGCGTCCGCCGCGCGCACGCCTCGGCAAAATGGGGTTACTAAAAGGAAGAATCGAACACTCAAAGAAGCGGCCCAAGAACCACCTTTGCCGGACTCAGGACTCCCGGCCAAGTGCAGGGCGGAAGCTGCGGCCTTTGCATGTTACACTCGGGAGCCGATCTCTATTGACAAAACGGCATAAGAAGACACCATATGAACTATGGAACGGCGGGGAAGCCTTCTCTATGGAATGGGGTGGCTTTGGCATAGAAGACTTCGGCCATCTTAACTTCAAAAGCGCTCAACAAATTGGCTAGAAACACTCTACAGCAAGAGGGCTGCCGAATGAATTATTCGACAAAGACACCCGATGTGAAGCGTGCACGAAGGGAAAGCAAACAAGGAATCAAAATCCACCTATTCCACCTCCTTCCACTGATGGAATCCTTCGGTGCTACATATGGATTTGTTCGGTCCGGTCTCTTTAGTGACGATCGAGAGCGAAAGTATGCATTAGTGGTAATTGATGACTACTCGCCTACACATGGGTCATATTTATTACCCGACTAAGTTTGACGTCAAAAGAGAGTTACCAAGGCTTACGAAAGGCTCGGTGTCGAGAAGAACACCAAGATCGTCAAGATACGTTCGGACGGAGGAGGCGAGTTCACTGAATTTCATGGTGGAGGTGTTACGCAAAGTAGCGAGGCATAGAGCATGAGACTGCACGCGCGCGCCTCGACAAATTGGGGTTCTTTGAAAGGAAGAATCGAACACTCAAAGAAGCGGCAAGAACCACGCTTGCGAGACTCGGGACTCCCAACCAAATTGCAGGCGAGAAGCTGCGGCCTTTGCATGTTACACTCCGAGACCGATCTCTGCGACAAAACGGCATAAGAAGACACCTATGAACTATGGAACGGCGGGGAAGCCTTCTCCATGGAACGTGGTGGCTTTGGCGTAGAAGACTTCGGCCATCCCGAACTTCAAAACGCTCAGAAATTGGCTAGAAACACTCTAGCAAGAGGGCGCCGAATGAAGTATTCGGCAAAGACACTCGATGTGAAGCGTGCACGAAGGGAAAGCAAACAAGGAATCAAAATCCACATGTTCCATCTCCTTCCACTTTGATGGAATCCTTCGGTACTACATATGGATTTGTTCGGTCCGGTCTCTCCGGTGACGATCGAGAGGCGAAAGTATGCATTAGTGGTCATTGATGACTACTCGCTACACATGGGTCATATTTATTGCCAACAAGTTTGACGTCAAAGAGAGTTACCAAGGCTTCTAAAAAGGCTCGGTGTCGAGAAGAACACCAAGATCGTCAAGATACGTTTAGACGGAGGCTGAGTTCTCGAATTTCATGGTGGAGGTGTTACGCAAAGTAGCGGGCATAGAGCATGAGACTGCACGCCGCGCGCACGCCTCGACAAATTGGGGTTGCTGAAAAGGAAGAATCAAACACTCGAAGAAGCGGCAAGAACCACCTTGCAGGGACTCGGGACTCCCGGCCAAATTACGGGCGGGAAGCTCACGGCCTTTGCATGTTACCACTCGAGAACCGATCTCTGCTTGGCAAAACGGCATAAGAAGACACCCACATGAACTATGGAGCGAGGGGGAAGCCTTCTCCATGGAACGTGGTGGCTTTGGCGTAGAAGACTCGGCCCATCCCGAACTTCAAAGCGCTCGAAAATTGGCTAGAAACACTCTAGCAAGGGGGCGCCCGAATGAAGTATACGATAAAGACACTCGATGTGAAGCATGCACGAAGGGAAAGCAAACAAGGAATCAAAATCCACCTATTCCATCTCCTTCCATCGATGGAATCCTTCGACTTGCTACATATGGATTTGTTCGGTCCGGTCTCTCCGGTGGCGATCGAGAGCGAAAGTATGCATTAGTGGTCATTGATGACTACTCGCTACACATGGGTCATATTTATTGCCAACAAGTTTGACGTCAAAAGAGAGTTACCAAGGCTTCTAAAAAGGCTCGGTGTCGAGAAGAACACCAAGATCGTCAAGATACGTTCGGGCGGAGGAGCGAGTTCTCGAATTTCATGGTGGAGGTGTTACGCAAGTAGCGGGGCATAGAGCATGAGGCGTGCGCGCGCATGCCTCGACAAAATGGGGTTCTTTGAAAGGAAGAATCGAACACTCAAAAAGCGGCGAGAACCACCTTGCGGACTCGGGACTCCCAGCCAAATTGCAGGTAGAAGCTATTGACCTTTGCATGTTACACTCGAAGCCGTCTCTCTTGACAAAACGGCATAAGAAGACACCATAGGAACTATGGAACGGCGAAGCCTTCTCTATCTTATTTCCATATTTTTGGGTGTTCGTGCTTTATTCACAATAATGAGAAAGATCGGTTTGAAGACTTTTGATAGCAAGTCGGATCGGGGAGTGTTCTTAGGATACTCCTGGGTCGAAAAAAGCTTTCAAAGTCTTTAATTATCGAACCCTTTGCGTGGAGGAAAGCCCTCATGCTTTTTTTTAATGAGTTTTCTGCGAAGATAGGAGCAAAAATTCTAAACACAGATACGAGGACATCGGTAGCGGCTACGGGATCGAGCTTAAAAGATAAAGTTGAAAAGATCCGGCTATGTTGGGATGATGATTCGGACGAGAGCGAAGATAAATCTCTTGAATCTCGGCCCGGCGGAAAGTAGGCTGAGCAGTTGACTCTCTGAGCAGTCAATCCCGGGTAACTTCAGTCGATGAAGAAACCCCGGTGGTAGCGAGGCCTTTTTCGAGAATAATAATTCGGGGGAACTAATGATGTTCTGAGCTAAATGCCCACGAACACAGTGACTCGATAGATCACACTCTTGTAAGCTGAATTGCTTCAATCTCGAGAATAGTACAAATGAAATACCTAACTCACCTACTATCCGTGTTGAATAAGTTTCGGATGAAGAGTTGAAACATCGTAGATCGTGGTTGGATGCTCACACTTGGTTTTAATTATTGGAGATCCTTGGCCAAGAGTAATGACAAAGCGCACTATATTCACTGCTTCTTGTCTCTTGAAGAACCTCGATCGATTGAAGACGCGCTTGGCGAAAGATGTTGATTGGATCATAGCCGTGCGGGGAGGAGGCTGAATCGGTTCATGAGAAGCGAAGTTTGGGAACTTGTTGAGGCCAGACCCGGCATCAACATGTGATAGGAACAAAATGGGTCTTCAAAAACAAGTGAGATGAAAACAACATCATAGTAAGGAATAAAGCGAGGCTCGTGGCAAAAGGCTATTGTCAAGCTAAAGGGATAGATTTCGATGAAATGTTCGCTCCAATTGCAAGATTGGAGGCGATCGAGACTATTCTAGCCTACGCTGAACATCAAAGATTCGAGTATATCAAATGGATGTGAAGTCTGCTTTCTGAATGGGCGTCTTGAAAGAAGAAGTCTATGTGGAAAAGCCTCCCGGCTTTCGGCGGGGACATCAAGTTTATAGACCCCGGAAAGGCTGCATGGGTTAAAACAAGCACCCGAGGCTTGGTACGATACCCTATCACGAGTTTCTTCTTGAGAAGGTTTTCGAGAAGGGCACGATGGGCCGCACATTATTCGGCATTCGGCGGAAGATGACTTATTACTTGTGCGGATCTACGTAGATGACATCATCTTACGCTCGAAGAACGCCGTCATGTGTCGGCGGTTTGAGAAAATGTGAAGGATAATTTCGAGATGTCCATGATGGGAGAGATGAACTATTTCCTCGGCTTTCAAGTCAAACAATGCGAGAAGGGAAAGTTCATCAATCAAGGCAAATACACTCGAGACCTCATCAAGAGATTCGGTTGCACATCCGGCAAGCCAATCACAATCCCAGACGAACACGAATATGAAAATTGATCTTGATAAAGAGGGAGTATCGGTACACCAAGCTGAATTTCGGGCTATAATTGGTTCTCTATTATATTTAACGGCTACTCGTCTGACATAACTTATGTTGTAGGTGTGCTGCGCTCGATTTCGAGCAATTGACGAGTCACATGGACTCGGCAAAGAAGATTCTCCGCTATCTTAGAGGAACACGACATGGGTTTATGGTATCCGGTGATGATAATATTGAACTAACTAGTTATTCGATGCGACTATGCGGGATGTAGAATTGACCGAAAGTCGACTTAAGGAACGTGTCGGTTCCTCGGCGGTAAGGCTGATCTCATGGTTCTCAAAGAAACAACACAAAGTAGCGGCGTCGACTACTAAAGGCTGAATACATGGGCTTGGGAAGTTCTTTGCGCCCAAATCCTTTAGGTGCGGAACGGCGGCTACGTGACTATGACGTCATTCGGAATGAAGTGCCGATCTTCTGCGACAGTACCAGTGCCATTGCAATCACTCAGAATCCTGCACTTCATACGAGATGCAAGAACGTGGACATCAGACACCACTTCATTCGTGACCATGTCGAAAAGAAGGATATGAGGATGGAAAAGATCCATACTGACCATCAAAGGGCTGATATATTGACCAAGCCTCTAGCTGAAGTCAGATTCAGAGAACTTTCAGTAGAGCTAGGTACAGGTGGATCCCTGCGGCTTTAGTCGGTGAAGAGGATTCGGGAGAGGAGCATTCGGTAAGGGGGAATGTTCACTCTCGATGCGGGTAAAATCAGTAGGTAGAGACTCAGCAACCATTTACACGAGGTATCAGCTCACTACGATGTCCAGCTGACAGTTTTTCATATCTCTACTCAGTAACCTATAGAACTATTTTGTGCATTCATGAATCAGATTCAGCATCGTATTCAATGCCTTAGAAAATGTCATTTAATTTTTAATGGACTACATTTAATACACGACATTCTATGTAAAAGCATGCTGAACTACTGCAACGCATTTAATGCATGTCGTATCAAGTTACTACTTAGGCTATATACAGGCGGCTTTTGACTTAGGCGGCTAATATGATCATTACCTATTTTATAAAACTTAATCCTAGCCGTCCATCTCAAAGCGCGTTTAAAAGCTTGAACCATTTGATATTTAGCTGTTTATCTTCTCTAAGATATATATAAGCGTTCAAATGTTTGAAACCGCCATTTCATCTCTGCAAATATCGAAGTACCACTAGATTTTTAAGAATATCGGTCACTTAGTTACATATTTTCTATCCATTAAACCTCGCGAGAAAATCTCTTGGTAATTTTTCAATGATCTTTTCGGTATCGAATGATCTTACAATGATTTTTTCGGATCTTGGCCCGTCTTTGTGTTTTGCGGATTATCAAAATGATAGGAATTCAAGTAGGTGCTCAGACGGATATGCAAGAGATCCTTGAGAAGGATCGTGTGCAGTGTGAGCTTGTCATGGGTTTGGCGAGTGCGATCTAGACTTCATGGAGGAGATTTTCTACGCCCTCCGCGGAAATCGGATTAGAAGGATTCTGACGAGGAAGGCGACCTTCTTTCTCCGCGGCCGGTGGCGAGAAATCTACTCCCGAACTCCGAGTCGGTGGATGGAGACATCGGAAGCGGTTCGTCGTTCATACGATGGCGATCCCTCACGCGAGATATATAAGTAAAGCGGGATGTCGGTCCAGAAGCTCTTGAAGAAAAGCTTCAATGCCCTTGATGAAGGACTCGGCACCGTCGCATACAAAGATGATCGATGGATGAGTACCTCATTTGAGTTACGGGGAAGCGAACGGTGTTCGAGCCGCCTTTCCAAAGAACTCCATGCTCCCTCGGTAGAGAGCATTAGCGTATATAGTGACTCGACTGCGACGAGTCAAGCGGGCTCATTTGACCAAGTGTCGAGGCCCAGCTGCAGCGATGATGGCCGTATATGATCGGGCCAAGATAAAGCTGGGCCCGAGTTTTTTTCCTCGGAGAGTTCATGATGTCGTCAGCCAAATTTGACAAAATTTCCCCGGAGGTGAGTGTCAAGAGGAAAGCTCCTATACGGGTTGAAACTCTCGGTCGTGATCGAGGACTTCTACGCATCGACAAAATCACCTTCGCCGAACAAGCAATATTTCAACGTGAAGAAAGTCGGATTCCGGAACGGGGCGGCGGCCCTTGGCGGATTGGCTCGGGGCCCGCTGCACCTAAGGCTCGGGACTCGGCCGGACCTCAACGCCGAAGAAGAAGAGGTCCCCTCCTAAAACAGCGCCCTAAGGCGCCCAGCCAAAGGGCGAAGAAGGTCGGTGAGGTTGTGCCTACTTGCCCAGAAGCGAGGCGGAACCAAAGGCCGTCATTGCTCATCAACCTCTATGGGTGAGAGGCGTGCCGAGTCTTTCGAGAGACTTAATCGGTGGAGAAGGTCGTCTCCGTTGAGAAGGGAGAAGCGTGGACCAAGGGGTCCAAGCTAAAGATGTCCAAGGCTGAAGAAGTTCGGGCATTGGAGAGCCCCTTGGATGTCCCTCCACTCGGCGACATCCGTCTGGCCGAGAAGCGGCGTCTCCAATTGAGGTTGAGGACTCGGAGGCGACCCCGGAGTCGAGAATGCAGTCGGGATGGAGGCCACGCGGCTCTAAAATCGAGCCTCCCGAGAGGCTGGCTGGGTGATTCCGAAGATCGCCCGGCCGCTCGATCTTGTCCTACTTGCTAGGCGGGCGAGGTTCCACATGCTTATTAGGTTCCGGGGAGTGGCACAGACTGAAGCGGCGATTATTCACCACTCTGCGGCGGCTTCATGAGAGCATCTGCGATCGAGAGGAAGATTGGCTACTTTGAGCCATCGACCTCGGCACGCTCGAGGATCGAGGGGCTGCTGTTGGTCCCAGAGCACGTTCGGGTGTAGAGGGGGGGTGAATACACGAAACTCGATTTCTCAACTTAAACACAAAGCTTGAGTCCTTTTCGGGATGATGTAAATCTTGAACAAATTCGGCCGGACGAGATAAGGCATTACGAGATCGTGTTGGCGAGTGGCCGACTCTGCGAGATGCGCTAGCTAGCGAGGTCGAGAATTCGGTATCTTGCGAGATAGAGTTCGAGTGGTGCGGAATAATGTAGGCCCCAAATTCGGTTGAGTGAGAAAAACGTTTTTATCAAAACAATTTTCGGTAGATTAGTGCGATCTGTTAAGTTCGTTGAAACTCGGTTGAATGATTTAAAGAATATTTTTAGTATGAGCGGTTAAATCGATACGAGTGAAAATAAACGAGAACACTGAAGACACGAGAGATTTTTAAAGTGGTTCGGACACAAAAATCTTACGTCCCTTTGTCCCAAAGATCGGGAAGCTATTTATTATGCTTTGAGGTAGTCTCGGTTGGTTTGTCTGTTTGGACAAACATTTGGTCTTGAATTTATCTTGAGCAAGTCCCGAGTTTACAAGGTTATCAAGCGAAGCGTTTGAAAAACTCTCCAAGCTTGTGAAGGAGTCTTTTACAATAAGGATTAGTTCAAAGATGAACTCCTTCGTCTAAGCTATGGATATATGCTATTGAGCTTAGGTTAGAGGGATAGGGAACAAGAGGGGTGGCTTCTAGAACGACGAACAGCGAGTATAGCTATGGGTTCGTGTATCGTCGTTTGGATCCTAGAGGTTGTATTTATCGGTTCGGCTTGGTTCCCTCAAAGAGCTAGAATGTAGTTCTTCGCCGGAGATGAATTGCTTCCAGAACTTCTTGCGGAGAACTTAGAGCTTTTCAAATTTGCTCGTTTGAATGCTTTGAGTGTTCTTGCTTGTGTGCTCGTATTCTCATGTGCTTCAAATTTTGATTTACCCCTCTATTTATAGAGAAGAGATTAGGATAGATCCGTTGGAGATGATGATCCTTTGTCTCTCTCTTTTTGGGTAGCTAACGGCTCTTTTTGTAGCATGGTGGCGGTGTCCTTTCCCTCCATTTACGGAAAGTTGTTGACTTGCGGCTTTAGTAGGTGTATGACGGGTATGCGCTTGTCGTTGGCCGAGGGTTCGAGAAGGTGGTTGGGGCGGAGCAGACTTCAAGGAGATTTGAAGATGACTTCTCTTTCTCGTACTTGACTATGCTGGATTGTCTTTTAAAGATCGGCGGTTCGGAGGAAGGCCCATGGCATTCTTGAATGCGATCTCACGGTTCGGTAGTGAACTCTCTTGGGGCGGCTGGCTCTGCGAAAGATCAACTGCGAGTGCGGTGAACTACTCTGTTGAGTTGAGTTCAGCGGCTTTAGTATGTTGCTCCCTCTCAGGTCTGAAGTATGCCGAGTCTTCTACTTTTGGTCTTTGAGGCGGATAAGCTACGAATGCCGAGCCGGAGCGGAGGAGTCTGCGTGAGTGCGAAACCTCGAGAGCAAAAAAGCAGTTACAACTTAAAGGTTCACCCGATCAATATAGGGTTTTGGGATCTTCAAATCTTCAATCTATTTCGAGAGAAAAGGGCTCTTGAGTAAATGTCGACACGGAAGGCGAGTTATTTCCCACTATATCTAACTGCGGCGAGGATAGAATCATCACCCACCCATTTTCCCCCTTGTTTGATGATGCGAAACCTAAACTATAATCTAAACAACCTAACCTGATGACTTATCGAAACGAGCTCCTTACAAAATATTACAAGTAGGATCGAGTGGAGTTGTTCTTCCAAGTCCTAGACTGACGGGGATCGGGGAGCGAAGAAGTCGAGAACATATCTGAGAGACTAAACATTTTCCCCATGTCTTAACAACATTTTCCCGAAAACTTACAACAAGTCTATCGAGAATCTAGCTAAGCAACAGCCGACGATAAGTAATCGGACGGTGAGTGTGTGAGTCGGTAATCACTTCGGTGATTACGAGTTTTTAAGCATAAGCAGCAACACGGCTATTCAGACAATAAGGAATTGTCAAAGCGAAGAGATATTATATATGTAAGAAAATCAGGTACAATTACATGTCCACTAGGCTATGAAAGAAAGATACGGTTGAGAAATCGGAAGCGGAAGCTATTTGAATTGCCTAATCACATGTCTTTGAAGTTACGAGATTGAGATTCGGGAAGGGGCGCTCCATCCCATCCAGATATGTGATCTTCCTCGGCTTGAGAATCTACTGCAAGAGTCTGTTGGGTCTTCTTCATCAAGAAACTTGGCTTTAGCGGCATCCTTCACTTCTTTCTCCTATCGCGTAGTGGATGGATCCATCCAGTCTTTGTGGGGAGGCGAGAATTCTAGGGTCCGGAACTCTTACTTCACATTCTCATAATGGCTTTTACGGCTGGCATACATCTCTATCGTTTCCATAATCCATTCGGTATATGCCATTACCTTGGGCTTTGACCATAATCTCGAATGATTCCTTTTGATGAATTCGGCTTTGCAATTTTCCCATCTCCGATGTGTTCACACGGGATCCCATCGTCCGCTCTGCCCAGGCCGTGCGCGGTCTTGGGATGCGTAGCTTCATGAATTTTACGTATTTGTATGGGATGTCGGCCACATCGGAGGAATCCTCGACTCGCTTTTTTTTGGTTCACGGTCGAGAGCTTCCAAGATCGGCTTTCCATATCCTCTCTCATGTGCTTCTATTTGCATGGCCTCTTCACCTGCGTATAAGTATCGGTCCTGGCGAGCCCAAATTTCCTCCGTCTCTTGATCTTGTGCCTTAGAGGTAGTGTAGGAGGGCTTGTGAGGTGGTTGGTGGGTCCCCGAGTCCTTGACTGTCATGCTTGATTTCTTCTACGGCTCTACTCGGTGGGTTCGCGATAGACCTCACTTCGACTAATAAGTCTCACGAATGTTGTTCTCGGCTAGTGGTTTGGTGGTATATACTGCGCTTTCACTTTGTCTGGTATGGATTTTCTCCATTCGATATCCTTCTTCTCGACATGTGTCTCACGATGAAGTGGTGTCGAATATCCGCGTGCTTGCACCTCGTCATGGAGAAGCTGGATTCGAGTTATTGCAATAGCATTAGTGGAGTCACAATGAGATGGGCACTTCAACTGGAATTTATACCGTAGTCTCTAAGTTGTTATCGAAGCGAAGGATGACAGGCGCGTGACTTCCAGCGACCATGTACTCGGCTTTAGTAGTGGGCGTTGCGGCTGAATGGTGTTTCTTTGAA